>BSBM01001005.1:31552500-32780000 GCA_027924585.1 Larix kaempferi
TTGAGGTATGGTGATAATGTTATCTTGTTAAATGTAATTTAGTCTTCATTCACTTGTTTGAATGGCATCTATTTTGGTTTTTCCTCATGAATTGTATGATAGATCTATTTTAGTCTTCTTAATCTTCAACATAGACAATAGAAACATCTTACCAAAAAAAAACTACAACATGCACCAAGCAATGCTTTCAACCTTTCATGAAGATAATAAAAAAAAATTACTTGCATCACCACCAATAACATTTCATAATCACATTCCTCCATCTAGTATACAAACATTTGTTGAATTCCTCATGGTTTCACTACAACAACTCACACAAACACCTAAACAATTGAAAACTCTTAGTCTTTTGGGGCTATTTTCCCTCATCCATACCATGAAAATGAAGTGAGTATGAGCTTTTAAGATTATATGAAAACATTCTCACTAGATGTTGTTGTACATAATAAATTGCTACATCAAGCTTTAATAATCTTACACATCGAGTTTTACTATCTTGTTTGTTGTTCATTCTTGCAGGGGTGATATTTTTGGTTTTCCAAAAAATGCATTGAATATGGGAAACATACGTAATAATAAAAGAAAGTCTAGAAGGATGCGGCTGCCCCCTGAAAAGGCCCATGATATAAGAGAAAATGCCAGGTTGTACATGAAAAACCATAGAAATCAAAATGTTAGTGCCTTAGATCCATCAACAAGCAATGACGAAGTGGTTGAAGTCAATCAAATCTTTCCTGATGTCGAGTATGAAGGGATGGATGTTGAACAATTTCTTAACTGGAAACCTCCCCAAGAAGAGCACACTCATGGTGAAAACACTCCCTTGAAGGACCAATTTATGACCGAAGGGCCACAACAAACCGTTGACGACACTCGTACTTCCTTGCCAACTCCCTTGCCTCAAATAACAACGAAGAACTCCTAGACGTATTCATGTGGATGAAAGTTCATTTTCAGGACTTGAAGTTAAGATGCCCAAATGAACTATTGATTTCCATCGTAGCAAGATAATGAAATATTTTTTTGAATCCAAAAACGATGCATCAAAATGTCAATTGTTTATTGCTTTGTTAAAATCACATTGTCTAGCTCATGTTAGGATAATTTTGGGCATAAAGGTAGTTAGAATTTCAGAGGCCAACAATCATGTTGTTAGAAATCTACAATCTACTTTAATTTGATTGGAAAAACTTCTCGTACAAAATATTTTAATGCGGCCCTTCGTGTACTGTCGGAATCGATTGTAGACAAATCCACACGGCAACGTCTCCTACTATCACACACATGTAAAATATTTAAAGTAGATAGAAAGAATCTTCAAAAGTATTATGCCATTAGAGGAAAACTTGACACCTAGGGCCAAAAATATTGTTGGGCCTTTGTTGGTAGGTTACCTCGTTCAGACATGAAGCTCATTGATGCTGTTAAAGAACTAGTGAAAATTTTTTGGCATGATAACACTAGACCGTCATCGAATCAAAGAGATGTTTTAAAGTTGAGAAAAGGTGTTAGGGGGGATGAACCCCATGTCAATCACTTCCTTGGAACGACACAAACAGAACTCTATGAGAGGTTCAAGAATGAGCACACATAATTGAACTTGGGCCAAAGGTCCTTTGAAAAATGCAAACCCTAGTATGTTAGAAATTGCATTGATCACAATACGTGTTGTTGTAGATACCATGTAGAATTTGAGTACTATTATGATACATATAGACATATATTTTGTGGTTTTCATACTAACATTTTGCAGGATTTCCCATCGTTACAACCACTGAATGCATCCAGAGAATTTATACATAGCATAATGTGTCTAAGACCTGAAGGACAAAAATATTATAAAAGATCATGTTTATATGGGACATGTTCCAGTTGGAGTGGATTTGCATTATTGAGCCCCTGCATATATGCAACTGCGGAGCACGAATTTGGGAGGATGTCAGTAGAAATGCAGAACTTCCAGTACATAACATATCAAGTAGATAGTTCGAAGGAAAGCAAAAAAATTGCATTGGTGAAGTCACAGGTAATCTAAGTTTGCATAGTTTCACACTGTACATGTTGAATTTGTACATATATATTCAAATTGAAAATGTCACGTTGTATTAATGCCCTTGGTTTTGTGGCACCAGGTACAAATTTGCAATTTCATGAAGGAATTCTACCAAAAGACTGAGCATTATGTACAGCATGTCCATGTAGCACGATGGAAGGATGAACAGTACAGAAAATGCAGGGACACCTTTCCAAAGGGCACAATATTGTCGGTTGTGGACTTTGCGGAAAACTACACCCTACAACCACAGAATGAGATTCAAAGTCAATACTACCATTCAGACCAAGTTAACATAATGGTCCATATCACGTATAGGCATGCGCTAGAGAGCAGCAACGACATGAGGATAATATTGAAAGAGACCAACTTCTACATCAGTGACGACAGGTGCCACGACTTGCATTATGTGTAGAATTGCTTCAAAATTTTCTATGATCGGCTGAAGGAGAGAGGTATATAGATGGATCAGCATTGGATATGGTTAGATGGTTGTGCAGGCCAGTTCAAAAATGCACGTGTTTTCCAGTGGTTGAGTATTTTGCACAAGAATTATGATGTGTTGCATGTATGGAACTATTTTGAGACTGGTCATGGAAAGGGAGAGCACGACGGGGCTGGAGAATGTTTCAAAACTTCTTTATGAAGGGAGGAGATGAGGTGCATGGGAGGCCCTCATATTCGGAATGCCGAATCCACAGTTCAATGGTGCAAAGAAAAAATGTCAGATCGAACCACGGAGCAACACATACCAACAGGTAGTGGACATGTTGTCAGAAATTTCTGAAATGTAGTCGATATAGATCGATCGCGTTCTTATAGTTGTAGTACTGTGCAAGGCACTCGTGGATTTCATTCGGTTCGAAGCTCAAACAACCCCTTATTTGAAATATGGACGCGAAAACTTGCTTGCTTTTGTGGGTCTTGCAGTAGTTGTGAGTGGGATGAGTGCGAATCAATGGATTGGGTTGATGAATGGGATCATGTATCACTTGCAGTGGACCCACGTGTCGTTGTTGAAACAATCCAATTAGAGGAAGGTCAATCCTCTATTTCGAATGAATATGATCATATATTTGATCTTGTATAGCCAGGTAAACATTTCTGCATGCATATCCTGATTACCTCCTTGTTTTTGTTATTATCCAAGTTATCAAACCACTACTTGTTGGAATATGACCTTAAAATGCATTTTTGCAGGACACATTTATGCAGTTGTCTCCCCGACAGACAGTGCAATTGGGATGAATTATTGGTTGGCACGATGCATCCAGGGGAAGCAAACCCTTCTCGCACCATTAACGGATAGTGAAGGCATTACCTTTCTGACAGGCTTGATGGTTGTTCAGGGGGAATATCTTACAGTGGATGGAAAGGGACCAAAGAGAAATGGCCACACATACACGGATTATAGACCAGGGTCGCGAGTGTATCACTTTACGCACTTGATCGTCGGTACAAACATCCAACTACAGACAATGTCAACAAAGTCATCAAACAAGGTACACTAATTACTACCTCATGCAGAGCATGAGAGGTTGTTTGAGACAATTAAAAACCAAGAGGATCCAGAAGGCCTAATTGACTGAGGTACATAGTATAGCCATGTGATTGTTTATTCATGCATGATTAATGTTATTCATGTTAGATAATTTATTTGATATCATTATCTTATATCGTTTATTTGATGTTTGAGTTATGATTGAGTTATGATTTATAGCCATGTGAATGTTTATTCATGCATGATTAATCCTAGAAGCACTAGTATAACCCTACAAACATAATCTAGCCCCAGAAATCCTAGAAAGCTAAACTAACCGCAGAAACACTAATCTAACCCTCAGAAACTAATCTAGAATCCTAGAAACCTAATCTATCCCTATTGACCTAATATAGCCCTAGAATCTGTGAACCACCACACGTACCCTCAATGCTTGAGTTTTTGGAGGTCGACCTCCCACCCCACAGGTCCTCTTCAAAAAAATTTGTTCTCTTGGTTTTATGCCCACCCAAACTTCATCATCATCATCATCGACATCATCATCATCTTCATCATCATCATCATCATCATCAACATCATCATCATCATCATCTTCTTCTTCATCATCATCATCTTCTTCGTCATCATCATCATCATCTTCATCACCCTCACCATCATCATCAACGTCTTCATCATCATCACCATCTTCATCATCATTGTCATCTCTAGGTTCCTCATCAACATCTCCATCATCATCATCCTCATCACCATCTCCATCATCATCAACGTATTCATCATCATCACCATCATCATCACCATCAACATCTTCATCATCATTGTCATATCTAGGTTCCTCATCAACATCTCCATTATCATCATCTTCTTCATCATCATCGTCATCATCTTCATCACCATCGCCATCATTGTCAACGTCTTCATCATCATCACCATCTTCATCATCATGGTCATCTCTAGGTCCCTCATCACTATCTCCATCATCATCACCATCATTATCATCATCATCATCATCATCATCATCATCATCACCATCATCATCATCTTCATCACCATCGCCATCATCATCAATGCCTTCATCATCATCACCATCTTCATCATCATCACCATATTCATCATCATTATCATCTGTAGGTCCCTCATCACCATCTCCATCATCATCACCATCTTCATCATCATCATCTTCATCACCATCACCATCATCATCATCATCTCCATCATCATCACCATCTTCATCATCATCATCATCTTCATCATCATGGTCATCTCTAGGTCCCTCATCAACATATCCATCATCATCGTCTTCATCACCATCACCATCATCATCAACGTCACCATCTTCATCACCATCACCATCTTCGTCATCATCACCACAAGTGCCTGGTGGGCAATTTTGCAAATATGACCCCAATGTGCAAAAATTGGACACTCCCTCACTGAGCAAAACCTTAGTTTCCAATATGGACCTACAAGGTGACACCCGAGCCACAGGACTGGAGGAGAGGGGCACCTCTAGCATTATCCCGATGTCCTGAATCCAACGAATTCGACGGTTCATTGATCAGAGCCACGATCGTCATTCTATGGATCATTCCATCTTGCATCCAAAAGGCCTTCAGGCACACCTACTGGATACCTGCCGGAGGCATAGATCTCCAACCATGCAACAAAACCGGGTTCTGGGGAGACATCAGGAGTGTCCAGGGAGGTTCCGGCTGGGAACGCTAGCCACATGTGCCCGGTGGGCGATTTTGCAAATCTCACCCTAATGTGCAAAAATTGGACACTCCCTCACTGAGCAAACCCCTAGTTTCCAAGATGAACCTACAAGGTGACACCCGGGCCACAGGACCGGAGGAGAGGGGAATCCCTAGCACTATCCCGACGTCCTGAATCCAACGGAGTTGACGATTCATCAATTGGAGCCACGATCGTCATTATATGGCTTGTTCCGTATTACATCCAAAAGGCCTTCAGGGACACCTATGGGGGGCATAAAACTCCAACCATGCAACAAAATTGGGTTCCGGGTGTGTCCAAGGAGGTTCCGACTGGGAACGCTAGCTACAAGTTCTTGGTGGGCGATTTTGCAAATTTCACCCCAATGTGCAAAAATTGGACACTCCCTCACTAAGCATAACCCTAGTTTCCAAGATGGACCTACAAGGTGACACCTGGGCCATGGGACCGAAGGAGAGGGGCACCCCTAGCACTATCCCAACGTCCTGAATCCATGGAGTCAACGGTTCATCGATCGGAGCCATGGTCGTCATTCTATGGCTCATTTTATACCCCTACATCTTGAGAAGGTTGAAGCTATAAAGCAACAACTCTCTATTATTCATCCTAAAGCTCTTTTGTTGATGTCTAAGATAAAGAAGCTCTCAGTTCGTGAGCTGGAACATATCGATCTTAACAGAATTTATACAATATCTGTTTTACGAGAAACTGACCTTAGAACTTCTCGTAGCAATGACAATGAATCCTTCATTTTGCATTTGTTAGCAGAAGAAGATCAATTTTCGACAAAACAATGTAGTTATTACATGTGGAGGCAGCAGTTTCCCATGGAAAACGAGTGTAGGGTTGAGCAGTGGAAAGATGTTGGGAAATGGGCTATTACTTAGCTTTTTCAATGGGCGAGCGACTTACAGAAGGAAATATGGCAGCTGTAGGTATCTATGCTTTTCTTCCGACGAAAATTGTAACGGGATTTCCATTTATAATACAGGCAGATTTTTTACTAGTTTCGTCAAGAGAAAGTATCACTTTCAATAACAAGTGGAACCAGGGAATCCTTCGTTGTGTTCCATTAGCCTTTTGTTCAGCGCTTCTTGCTCTAATAAGTGGTAATTCACCTCTATCATTGAAAACTTGGGTCTATAGGTACCTTCCCTTTCATATTCCTCATTATCCACAGCTAACACAAGCTAGAGATGCCATTCAGACCCAATTGAAAGCTAAGGAAGTGGTTTTATGTGACATCAGCTTTGGGAATAAACATTTATGTAAACCAACAGAAGCTCGGACAATACTCCCTCGATTTTAAACGCATTCTGGAGAAATCAAGAGGACAAGTTCATCAAAGCGACTTCATTCATCTATATTCTCGTAATGTACACATAGTCCATCCTTATCTTGATAAACAAGAGTTTTATAATAGCTTGAATTCTTTCGGCGTGGTTATCTCCCTCTATTCGGTTGTGTGATTGGTTGACAAGCTTTCCTGAAAATCTGTATGTTGAACTTCTTTGTTTTATTGCTGAAAATTGGAAGGGATTATTAAAGTCACCTGCAAAACACTCCTTTGTTGAAATATGTAAGTTCTTCCAACAACATAGATTTGGCTAGTGTATCAAATGTTGCCGTCCACACTAGAATTTATCTTTCGTCAAAGGAGTCACACATATTGTGGCTGACCAAATGGTCTGGGGAGCTTGGAAGTGCCGCCAAAGATTATTCCATGCCTGAATATACCCAGAAGGCAATTATAATTTTAGATCCTCGAGAATGCCTGAATCTACCCAGAAGGAAATTATAAATTTAGATCCTCGAGAAGGTGAGAAACTGTATGAGTGGTTGAATCAGTATCCTAAAATTACAAAGCTTTCTATCTCAAAGTTTGTTGAGCGGCTCCTAGATTTAGTATCGGACTCAACAGAAAGTAAACTTGTTATCACCACTGCACGTTTTTTGCACTATTCATCTGCAAATAACTACGTCTGGCCCGAAGAGCTTACCATTATTTGCAAGAATATTCCCCTAGTAGATGAAGGTGGCAAAATCATTAGGGTATGAGGCTCTCTGAAGTTTCTCCAGGCTACATCGATGAGTAATTGGGCCAAGGTGTCCCTGAATGGACCCGGGGTGCCTGACTAGAATGCCGGTAGCACCCGAACCGTGGCTCGATTCACAAATCCACCGATTCCGGTGGGTCTGGGGCACCAATTTTCAGCTAGCAGCGCTCGAAGACCCGGAAGCGGTGCCAATGGGCCATCTCCGGACCTAGGGTTTTGCTTAGTGAGGGCCATTCCAAATACGCTCAAGGGGGCCATTTCTCATCCGGAGGCCCCCGGACATGCATCGACATCGTGGATAGGTCCACAATGGCCACGTGGACCTGTGGGAGGCGACAAAATCCAAGTCCGCTCGCCAGTTTGGGTTCCATGGCCACAAGGAAAATCCTCCAAGTGTCCCTTAATGGCCTTGGGGTGCCGGACTAGAATTCTCGTAGAACCCAAACCGTGTCTCGGTTCGCGAATCCATCGATTCCGGTGGGTCTGGAGCGTCGGGTTTCATCTAGGGGACACCCCGCAACATCCCTCAAAGACTTGGAAGCGATGGAAATGGGCCATCTTCGGAGATAGGGTTTTGCTCAGTGAGGGCCATTCCAAATCCACTCAAGGGGTCCATTTATTGCCTGGATTCCCTCGGGCATGTGTGGCCACCGTGGAAAGGTCCACAATGGCCACGTGGACCTGTGGGAGGCAACATAATCCAAGTTCGCTCGCCGGTTTGGGTTCCTTGGACCTGGGGCAAATCCTCCAAGTGTCCCTGAATGGCCTCGGGGTGCCCGACTAGAATGCTTGTAGCACCTGAACCGTGGCTCAGTTCGTGAATCCATCAATTCTAGTGGGTCCGGGACATCAGGTTTCATCTAGGGGACACCCCATAGCGACCCTCGAAGACCCGGAAGCGGTGCCAATGGGCCATCTCTGGAGCTAGGGTTTTTGCACCCATTCACGGACACTTGAAGGATTTGCTCCGGGGCCGAGGAGCCAGAACCGGCCAACGAACTTGGATTTCGTCACCTCCCATAGGTCCACGTGGCCATTGTGACCCTTTCCACGATGGCCATGCACGCCCGACAGCCTCCAGACGAGAAATGCCCCCCTTGAGCGGATTTGGAATGGCCCTCGCTGAGCAAAACCCTAGCTCTGGAGATGGCCCATTGTTACCGCTTTCGGGTCTTCGAGGGACACTGTGGGGGGTCCCCTAGCTGAAACTTGGCGTCCCAGACCCACCGGAATCGACAGATTCATGAACCGAGCTACGGTTCGGGTGCTACGATAATTCTAGTCGGGCACCCCGGGGCCATTCAAAGACACTTGGAGGCTTTGCCCCGGGGCCATGGAACCCAAACCGGTGAGCGGACTTGGATTTTGTCCCCTCCCACAGGTCCACATGGTCATTGTGGACCTCTCCACGGTGGCCACGCATGCCCGGTGGCCTCTGGACGAGAAATCGCCCCCTTGAGCGGATTTGGAATGGCCCTCACTAACCAAAACCCTAGCTCCGGAGATGGCCCACTGGCACCGCTTCTGAACCTGGGGGACGCTGTGGGGGGTCACCGAGCTGAAACCCGGTGTCCCAGACCCACCGGAATCGACGGGTTCGTGAACTGAGACCGAGACACGGTTTGGGTGCTATGGGCATTCTAGTCGGGCATCCCAGGGCCATTCAGGGACACTTGGAGGATTTTCCTTGGGGCCACGGAACCTAAACCCGCGAGTGGACTTGGATTCTGTTGCCTCCCACAAGTCTACGTGGCCATTGTGGACCTATCCATGGTGGCCACGCACGCCCAGGGGCATCCAGACGAGAAATGGCCCTCACTGAGCAAAACCCTAGCTCCGGAGATGGCCCATTGGCACCGCTTCCGGGTATTCAAGGGATGCTGTGGGGGGTCCCCTAACTAGAACCCATCATCTCGGACCCACCAAAATCGACAGATGCACGAACTGAGCCACGGTTCGGGTGCTGCGGGCATTCTAGTCAGGCATCCTGGGGCCATTCAGGGACACTTGGAGGATTTTCCCCAGGGCCACGGAACCCAAACCGATGAGCGGACTTGGATTTTGTCGCCTCCCATGGGTCCACGTGGCCATTGTGGACTGGTCCACGGTGGCGACGCATGCCCGAGGGAATCCGGACGAGAAATGCCCCCCATGGATAATTTTAAGGACCCATACTTATTTAAAAGTGTATAAACATTGGCGAATCTTACCAATTCTTAAAATGTCAACTATAAAATATTTGGCGATATTTTTCTAAAATTATTTCAATTTCTAAGGATTTTATATAGTTTATATAATAATTTGGCGATTTTGAGGGTGAAAAATTTTACCCCATCAAAATTGGGCAAAATGGGGTTTCAGAAAATGTAAATTGGCGAATCGTTTTTTGGAAAAAAACATGAAAAAATAGCCCATGGGCTAAATTTCGCCCCTAAAATTATCCTTGAATTGCCCCCCTTGAGCGAAATTGGAATGGCCCTCACTAAGCAAAACCCTAGCTCCGAAGATGGCCCATTGGCACCGCTTCTGGAACTTCGAGGGATGTTATGGGGGGTTCCCAACCGGAACCTCCCTAGACACACCTGCATGTCTCCCCGGAACCCGGTTTTGTTGCATGGTTGGAGTTCTATGCCCCCAACAGGTATCCAACAGGTGTCCCTAAAGGCCTTTTGGATGCGAGACGGAACGAGCCATAGAATGATGACCGTGGCTCCGATCGACGAACCATCGACTCCGTTGGATTCAGGACGTCAGGATAGTGCTAGGAGTGCCCCTCTCCTCCGGTCCCGTGGCCTGAGTGTCACCTTGTAGGTCCATCTTGGAAACTAGGGTTTTGCTCAGTGAGGGAGTGTGCAATTTTTGCACATTGGGTTCATATTTGCAAAATCATCCACTGGGCAATTGTGGCTAGCGTTCCCAGCTTGAACCTCCCTGGACACACCTGCATGTCTCCCCGGAACCCATTTTTGTTGCACGGTTGGAGTTCTATGCTCCCGACAGGTATCCAGTAGGTGTCCTTGAAGGCCTTTTGGATGCGAGATGAAACGAGACATAGAATGACGACAGTGGCTTCGACCGACAAACCGTCGACTCCATTGGATTCAGGATGTTGGGATAGTGCTAAGGGTACCCCTCTCCTCCAGTCCCGTGGCCCGAGTGTCACCTTGTAGGTCCATCTTGGAAACGAGGGTTTTGCTCATTGAGAGAGTGTCCAATTTTTGCACATTGGGGTCAGATTTGCAAAATCGCCCACCGGGCACTTGTGGCTAGCATTCCTAGCTGGAACCTCCCTGGACACACTTGCATGTCTCCTCAGAACCTAGTTTTGTTGCATGGTTGGATTTCTATGCCCCCAGCAGGTATCCAGCAGTTGTCCTTGAAGGCCTTTTTGGATGCGAGACGGAACGAGCCATAAAATGACGACTGTGGCTCCAATCAACAAACCGTCGACACCGTTGGATTCAGGACGTCGGGATAGTGATAGGTTTTCCCCTCTCCTCCTATCACATGGACCGGGTGTCACCTTGTAGGTCCATCTTGGAAACTAGGGTTTTGCTCAGTGAGGGAGTGTGCAATTTTTGCACATTGGGGTCAGATTTGCAAAATCGTCCACCGGGAACTTGTGGCTAGCATTCCCAGCCGAAACCTCCCGGGACACACCTGTATGTCTCCCCGGAACCCGTTTTTGTTGCACGGTTGGATTTCTATGCCCCCGGCAGGTATTCAGCAGGTGTCCCTGAAGGCCTTTTGGATGCGAGATGAAATGAGCCATAGAATGACGACCATGGCTCCGATCGACGAACTGTCGACTCTGTTGAATTCAAGACGTCGGGATAGTGCTAGGGGTGCCATCTCCTCTGGTCCCGTGTCCCGGGAGTCACCTTGTAGGTCCATATTTGAAACTAGGGTTTTGCTCAGTGAGGGAGTGTCCATTATTTGCACATTGGGGTGAAATTTGCAAAATCGCCCACCGGGCACTTGTGGTGATGATGATGAAGATGGTGATGGTGATGAAGATGGTGACGTTGATGATGATGGTGATGGTGATGAAGACGATGATGATGGATATGTTGATGAGGGACCTAGAGATGGCCATGATGATGAATATGGTGATGATGATGGAGATGATGATGATGGAGAAGATGATGATGATGGATATGTTGATGAGGATGATGGAGAAGATGATGATGATGACGGAGAAGATGATGATGATGGAGATGTTGATGAGGAACCTAGAGATGACAATGATGATGAAGATGTTGTTGATGATGATGATGATGGTGATGATGATGAAGACATTGATGATGATGGTGATGGTGATGAAGATGATGATGATGATGATGATGATGATGATAGAGATGTTGATGAGGAACCTAGAGATGACAATGATGATGAAAATGGTGATGATGATGAAGATGGTGATGATGATGAAGATGTTGATGATGATGGTGATGGTGATGAAGATGATGATGATGATGATGATGATGGATATGTTGATGAGGATGATGGAGAAGATGATGATGATGGAGATATTCATGAGGATGATGGAGAATATGATGATGATGGAGATGTTGATGATGACGGAGAAGATGATGATGATGCGG
Organism: Larix kaempferi; assembly: GCA_027924585.1. Taxonomy (NCBI): domain Eukaryota; kingdom Viridiplantae; phylum Streptophyta; class Pinopsida; order Pinales; family Pinaceae; genus Larix; species Larix kaempferi. The sequence continues at coordinate 31,564,450 of BSBM01001005.1, forward strand.
ATGTTGATGAGGAACCTAGAGATGACAATGATGATGAAGATGTTGATGATGATGATGATGATGGTGATGATGATGAAGACGTTGATGCTGATGGTGATGGTGATGAAGATGATGAATATGATGATGGAGATGTTGATGAGGAACCTAGAGATGCCCATGATGATGAAGATGGTGATGATGATGAATACGTTGATGATGATGGTGATGGTGATGAAGATGATGATGATGATGATGATGAAGATGATGATGTTGGAGATGTTGATGAGGAACGTAGAGATTACAATGATGATGAATATGTTGATGATGATGATGAAGATGATGATGATGATGATGGAGAAGATGATGATGATGGAGAAGATGATGATGATGGAGTTGTTGATGAGGATGATGGAGAAGATGATGATGATGGAGATGTTGATGATGATGGAGAAGATGATGATGATGTTGATGTTGATGATGTTGTTGATGATGATGGAGATGTTGATGATAGCACGTATTTGATGATGGCACATATTTGTAGCAATGTGTAGATAAAAGTTGGTCAACATGAAATAATCATGCAAGCCAACATGCACAGAGAATTGATCATGTGAAGATTTCAATTATTGGCAATGGCATTTCACATTGGAATTCCATTTCATCTCCTCCCTTCAAACTATTTTTACGTTTTGAATTTTTACATTGCCCTTGAAACGAAGTTTTATTGACAAAATAACCCTTCAGCAATGAAGTTAGACTTAAAAAAACTATCATTTAATAATAAAAAAATTATTAAAGAATAATTCGTGGAAGTTAATGTTTGACCACATGTAATGCAACAAAACAAAACTTTCAATTTGAACACGTTGCATTAATGGTGTAATTGAAATTGTGACATTCTTTTCCAAATGTCTTGGCTTTAAAGACCAGATAAATATAGTATGCCCTTTATAGAGGCTATTCATTAAAAAACACATTGCTATTGAGACTGTACTATGATGTTCTCCCCTTCCTTAGTCAAAAGAAGATTAATAAGGTTGTTTTTCCAAGGTATAGGATGTTTTGGATTTCTCAACTATTATTGCATGTGAACTTGCATTCGTACCAAGATGCAACAAATCTTTCATGGAAGTGGATTTGTCTATGTGAATAGATAAGTGAAAAGCTTTTAGCAACAAGACCTATAAATTTTAACTTGGAAGTATTGGAAATGTACAAAGTGGGATTGAGAGGCTTGATGGTGATTGTAGTAGTGGGCATGGTATTGGTGGGAATGATGTCGTGATAGTGGAATTAAACATTAAGATGGTGACCCTAGAGCTTGGATCCTAGCCTAGAAACACGAGAGCCTAGCCTAAAAACCCTAGTTGGTAGCATAAACCCTAGTTTGTATTCTAATCACAATGAAACCATATTATGTAGCCTAAGATCTAGCCTTAAATTATAATATACATAAAAATTAAATCATTTTCATTGTACATGTATATCCATGTGCATACATTTGAATGCAAATCACTATACACATGTATGCATAGTATCTCATCTATATAGCAAGGGTCCATCATCAACTAGAAAACCATTGTACCTAGCACCGGATACCTAATTTAGAAACCTAATGGTTTGAAATAACATGCACCATGAATATTTTTATATGGTGGATATGCACACCTATGACAACCTTCTCAATGGATGGAAAACCTAATATTATCATAAGATTAGTAAAGCTTAGTCCAACATGTAGTAATTCTTACATCTTCTAGTGTTGATGGCACACTAATGGATGCATGCAACTTGATGAGGGTGTATGTGTGACTCCATTGATGTAATGCAAGTCCTAAATGTCTTTAACAAGTGTCTGAGTGTCCAGTAGATGAATTAGGATGTCCTAATACCCCTAAATCCCTTCCAGACAGAATTCGAAAGCATTTGGGGTATTTGGGTAACAAGTTGGTGTGTTGAGGTGGACAGAGCCTCACAAATACACCTCATAGTAGTTATTTATTGTAATGTCAACTATATGTGTTTAATTCAACGTATCTACATAATATTAGATCGCTATCACATAATGATAAATTAAGGAAGTCCTAATTGTAAATGGTAGTGGATGTGATGGTCATCAAATCAAAGGTGGATATATCCATGATTGAGAATTAATGAGCTAGCTATACATTGTGCTCAAGGTTGTCCTATTTGTATGGTGCCAATTGATTAAGAAATGATTCCATAACTTGCTTATTAATTTGTTGCATGATCTTAAGTAGACAAAATGGTCAATAAAAATACTAGTGACGACATTTTATTATGTAGAGTATGGACATTTTGGATCTCATTATGTAGAGCTATTAAAAATCATGTTGGATCTCATTTTAACATTTTGAAAACAATGGACATTTTCTATTTTTAAGTATTCTTTTCCTAGTACTCAAGTTCCCAATATATATCTTATGTGCCCTGAGGTGTGATTTGTCCATCCATTTATTCCTTTTGTTTTTAGATTAATTCTCACACATGATTTTGTTTCAGTTACCCTATGTTTATAATGTTTTCTTAACATAGATACCATTACAAGATTTTACACGTGGAAAGATAAACCAAGCTGAACTATGATATCCAACTTCTCTTCTAAGATCTAGGTAAGCTTCAGGTTGATTCACATTATCAACTAAGGCATGGACATCATTGGTACCAAAACTTAAGACCGCATGCCATGGATGAATAGAAGTAAAAACCAAATTTAGACAACATCACATCATGATACACACAACATGAGACAACAACATTAGACAACAAGATACTAATATAGACAACATCGATATAGATCACATAATTGAAAATCCATGTACATAGAGGCTACAAAACTCATCCAAACATATACAATTTCTAGCAAATAGTGGAACATGGTTCCCAATGTACGTACATTGGAAACTCGTGCCCTATACAAAATGCGACAACTCATGTCGTAGAGCCAAAATACATGGAAACTCGTACCGTAGATACAAAGTACATCAAAACTTGTGTACAAACATGCCACATCGTGGCTAATGTACATAACACATGGTGTGTCAAGCATTGTGACCACCCCCGCCACTCCCAGGCGCATCTCCAAAGTCGATCTTCTTTCTCTTCGAGCTACTAATATCTCCGGTCTTCTTCCCTCTAGGAGTAGACCGTCTTTGCGGGCTCTGGAACAAATGATATAAGATACCGTCATTTTCAAGCATTTACAACATTTACCACATTTATAAAACAAATGTAGAATTCGAATCTTAAATAAATCACCTCTGATGCGGGTGAGAAATGTGGGGTAGGTGTCCTGGATCTGCGGAGCCTCTCAACAATTCTAGCCTACATCATTTACAACAATCATTTCATTGAAAAGTAATAATTGCTTAGATTAATTTTTGTTAATGCATCAAAATATTTTCATAAATTAGCTTGATTCTCATCGTGAACACCTCCGACGATGGACATGGTTGGGCTTCTGGGCTAGCAGGTGGAGCAGATGGCCAGATAACCAACTCCAATGCAGCCATGGGGGAGGGGTGCAGATGTAGTGGCAGCCACTATAGGTGCAAACACTGGAGGTACAAATGAGGGTACTGGAAGAGTAAATGCCACAATACTGGCAAGAAGTGGGGATGATAGGGTGGGAGAAGACATGGTGGTATGGGGTGGAGGAGGACGTTGTGGATGACGAACCCCTGTCAGTTGTAGGATAGATGGTATCAAATGAAAAGGACTATGGGGGATGTTGAGGGATGGTGCATGGGAGGGAAGTCCTGCATGGAGGGAGGATGATGGAGGAATGGGAGGCTATGGACAAAGAGGGGAAGGTGGAAGGAAGGGGGGCGTGGACGAATGGGGGAGGATGGATAGACATGGGGGCATGGATAAATTGGGGAGGATGTATATACGGGGTGGCATGGACGAGTGGGGGAGGATGGATGGAGGGGGGAGTATGGCCAGGGAGGGGGGGATGGATGGAAGGGAGGGTTTGGACGGAGGGAGGGGTCTAGATGGAAGCGAGGGGGGGACTCATGTGAGAGGGTGGAAACACAGGACTAAAATGGGGACTTGCAGCTCTTGGTGGCAGCTACATATAAATTTGTAATATCACAATTTAGTAAACAAACAATAAATTAAACCATAGTAAGTCGTAACAATTCAAATTAAAAGCATGCTTATAACTACACATTGTACCTGTGTATATGGTGATCTTCCAATCCCTGGAGGAGGTGGTTGATCACCGTAGTTAGGGAACACCTGTGGACACCAAAATGAATGCATGTTATGAACATGTTAAACAAGTCATTATTTAGGCAATCAAGATATTCAAAAATGTTGTACGAACTATCAACATGTATGCCATAAATATAAATACTTGAGTAATATAAATGACATAAGTAATAACAATATTGTGTCAGGTACTGAAAATGCCTCTGTGTAGGGTGCCACAATTTCAGTTACAGCTGCCATTGCGGCATCCAGGGTGGGAGATCCTACATTCTCCCATGTTGGTGTGTCAGCTCTGAATAACTGTACATTGAAATAATAGTTTAAGTCAAACAAAAATAATTTACAAGTTATCAAGTGATGATTGAAAACACATTAAAAAAATTGCTGACCTGATCCATATAACAGCTCTCGATCGGGCCAGGAAAGTGTGCCCACAATGGGGACAAAGATGTGGAATTGCCCCCATCGAACAGGAATGCCTAGCATGGATACCACTGGTCACGGGTATATCCTGGCCCTGTCGTGAAGGCCCTGCACCTGGATCTCTATCAAGGTCAACCGACATCTCCACTGAAGTCGCTGCTACAAAGGAGGTGTGTCTGAGGAGTCCATGTGCAACATTCCTCATTTCCACCTCGATCTGATCAATCTTGTGGGGAAACTGAGGTGGTTGGGGAGGGGGGTTGGTGTCACACCTAGGAGCTGGTGGCCCTCTCAGTGGGTTCCTCCTCGAAGTAGGTCGATCTTGGGAAGAGCCACGCCCAACACCCTGGAACTCGGTTATGTCAAAATAGTTGACATTGAAACCGAGGAAAAAATCAGCCCACAGTTGGTGAAGGAAGTACTGTGGAACCTCCCTATTATTGCAGGGAGGTTTATCGTACACCATGAACCACCTCTGCATCCAATCGTTCCTCCACGGTTGGTAATGACACCAATCCATGTAGACCCATCGATTTTTAATGTTCAGTGGTTAGTTTGTTTTTGAATCGGTGAACATACTGTATAATTGGGCTTTTGTAATGTTCAAATCTTGTATTGCCTCCTTGGAGATGCCCGTGGAGTAATACTCCCGCATCCTAGCTCTAAATTCAGTCATATCAGTCAATTGCGGGTGTGCATGGAGGAGGGAGTCAATTGAGTTCTCAATTGACGTGGCAAGAGACAATCGAGATGGTTCTCCCGAGTTTCTTAGTTCGTGAGTGTGCACTCGCATTTCATTTACATAATGGTTAAGGTCATCTTGTTCAAAATTTGCTTCGGGATTTTGGTTTTGTTCAGCATTTGGATTTTGTTCACGGTTTTCTTCGGCATTGGGTCCAAGGTTTAGGTTTTCTTGTGTTCCACCGGACTCGGGGTTAACATCTTGTTCACTCATTGTCTCATTTTACACTCTGCAATTGAAAATTGGTTCATTGTTTTCAAAATTTGGGAATTATTAACAATTAAATAAACAAAGAAAAATAAAATTGACACAAAGAATGAATAAAATGAAAAAAAAACTTGATATTTACCTATGAATCGATTTGTTGGTTAGTTTGTGGGTGTTCTTCGGTGGTTTTGGCCTCCTTGGGTGGTTGAATCGATGCGCAGGAAGGGTGGAGGCCGCGCTCGGCCAAATAGAACAATGGGGAAATTGTGCTCTGTTTTTTTTTTTTAACAGAAGCACGTGCACGCCACATTTGTGCGCATGTGCGTCGGTTCGGTACCGAACCTAGCGGCATGTGCACGCTGCCTTAGGTGCGTACGTGTCATTTTTTTTTGTTGCTAGCGTGTCCCCATTGCAACGAATTTGGGGACCATCTTCGTGCACCCGCCCCATAACCATATACTTCATCACTGCAACCATCAAATGTGATACAATAATTGCTTGTACCTCTAAGATACTGAATCACCCATTTCATTGTTGCCCAATTCTCTTTTCCTAGATATTCCATGTATCTACTAACAACACCAACTGCATGTGAAATATATGGTCTTCTACTTATCATCGCATACATCAAACTTCCTACTGCATTAGCATATGGTACATGAGACATATACTGCTTTTATTCATCACTATTAGGAATCAAACTTGAAGAAAGCTTGAAATGAGAAGCTAAAGGGATATTAATTGATTTCACCTTATTCATATCGAACCTCTGAAGTATTTTCTACACATACTTCTTTTGTGACAGCCACAACTTGCCATTTTTCATGTCTTTGTGTATCTGCATGCCCAAGATCTGATTTGCTGCTCCTAGAACCTTCATATCAAATGTCCTAGCCAACTGAGCCTTTAACTTGCTAATTTCAAACATGCTCTTTCTTGCTACAAGCATATCATCAACATATAATACCAAAATAATGAACATGTCATTTTCCAACTTTTTAAAGAACACACAATGATCATACTCACTTTTGGTAAAATTATGGCTCAACACGAAAGAATCAAACTTCTTGTACCATTTCCTAGGAGACTGCTTCAGGACATACAATGATTTTCTAAGCTTGCAAACAAACCTCTTGTTGTGATTTTGAACAAACCCTTTTGGTTGTTCCATGAAAATTTCCTCATCTAAATCTCCACATAAGAAAGTTGTCTTAACATCTAGCTTCTCTAACTCCAAATCATGTAAGGAAACTAGTGCTAACAAAAATCTGGTAGAAACAAGTTTCAAAACTGGTGAAAAAATCTCATGAAATTCAATACTTGCTTTCTAAGAAAACCCTTTTGGAACCAGTATGGCCTTGTACTTTGGAACAGTGTCATCAACTCCTTTCTTCAATTTGTACACCCATTTGTAGCCAACCACTTTCCTACTCTCAGGAAGTTCCACAAGATCCCATGTTTTGTTCTTTGCAAAAGAATCCATTTCTTCTTTCATTGCAAGTTTTCATTTGTCATTGTCAGACACTTCTAATGCTTCCTGATAACTATCAGGTTCTCCTTCATTAGAATTAGAGCAACATATCTGACAAAATCATCATACCTCTTTGGAAAATTTATGTCCCGTGTATATCTCCGTAGAGTTTGCTGTGGTATTTCCTCTATTTCTGCCTGCTCATCCTCCTAAGGAGTGTCCTCATGAATATCCTCACCATGGACATCCTCATGATTCATCCTCGTGGATGATGGAGTATCAAACTGAATTTGTTGTAACTGTGGTACATTAGTTTGTTTCAAATCATTACTTACATTTAAATTTGATAGAGAACGTTCATCAAATATTACATCTCTATTTATGATGATTTTGTGGACAGTAGAATTCCACAATCTATATCCCTTAATACCATCACCATATCCAACAAAGATCAATTTTCTTGATTTAGGATCTAGTTTGGAACGTGGATTTTTCGGAATAAGTGCAAAGGCTTCACAACCAAATACTCTAAGGTTAGAATAATCACATGGTTGACCTATCCATACCTCTTCTGGAATTTTGCAGTCAATTGTTGTTGATGTTGATCGGTTGACCAAGTAACAAGTTGTAATCAATGCCTCTCCCAACAATTCCTGCTGCAACTTTGCATTATTGAACATACTCCTTGTGTTAGCTCTCTAGGAGTCTTTCTAAGTTGCAGTCGAAAGAGCCTAGTAACTTAATCTTATTCTCAATAATTTACTCAAAATGGATCAAGCCAGATGACTAAAATCAAACCTCACTCCCTCAAGACATGCATGAACACAAAAAGTATCGACAAGGCTTTAAACCATCACTGCTCAGGAAGTTATAGATAAATGAAAGTACAAAGAATGCTTATTTTACCAGCAGAAACATATACTTAACGTGTATAGGAATGGCCAAATAAAATAAGGAAGATACTTGCAGATTCCAATTTATGGATGAATTGACAAGTTGACAAACATTAATCATTAGACAAATAGAACTAACATGAATTCACTATTAAGGTGCAAGTGAGGAACAACTAGGAAAATGAAAGTCTGAACGAATAATGGCAAAAGAAGCTTGTGTTACTATTATGAAAATGAGAAGCTTGAGTTTATAATGTATGAAAAAGTCTCCAAAATCGAACCCTTACTTTCTCTCAAGTTCTAGGATTTATAGCCTTTACAAAATCTTTCCATATCCTAAGAAACTGGATCGAATTTACTAAAGATAGAAGATCAAAACCGTGTTCAATAAACCAGGAAAATATCCTTTTTAATTTGGCCAAACTGCTGAAAAATGGGGCTCGGAGATGGTTTCCATTCTCCAAATATGTGACACCTGTGTATAAACTGAAAGAGGTTATTGTATATTGGTTTTTTGTGAGAAAAAACCTCTCATATCATTGAAATTCGTTTTCATTTACCCGAGATCTGTATTTCAAAAACATGTGTCAAACAGGAAAATTCTGAAATCCGAAAATTAGGGCTCAGAGATGGATTTGATTCTCCCAATATGTGACACCTATAGGAAAACGGAGAGAGGTTATTGTTCTATGACGTGTTAGGCACAAAAAATTTCGTATGTTCCACAAAATGATTCTCCAATCGCTCAAAATCATCATTTTAAAATGATGACTCTGCACAGTAAAAACGCCATTTTTGCAGCAAATATCCTCGCCTCCATCTTGATAGTCTTCATGTCTTCGACAGCTGCAGCAATATTCCAGGTGATGACAAGGCACTTAAAATCTTCCTCAAATGATTTGGCAGTGAAAACATTTGATCTGAGTGAAAATATCATCATTCTGCTTGTCTCTGTGCTTTCAGTAGCTGTGGACAAATTTTCCCTTGAACTATAAGCTACCAGACACTTGTTGTTCGGTGGCTAATGAACAACTGTTGTATCCGCCTAAGCCACCGAAAACTGTTCCATGATACATAACACGTGCCTTTCCTTTCGCTAGCTTGAAGAGTTTTGTCTTCCATACTATAAGCTGCCGAAAGTTGGGTTTTCGGTAGCTAATGAACAATTGCCATGTCCGCCTAAGCTACCAAAACCTGAAAATTCTTTTCTGGAGAAAACGTAGCATCAAATGTTATTTCAAACTTTATTACATACTTCAAACTCTTGAAAAAGAACCTCAAATGTATATAAAAATGAAAATTTGAAAGACTTCCTATCACCTAGAAAAAACAACTAGTCTATGTTTATTTGAGGAGATAACATCTGGCTCCTACTCGAGGATGGAATCCTCCCTGTGAGGTTCCAAGAACCAAAGATCAAATGCCTTTCCTGTAAAACAAAAATCTAAACCTATCCTCTAGTGTTCCATTGGGCATGGAGTCTTTATTCAAAACGGAAACCACAATACTAAATGCAAACCTCATGCATTATGCAAACTTGAAATGCTCAGCCATGAGCTTATTCATCTATGCTACCCTACTCTAGCTGCTGCAAATTAATGTTTTAGGTATATACACATTTCTAGAAAAATCATTTAAGTAAAAAATTGCTTGACCTGTCTTCATGTGTATAGCAAAAAACATGAAAGGAGAACAAAATATGCAACAAGAAAACTGCAACCAGCTCATGTTTACTGCTGCAAAGCATCATGCCAAACTTTGTAATATATGGCATAACTGACAATAGTGACTCCATCCATATAGCAACTGGATCATAAAATTCATGTAGGATCTTAGTTTGTTGTTTAAATTCAAAGGATTTCTTTTCCTCATAGTCGATCTCAAGAGATGGCTGATCATGAATGTCATTTCCAAGTTCTATAAGCTCATATATTGATTGCTCAGCATTTGACACCTAATCAAGCATCGATTTTTTTTGGAACTTTTCTCTATCAGCTTCACGATGCTCCTGATCAGATCCGGGGCTACTGCCATATGCGATCTGCTCTTTATTATCTGAGATCTCAAAAGAAATGACCTGGTCTTTATGAAAAATAGATACATTTGATAAGATGTCAAACATATCTACAAACTTACTGTCAAAATAAAGGTCATCTAACACCTTTGAATATTTATGAAAAGTATCTTCTTCAACCTCTGATATATGGTTGCCACAAACTGGTTCTTGCAAATCTGAAAATAGCTGTGAGTTGATTGGACTGCTAATCCCTTTTTTTTGATGTCTTCTTCGTAAGTGATTTCAATTTTATGTTCATGAGGCATTATAACCAGAAGAGAAGACCCGAAATATTCAGCTAGATTAAACTCATCATATTCAATGTCTTTTGCAAACATGGAAGGGCTGATTACAACATGATGTTGTTCCTTTATGGGCAAAGAAAAAGGCTCATCGAAACCTAATTCATAAATGTCATATATTGGCTGACTGCTACTCAAGTCTACATTATTTGATGTAGAAATCTGATCTTCTCCATCTGCATACTTATAAAAAATAGGTGAACAGAAGACCTCTGTATCTTGCGAAGAAAGACAAGCAATCTTAAGATCCTTCTCTCCAATCACATGTTAAAACATATCGTAGGCAACCTCTTGAAAAAGTTCAGAAAAATTCTCTTCTCTAACTGTTTCTTCATGCAAATCAAAGGCAGCAGGTGCAACAGAGATAAGGTCTGTTGCATCTAGAACTATGTAATTCCCATTATAATCATTTGTATCATGAAGATCTTCCTTAACAAAATAATTTTCATCTTGACAATCAGAAGAAAAGAGTACTTTCTGCTGAACATGCTTCTCAAATTCATCACAGCAATCTTCAAAGAGGCTTTCAGCTGGAAATTCATCTTTACAAAACAAATGGAAAGCATAATGAAAACTTGCCAATGAGTGAATGCTTGAAGCTAGAAGAGATCTGCACCAATCAAGGGCTGCTCCCTTCAATGAATATCTAAAAATCTTGATCTTGACATCTTCATGCACAATTTGATGTTCATGAACAAACTTGTGAAAATCCAGCAGATGCTCAGCTGGAACCTCCCAATCTTTTCCTTTGAACGTACGAAGAATGCCTTCCCATTCACCTCTACTAAGCATTTGGTTTGGAGAATCAACTATATCTGAAAAGTCACAAAAGGAAAAATTTCAAGCCAAAACGGCTTCCATTCTTGGATCCCCAGTGGAGTCACCCTTCAATCTTTAGACAGTGGAGTCGCCATCGTGGTTGTAGGTGTGGAAACAGTAGAAGAAGATGATATTGGTGTGGGTGGTAGCTGAGGGGGTATGGGTTGTGATAAAGGTGGTAGATTTACCCCAATAGGAAATGAGGTGGAAGGATTCGTTTCCCGATTAGCTAACTTTAATTTTCCAATCTCTGAATGATATGGGAAAAAGGAAGCTTGATAGAACTGGCCAAGTAGTAAAGCCAAATTTTCTTCACCTTGAGCAGAAAGATCTTGCAAGATATTCTCAAGGGTAGGAAAACTGGTATGAGTATAAGGATCATTGGTTTCAGGCTCAATTTGTGAAGAATTAAGGGAAGAGGAACAGTCATCTTCTTGGGCAGATTCTACAACTTCTTTTCCTAAGTCAGATATAGTAATAACTCAGAGCTAGGACCTATAACAACAAAAGTAGTTGAAGGTTGCTCACCCTCCAAATTTTCAGATTCACTTATAATTTTTTGAGAACTAGATGCTTTAGTAGAAGAAGATTCAAAGAGAGGTCCGCTTGATACAACAGAAGAAGTACCTCTGGAAGCACCTAATGCCGCTGTCCTGGTAGATATGGAAGTCTGTCTTTGTGAATCTCTTCCTCTCCTTATAATCTGTTTGGGATCTGAAACAGGCGTCACTGGTGGCCTTTGAGGATTTGCTCTACTACTTGGTCTTCTCGAAGCCACTTCGTTCCAATGGAGTCGCCAGATAGATTATTACAACCAGAATATTGTCCACATTTTTTCTATCATCAAAGTTGGATCTTATGTTGTTCTCCTAGGGAAGCTAGCTTCAACTTTCTCTCCCTGGCAATGGCGCAAATTTTTTAGCTCTCCAGGAGTCTTTCTAGGTCGCAGTCGAAAGAGCCAAGTAAATTAATGTTATTCTCAATAATTTACTCAAAATGGATCAAGTCAGATGAATAAAATCAAACCTCACTCCCTCAAGACATGCATGAACACAACAAGTATCGACAAGGCTTTAAACCATCACTGCTCAAAAAGTTATAGATAAATGAAAGTACAAAGAATGCTTATTTTACCAGCAGAAACATATACATAAAATGTATAGGAATGGCCAAATAAAATAAGGAAGATACTTGCAGATTCCAATTTATGGATGAATTGACAAGTTGAAAAACATCAATCATCAGACAAATAGAACTAACATGAATTCAATATTCGGGTGCAAGTGAGGAACAACTAGGAAAATGAAAGTCTGAATGAATAATGGCAAAAGAAGCTTGTGTTACTATTATGAAAATGAGAAGCTTGAGTTTACAATGTATGAAAAAGTCTCCAAAATCAAACCCTTACTTGCTCTCAAGTTCTAGGATTTATATCCTTTACAACATCTTTCCAGATCCTAAGAAGCTGGATCGAATTTACTAAAGATAGAAGATCAAAACCGTTTTCAATAAACCAGGAAATGATCCTTTTTAATTTGGCCAAACTGCTGAAAAATGGGGCTCAAAGATGGTTTCATTTCTCCAAATCTGTGACACCTGTGTATACACCGAAATATGTTATTGTATTTTTTTTGTTTAGAACAATCCTCTCTCAGATCATTGAAATTCGTTTTCATTTTCCCGAGATATGCATTTCAAAAACATGTGTCAAACAGGAAAATTATGAGATCTGAAAATTATGGCTCAGAGATGGATTCGATTCTCCCAATCTGTGACACCTGTAGAAAAACAGAGAGAGGTTATTTTTCTCTGACATGTTGGGAACAAAAACCTCTTCCCGTTTCACAAAATGATTCTCTAGTCGCTCAGAATCATCATTTTAAAATGATGACTCTCAATAGTAAAAACGCCATTTTTGCAGCAAATATCCTCGCCTCCATCTTGATAGTCTTCATGTCTTCGACAGCTGCAGAAATATTCCAGGTGATGAAAAGGCACTTAAAATCTTCCTCAAATGATTTGGCAGCGAAAACATTTGATATGAGCGAAAATATCATCATTTTGCTTGTCTCTGTGCTTTCGGTAGCTGTGGACAATTTTGCCCTTGAACTGTAAGCTACCAGAAACTTGTTGTTCGGTTGCTAATGAACAACTGTCGTATCCACCTAAGCCACCAAAACCTGTTCCATGATACATGACACGTGCCTTTCCTTTCGGTAGCTTGAAGAGTTTTTTCTTCCATACTGTAAGTTGCCGAAAGCTGGGTTTTCGATAGCTAATGAACAATTGTCGTGTCTACCTAAGCTACCGAAACCTGAAAATTCTTTTTTGGAGGAAAAGAAACATCAAATGTTATTTCAAACTTTATTACATACTTCAAACTCTTGAAAAAGAACCTCAAATGTATATAAAAATGAAAATTTGAAAGACTTCCTATCACCTAGAAAAAACAACTAGTCTATGTTTATTTGAGGAGATAACACCTTGCTCTTTCAAGAAGAGTCATGTTCATGCATTCAGGAACACCGTTCTGCTGAAGAGTGTAAACAATGGTCTTATGCTTCTCAATCCCATCCTTCTTGCAATAATTATCAAACTCCTTTGAAGTAAATTCGGTTCCATTATCTGTTCTAAGACATTTAATGAACCTGCCAATGCTCTTTTCAACCAAAGCTCTAAACTATTTAAATTTATCAAAAACATCAGCTTTTCTCTTTAATAAATAGATCTAGAATTTCCTCGAGTAATCATCTATAAAACTGATGAAATATGATGATCCCCTGTAAGAAATTTTAGGAGATGGGCCCCATAGATCAGAATAAATATAGTCTAGGATACCTTTACTAGTGTGTTTTCCAGATTTAATTTTTTGTCTAGCTTGTTTACCATAAATACAATGCTCACAAAACTTCAAATCTACAGATTTTAAACTAGGAAGCAACTTTCAATCAGCAAGTACCTTCATTCCTTTTTCACTCATATGACCTAACCGTTGATGCCATAAATGAGTGAAGTCTGCTGCACCAATCGATGCTACTGATGCGTGATCGATTTTCGTCCTCCCTTCAAGTTTATACAGGTTCCCAACTCAGTTTTCCTTCATGACAACCAAGATACCTTTCGATATCTTCATAACTTCGCCTTGAACTATAAATTTGTAACCAGTATCATCTAGAACTCCCATTGATATCAAGTTATTCCTCAGTTCAGGTACATGCCTCACATCTTTTAGAGTCCTAACAGTCCCATCATACATTTTTATTATGATACTCCCTATCCCAACAGTTTTACATGAAACATTATTTCCCATATAAACTACCTCGTCATCTATAGATTGGTATGTGGAATACCAATTTCTATGAAGGCACATGTGATGAGATGCTCCAGAATCAATTAACCAATCATAATGGTATTGCGAGACAATAGATGTAGATAATACCTGTTAACACCTAAAAAGTGCTCACTAGCTTATTTCCTTATTCACATGACCCATTTGTCCACTTTTTAACCATTTGAGCCTCTAAAGCCACCAAAAGGTCACCAAAAGACCTTATTACACCCCTTTTTTCCACTCAAAATGAATATTTTTCCTAAAAAAGCATAAAAAACCCTCAAAAAGGGTCCAAAATTCCCAAAAATATTAAAAAGGGAATAAAAATATTCAAAATATTCAAAAAAAGAAAAAGGAGGGAAAAGGTACCTAAACCATGTTGGTCAATACCATTGGTTTCCTCAAAACCATAATGGTATTCCCCACCACCAAAACCTATAAAAAGGTGGTAGGGGCTCCTCACTTTACATCCATCCATCTTCCTATCCTCATGCTGCCAAAATCTCCCATGAGTTTTTGGACATTGTAGCTACCTTGGAGAAGGGACCCTTTGGAGTTTGGAGCTGCTCACCCTTGGAGCTACTCAACAACCTTCATCACTTGGAGGTATTATTATTGCAAGCACTTGCTTGCCCCCATTTTCAATACAAAGTTATTTTTTCTATTTCTTGTTCTTGTTTTCAATTCAAAAGTTTATTATGATATGCACATGCTAGTTTAGTTTTAGATTTAGATTTACAATTGTTTTTGCTTTAATATTTGAAACTGCTGCTACTAGTTAGCAGGTGCCCATAGCACTAAGCTTGGTTGCGAAACCAAGCCAACAGTTTTTGGCGACTCCGTTGGCTTAGAAATCTTAGATCTCAAATTTTGCTTTAGATCTTAGTTTTTGTTAGTATTAGTTAGTTTAATTCATAGATCTGCCACCCTAGACAGCAGATCCATTGCTGTTCTAGATCTTGCCCATTTTATTTCCATTAACAGTCCAAAATTTTCAATTTTCGGGTTCATTTTTCGGCGTTCGTGTATGGCTTTCGCCTCGCGTCTTTTTGCCCAACAGTCGCGCAACTCATCACGACTGCGCGGCTCTTTTCCACGCAGCTCACCGCGGCTTCGTGGCCAATTTGCGCGCTGCACATTGCGGCTTCGTGGACATTTTCCGCGCTGCACATCGCGACTGTGTGACGAATTTCCGCGCTGCACATCGCGGCTGAAACCCGCGCTGCCCATTGTGACTGTGTGACAGAAACCCGCGCGGTCCATCGCGGCTGTTCTGTCAAAACCCACGATGCAAATTTTTTCCATTCGGCCAATCCGTTTAAAAAATTAATTTTTGTTGTATTTTCTGCCCACTTAGCTATTTTACAGTATCAAATATTTCTGCATTATTACAGCCATTTAAATCTTTTTTACTATTCAGAATGCACCTTTAGAGAAGTCTTTTTAAAAAATTTCAGAAATTGAAAGAAGGATTTATTTGCATTTTATCTAGATAAATTTTTTTTTTACTGTTTACTTCCTTGATATTTTGCCCATAGCAAATTTTAAAAGAAATCCATTTATTTCTTGAAGAAGTCATATTATTTGCTTTTCCTATTTCAAAAGATCCTTTGTTTTCTGAATAGTTTTTGCAAAGCATTTAATTTCAGTTTAAAATACCACACGTGCACTCACTCAAACACATAATTTAAACCGAGCCTTAAAATTTACCCTAACTTCAACCAACTTTTAACCCCACTTGGGGATCACTTAAAAGAACTTTGTAGCTAGGTAGAATTTGGGGGATAGGTGTTCCAATAACACCCCTCAATTATTACATTTGAGACATAGCTGTTGTCCATTAGGGAACCAAAATCTCCTAGTATTTTTTGGCACGGTCACAACCAGTTTATTGGAAGGCCTCTCCCCTAGGAGGGTTGAAGTCGCGAGGATGGTTCCGGAAGCCTGAGTGGAATACCAAAATCCATTCAGTAACTGAAGGCTACCATTCGCAGTTCTTGGGATATCCCTGTATGGGGGTATTGCGGTAAAAGTACCAAACAGAAGATTTACCTTTTTTGAACGTGTCATGAACGGAGTATCCTAGTTGCCATTCTTTAGGATTGATTACCCGGTGTCCCTCCCGGTAGGGGGATATCTAGCCGTTGATTCAACACTCAATATTGTCTGACTTGGATTTCATCACCTTGTAGAGAATATCGTTTGTTGATTCACAATACTTTTAGTTAGGTGTTTGCATGATACAATCCACCTTTGGTCTAGTAGCACCTATTTTTTCTAGAAGCTGTTTGACTGTTGGTATTCTGACCATTTTTGTTGCATCCCTCCACTTATTATAGCACAACTTCTATAATAAGTTCCTTTTTGAGGTTGATTTTTTTTGGCCTGAGAGCCTTTATTTTCACTCCCCTTCTTGCACCCTTGGTTGCATTAGGGTTTCGAGTTTTTTATACATTACCACCTTACACTAAACAATTTTTTCACAAAAAACATATTTCTCACCATTGAGAATTTTAGACGATCTCGTCTTCTTCAGGGTGAACTCCCAGAGTTCAGTCTACTTGGCTCTCCACATCACCGACGTCGAGCCTTATCCCTTGACTCGACACATCATCGGTCAAACAGACAGTCATCCGATTTTGACACGCCTCAATTCACATTTGATTTTGAGGCAGAATCCGAAAACCCTACTCCGTTATTCCCAACCAACCTTATGGCTGGAACACCATTCGACCCACTTTTTACCAGTAACATAGGAGATACATCCACAAACCCTTCTACTGCGGTGCCATCCATGGCAACAACCACCCCCCTAGGTATGCCTAATATGGGGGACACTCCACCTTTAGGAATGACCAACACAGGACTACCTCCTATTATGGGTATGCCAAACATAGGGGTCACACCCCCTCTCATTACCACAACCTAGATTCCAGGAATTCCTACTACTATTCCTAACCCCGGTGTAACCCATGTTGCACTTGGAAACGCTGGCCGATACCAGACCACAGCTGTTGGAGGACACATACCTTCAATACCTAGCATACCCTTAGGGGCTACTGGACCACTACATCATGCCACCATGAATAGTCATGTCCCAGTTATTACGCCACATCCCTCTGCTAGTTTACCTTACATGGCAAGTCTGAACTTACCAGACTTAGCCAGGCTCACCAATGATCCTATCAGACACGACCCTGCGTGGCCTCACATGTCCACCAAACTCCCCTCTGACATCGCTAAGTTTGAGGGCAAGGCAGGTGAGGACCCCCAGAACCATATCATGTCCTTCCATCTATGGTGTTCCTCCAACTCCATAGTGGATGACTCTGTCCGCCTCCGTCTGTTACAGCACACCTTCATTGGCTCTGTAGCTAAGTGGTATATCGAGCAGCCCCATGGGACCCATGCCACCTTTACCTCCCTTGCCTCGACCTTCCTGCAGTTATTCCAGTTACCTGTCCGCTATGATGCGGGAGTCGAGATCCTACTGTCTTGCAGGAAGAACACGGCCACCCACATCACTGACCACATTCATGAGTGGCGTCGACGCCGAAGCCTCTGCAAAATCAAGTTAGACGACCGTATCTTCTTAGATTGGTTTCTAAAATCCCTCCTCCCTCTCATTGCCAAGGATGTTGCATCCGAATGACCCCAGTCTGAAGAAGAGGTCATACTCAAAGCCCAACAATTTGACCTCATATACGCCCAGTCGGGTTATCTGTATACCATTATACCAGACGCCCCTCGGGGCGATTCATCCCAACACGATGCGCCAGGGGCATCCCATGCCGCAGATGGCATCATTGGTCATATGGCCTCACATCCCCAACCCTTTTCCATTACACATCCTAGCCATGGCCTTGACCTTTCGCGGGCTACATCTCAAACTGGAGCAACCAATTCATATGCTCCCATGGCACATCACCACCATACCCACGGACCCTCATGTCCACCTCAGTGATTTGGTCATGTACCACCCGCATACGCCCCCCCAGCCGCACCTCAACCAGTGTATTACCCACAGCAAGATACAATAGCTAACCCAACACCTCCAATAGCTCAGGGTTACCAACAACCCCAGCAGGTAACTGGACTACCTCCAGCCCCACCGGCTTATTATCCACCATAACATGCTCCCGCACCTACGGCGAACCAAAATCCTCCCACTGCTCAAGGGCAAGTGTACACACAATACAATCAGCCCCAGCACCAAAACAACCAGCGCAACCAGGGTGGGCAACAAAACCATGGAAGAGGACGTAACCGCGGCAACAACCAACAACATTAGCAAGGTCCACCACCTCCCAACCCCCCAAATAACAACAATGTTGCTCCTCCCAACCAGAATCCGGATCGTCATCCCAGGCAGCCCAAAAACAATAACCTCAGAACAAACCATCCTTGTTCTATCTGTGGGGTCTATGGTCATTACACACATGCTTGCCCACATTTGGAGCGAGCTCGGCAACTCTGGACTGACGATGCCCATCGTCAAGGGCAAGCGGCTCCTCAGGCGCCACCCAACCCTCCACAACTTCAACATCAACCTTTGGTGTTTCAAAACCCCTTTCCAACCCAAGGCGTAGTGAACACTTAGCCGTTAGCTCCCCCTCAGGGAAACGCACCACCACAACAAATCACTTATGCCGCTCCTGATCAACCCATGTTCGATTCAGATACCCACCACTTGCTAATGATGTCATCCGCAGATGCCAACATCCAAACCCACCGGAACCAATATGGCTCCACCCCTGAAGCCACTCCCGCCGACAAGAACACTAACATTCATCCCACGGATCAGACGTTACATATACCTCTGGCTCCACTTGATGGCGCTTCCAAAGCACCTCGCTTCCCACTTTGTCGCATCAACAATAATCCCAATGCTCGTGCTGCGTCGAATTACAACATTGTAGATGACTTAGCCCAGTATCCCGCAGCCATGTCTGCTTTAGAAGTCTTAAAAAACTGTCCTTCATAGCGCAAGACTTTTCTCTCTGCCATTGGCTCTATTGACCCCAATGATTCACAACTGATGGCATTCGATTCAGACCAGTCCGAACCACGCTTGCCTTCCACTTTAGCATTCCAAGTTTTCGTTTCCGTTCGGAATCTTGTCATCCATCGATGCATTATCGATGAAGGTGCCTCTACATGCGTTATGTCCACATTCGTTTGGAATAAGTTGGGATCCCCTACTCTCCAGCAGTCCACCACTACGTTGCGAGCCTACGACGGCTGTTCGGCTCAACCCCAAGGTCTCTTAGCTAATGTCCCCGTCCAGCTAGCTGGTAAAACCGTGCTCATTGACATTGAGGTCATCAATGCCCAACTCGATTATAACCTCTTACTTGGTCGTAGCTACATGTATGCCATGCGGGCGGTTGCCTCATCCGTTTTCCGTACTATGATGTTCCCCCATGAGGGACGCGTGGTCAAGGTCGACCAACTTACCTATTACGATCCCAAGGCCCCTGCCGCACCTGAAAATGTTCTCCCTATGATTGAACAACCTATTTGTGGTGCAACTACTTCGTTTGTTTCGTCCGTGGGACCCAGACTTTACTCCGACGCGCCGATGACTTCTACATTCCAATCCATTCCACCACCGTCACCGAAGACCCACGTCGCTGACCTCTGTACTCTTTCCCACAATACATAAACACCCAACAATCAGCCATCCTTGTTACCTAAACCACCATTGGTCCCTAGTCACATTGGGGTTACACCCATCCACACAATCCCCTTTCTATTTCCTCCCTCAGGCGTAGTAAGCGCTCCGGTTATGGCTACCCTTAGTCTCCCTGGGTTAACATTGGGATTACCTGTGTGGTATATTTTTCCTCCCGTTCCCCCGCCGACACCAAATGTCATCATGCAACCGGTGCAACCCATTGTCACTTCTAATCAACCACCTCCCGGTATCACTACTCCTTCATCATCTATGAATCCCCCTCCTCTCATCAGGGCCACTGGGGGCAGAGGCCCACAACCATACACTGTCGTACCTCATCCCAAAGCAGTTAAACCTCCCCCTGTGTTTCGTGCTCCTCCTAAATGCTCATTGTGTGATGAGTTAGGCCATCCAACCCATCAGTGTCCACAGTTACCTGCATTACATGAACACATGCAAATGATTGATGACGACCCCAACATCCCAGTTGTCAAAATTGACTCAAACCCCATTCCTCGTGACAAATCACTGCGTACCAACCACCCTTGTGTGATATGCAGTATTTACGGCCACTACTCACATCACTGTCCTGATATCCCAGATTACAGAGCATCTCTCTACGAGATGAATAATTTGGACCTTGAGATGGCGTCCCCTACAATTGAGGAGATCTACCCTCTGAAATCATCCGCTTCGGAAGAAATCAATACCATATATATGATTTCAACCACTTTCAAACCAGAACCCCTTGATTTATGGTCTGACTACTTCCATACTGATGAGCAAATTTTGGAAACACTCATTGCACCCGACTACCCGTGGGACGATATGCATCATCGCTCATACTTCCTCCCAGAGGCGTCTACATCCACCGCATCTAATCAACTATCGGTCGAATCGAAAGATTTCATACCCACTAAGGTCGATTGGTTCAAGGACCCCATACCAGCACCGGATGCCTTCGAAGAAGGGAACATGTCCAACATTTCCCCCATTATACAAATCGACATTTCCACCACACCTGGGAAACCTGAGCTTATCTCGCTGGGTGCATCTTGCACTCAAGCGGAAACTCAGGCATACAAAAAACTTTTCCAAGAATTCCGTGATGTCTTTGCCTGGTCCTATACCGAAATGCCTGGTCTTGACCCCGTCATCATAGAACACCACATTGACACATGGCCTGATGTCCCCCCCGTTCATCAGAAACAGCGACCCATTCATCCTTCCAAGCTCCTCGCTGTTAAAGCCGAGGTTGAGAAACTTCGCGAAGCAGGATTCATTTATCCTATTGCTTATACCACACAGTTTTCAAACCCCGTTCCTGTCAACAAAAAATAAGGCACCCTTAGAGTATGCACTGACTTCCGTGATTTAAACCGCACTTGTCCCAAAGACAATTTCCCCACGCCATTCATTGACCAACTCATTGATGCGTGTGCGGGACATGAAGTCCTATCTTTCATGGATAGTTTTTTCGAATACAACCAGATTCAGATCCGTAAGGAGGATCAGTACAAGACTACCTTTACTACCCCATGGGGCACCTTTACCTATCGTGTCATGCCTTTCGGCCTCAAAAATGCTGGTGCCACCTTCCAGCGGGCCATGACCTATTGTTTTCACGACTTGGTCCATATCCTGCTGGTCTATCTTGATGACCTTACAGCTCGTTCCCGGAAACGATCAGACCACCTTAATGACCTCCGACAAATTTTCCTACGTTATCGCAAATATAAAATCCGCTTGAATCCACACAAGTGTGTCTTTTGCCTTTCGGCAGGCCGGTTGTTGGGTTTCATTGTTTCCCAGAATGGAATTACTGTTGATCCCCTGAAATTCAAAGCCATCTTAGACCTTCCTTCTCCTCGCATGCTTCGGCAACTCCAGAGTCTGCAGGGGCGGTCCAATTTCCTTCATCGCTTCGTTCTTGATTACGCCACCAAGGTTCACGGATTCTTACGCCTACTTCGCACCCACATACCCCTTGTTTGGGATGAGCAAGCAGACACGGCATTCGAAGCCCTCAAGAAAGATCTCACACAAGCCCCTTTGATCTCCCCTCTAGATTTCTCCCAGGACTTCATCCTTTACATCTCGGCATCCGAACATGCCGTGTCCGGAGTCTTGGTCCAAGAAGATGCCTCTCACCAAGAGCATGTCATTTATTACATCAGCCAGACCTTGTCTGGCCCACCCCTACGTTACCCATACGAGGAAATATTAGCCCTAGATATAGTCTTTTCCGTCCAAAAATTGCGACACTACATTCTGCTCAGTCATACTACACTACATTCTGCTCAGTCATACTACAGTTGTCGCTGACTCCAACCCTATGGTCTATCTCCTAAACCGGGGGCTCCTACAAGGTCGTGTTGCTAAATGGGCCATTATCCTCCAGGAATATGACCTCACTTTCAAAACTCCCAAGAGCACCAAAGCCCTTGTGCTTTCCCATCTCATCACTGACCTCCCATCCTCTTCGTCATCACCCGCTATCCCAACGGATCTGATTGACGATCACATCTTCATCATTTCCTCGGACAACCCATGGTACGGTGACATCATAATTTACCTCCGCACGCAAAAATTTTGACCCCACATCGATCGTGACGGACGTCGTCGTATACAACACCACGCCCCCCAATACCTCTTGTTGGGGGATGTACTTTATTGACACGGCGTTGATACCATCTTACGACATTGCTTATCCCATAGTGAGGCAGAACAGGCCCTAAATGATTGCCACAACGGTGCCTGCAGAGGCCATTTCTCTGGCATGGCCACCTCCCAAAAGATCATTCGCGCAGGTTACTTTTGGCCATCGTTATTTACTGATTGCATCACCGCAGTCAAACACTGTCAAAACTGCCAACTTTTTGCCCCCAAAGCAAGAACCCCACCCGCCCCCCTTCATCCAGTAGTCACTGCCGGACCATTCTGCAAATGGGCCATCGATTTCCTCGATTGCAATCCCACGTCAGTCGGCGGTCACAAACACATTATTGTGGCCGTATATTATTTCACCAAGTGGGCGGAGGCCATGCCAACTTACAATTGCAAGGACGACACCGCAGCATGGTTTTTTCTCAACCATGTTATCGCTCGTTTTGGAGTGCCCAAGCAACTCGTCTCAGACCATGGCTCTCACTTCGAAGACGCCGTCTGGAAAGAACTATCAACCTTACTGAAATTTGAACACCATTTCTCCTCTGCTTACTACCCCCAAGGAAACGGCCAAGTCGAAGCAATCAACAAAATTCTGAAAACCAACCTCCAGCGCACTGTAGACAAACAAAAATCAAATTGGCACCACATGCTCTTCCCAGCACTATGGGCATACCGCACATCAACTAAAACCGCCACAGGTTTTACCCCTTTCCACTTAGTTCACGGTGTCAAATCCGTCCTCCCCATTGAGTGCCATATTCCAACCCTCCATATGGCCGTCAAACTCCTACCGGATACTGCCCCAATTGAGCAACGCTTACTACTCCTGGAGCAGGCCGATGAAGATCGGCGCACAACCCTCCAAACCATGAAGCAGCCAAGAACCGATCCAAATTAAATTATGATAAACATGTCCACCCAAGAACTTTTTTGGAAGGGGACCTTGTCCTCGCCTACGATCAGGATCATGACAAAACCAGGAAAGAAAAGTTTGTATCCATGTGGCAAGGCCCATATATTATACACACTTGCCTCGGACAGGGGGCATACATTCTGACCGATTCAGAAGGCAACCCCCTCCGCAACCCATGAAACGGGTTGTACCTCAAGCGATTTTACCCATAGTAAACCGAATGGACACCACCGTCCATTACTGAACTTCATGACAGTTCTTTCCTTTTCCAATTTTCACCAGGTCCATTTTTGACCATTTTTTCATGCCCTTGTTGCCTTGGTTTGCGTGCCACATCGACCGTCGTTCGTTTTTTACGAGTCCTATATTGCCGGATTCAGTTTTCCACGCTCGTGATGATGCTTAATATCATTTCTCGCTCTCACGCCCAGATTTTTTGGGCATTTTTTCCATGCCCCCTCGTTGCCTCGGTTTGCATGCCACATTGGTCGTCGTCCGTTATTGACAAGCCTTATATCGTCGGATTCAGTTTTCCGCGCTCGTGATGATGCTTGAGATCATTTCTCGCTCTCAACTCCATATTTTTTGGGCATTTTTCCCATGACCCCTCGTCGCCTCGGTTTGCATGCCACATTGGTCGTTGCCCCCTTTTTTACAATCTTTATGTCACCAGATTCAGTTTTCCACATTCATGATGATGCTTGAGACCTTTTCTCGCCATAATCAATCCCTTTTTGTTCGATATAATTTTATCCCTTTTTCGGGCCGAGCAATCCCTTTTACAAAAAAGGCACTTAGGGAGTTTCTGTTAAGCTCTTTTATGACTCCTAAAACAATGAAAAGATCGCCGAGCAACCTTGCTTCCTTTCATGCTTGCTAAACATATCTGAAAGGGCGTCTACCTGGTATAAGTTTACCCCTTTTCTGGACCTTGTAGACTAATTACGAAAAAGGAATACTCTAGTCACATCGGCTATAAGAGTTCTCCATTTGCATCATTTTATGCTTTTTCGGGCCTTGGAGACTAACTTACGAAAAATAACACCAATGGAGTCCACTTATCGCTTTCAAACTCTCTAAACATGAAAGCGACCACGCGCAATCACCATCCTGGCCTCGTAAAACCCACAGGACAGTAATCATAACCACTGCAGAGTCTTCTTATCGTTTTCAGACTCCTTAAAAATGAAAGCACCAATGAGCACGAATAGTCCTGGGCTCACAAAATCCACAGGACAGTACCATTTCAGAGCACACTCTTATACCTTCTTGGAGCTCATTAAAACTACGAAGAAGGACCCAATGGTGCTTCTCGGTGCCACGACAGATCATGTCTACTCATATGGCAGCTTCCCCATTTTGGTCGCCTTTGTTTAGAGTATTCTGCAGGATGTCACCCTAAGAATCCCTCGACAGCACCCATCAGCTTGACCCCCCCTAGAGTCAATACATACCCTCCAGTCCCTAAAAGCAATGATACCCACACCTACAAGTCAGTTCCCTATGCTTCCAGATCAACCATGTCATCATGCTCTGAACAAAGGAAGTTTGAGTCTACCCACTATATGACCCCAATTACTTCCCATCCCCACAAGCCAGTCCTACCATCAGTACGACCACACTTCAGTTCTACACCTCGCACTCCTATCAAGGAAACATCATTGCCTTGTTAGTTGCTGGTCTCCCTCTATCGACGATAACCAAATTTATTCCAGAGGATGGACCTAGAGGTCCCTGTGTCTTGGACTCATCACCATTTATGATGAGTGCCTACGAATCATTTCGAGAAGAGTCCTCAGTGCCTCTCCAAATGGTTGTTTCTCACATGCTCGACTTCAACACTTTGATCGCATCATTGAGACTCCCACGAGGTATTGGTCCTTTCAGTCATTAGTTGAAGACCCCGGATACCTCCTGACTCTTCCACATTTGAGAGTCTATTTATGGAAACAACCAGTTACATTTTTTCTATAGATATCTGGGTTGCGCATGGCGACAGTATTCAAGTGTACCTCAATTTTATACTCCCTCGAGTATACAGTTACATATACTTCCCAAAGATGGCTCACAGTCATCGAGTCCCTACAGATGTTGGACACCTTCAGTTTCAGCAGTTCATCAGTTATTCCAGTGTATCAGTTATTGAGATCAGTCGTGTTATGATCATGAGTACATCCGAGAATGATGTCCCCTCTGGACCATTATCATGTACCAGCAGATTGTTTATGTATTTTTCACGTCCCCCTTGTTGGGACTAATTGTTATGTATATGTCTTGATACGAGCATGGGTATGCCTGCCTCGTCCATTATTAGAGATTATTCCTCATTCATATTGAGGCCATGTAATATTTTTTGTTTTTTGCAGCTTCCAAGGGCCGTGGATCCAGTCTCCAATCGGTCTCTTCTCCTCCCCAAAACCTTAGAAAAACGACAAAAGAACTATGATGTCTATCAGCCATACGATGAGCTCCTGCCCTCACACATTAGGGGGCAATCTGTTAACACCTAAAAAGTGCTCACTAGCTCATTTCCTTATTCACATGACCCATTTGTCCACTTTTTCACCATTTGAGCCTCTAAAGCCACCAAAAGGTCACCAAAAGACCTTATTACACCCCTTTTTTCCACTCAAAATGAATATTTTTCCTAAAAAAGCATAAAAAACCCTCAAAAAGGGTCCAAAATTCCCAAAAATATTAAAAAGGGAATAAAAATATTCAAAATATTCAAAAAAGGAAAAAGGAGGGAAAAGGTACCTAAACCATGTTGGTCAATACCATTGGTTTCCTCAAAACCATAATGGTATTCCCCACCACCAAAACCTATAAAAAGGTGGTAGGGGCTCCTCACTTTACATCCATCCATCTTCCTATCCTCATGCTGCCAAAATCTCCCATGAGTTTTTGGCCATTGTAGCTACCTTGGAGAAGGGACCCTTTGGAGTTTGGAGCTGCTCACCCTTGGAGCTACTCAACAACCTTCATCACTTGGAGGTATTATTATTGCAAGCACTTGCTTGCCCCCATTTTCAATACAAAGTTATTTTTTCTATTTCTTGTTCTTGTTTTCAATTCAAAAGTTTATTATGATATGCACATGCTAGTTTAGTTTTAGATTTAGATTTACAATTGTTTTTGCTTTAATATTTGAAACTGCTGCTACTAGTTAGCAGGTGCCCATAGCACTAAGCTTGGTTGCAAAACCAAGCCAACAATACCTCATCAATCATACCTTAATCCTTCTCCGCTATGTCTTCCTCCTTTGTAGAGTCCTTTTCCTCCTTTGTAGAGTCCTCCTCCCTAGAAGCTTGCTTCCGTTTCCAGCAATATTTCTTAAGGTGTCCTGTGTTATTGCAACACCAGCACTTCAATTTACTCGTTTTTCCTTTCGACTTTGTTCTTGATGTGCCCCTTGAATATTGTCCTCTTTCACTGGTTCTTCCTTTGGCCACCATTACTTCTGATGTCGAGGTTTCAAGGCTACATTTCTTTCGACTTTCCGCAGAAATTAAGGCTCCCACAACATCATCGAAGGTAATAGACTCGGTAGAACTAAAACTGGTAGAGGTTACAAAATGTGCCCAAGACTCTGGCAGAGAGCACAACAGTAAAATCGCCTTGTATTCAGATTTAATATTATCATCCATACTAGCCAACTGACAAATAAGAGTATTGAATGCATTCAAATGATCAGAAATTTTTGTACCTTCTTTCATATGCAAGGTACATAACTGTCGTTTCAGGAGGATTTTTATAAGTGTGCCATAAAATTATCACGCCCCACCAATCTTGGGACCCGCGAAAATCTTGAATTTTCGCCCCCTTCCTTAGAATATTTTCGCTCATTCCACAGTTATAAACCAATTTTTTTTTATGATTTTCGCTTCCATGGACGATGAATTGAGCAAAAAATACTTCAGCAAACATTTTATGTGGTCTCCTACTGAGCTCTGATACCACTTGTTGGATCAAGCAGCCACATAAAACCAATATACAGTGGAAGATATTAAACCAAAAAACAAATAATGGCACACATAAAATATACGCAGATATTTACGTGGTAAAACCCTCGAGAGGGAAATATCCACGGAGCAATGGTATCGGTTCTCTTATTATTCAGAATATGAATATTACAACAACTCTCAACTCAATCTACACATCTCCTACGAGAATCCAAGAAACAAATATATTTCTTACACGGTTACTCATAACTGACCAAACTTAGTTACTTGGTTAGCCTAGTTACACAGTCACCAGGAGAACTGGTTGTCACCCATTTCCAACAATTGTTTTCATGGATTCCAAATGTGGAGCAAAGGAAATATATACATTGAAAAAAGTCATTGATTTTAGCTTTCATAATGTAGACAAACGGCTTCATCTGGTATTGCTTTCTATGACAGCAATAGCTCATTAAGCCGATGTCTGTAACACCAACGCTCGTGTATATGGATTATTTTCAGCTCATTGTTCTTCAGGTGAGCAAAGCAATAGTTTGGGAAGCATTGTGGGTATATTCATTTTGGCCACTTAAATGTGCAATGTGTTCTCACCATATGTGCCAAGTTTCACTTTATGTAACTTATTTTGTCAAGGTTTAAAAAAATTTAGGAACATGCAAGTGGGCAGGTGGTTGGACTTTGAGTGGTAAAACATATTATTTTAGATTTGTATTATTGATATTTTTTGACATCTTCAATGGATGGATCGAAAATAGGTGCAACCTTTCAAAAAATTTCAATCTATTGTTATTTTCGAGTCTTTCTTCATTAATTTTTTAAATAAAGCTCAATTTATAAAAGGAATGATGATATTAACTATATCTATGATTGTTTTTCAATATTAATATATATTAAGTAATCATTGTTTTTTAATATATTAAGATATCTTAATTTAGATCCTGGGGAGTTCGATTTCTACTCGTGGAAAAGACTAACTGACAAACTTGGAAAAGTGTTATGAATTCCTACGGGGACAATCTTCATTATATACATAAAAGTAAAAAATGCTAACATGCTTAAATATATAGTGGTTCATTAATATTGTTTATGGGCCAACAACATCTGAACTATATATTGCAGCCTTCCATTAAGTGTTTTTTTATGTTTGCATGAATTATGCATTTGTTATTTATTATCCCTTCCTTTATATGGAAATTCGTTAACCCAACCTCCTTAAAGTTTGTTACTTTATCCCATGAAAACATATGGAAATTTATGTAATTAAAACATTCAACTATTGAGATATCAACCAACTTTATGATTCCTTTATCCCATGGCAATAGACATAAATTTATGTATAATTAAAACATTCAACTACTGAGATATCAACCAACTTTATGATCCTTGGGGATTGGTTCTCATATGGTCTTTTCCCTTTTTCACTTTTAAAATCATAAATTATATTAATTATATACTTGCTTGAGTCCATGCCATGAAGAGGTACATGGGCGATGAGCATGTTATGGATACATTATAAAGTTATAAAGTTTTGTTCAACACAAGCCAATTACAAAGTTTCTTTTTTCCTCATTTAAATATATTGATGTTTAAGAAGTACTTGATTGTTACATTTGTGTTGTAATTTTTGGTCAAATATGAATGTTTGTTTGCTACATTTGTGTTGTAACTTTTGGTCAAATAAAAATGTTTATGGAAAAATATGTCAATTATTTTTTATTTATATGAGTTTTATGTAATAAATATTTTGTTTCCTTTCTTTTTTGAATAGTTATTTAGCATGTCATATATTCATTATTAAGTATTTTGTTTCCTTTTCATTTTGTTAAATTTGTGTTGTAACTTTTGGTTAAATAGAAATGTTTGTGGGAAAATATGTCAATTATTTATTATTTATATCAACTTTATGTAATAAATATTTTGTTTCTTTCTCTTTTGGATAGTTATTTAGCATTTCGTATGTTCAATATGCAGTATATGAATTTTATGTAATAAATAGTTTGTTTTCTTTTTATTTGAAAAGTTATTTAGTATGTCATATATTTCACTACTAAGTTTTGGAATAATTATTTAGCATGCCATATATTCACTATTAAGCTATGTGGTAAAACCTCTACTCATAAAATATAAGAGAAGCCATTACACAACACACCACACTCTATTACTTTCATATTAGTTACATTTATAGTAAAGGAAGGGCTTCAACAGACTCCGTTAGAAACGGATCTGAAACCTTTTATTTTCTAAAAACAAACTCTATCGGATAATGTATGGCATTTCACCATTATTCTCTAACACTCTCCCTTAATGGAGAAATGTGATTCTTACAATCATTATGAAATTATGATATTTGTCTGCCTAGTCTTCATCATCTTTTACACCCACTTTGAAATCTATGGTGCACACTCTTTCTTCTTCACAACCTTGAGCTTTCCTTTTGACTCATTTAAAATGAAAATGCATCTGACCATCATTGATAAATTTGCAGGATTGAAGATTCTTGACTACCCCTAAGAATAACCATAATATTGAATCACCCTATGGATACACTTCCATCTGTGAAATTCCCCCGAAGAGCAAATTTCAACAACTATATAGGAAAGTGATCTGAATACTGGATGTCTCCAACAATCAATCTTACAAAATGACCTTTTATACTTACAAACACACAAAATAACCCATAACTATTGATTCTTGAATCCCGAAGCACAACAAGATCCATCAGATTCTAACAGAATGTAATCTTAAGAAAATTAGCGATATGTTCTTACATGGCACTGAAGTACGTCAAGAACCACTAACTTACCTTATGTTACTCTGTTCTATTGATTGGTCTTTCATAACATAAATTTACAAACACTCAAACTCCTCACAACAAGATAATTCCACACTCAAATCTACAAATCTGAGAAACTAAAAATCTATGCTGAGAAGATTGGAAATGAATTCTCCCATCATCACCAAATCAGTTAGCAGATCTGATTTTGCATTGACAAATATATTCAACAGAAACACAATAGTGAAATAGACCTCGTGCAGACCTTCGACTGTAATCCAAACGATTCACAAATGCTGAGAATAAAAAAATGGAACATTGTTCTGTGACAATAGCACCTTCCACAGATTTGTCTATGCTCCAATAATGCGTTCTCATCACCCTTATTCTCAAGTGGGCGGATCTGACTTCACTCCACAAGGAAAACAACCAGAATGATGATAACAATAGTGATGCCGACTCTTTTGTCTCCTTGCAAGATCGTTCTACAAAGCCATAGAACTTGTACTTCATTCTGTCGCTCAGTCAAAAATCAATAGCAACGATCACATGGGCGATTCCTGGGCAGTGATCTCCACCCACGCAATAGAAATCAATCTTACAGCTGATTTTTATTTTCACACAAATCTCTATTCTTTCATACAGTATGCAGCAAACTTGACACAAAAAAATATTTATTTACTCTCACATACCTATGCTAATTTACTCTCCTACCTCCCAATCCATGGATCTCGCATCTTCCTGGGCACTCCTGTGAGGGATTAAGCCCAACCAAGCTCTGATACCAACTCAGAAAATATAAGAGCAGCCATTACACAACACACCATACTCTATTACTTTAATATCAGTTCCATTTATAGCAAAGGAAGGGCTTCAATAGACTCCATTAGAAACAGATCTGAAACCTTTTATTTTCTAAAAACAAACTCTATCAGATAATGTATGGAATTTCGCCATTATTCTCTAACACCTCTTTCGACTTCTTTCTAATGAGCAGTTTTAAAAAGTATTTCTTTTTTGACGTGGTCAACCCTTTCACTATGGATCCTTTGAAGGTTTTAAGATATATTTTGATTAAATTCATTTAAAGTTACTAATTTTATTTTTTTATTTTTAAATACATAAAAATATTTTGGATATTTTATCATCCTTTTGTATCTATTCCTTTTAACTTATAGATGTTTCAAAGTTTAGTAAAGGTTCATGTTTTTGCATATGTATGTTTGGAGATGGTCACTTACCAATTTAAAGGTCTAAGTTTATGAGTTTGCAAAATGGCTATAAGGTACCTTGGTAATAATTCAATCCTAGACTTGAGAGAGATTATACAAATATTATGTGCAAATACATGTAAGGAGATGAATTGCATTGGTCTTCCAAAGTGTGATTGAAGGAATCAATGCAATAGGTGACTTATCCAAGTGGTTTTGTTACACATAGAACATATATTTGAGGTAAAGGAAGAAGGAATAAATATTTTAAATGGATTTGTAATTACACATGAAAAATGGGTTAATGTTAGCAAATATTTACATAGAGGTATGAACTTATTGTTCTTTGTTGGTGGAAATTTAATGTAGTGTTTTGATCACAATACATTATGGAAGTTTGGTACTCTTATTTCTTTCTTATCACATTTGCAATATGCAAATAATGGACTACATGTACAATGAAAATAATGATAAAACATGTAATTAACTATATAGATTTTACTCCATGAAGGTCCTTTTATAATATTTTACTTATCTGCTTGTTTCATAAATATGGACAAATAAGGAAAATGGTGCTGAAATTTTAGGATATTGGATTGAACTCTTGGAGTATGCAAGAAATATTTTTAAGATCCTTTCCTCAATGGTGGACATTTCATTGGATAATTCTAATAATAAATATCTTAATCTTGATCTTGATATCTTGATCTTGATTAATATTAGAAACTAAAAGAATTAACATCTAAAAAAGATTTAGTTAAAAATTTAATTTTTGAAATTTTCCCCAATTAGATTTTTAATTTTCTTTACTCATTTCACCCTAGGAAATCAACCTATCCACTTATCTTTGCACCCGTATCTTTGCACTTTTGGGGCCAATTAATAATATACTATTGAATGAAAACATATTGAAAACATAAGTAAAAACAGAATATTGAATGAAAACCTAAGTAAAAATAAATCAACCTATCCACTTATCTTTGCACCTTTTTGGGGCAATTAATAGTATACTATTGAATGAAAACATAACTAAAAACAGAATTTTGAATGAAAACATACGTAAAAAGAGAATATTGAGTGAGGTCTGAGTAGAGAGATGGCCTGCATGTGGAGAAGAATCTGTATACGAGAAGAAAACCACTGGACCGTCAGCACAGGTTTGGAGAGAGTGGGGGACTGGGGGAAGAGGTGGTACTTCTATAGTTCCTTCCAATATATGGAGCACTTTACTCATTGACGGCCTCGCGTCTTCGTCGTCCTGGATGCACCATCCTGCCACTCTGGCAGCCCTCTCCACTTGTTCCGCGTCTGCATCGTTCAACAATTTCTTGTCGAGCACTTCCATGGCGTTTCCGCTGCTGATTCGAGTTGCAGCCCACTCGGGAAAGAAAATCATTCCGGATTCAGAGATTATCTCTATGTTTCTTCGCCCTGCAATTATCTCGAGCAATGTCATGCCGAAGCTATACACGTCGGCCTTAACAGTGATGGGTAGGCCTGAGAGCCACTCAGGGGCCAAGTACCCTCTGGTTCCTCTTATGGTCGTCAGGACCTTACTATACTCTCTGCCCAGGAGCTTCGCCAGTCCGAAATCGGCCAGCTTGGGGCAGAAATTAGAGTCCAGGAGGATGTTTTCCGGTTTGATGTCGCAGTGAATAATGCAGTCCCTGCACTTCTCGTGCAGGTAAACTATTCCCCGCGCAGTCCCCACCGCGATGCAGAAGCGCGTTTTCCAATCCAAGTTGTGCTGCTGATCATCTCTCGAGGTTTTCTTGAATAGGAAGGAGCTGAGGCAGCCATTAGGCATGTATTCGTACACCAACAGTCTTCGGGGGCCCTCTGTGCAAAATCCCAGCAGCCTAACCAAATTCACATGATGCGTGACTCCTATGGTACTCACCTCCATGCAAAATTGCTTCTCTCCTTGGCTCACACCCTCCAACTTCTTAACCGCTACCAGAGAGCCGTCCGCTAAACTCCCTTTGAAGACGGAGCCGAAACCGCCGCCTCCCAGACGCTCAGAAAAATTCTTCGTTGCACTCTGCAGGGTTCTGTAAGTGAACACAGTAAGACCAGTGGGCCATTCTGTTGCAGGGCGCTTGTAACACCGTGAAAACAACAACACAAAGACCAAAATAGCAACCAGCCCGCCCATGATTCCGCCCACCACGCCTATGAAACTCTTCTTTTTGTTGGAGTTAGAGGAATGAGGCACATCAACGGCATCTAACCGCAGAAACAGAGAAATCCCGTTGGAAATATCGTTTAGATTTAACAATTCACCAAACCACATTACACAGGTCTGCAAAGTGCCGTTAACGTAGGCATATGCGGTGCACGAGCAATTGCTGAGACAGGCCGCCTGGCACTGCCTTTGCCCTTTATATTGAACCCATTGAGGGGGCATGGATTTGCCACTCAATTCTACAAACCCGTCGGTGGTACTCTGATTTCCGGCATGGCTGCAGAGTAACGGTGTCTTCCGAACACAGCCGCTTGACCACTGCTGAGATTCCCATTCTTGTCTGTCTCTGGGGACAAAGCCCTCCACGCAGTTGCAGGACTGAACATTGTTATTGTTGCACAATCCATAAGGTCCGCATGCAGCATAAACCTCGCATTGAGTGAAGGGCTGTTGCCAGACCATGCTCCATTCTTTATTTTCCAGCATAATGGACACTTGCAATTTTCCCGACTTATCCATAACTACATGATATACCATACCGGCCACATGAGGAAGAGTAACATACTTGTACGAACCGTTACTGCAAACGCTAAAACCATACCTGTAATTCGACGTGTCAGGAATATCCCTGAAATATTCGCCGTTCCAAACACCGCTCTCCCAGAATGTGGTGTGATTCTTCCACAACAGCACGAGCTGGTCCGCCCCATTTGGATCCAGCCGAAGGGAGAAGGGCCCAGGTCTTGGATCCCAAGAGCTCCTCCACGACGACAGCCTCCGGCTGTTACTAAACTTCATCCGTGGCAACCATGTATTTAGCGGATGGTCGAAGCTCTGCCAAATGATTTCAGCGGTATTCTCGGCACTCAGCACGGCCAAGTTACCTGAATCCATTATCACAGCAAAAGAAGGCTTCTTCCCGTTTCCCTTGGAGGACCAGACAGTGGATCTTCCATAAGACAGAAGGAGACTCCCGTCCTCTGTGAGATTAAGAACGCTGGACGCGTTTTGTAGCGGGTGGTCCACGTTGGCCACCCAAGCGATTGTTTGCTGTGAAGGCTGGGCATACGAAATACCCAAATACCATTTCTTAACGTTGTTGTTGTTGTTGAGATTGAAAAATCCGAATTTGAAGATACCGCCTTTAGAAATCCTGGTCTGATTACCACTGAGAGAGGTGCCCAACACTATGCTATCGGAAGCTGCGTATTCAGCGTCGCCGGGCTTTATCTGAAGCAGCAGCACGAGGAGCAGAAAGAAAGTAGACAAAATCGATAATCCACATCATCACGGGTTCAACTCGAGACCAAGGAACTACTTCATTCCCTAGATTGATATGAGAAAGTTCAATATTCTAGATGGAGCAATTGTTAGATCTACATCAAGTGCCAACTTTAGAAAATGTAACTCTTGCATCCCTGTATTTAAAACATGATCAATTTGTATGGTACAAATAGCTTTTTTATCATAAAAATGACTCTATTGTCTCTTGGTATATATTTATGGATGAGTTGATAGCACATTATGGGGATATTAACATGAACACCTTCTTTATCCAATTGATAAACTTCAAGAAAACAGGTATGGTTATATAGAGAACATTAAGTTGTTTCAAAAGTTGAGTCTTAGAGTGAAGAACATTCCATAGGATAATCGGTTGGATCTCTTTATGGGCACTTTAAATGAGACAATTAAACAATATAAGGTACGTCTCTTTGAATCTAAATAATTGGAGAGTGCTTTTAGCTTGGCAAGGAAAGTTGAAAGTAAATATATGGTTGCTAGAAGGGTTTCTACTAACATTTATAGAAAGGGAAATGTCCCCCCCTTTTTAACCTCACTTAACATTCTAGGTTGGCGCCTCGGCAAGTAGATGAAAGAAGATAAAAGGGACTGTGTTTTAATTGTGAAAGAAAGTATAGTAAGGGGTATAAGTGTAGTGACAAGAAATTATTCTACATAGATTGAGAAGAGAAAGAAGATCCAAAATTGGAATAGTATCAAGATGTAGAACTACAAAATACTACTCCAACCATATTTTTTCATGTATTGTTGGCATTAGCTTTTCAAATATTCCTTGTGCATTTTCCACCATCACGCAGTCGTTCCTTAGATGACAACATCCATTGCATCTACTCATCGATCCTATGGAACTCGGGCTTTCATTTGTTCAAGGAAAGCATCCACTTTCTGTATCCCATCAAACATAGATGGATCGTGCAATTATGATCCAATCCAACGCATTGTGATGTGAACACATCTCCTCGTGGAAACCTCATATTTTCGGTTCTTCCACTAGTCCATCGCATATTGCAAATCTGTATCAAATGAACAAACACTACGCTAACTAATCTCTCCATCTGCTATGGGGTTTATGTAATATTCCTTTCCAGAAGTCACATTATAAATGTTTTCTATCTCCACATTTTTAACATCGTCCTAAACTGGCTCTGTATACCTTTCTCCTTCTGTGGCATCCGACAAAGCTACCAATGTGCAGTTCTTCAGATTTGAAGGGCATGTGTGTTTGCTTCAGGTTCAAAATTGCATTATTGTCAAATTCCCAATCGATCCCCAACAATGTTGGGTAGGGATCAGTATCCACCAATATCTCAATCATTTCAAACTCTTCCATGGTCCTTACCCATCGATGTTTACTTCCACATCGGTCAACCTTCCAATAGGAAAAAATTTATACTGGTTTGCTAATCTAAGTTGGATGGGAGACCATACCAACTTTGAATTACCCATCAACTCCCAAATTTTCTTAAGCAGAATGTTGACATATGCCCCCAAGTTAATCATAACATATATCATCTGAAATCCCTCCAATTCAAGGGACAACATCAATTCCTTCCCAGTTCTCTGTCTCTTACCCACTCTACATGCATTCCTTTCTGGGAGTGGTACATAAATAGGTTCTTCGGCTTCATGATACATTAGTAACTTGGTAAGCATACTAGTTATTTTATTGCTAGCATGAGGATCATTTAATATAGATATACAACTTCGTAGAAAAGTACTTACTGGATCTTCCTAGTGACTTTTGTTTCCTCCATGTTGTTCCTATTTGCGTTGTATTGTTTCATGTTGCGCGGTCCGCTTTAACTCTTCATTACGCATGATGTGTAGTAATTCTTCCTCGCGCAACCAACGTATTTCATCTTCTCGTTGCGCATCTTCCTCAACTGCTCTCATGCCTCGCACGGGATTTGTAACTGGTCCTTTGCTTGGAACATCAGTGGAGGTTGTGCAGTGTTTTTAATACTTTTTTCCAGTGGTACTCCAATAGTGTAATCTCCTAGAAGATCTTCACTTGTCCGAGCGCCTCCGTTAGTTACTATGTTGACCTGCACCAAACCCTTCACATTATTTTCTCTTCTTGGCTCGACCGTCACTAAGTTACAACGACCTTTTTTCTCTTCCCATTTCTTGACCAAGTTCGGGAACTCCTCTGTCAAGTGTTATGTTCTATGGTATTACATTCTTAGAGCCTATGGCTTAGTACAATATCTCACCAAATGGATTGGTTCTCCACAATTGAATCAAATTACCTGCCTTCCACCACTATATCCCCTTCCGCAACCTTGAAATCCAACACACATTACTCCATGCTATCCTCCTAGGTCTGGTGGTCTATTTTCTTCTCTACCTTGCACCCGGTAGGCATACACTATATTACCTTTCATTAGTTGCATAGCACGATAATTATTAACATCATGGCCAACAGACTTACATAATTCACAGAATGGCGCATGTGTAGAGCTATGATACTTCTGCAATGTAGGATAATTGGGAGGTGTTTGCCCCCAAGCTCTACAAATATCACACCATTTAGACTTAGGCACTTCTAGAAAAGGACTAGCCACACCGGTGCCCATATAATTGTTCAGGGTCGAGCATTCATTCTTGTGGTGTCCTTTAGTTCTATAGAAGATACACCATATTATTTCTTTAACTGTCTTACCGATAGAAAGGTGTTGTAACTATTCAATCAGCATAGCAATCTATGTCTGTGAAATATCCCTAATATGAAAATTTGTTCAATTTTGGCCAAATTTGAAGCTTGGACTAGTGAAACCCCAGTTGTCCCAAATGCTCGCAAAGGCTCTGGAAATCTGTTTGGAATGGATTGAGGGGTCTTAGGAAATCCTAATGTAGCTACTGGACACTTATACACTTATTAAATACATTCATGGCTTGCATTTATCAAGAATGAATGAAAGGAGAAAATACTAGGGATTCGATGTTAAACTCCCCCACTAGTATTTGACCTTTTTGGCTACCCAAACACTGTATGACCCTCCCTAATTCCTTAAAATATACTTGGCATGGATAGAGGGCTTCATTGAAAACCAAAATACAACATTACTCAAGGTATACAACTGATATTGAACCCCTCAATCAGAAATTTGTAACACATATACATTGTTTGGAAGATGAAAACATTGGACATGAAGATTATTGCATAAGCTTTAATCAAATTCCCAAGGGCCCTGCATAAATTAATTTGATCATCAACAGTACATCATAGGATGCTCTAACATCTGCAAAAATTCAGTGGAATTCTGATACGAAACAGATATAAAACTACTCCAAAACGTCCATATGAAAGTTGAGGGGAAACTAGCTCGAATTAGTGGTTTGATTGGAATGTTTACATGAAATAAATAGGATTTCGAGCTATATATCAAATGTGCAGCTCAATACAGTTTCATACATCATATATCATAACATTGGAGTCACAAAATAATCCTCCACAAGTTTCATACAACTATGAGTGTGCCATCAACACTAGAACATGGACATTGAGAAGAGAATGTAAGAAGAGATAGTGGAGAAATACATAAGAGATGAACTCAAATTGTAGAGGGAATCGAAACTGAAACAAAACAACTTCATTAATATATAATAATATGTCTTAATGGACTCTCATCCAACCAACTTGGATAGGAATATTTCACCTTCGAAATTGGTTCAATAACAGGGAAGGTAAACACCCACCATGCATAGACAAGCTAAGCTCTCTAAGAGTGCAAAACACAAATGAACCAAAATATGCTCTCATTTTTCATCATCCCTTTTTATTAACCTCATGTGGACTCATGAGGTCGAATTACCCTCCAAGACACTCACCCAAATCGAGTTAGTGATTGATTCCTTCATGAGATACTTGTCCTCCTCATTCTTGCACTCCTCTTTCAACCACTTATACTATGAAACGAGAACTATATACTATGAACGAGAACTCTACCCATAAAAACAATTATTTTTGCAAAAAAAACACTAAAAACACCCCCCAAATAGAAAAGTGTTGATACCAGTATACACGTATTTTTTTTTAGGGTAAAAAATAGAGCCATGGCCTAAACATCCCATATTGTTGTTTAACAAAACTTTAAAATCAACCTTAAATTGGAAAAAAAAAAAATTCTTGAAGAGATAAATTACAACTTTCTGGAAAATTGCATATTAAACAAAAAACAATTTTCTCTAATAATTTCCCCATTATAACCATATAAAAACAAAGACATTATGATGCGATTCATAATGAGATAATATATTAGACCATACAAGAACAAATGGTTCATATAAATATTCAAAAACTCCTCTAGAGTTTCAATTACAAAAATCATACTAGTAAAAAGCATATAAACTGCTTCTTCAAATTCATCCATGGATTTTGACACCCCATCATCAAAAACTCCTCTAGAGTTTCAATTATAAAAATCATACTAATAAAAAGCATTTACACTGCTTCTTCAAATTCATCCATGGATTCTGACACCCCATAAAAATCTACATTTTCTGCAGATGAAGGACTTGATGAAGATGTAGATGACCCATACTCTTCTCTATTTTCCACGAATATTAGCTTTGTGTTTTAAAAAAGAAATTAAAAACAAATTAAACTAACAAATTTAAACTAATGTTATAATTAAAAATTAAAAAAAAATTAAAAACAAACTAAACTAAGATAACATTATAATTTAAAATTAAAAAAAATAAGATGGGAAGGAATTTTTTTATTGTTTTTGTATAGTTTAAAAACAATAAACAAATATAAAAATCAAATTATACAAAATTTTAAAATAAATTAAAAAACAAAATTTAAAATATACACAAATTTAAACTATACAAAAAGAAAAACAAAACAAAAATTTAAACTATACAAAAACAAAAACAAAATTTAAACTATACATAAAAATAAAAATTAAAAATTAAACTATACAAAAATAAATTAAAAAACAAATTTAAACTATACAAAAATATAAACAAAATTTTTAAAAAAATTAATATCAAAATTTAAACTATACAAAACTTTAAACAAAATTTAAAAAATAAAATAAAATAAAAAAACAAACAATGAAATGGCGGGCGGGGGATGTGGGTGGCGGTGGGCGGCGGCGAGGGAAGGTGGAGGTGGGTGACGGCGAGGGGAGGGCAGCGTAGGGAGAAGGGGAGGGCGGTGGAGGGGGAGGTGGTGGAGCTGGGCAGGGGAAGGGAGGAGGAGGTGGAAGGGAGGGCGCGGAGGGGGGGGGGGAGGGAGGAGGAGGTGGTGGAGCTGGGCGGCGGGGGGAGGTGGAAGGGATGGTGCGGGGTGGGGGGGGGCGAGGGAGGTGGCACGGGGAGGAGGGAAGAGGGGGAAGGGGAGGGGAGCGGATTGGTCCCCCACTTGGGTGCCAAAGGGCGGCCCTCACAGCCCCCGTCGATGCCGAAGGGATGGTGCGGGGTGGGGGGCGGGCGAGGGAGGTGGCGCGGGGAGGAGGGAAGAGGGGGAAGGGGAGGGGAGCGGAGTGGTCCCCCGCTTGGGTGCCAAAGGGCGGCCCTCACAGCCCCCGTTGATGCCCAGCATCGACGGGGGCTGTGAGGACCGCCCTTTGGCGCCCAAGCGAGCGGAGATCTGCCGCTTGGGCGCCAAAGGGTGGCCCTCACGGCCCCCGTCGATGCCCGGCATCGAGGGGGCCACCCTTTGGCGCCCAAGCGAGCGGTACCCCGCCAGCTTCCTCCTCCCCGCTCCCCTCCACTCCCCCCCTCCTCCCTCGTCGCGTCCCCTTCACCAGCCACTCCGCTCCCCTCCCCTTCCCTCTCCTCCCTCCTCACGGCCCCTTCCCCAGCCACTCTGCTCCC
Organism: Larix kaempferi; assembly: GCA_027924585.1. Classification (NCBI taxonomy): domain Eukaryota; kingdom Viridiplantae; phylum Streptophyta; class Pinopsida; order Pinales; family Pinaceae; genus Larix; species Larix kaempferi. The sequence goes on from BSBM01001005.1 coordinate 31,605,431, forward strand.
CTCCCCTTCCCCCTCCTCCCTCCTCCCCGCGCCACCTCCCTCCCCCCCCCCGTGCCCTCCCTTCCACCTCCCCCCGCTGCCCAGCTCCACCACCTCCTCCTCCCTTCCCCTCCCCCCCTCCGCACCCTCCCTTTCACCTCCTCCTCCCTTCCCCCGCCCAGCTCCACCACCTCCGCCTCCTCCCTTCCCCCTCCGCTGCCCGTCCCTCGCCACCGCCCACCTCCCCCGTCCCTCGCCCCCACCCACCATTTCAATGTTTGTCTTTTTCTTTTAATTTTTTTTTTGTTTTTTGTTTTTTAATTTTGTTTTGTTTTTAAATTTTTTAAATTTTGTTTAAATTTTTGTATAGTTTAAAATTTGTTTTTAAATTTTTTGTATAGTTTAAATTTCGTTTCTAATTCTTTTTTAAATTTTTTTTAATCTTTATTTTAATTTTTGTATAGTTTAATTTTTTTTTTTAATTAGTTTGTTTTTAATTTTTCTTAAGATTTTGTATAGTTTGGTTTTTAATTGTTTTTAAAATTTTGTTTTAAATTTTTTTTTAATGTTTTATATTTTGATTTTTTTGGTTGTTTTTAAATTTGTTTTTCAATGTTATATAGTATGATTTGTTATTATATATAGTTTGTTTGTTTTTTTTTTTTTTTTTTATAATGTTAGTTTTGGTCTCTTTTTATTTTTGTTTTTAATTTATTTTAAAATTTTGTATAGTTTGTTTTTTTTTTAATTTTTAATTTTTTATAATGTTTTTTTTTTTTTTAAGTCTTTTTAAATTTTGTGTAATGTTAATATATAGTTAATTAGTTTTTTTTTTTTAATTTTTAATTATAATGTTAGGTTAGTTTATTGGGTTTTTATTTTTTTTTTCAATTTTTAATTATAAGAACATTAGTTTAAATCTATTAGTTTTAATGTTAGTTTTTATTTTTTATTTATTTTTAAATGTTAGTTTATAATGTTGTTAGGTTAGTTTAACTTGTTTTTTTTTGTTTTTTTGTTTTTATTATAATGTTGTTAGGGGTTAGTTTGATTTGTTTTTAATTTTGTAGGGGTAGTGGTAGGTTTAAGTTTTTTTTTAAATAAATGATTATATATTTTAGGGGGTTAGGGGTAAGTCTACATTTTTAAAATAATTTTCAAAACGTAAAAAGCTCTGATTATGAATGTAAGAGCACTTTGGGTATTTTTCAGACATAGAAGACCCAATGGAAGAGGACATTGATGTCCCTGAGGAAAGCCAAGTTGCAGGAAATTCCAATGTAGATGATGAATTTGGCCTGCATGATATTGTTGATTAGTTTCATGTTTTGAAGAAAATGTTAAGTTTGACAATATTTTGATAAGATATATTAGTAATGTTTTGACTTTGAGACTTAATTTTAGAAATAAAATTTCTATATATAATGTTTGAAATATGTTTTTTACAAATAATTTGTATAGTTTTTCTTGAATTTATGTGAATCAACACTTTTCGGAAAATAATATGAAATAGTATCATTTTTATACAAAACATATCTGAAAATTGAAGTGTTGATGGAGCACTAATGGATGCATGCAACTTGATGAGGGTGTATGTGTGACTCCATTGATGTAATGCAAGTCCTAAATGTCTTTAACAAGTGTCTGAGTGTCCAGTAGATGAATTAGGATGTCCTAATACCCCTAAATCCCTTCCAGACAGAATTCGAAAGCATTTGGGGTATTGGGGTAACAAGTTGGTGTGTTGAGGTGGACAGAGCCTCACAAATACACCTCATAGTAGTCATTTATTGTAATGTCAACTATATGGGTTTAAGTCAACGTATCTACATAATATTAGATCGCTATCACATAATGATAAATTAAGGAAGTCCTAATTGTAAATGGTAGTGGATGTGATGGTCATCAAATCAAAGGTGGCTATATCCGTGAGTGAGAATTAACGAGCTAGCTATACATTGTGCTCAAGGTTGTCCTATTTGTATGGTGCCAATTGATTAAGAAATGATTCCATAACTTGCTTATTAATTTGTTGCATGATCTTAAGTAGACAAAATGGTCAATAAAAATACTAGTGACGACATTTTATTAGAGTATGGACATTTTGGATCTCATTATGTAGAGCTATTAAAAATCATGTTGGATCTCATTTTAACATTTTGAAAACAATGGACATTTTCTATTTTTAAGTATTATTTTCCTAGTACTCAAGTTCCCAAAATATATCTTATGTGCCATGAGGTGTGATTTGTCCATCCATTTATTCCTTTTGTTTTTAGATTAATTCTCACACATGATTTTGTTTCAGTTAGCCTATGTTTATAATGTTTTCTTAACATAGATACCATTACAAGATTTTACACGTGGAAAGATAAACCAAGCTGAACTATGATATCCAACTTCTCTTCTAAGATCTAGGTAAGCTTCAGGTTGATTCACATTATCAATGTAATACCCCAATTTTGACCCTTAGGAAATATTGGCTCTAATGTAAATATTGTAAACACACGATGTATGTTTCCCTAACCTGGAGCTCAAGGCCAAGGCCCCGCTAGTTTATGCTCGGATTTTATTTAAATTAGACACACTTGATATTTTGTTACCCACGTGCTATTAAGCCATGGGATATTGTAAATTGATGTAAATATTTAATATTGAAATAAAATACCAAAACTGGCTATGGAGGCAACGAATGAGAAGGGGCCACGTGTATCCACTAGGGAGTGGTGAGGGGGCTATGGGACTAAACCATAGGCTGCCATTTGTCATTATGAGAACCCATTGACTTCCCTAGGTGACATTTATGACTGTTGTAAGGAGGTGATTGAGATTTCATCCCATGGCTTCAATGGAGCATGGGCAGCCCTGAAATTCGTATGGGTATTCATGGGCTCTGTTTGCTTGGGCAAGAGGTCACTCAACCTCATGGGAGGTTGCTTCATTCTCACCCCATTCCATTGTGGAGGCACCTAGCATCATTCTGCAGCCCAGAAAACGAGTGCCAGCAGTGAGGAAACCAGAAATCGCGACCTTGAGAGAACCCAGATTTTGAAAGACCAAAAACGCCCAGATTTGGCATGGGACAGTGAAATCCAATGGGGAATCCATTGGCATGAACCTTGGGGCGAATTCTGGAGCACTAGCTACCCCGAAATCAATAGGATAACCCATTTTTTGCAGCCCAGAAAATGAGTGACGGATTTGAGCTACTTGGTGAGCAGGATGGTGAGAAATCAAGTTGGGAATGACTATGCAGAGGTTGGGTGTGCTTGATAAACCCAGTGAAGGCTAGGATCACAAGGATTAACAGCTGGACCTTTATATGCCCATCCTGAAGAGCACTGGAGGGAAGAGTTTCCTGAGGGACTGTGTAACAGAGAAGGGGATCTTCCTTGTGTTGGATGTGGTAGTTAATGTGGGTGCCTGACTGTTGAACTCACTTGAGAGGCCTGTAGCTCTGTGGTTGAGCTCACTGGCTTAGCGTTACCCTCCTCTATCTTCTTGGATGCTTGACTGAAACCATGGCTATGAGTGAACCCAGCTAGTCTTCCTTAGTGGATACACAGCCCAGCTCGGGGGTGATCTCTCAGCTGAAGGAATATAGGCTGGATAGAGATCTACGGTTGGGAGGAACGTTGCCTTCACGTAGCCAGTCGTTGGACATCAACTTCTCAAGATAAGTGTTCTGTGTATTATAAATGATTCGCATTTTGTGTTCTGCAATATGTTAAATTGTCCATGTTTAATGAAATGAATTAATTGTCTTAGTATGGAACCCATGCATGGCATACGAATGAGATTGGGTCTTCTTTATGTTGAATCATTCTCTGCTGTGATAAATATGTTATGCAATTACTGTCTATTTGTGTGCTTGCTAGTATGTTCATTCCTCTGTGTTTATATTGAGACGAATCTGCATATAGAAGTTTTTAAATTGTTAGGAATTTATGGGCAAAAAAATTATTGGGGCTAAGTCTGCAATAAGCCCGTGTGTTGTTAACGTTTCCTTCCTTGCACAGGAATGATGGAAGGGGACGTTACAATCAACTAATGCATGGATATCATTGGTACCAAAACTTAAGACCGCATGCCTTGGACGAATAGAAGTAAAAACCAAATTTAAACAACATCACATCATGATACACACAACATGAGACAACAACATTAGATAACAAGATACTAATATAGACAACATCAATATAGATCACATAACTGAAAATCCATGTACATAGAGGCTACAAAACTCATCCAAACATATACAATTTCTAGCAAATAGTGGAACATGGTTCCCAATGTACGTACATTGGAAACTCGTGCCCTATACAAAATGCGACAACTCATGCCGTAGAGCCAAAATACATGGAAACTTGTGCCGCGGATACAAAGTACATCAAAACTGGTGCACAAACATGCCACATCGTGGCTAATGTACATAACACATGGTGTGTCAAGCATTGTGACCACCCCCGTCACTCCCAGGCGCATCTCCAAAGTCGATCTTCTTTCTCTTCGAGCTACTAATATCTCGGGTCTTCTTCCCTCTAGGAGTAGACCATCTTTGTGGGCTCTGGAACAAATGATATAAGATATTATCATTTTCAAGCATTTACCACATTTATAAAACAAATGTAGAACTCGAATCTTAAATAAATCACCTCTGATGCAGGTGAGAAATGTGGGGTAGGTGTCCTAGATCTGCGGAGCCTCTCAGCAATTCCAGCCTACATCATTTACAACAATCATTTCATTGAAAAGTAGTAATTGCTTAAATTAATTTTTGTTAATGCATCAAAATATTTTCATAAATTAGCTTGATTCTCACCTTGAACACCTCCGACGATGGGCATGGTTGGGCTTCTGGGCTAGCAGGTGGAGCAGATGGCCGGACAACTAGCTTCGATGCAGTCATGGGGAGGGGCGCAGATGTAGTGGCAGCCACTACAGGTGCAACCACTGGAGGTACAGATGAGGGTACTGGAAGAGTAGATGCCACAATACTGGTAGGAAGTGGGGATGATAGGGTGGGAGAAGACATGGTGGTATGGGGTGGAGGAGGACGTCGTGGATGAAGAACCCCTGTCGGTTGTAAGATAGATGGTATCGAATGAAAAGGGATGGTGCATGGGAGGGAAGTCCTTCATGGAGGGAGGATGATGGAGGAATGGGAGGTTGTGGACAAAGAGGGGAAGGTGGAAGGAAGGGGGGCGTGGACGAATGGGGGAGGATGGATAGACATGGGGGCATGGATAAATTGGGGAGGATGTATATACGGGGGGGCATGGACGAGTGGGGGAGGATGGATGGAGGGGGGAGTATGGTAGGGGAGGGGGGGATGGATGGAAGGGAGGGTTTGGACGGAGGGAGGGGTCTAGATGGAAGCGAGGGGGGGACTCATGTGAGAGGGTGGAAACACAGGATTAAAATGGGCACTTGCAACTCTTGGTGGCAGCTACATATACATTTGTAATATCACAATTTAGTAAACAAACAATAAATTAAACCATAGTAAGTCATAACAATTCAAATTAAAAGCGTGCTTATAACTACACATTGCACCTGTGTATATGGTGATCTGCCAATCCCTGGCGGGGGTGGTTGATCACTGTAGTCAGGGAATACCTGTGGACACCAAAATGCATGCATGTTATGAACATGTTAAACAAGTCATTATTTAGGCAATCAAGATATTCAAAAGCATTGTGTGAACTATCAACGTGTATGCCATAAATATAAATACTTGAGTAATATAAATGACATAAGTAATAACAATATTGTGTCAGGTACTGAAAATGCCTCCATGTGGGGTGCCGCAATTTCAGTTGCAGCTGCCATTGCTGCATCCAGGGTGGGAGATCCTACGTTCTCCCATGTTGGTGTGTCAGCTCTGAATAATTGTACATTGAAATAATAGTTTAAGTCAAACAAAAATACTTTACAAGTTATCAAGTGATGATTGAAAACACATTAAAAAAATTGCTGACCTTATCCATATAATAGCTCTCGATCGGGCCAGGGAAAGTGTGCCCACAATGGGGACAAAGATGTGGAATTGCCCCCATCGAACTGGAATTCCTAGCATGGCTACCACTGGTCACGGGTATATCCTGGCCCTGTCGTGAAGACCCTGCACTTGGATCTCTATCAAGGTCAATCGACCTCTCCACTGAAGTTGCTTCTACATAGGAGGTGTGTCTGAGGAGTCCACGTGCAACATTCCTCATTGCCACCTCGATCTGATCAAGCTTGTGGGGCAATTGAGGTGGCTGGGGAGGGGGGTTGGGGTCACACCTAGGAGCTAGTGGCCCTCTCAGTGGGTTCCTCCTGGAAGTAGGTCGATCTTGATAAGAGCCACGCCCAACACCCTGGAACTTGGTTATGTCAAAATAGTTGACATTGAAACCGAGGAAAAAATCATCCCACAGTTGGCGAAGGAAGTACTGTGGAACCTCCCTATTATTGCAGGGAGGTTTATCATACACCATGAACCACCTCCGCATCCAATTGTCCCTCCACGGTTGGTAATGACACCAATCCATGCAGACCCATGGCTTTGTAATTTTCGGTGGTTGGTTTGTTTTTTAATCGGTGAACATATTGTATAATTGGGCTTTTGTAATGTTCAAATCTTGTATTGCTTCCTTGGAGATGCCCGTGGAGTACTACTCCCACATCCTAGCTCTAAATTCAGTCATATAGGTCAATTGCTGGTGTGCATGGATGAGGGAGTCAATTGAGTTCTTAATTGATGTGGCAAGAGACAATCGAGATTGTTCCCCCGAGTTTCTTAGTTCGTGAGTGTGCACTTGCATTTCATTTACATAATGGTTAAGGTCATCTTGTTCAAAATTTGCTTGGGGATTTTGGTTTTGTTCACAGTTTTCTTCGGCATTGCGTCTAAGGTTTGGGTTTTCTTGTGTTCCACTGGACTCGGGGTTAACATCTTGTTCACTCATTGTCTTAGTTTACACTCTGCAATTGAAAATTGGTTCATTGTTTTCAAAATTTGGGAATTATTAACAATTAAATAAACAAAAAAAATAAAAAAAATTGACACAAAGAATAAATAAAATGGAAAAAAAACTTGATATTTACCTATGAATCGATGTGTTGGTTATTTTTTGGGTGTTCTTGGGTGGTTGAATTGACGCGCAGGCAGGGTGGAGGCCGCGCTCAGCCAAATAGAACAATGGGGAAATTGTGCTCTATTTTTTTTTTAACAGAAGCGCATGCGAGCCACATTTGTGCGCATGCGCCTCGGTTCGGTACCGAACCTAGTGGCGTGTGCACGCTGCGTTAGGTGCGTACGCGTCATTTTTTTTTCCACTAGTGTGCACCCGCCCCATAACCATATACTTCATCACTGCAACCATCAAATGTGATACAATAATTGCTTATACCTCTAAGATACCGAAGCACCCATTTCATTGTTGCCCAATTCTCTTTTCCTAGATATTCCATGTATCTATTGACAACACCAACTGCATGTGAAATATATGGTCTTCTACTTCTCATCGCATACATCAAACTTCCTACTGCATTAGCATATGGTACACGAGACATATACTGCTTTTCTTCATCACTATTAGGACTCAAACTTGAAGAAAGCTTGAAATGAGAAGCTAAAGGGATATTAATTGGTTTTACCTTATTCATATCGAACCTCTGAAGTATTTTCTACACATACTTCTTTTGTGACAACCACAGCTTGCCATTTTTCATGTCTTTGTGTATCTGCATGCCCAAGATCTGATTTGCTGCTCCTAGAACCTTCATATCAAATGTCCTAGCCAACTGATCCTTTAACCTGTTGATTTCAAACATGCTCTTTCTTGATACAAGCATATCATCAACATATAATACCAAAATAATGAACATGTCATTTTCCAAATTTTTAAAGAACACACAATGATCATACTCACTTTTGGTAAAACTATGGCTCACCATGAAAGAATCAAACTTCTTGTACCATTTCCTAGGAGACTGCTTCAGGCCATACAATGATTTTCTAAGCTTAAAAACAAACCTCTTGTTGTGATTCTGAACAAACCCTTTTGGTTATTCCATGAAAATTTCCTCATCTAAATCTCCATGTAAGAAAGTTGTCTTAACATCTAGTTGCTCTAACTCCAAATCATAGAAGGCAACTAGTGCTAACAAAATTATGATAGAAACAAGTTTCAAAACTGGTGAAAAAATCTCATGAAAGTCAATACCTGCTTTCTAAGAAAACCCTTTTGGAACCAGTTTGGCCTTGTACTTCGGAACAGTGTCATCAACTCCTTTCTTCAATTTGTACACCCATTTGTAGCCAACCACTTTCCTACTCTCAGGAAGTTCCACAAGATCCCATGTTTTGTTCTTTGCAAAAGAATCCATTTCTTCTTTCATTGCAAGTTTCCATTTGTCACTGTCAGACACTTCTAATGCTTCCTGATAACTATCAGGTTCTCCTTCATTAGAATTGGAGCAACAGATGTGACAAAATCATCATACCTCTTTGGAAAATTTATGTCCCGTGTAGATCTCCATAGAGTTTGCTGTGGTATTTCCTCTATTTCTACCTTCTCATCCTCCTAAGGAGTGTCCTCATGAATATCCTCACCATGGACATCCTCATGATTCATCCTCGTAGATGATGGAGTATCAAACTGAATTTGTTGTAACTGTGGTACATCAGTCTGTTTCAAATCATTACTTACATTTAAATTTGATAGAGAACGTTCATCAAATATTACATCTCTGTTTATGATGATTTTGTGGATAGTAGGATTCCACAATCTATATCCCTTAATACCATCACCATATCCAACAAAGATCAATTTTCTTGATTTAGGATCTAGTTTGGAACGCGGATTTTTTGGAATAAGTGCAAAGGCTTCACAACCAAATACTCTAAGGTTAGAATAATCACATGGTTGACCTGTCCATACCTCTTCTGGAATTTTGCAGTCAATTGTTGTTGATGTTGATCGGTTGACCAAGTAACAAGTTGTAATCAATGCTTCTCCCCACAATTCCTACTGCAACTTTTCATTACTGAGCATACTCCTTGTGTTAGCTCTCCAGGAATCTTTCTAAGTTGTAGTCGAAAGAGCCTAGTAACTTAATCTTATTCTCAATAATTTACTCAAAATGGATCAAGTCGGATGACTAAAATCAAACCTCACTCCCTCAAGACATGGATGAACACAAAAAATATCGACAAGGCTTTAAACCATCACTGCTTAGAAAGTTATAGATAAATGAAAGTATGAAGAATGCTTATTTTACCAGCAGAAACATATACATAACGTGTATAGGAATGGCCAAATAAAATAAGGAAGATACTTGTAGATTCCAATTTATGGATGAATTGACAAGTTGACAGACACTAATCATCAGAGAAATAGAACTAACATGAATTCAATATTAAGGTGCAAGTGAGGAACAACTAGGAAAATGAAAGTCTGAATGAATAATGGCAAAAGAAGCTTGTGTTATTATTATGAAAATGAGAAGCTTGAGTTTACAATGTATGAGAAAGTCTCCAAAATCGAACCCTTACTTGCTCTCAAGTTCTAGGCTTTATAGCCTTTACAACATCTTTCCATATCCTAAGAAGCTGGATCGAATTTACTAAAGATAGAAGATCAAAACCATTTTCAATAAACCAGGAAAAGATCCTTTTTAATTTGGCCAAACTGCTGAAAAATGGGGCTCGTAGATGGTTTCCGTTCTCCAAATATGTGACACCTGTGTATAAACCGAAAGAGGTTATTTTATATTGGTTTGTTGTGAGCAAAAACCTCTCTCAGATCATTGAAATTCGTTTTCATTTGCCTGAGATCTGCATTTCAAAAACATGTGTCAAACAGGAAAATTCTGAAATCCAAAACTTAGGGCTCAGAGATGGATTCGATTCTCCCAATATGTGACACCTGTAGGAAAACAGAGAGAGGTTATTGTTCTATGACGTGTTAGGCACAAAAAAATCCGTCTGTTCCGCAAAATGATTCTCCAGTCACCCAGAATCATCATTTTAAAATGATGACTCTGCATAGTAAAAACGCCATTTTTGCAGCAAATATCCTCGCCTCCATCTTGATAGTCTTCATGTCTTCGACAGCTGCAGCAATATTCCAGGTGATGAAAAGGCACTTAAAATCTTCCTCAAATGATTTGGCAATGAAAACATTTGATCTGAGCGAAAATATCATCATTTTGCTTGTCTCTGTGCTTTCAGTAGCTGTGGACAATGTTTCCCTTGAACTGTAAGCTACCAGACACCTGTTGTTCGGTGGCTAATGAACAACTGTTGTATCCTCCTAAGCCACCGAAAACTGTTCCATGATACATGACATGTGCCTTTCCTTTCGGTAGCTTGAAAAGTTTTGTCTTCCATACTGTAAGCTGCCAAAAGCTGGGTTTTCGGTAGCTAATGAACAATTGCCATGTTCGCCTAAGCTACCGAAACCTGAAAATTCTTTTCTGGAGAAAAAGTAGCATCAAATGTTATTTCAAAATTTATTACATACTTCAAACTCTTGAAAAAGAACCTCAAATGTATATAAAAATGAAAATTTGAAAGACTTCCTATCACCTAGAAAAAACAACTAGTCTATGTTTATTTGAGGAGATAACATCTGGCTCCTACTCGGGGATGGAATCCTCCCTGTAAGTTTCCAAGAACCAAAGATCAAATGCCTTTCCTGTAAAACAAAAATCTAAACCTATCCTCTAGTGTTCCATTGGGCATGGAGTCTTTATTCAAAACTGAAACCACAATACTAAATGCAAACCTCATGCATTATGCAAACTTGAAATGCTCATCCATGAGCTTATTCATCTATGCTACCCTACTCTAGCTGCTGCAAATTAATGTTTCAGGTATATACAAATTTCTAGAAAAATCATTTAAGCAACAAATTTCTTAACCCGTCTTCATGTGTATAGCAAAAAACATGAAAGGAGAACAAAATATGCAACAAGAAAACTGCAACCAGCTCATGTTTATTGCTACAAACCATCATGCCAAACTTTGTAATATATGGCATAACTGACAATAGTGACTCCATCCATATAACAACTGGATCATAAAATTCATGTAGGGTCTTACTTTATTGTTTAAATTCAAAGGACTGCTTTTCCTCATAGTCGATCTCAAGAGATGGCTAATCATGAATGTCATTTCCAAGTTCTATAAGCTCATATATTGATTGCTCAGCAACTGACACATAATCAAGCATCAATTGTTTTTGGAACTTTTCTCTATCAGCTTCATGATGCTCCTGATCATATCCAGGGCTGCTTCCATATGCGATCTGCTCTTTATTATCTGAGATCTCAAAAGAAATGACCCGGTCTTTATGAAAATTAGATACATTTGATAAGATGTCAAACGTATCTACAAACTTACTGTCAAAATAAAGGTCATCTAACACCTTTGAATCTTTATGAAAAGTATCTTCTTCAACCTCTGATATATGGCTGCCACAAACTGGTTCTTGCAAATCTGAAAATAGCTGTGAGCTGATTGGACTGCTTATCCCTTCTTTTTTGATGTCTTCTTCGTAAGTGATTTCAATTTTATGTTCATGAGGCGTTATAACCAGAAGAGAAGACCTGAAATCTTCAGCTAGATTAAACTCATCATATTCAATGTCTTTTGCAAACATGGAAGGGCTGATTACAGCATGATGTTGTTCCTTTATGGGCAAAGAAAAAGGCTCATCGAAACTTGATTCATAAATGTCATATATTGGCTAACTGCTACTCAAGTCTACATTATTTGATGTAGAAATCTGATCTTCTCCATCTGCATACTTATAAAAAATAGGTGAACAGAAAACCTTTGTATCTTGCGAAGAAAGACAAGCAATCTTAAGATCCTTCTCTCCAATCACAGGTTAAAACATATCATAGGAAACCTCTTGAAAAAGTTCAAAAAAATTCTCTTCTCTAACTGTTTCTTCATGCAAATCAAAGGCATCAGGTGCAACAGAGATAAGGTTTGTTGCATCTAGAACTATGTAATTCCCATTATAATCATTTGTATCATGAAGATCTTCCTTAACAAAATATTTTTCATCTTGACAATCAGAAGAAAAGAGTACTTTCTGCTGAACATGCTTCTCAAATTCACCACAGCAATCTTCAAAGAGGCTTTCAGCTGGAAATTCATCTTTACAAAACAAATGGAAAGCATAATGAAAACTTTCCAATGAGTGAATGCTTGAAGCTAGAAGAGATCTACACCAATCAAGGGCTGCTCCCTTCAATGAATATCTAAAAAGCTTGATCTTGACATCTTCATGCACAATTTGATGTTCATGAACAAACTTGTGAAAATCCAGTAGATGCTCAGCTGGAACCTCCCAATCTTTTCCTTTGAACGTAGGAAGAATGCCTTCCCATTCACCTCTGCTAAGCATTTGGTTTGGAGAATCAACTATATCTGAAAAGTCACAAAAGGCAAACCTTCGAGCCAAAATGGCTTCCATACATGGATCCCCAGTGGATTCACCCTTCAATCTTTAGACAGTGGAGTCGCCATGGTGGTTGTAGGTGTGGAAACACTAGAAGAAGATGATATTGGTGTGGGTGGTAGCTAAGGAGGTATGGGTTGTGATAAAGGTGGTAGATTTACCCCAATAGGAAATGAGGTGGAAGGATTCGTTTCCTGATTAGCTAACTGTACTTTTCCAATCTCTGAATGATATGGGAAAAAGGAAGCTTGATAGAACTGGCCAAGTAGTTAAGCCAAATTTTCTTCACCTTGAGCAGAAAGATCTTGCAAGATATTATCAAGGGCAGGAAAATTGGTATGAGTATAAGGATCATTGGTTTCAGGCTCAGTTTGTGAAGAATTCAGGGAAGAGGAACAATCGTCTTCTTGGGCAAATTCTACAACTTCTTTTCCTAAGTCAGATACAATAATAAACTCAGAGCTAGGACCTATAACAACAAAAGTAGTTGAAGGCTGCTCACCCTCCAAATTTTCTGATTCACTTATAATTTTTTGAGAACTAGATGCTTTAGTAGAAGAAGATTTAAAGAGAGGTCTGCTTGATACAACAGAAGAAGTACCTCTGGAAGTACCTAATGCAGTTGTCTTGGTAGATATGGAAGTCTATCTTTGTGAAGCTCGTCCTCTCCTTATAATATGTTCGGGATCTGAAACAGGTGTCACTGGTGGCCTTTGAGGACTTTCTCTGGTACTTGGTCTTCTCAAAGCCACTTCATTCCAATGGAGTCGCCAAATAGATTATTACAACTAGAATATTGTCCACACTTTGTCTGTCATCAAAGTTGGATCTTATGTTGTTCTCCCAGGGAAGCTAGCTTCAACATTCTCTCCCCGGCAATGGCACAAATTTGTTAGCTCTCCAGGAGTCTTTCTAGGTCGCAGTCGAAAGAGCCTGGTAACTTAATCTTATTCTCAATAATTTACTCAAAATGGATCAAGTCGGATGACTAAAATCAAACCTAACTCCCTCAAGACATGCATGAACACAACAAGTATCAACAAGGATTTAAACCATCACTGCTCAAAAAGTTATAGATAAATGAAAGTACGAAGAATGCTTATTTTACCAGCAGAAACATATACATAACGTGTATAGAAATGGCCAAATAAAATAAGGAAGATACTTGCAGATTCTAATTTATGGATGAATTGACAAGTTGACAAACATCAATCATCAGACAAACAGAACTAACATGAATTCAATATTCAGGTGCAAGTGAGGAACAGCTAGGAAAATGAAAGTCTAAATGAATAATGGCAAAAGAAGCTTGTGTTACTATTATGAAAATGAGAAGCTTGAGTTTACAATGTATGAAAAAGTCTCCAAAATCGAACCCTTACATGCTCTCAAGTTCTAGGATTTATATCCTTTACAACATCTTTCTAGATCCTAAGAAGCTGGATCGAATTTACTAAAGATAGAAGATCAAAACCGTTTTCAATAAACCAGGAAAAGATCCTTTTTAATTTGGCCAAACTGCTGAAAAATGGGGCTCAGAGATGGTTTCATTTCTCTAAATCTATGACACTTGTGTATAGACCGAAAGAGTTTATTGTATATTGGTTTTTTTTGAGAAAACACCTCTCTCAGATCATTGAAATTCGTTTTCATTTGCCCGAGATATGCATTTCAAAAACATGTGTCAAACAGGAAAATTATGAGATCCAAAAATTAGGGCTCAGAGGTGGATTCGATTCTCCCAATCTGTGACACCTGTAGGAAACCAGAAAGAGGTTATTGTTCTCTGACATGTTAGGAACAAAAACCTCTTCCCATTTCGCAAAATGATTTTCCAGTCCCTCAGAATCATCATTTTAAAATGATGACTATGCATATTAAAAATGACATTTTTGCAGCAAATATCCTCGCCTCCATCTTGATAGTCTTCATGTCTTCAACAGCTGCAGCAATCTTCCAGGTGATGAAAAGGCACTTAAAATCTTCCTCAAATGATTTGGCAGCGAAAACATTTGATCTGAGCGAAAATATCATCATTCTGCTTGTCTCTATGCTTTCGGTAGCTGTGGACAATTTTGCCCTTGAACTGTAAGCTACCAAAAACTTGTTGCTTGGTTGCTAATGAACAAATGTCGTATCCACCTAAGCCACCGAAAACTGTTCCACGATACATGACACGTGCCTTTCCTTTCGGTAGCTTGAAGAGTTTTGTCTTCCATACTGTAAGCTGTCGAAAGCTGGGTTTTCGATAGCTAATGAACAGTTGCCATGTCCGCCTAAGCTACCGAAACCTGAAAATTCTTTTTTGGAGAAAAAGAAACATCAAATGTTATTTCAAACTTTATTACATACTTCAAACTCTTGAAAAAGAACCTCAAATGTATATAAAAATGAAAATTTGAAAGACTTCCTATCACCTAGAAAAAACAACTAGTCTATGTTTATTTGAGGAGATAACACCTTGCTCTTTCAAGAAGAGTCATGTTCATGCGTTCAGGAACACCGTTCTGCTACAGAGTGTAAACAATGGTCTTATGCTTCTCGATCCCATCCTTCTTGCAATAATTATCAAACTCCTTTGAAGTAAATTCGGTTCCATTATCTGTTCTAAGACATTTAATGAACCTGCCAATGCTATTTTCAACCAAAGCTCTAAACTGCTTAAATATATCAAAAACATCGGCTTTTCTCTTTAATAAATAGATCTAGAATTTCCTCGAGTAATCATCTATAAAACTGATGAAATATGATGATCCCCTGTAAGAAATTTTAGGAGATGGGCCCCATAGATCAGAAGGAATATAGTCTAGGATACCTTTACTAGTGTGTTTTCCAGATTTAATTTTTTGTCTAGCTTGTTTACCATAAATACAATGCTCACAAAACTTCAAATCTACAGATTTTAAACTAGGAAGCAACTTTCGATCAGCAAGTACCTTCATTCCTTTTTCGCTCATATGACCTAACCGTTGATGCCATAAATGAGTGAAGTCTACTGCACCAATCGATGCTACTGTTGCGTGATCGATTTTCGTCCTCCCTTCAAGTTTATACAGGTTCCCAACTCGGTTTTCCTTCATGACAACCAAGATACCTTTCGATATCTTCATAACTCCGCCTTGAACTATACATTTGTAACCAGTATCATCTAGAACTCCCATTGATATCAAGTTATTCCTCAGTTCAGGTACATGCCTCACATCTGTTAGAGTCCTAACAGTCCCATCATACATTTTTATTATGATACTCCCTATCCCAACAGTTTTACATGAAACATTATTTCCCATATAAATTACCCCGTCATCTATAGAGTGGTATGTGGAATACCAATTTCTATGAAGGAACATGTGATGAGATGCTCCAGAAATAATTAACCAGTCATAATGGTATTGTGAGACAATAGATGTAGATAATACCTCATCGATCATACCTTAATCCTTCTCGGCTATGTCTTCCTCCTTTGTAGAGTCCTCCTTCCTAGAAGCTTGCTTCCGTTTCCAACAATCTTTCTTAAGGTGTCCTGTTTTATTGCAACACCAACACTTCAATTTACTCATTTTTCCTTTCGACTTTTTTCTTGATGTGCCCCTTGAATATTGTCCTCTTTCACGGGTTCTTCCTCTGGCCACCATTACTTCTGATGTCGAGGTTTCAAGACTACATTTATTTCGACTTTCCTCAGAAATTAAGGCTTCCACAACATCATCGAAGGTAATAGACTCGGTATAACTAAAAATGGTAGAGGTTACAAAATGTGCCCAAGACTCAGGCAGAGAGCACAACAGTAAAATCGCCTTGTATTTAGATTTAATATTATCATCCATACTAGCCAACTGACAAATAAGAGTATTGAATGCATTCAAATGATCAGAAATTTGTGTACCTTCTTTCATACGCAAGGTAAATAATTGTCATTTCAGGAGGATTTTTATAAGTGTGCCATAAAATTATCACTCCCCACCAATCTTGGGACCCGCGAAAATCTTGAATTTTCGCCCCCTTCCTTAGAATATTTTCGCTTGTTCCGCAGTTATAAGCCAATTTTTTTTTTATGATTTTCGCTTCCATGGACGATGAATTGAGCAAAAAATACTTCAGCAAACGTTTTATGTGGCCTCCTACCGAGCTCTGATACCAGTTGTTGGATCAAGCAGCCACATAAAACCAATATACAGTGGAAGATATTAAACCAGAAAACAAATAATGGCACACATAAAATATACACAGAGATTTACGTGGTAAAACCCTCGAGAGGGAAATATCCACAGAGCAATGGTATCGGTTCTCTTATTATTCAGAATATGAATATTACAACAACTCTCAACTCAATCTACACATCTCCTACGAGAATCCAGGAAATAAATATATTTCTCACACGGTTACTCATAACTGACCAAACTTAGTTACTTGGTTAGCCTAGTTACACAGTCACCGAGAGAACTGGTTGTCACCCATTTCCAACAGTTGTTTTCACGGATTCCAAATGTGGAGCCAAGGAAATATATACATTGAAAAAAGTCATTGATTTTAGCTTTCATAATGTAGACAAACTGCTTCATCTTGTACTGCTTTCTATGATAGCAATAGCTCATTAAGCTGATGTCTGTAACACCAACGCTCGTGTATATGGATTATTTTCAGCTCATTGTTCTTCAGGTGAGCAAAGCAATAGTTTGGGAAGCATTGTGGGTATATTCATTTTGGCCACTTAAATGTGCAATGTGTTCTCACGATAAAATATGTGCCAAGTTTCACTTTATGTAACTTATTTTGTCAAGGTTTAAAAAACTTTAGGAACATGCAAGTGGGCAGGTGGTTGGACTTTGAGTGGTAAAACATATTATTTTAGATTTGTATTGTTGATATTTTTTGACATCTTCAATGGATGGATCCAAAATAGGTGCAACCTTTCAAAAAATTTCAATCTATTGTTATTTTCGAGTCTTTCTTCATTAATTTTTTAAATAAAGCTCAATTTATAAAAGGAATGATGATATTAACTATATCTATGATTGTTTTTCAATATTAATATATATTAAGTAATCATTGTTTTTTAATATATTAAGATATCTTAATTTAGATCCTGGGGAGTTCGATTTCTACTCGTGGAAAAGACTAACTGACAAACTTGGAAAAGTGTTATGAATTCCTACGGGGACAATCTTCATTATATACATAAAAGTAAAAAATGCTAACATGCTTAAATATATAGTGATTCATTAATATTGTTTATGGGCCAACAACATCTGAACTATATATTGCAGCCTTCCATTAAGTGTTTTTTTATGTTTGCATGAATTATGCATTTGTTATTTATTATCCCTTCCTTTATATGAAAATTCGTTAACCCAACCTCCTTAAAGTTTGTTACTTTATCCCATGAAAACATATGGAAATTTATGTAATTAAAACATTCAACTATTGAGATATCAACCAGCTTTATGATTCCTTTATCCCATGGCAATAGATAGAAATTTATGTACAATTAAAACATTCAACTACTGAGATATCAACCAACTTTATGATCCTTGGGGATTGGTTCTCGTATGGTCTTTTCCCTTGTTCACTTTTAAAATCATAAATTATATTAATTATATACTTGCTTGAGTCCATGCCATGAAGAGGTACATTGGTGATGAGCATGTTATGGATACATCATAAAGTTATGTTCAACACAAGCCAATTAAAAAGTTTCTTTTTTTCTCATTTAAATATATTGATGTTTAAGAAGTACTTGATTGTTACATTTTTGCTGTAACTTTTGGTCAAATATGAATGTTTGTTTGCTACATTTGTGTTGTAATTTTTGGTAAAATAAAGATATTTATGAAAAAATATATCAATTATTTTTTATTTATATGAGTTTTATGTAATAAATATTTTGTTTCTTTTCTTTTTTGAATAGTTATTTAGCATGTCATATATTCATTATTAAGTATTTTGTTTCCTTTTCATTTTGTTAAATTTGTGTTGTAACTTTTGGTCAAATAGAAATGTTTGTGGGAAAATATGTCAATTATTTATTATTTATATCATTTTTATGTAATAAATATTTTGGTGCCATTATAACGTGTTCATGAGCTGCCGTGGTGCCACACAATAATCTGATGGCCATTATAAAGTGTTCATGAGTGCGGTCTGGCCTTTGAATGCTGTCTGTTCAACTTGAACTAGTCGATACGGTATACACCATTATAACGTGTTCATGATTGCGGCCGTCTGGCCTTTGAATGTTCTGTCCAACTTGAACCAGTCGATACGTTACATCCCGTGCGGGGTCCAATTATAAATTGTCTGTTCAATTTGAACGAATCGATACGGTATACCTAGAAGGATGTCTGAATGACTACTGCAATTGTCTGTTCAAACATTCAGTATTTAAAACGACTTGGACTAATCGTGCTCTGACTTTTCCTGGTTCACGACTTAATGTCGCACTCACAGACTAAATGACTTGTCCGCACTCTACAATTCAAAGCGTTTATTATATAAACGGATTTCAGATTGACCAAAAAAAAGTTTTAAAACGTCCAACTGGTCTTGCATTAATTAAAACGGTATCTATCAAATATTTATTTTAAGATTAGTATTAGGCTTTCGTGCTTTCGTATTTGATGGTTGACAAATGTTTATTATGTAACTTACAACATTACACCGAGGCATAATGGTTAAGAGAATATGTGTTTTTCTCAAATAACCCAATTAATTATAATTTATCAGTCCATACAACTTCACTCCACTCTCTTGAGAGGGACAAAAACAATAGGTTCTGGGAAAGTTATCATAATTTTCTATTGGCACATCAAAAGTTGGTCATACCTATGACATTACAAAGAAGACATATCAGTCTACTACAAGACAAAATCTTAAACTCAAGGGGGGGATTTTGAGAGATAATTTAGGAGAAAGCTCGACTAAAAGGACAACCTACAAACTAGGGTTTTTAAATGTATGTTAACTTAAACTTGCATAATTGTTTATTGGAATATATCTATTTTGGGTGATTCAAAAGGTCTACACATATAAAATATAGTATAATTATTCGTAAATATTATTTTGTATTCACATGGGAAAGGGATTTGCAAAAATTTCTACACTGATTAAACCTCTAGAAAACTTAGCCATCATTCATGAAGAAGATGAAGAAATGCATAACCAGCTATCCAATTTGGAATCTACAAGGTTAAAAAATTGAGTGATAGGCCAATGACACATGTTCAATTGATAATAATAATAAAAAGGTACATAGAAAGTGAGTTGAAAAATATGGATCAAAAGATGGACAATGAAGAAGATCTGGAAAACATGGCTAGTAAAGAGGATCTCAAAGATAGGAATGGGGTGATTTTGAATGAGATGATAAATATATTTACCCCTAATTCATTCCTCAAGAATAAGATAAGAAGAAAATGAGGTTTGAGTCCCCAACACTTGATCATTCATCACTCCAGAGTCCATAATCCACATCATCACGGGTTCAACTCGAGACCAAGGAACTACTTCATTCCCTAGATTGATATGAGAAAGTTCAATATTCTAGATGGAGCAATTGTTAGATCTACACCAAGTGCCAACTTTAGAAAAGGTAACTCTTGCATCCCTGTATTTAAAACATGATCAATTTGTATGGTACAAATAGCTTTTTTATCATAAAAATGACTCTATTGTCTCTTGGTATATATTTATGGATGAGTTGATAGCACATTATGGGGATATTAACATGAACACCTTCTTTATCCAATTGATAAACTTCAAGAAAACCGGTATGGTTATATAGAGAACATTAAGTTGTTTCAAAAGTTGAGTCTTAGAGTGAAGAACATTCCATAGGATAATCGGTTGGATCTCTTTATGGGCACTTTAAATGAGACAATTAAACAATATAAGGTATGTCTCTTTTAATCTAAATAATTGGAGAGTGCTTTTAGCTTGGCAAGGAAAGTTGAAAGTAAATATATGGTTGCTAGAAGGGTTTCTACTAACATTTATAGAAAGGGAAATGTCCCCCCCTTTTTAACCTCACTTAACATTCTAGGTTGGCGCCTCGGCAAGTAGATGAAAGAAGATAAAAGGGACTGTGTTTTAATTGTGAAAGAAAGTATAGTAACGGGTATAAGTGTAGTGACAAGAAATTATTCTACATAGATTGAGAAGAGAAAGAAGATCCAAAATTGGAACAGTATCAAGATGTAGAACTACAAAATACTACTCCAACCATATTTTTTCATGTATTGTTGGCATTAGCTTTTCAAATATTCCTTGTGCATTTTCCACCATCACGCAGCCGTTCCTTAGATGACAACATCCATTGGATCTACTCGTCGATCCTATGGAACTCGGGCTTTCATTTGTTCAAGGAAAGCATCCACTTTCTGTATTCCATCAAACATAGATGGATCGTGAAATTATGATCCAATCCAACGCATTGTGATGTGAACACATCTCCTCGTGGAAACCTCATATTTTCGGTTCTTCCACTAGTCCATCGCATAATGCAAATCTGTATCAAATGAACAAACACTGCGCTAACTAATCTCTCCATCTGCTATGGGGTTTATGTAATATTCCTTTCCAGAAGTCACATTATAAATGTTTTCTATCTCCACATTTTTAACATCGTCCTAAACTGGCTCTGTATACCTTTCTCCTTCTGTGGCATCCGACAAAGCTACCAATGTGCAGTTCTTCAGATTTGAAGGGCATGCGTGTTTGCTTCAGGTTCAAAATTGCATTATTGTCAAATTCCCAATCGATCCCCAACAATGTTGGGTAGGGATCAGTATCCACCAATATCTCAATCATTTCAAACTCTTCCATGGTCCTTACCCATCGATGTTTACTTCCACATCGTTCAACCTTCCAATAGGAAAAAATTTATACTGGTTTGCTAATCTGAGTTGGATGGGAGACCATACCAACTTTGAATTACCCATCAACTCCCAACTTTTCTTAAGCAGAATGTTGACATATGCCCCCAAGTTAATCATAACATATATCATCTGAAATCCCTCCAATTCAAGGGACAACATCAATTCCTTCCCAGTTCTCTGTCTCTTACCCACTCTACATGCATTCCTTTCAGGGAGTGGTACAGAAATAGGTTCTTCGGCTTCATCATACATTAGTAACTTGGTAAGCATACTAGTTATTTTATTGCTAGCATGAGGATCATTTAATATAGATATACAACTTCGTAGAAAAGTACTTACTGGATCTTCCTAGTGACTTTTGTTTCCTCCATGTTGTTCCTATTTGCGTTGTATTGTTTCATGTTGCGCGGTCCGCTTTAACTCTTCATTACGCATGATGTGTAGTAATTCTTCCTTGTGCAACCAACGTATTTCATCTTCTCATTGCGCATCTTCCTCAACTGCTCTCATGCCTCGCACGGGATTTGTAACTGGTCCTTTGCTTGGAACATCAGTGGAGGCTGTGCAGTGTTTTTAATACTTTTTTCCAGTGGTACTCCAATAGTGTAATCTCCTAGAAGATCTTCACTTGTCCGAGCGCCTCCGTTAGTTACTATGTTGACCTGCACCAAACCCTTCACATTATTTTCTCTTCTTGGCTCGACCGTCACTAAGTTACAACGACCTTTTTTCTCTTCCCATTTCTTGACCAAGTTCGGGAACTCCTCTGTCAAGTGTTATGTTCTATGGTATTACACGCTTAGAGCCTATGGCTTAGTACAATATCTCACCAAATGGCTTGGTTCTCCACAATTGAATCAAATTACCTGCCTTCCACCACTGTATCCCCTTCTGCAACCTTGAAATCCAACACACATTACTCCATGTTATCCTCCTGGGTCTGGTGGTCTATTTTCTTCTCTACCTTGCACCCGGTAGGCATACACTATATCACCTTTCATTAGTTGCATAGCACGATAATTATTAACATCATGGCCAACAGAATTACATAATTCACAGAATGGCGCATGTGTAGAGCTATGATACTTCTGCAATGTAGGATAATTGGGAGGTGTTTGCCCCCAAGCTCTACAAATATCACACCATTTAGACTTAGGCACTTCTAGAAAAGGACTAGCCACACTGGTGCCCATATAATTGTTCAGGGTTGGGCATTCATTCTTGTGGTGTCCTTTAGTTCTATAGAAGATACACCATATTATTTCTTTAACTGTCTTACCGATAGAAAGGTGTTGTAACTATTCAATCAGCATAGCAATCTATGTCTGTGAAATATCCCTAATATGAAAATTTGTTCAATTTTGGCCAAATTTGAAGCTTGGACTAGTGAAACCCCAGTTGTCCCAAATGCTCGCAAAGGCTCTAGAAATCTGTTTGGAATGGATTGAGGGGTCTTAGGAAATCCTAATGTAGCTACTAGACACTTATACACTTATTAAATACATTCATGGCTTGCATTTATCAAGAATGAATGAAAGGAGAAAATACTAGGGATTCGATGTTAAAATCCCCCACTAGTATTTGACCTTTTTGGCTACCCAAACACTGTATGACCCTCCCTAATTCCTTAAAATATACTTGGCATGGATAGAGGGCTTCATTGAAAACCAAAATACAACATTAGTCAAGGTATACAACTGATATTGAACCCCTCAATCAGAAATTTGTAACACATATACATTGTTTGGAAGATGAAAACATTGGACATGAATATTATTGCATAAGCTTTAATCAAATTCCCAAGGGCCCTGCATAAATTAATTTGATCATCAACAGTACATCATAGGATGCTCTAACATCTGCAAAAATTCAGTGGAATTCTGATACGAAACAGATATAAAACTACTCCAAAACGTCCATATGAAAGTTGAGGGGAAACTAGCTCGAATTAGTAGTTTGATCGGAATGTTTACATGAAATAAATAGGATTTCGAGCTATAGATCAAATGTGCAGCTCAATACAGTTTCATACATCATATATCATAACATTGGAGTCACAAAATCATCCTCCACAAGTTTCATACAACTATGAGTGTGCCATCAACACTAGAACATGGACATTGAGAAGAGAATGTAAGAAGAGATAGTGGAGAAATACACAAGAGATGAACTCGAATTGTAGAGGGAATCGAAACTGAAACAAAACAACTTCATTAATATATAATAATATGTCTTAATGGACTCTCATCCAACCAACTTGGATAGGAATATTTCACCTTCGAAATTGGTTCAATAACAGGGAAGGTAAACACCCACCATGCATAGACAAGCTAAGCTCTCTAAGAGTGCAAAACACAAATGAACCAAAATATGCTCTCATTTTTCATCATCCCTTTTTATTAACCTCATGTGGACTCATGAGGTCGAATTTCCCTCCAAGACACTCACCCAAATCGAGTTAGTGATTGATTCCTTCATGAGATACTTGTCCTCCTCATTCTTGCACTCCTCTTTCAACCACTTATACTATGAAACGAGAACTATATACTATGAACGAGAACTCTACCCATAAAAACAATGATTTTTGCAAAAAAAAACACTAAAAACACCCCCCCAAATAGAAAAGTGTTGATACCAGTATACACGTATTTTTTTTTAGGGTAAAAAATAGAGCCATGGCCTAAACATCCCATATTGTTGTTTAACAAAACTTTAAAATCAACCTTAAATTGGAAAAAAAAAAAAATCTTGAAGAGATAAATTACAACTTTCTGGAAAATTGCATATTGAACAAAAAACAATTTTCTCTAATAATTTCCCCATTATAACCATATAAAAACAAAGACATTATGATGCGATTCATAATGAGATAATATATTAGACCATACAAGAACAAATGGTTCATATAAATATTCAAAAACTCCTCTAGAGTTTCAATTACAAAAATCATACTAGTAAAAAGCATATAAACTGCTTCTTCAAATTCATCCATGGATTCTGACACCCCATCATCAAAAACTCCTCTAGAGTTTCAATTACAAAAATCATACTAATAAAAAGCATTTACACTGCTTCTTCAAATTCATCCATGGATTTTGACACCCCATCAAAATCTACATTTTCTGCAGATGAAGGACTTGATGAAGATGTAGATGACCCATACTCTTCTCTATTTTCCACGAATATTAGCTTTGTGTTTTAAAAAAGAAATTAAAAAGAAATTAAAAACAAATTAAACAAACAAATTTAAACTAATGTTATAATTAAAAATTAAAAAAAAATTAAAAACAAACTAAACTAAGATAACATTATAATTTAGAATTTAAAAAAATAAGATGGGAAGGAATTTTTTTATTGTTTTTTATAGTTTAAAAACAATAAACAAATATAAAAATCAAATTATACAAAATTTTAAAATAAATTAAAAAACAAAATTTAAAATATACACAAATTTAAACTATACAAAAATAAAAACGAAACAAAAATTTAAACTATACAAAAACAAAAACAAAATTTAAACTATACATAAAAATAAAAAATAAAAATTATACTATACAAAAAAAAATTAAAAAAAAAATTTAAACTATACAAAAATATAAACAAAATTTTTTAAAAAATTAATATCAAAATTTAAACTATACAAAACTTTATACAAAATTTAAAAAAGTTAAAAAATAAAATAAAATAAAAAAACAAACAATGAAATGGCGGGTGAGGGAGGTGGGTGGCGGTCGGCGGCGGTGAGGGAAGGTGGAGGTGGGTGACGGCGAGGGGAGGAGGGGGAAGGGGAGGGAGGCGTAGGGAGAAGGGGGGGGCGGTGGAGGGGGAGGTGGTGGAGCTGGGCAGGGGAAGGGAGGAGGAGGTGGAAGGGAGGGCGTAGAGGGGGGGGGGGGGGGGGGAGGGAGGAGGAGGTGGTGGAGCTGGGCGGCGGGGGGAAGTGGAAGGGATGGCGCGGGGCGGGGAGGGGGGGGGGGAGGTGGGGCAGGGAGCGGAGTGGTCCCCCGCTTGGGTGCCAAAGGGCGGCCCTCACAGCCCCCGTTGATGCCCAGCATCGACGGGGGCTGTGAGGGCCGCCCTTTGGCCCCCAAGCGAGCGGAGATCTTCCGCTTGGACGCCAAAGGGCGGCCCTCACGGCCCATCGAGGGGGCCGTGAGGGACGCCCTTTGGCGCCCAAGCCGGCGGTACCCCGCCGGCTTCCTCCTCCCGGCTCCCCTGCACTTCCCCCTCCTCCCTCGTCGCAGCCCCTTCACCAGCCACTCGGCTCCCCTCCCCTTCCCTCTCCTCCCTCCTCACAGGCCCCTTCCCCAGCCACTCTGCTCCCCTCCCCTTCCCCCTCCTCCCTCCTCCCCGCGCCACCACCACCGCCCCGTGCTCTCCCTTCCACCTCCCCCCATTGCCCAGCTCCACCACCTCCTCCTCCCTTCCCCCTTCCACCTCCCCCCACTGCCCAGCTCCACCACCTCCTCCTCCCTTCCCCTCCCCCCTCCGCACCCTCCCTTCCACCTCCTCCTCCCTTCCCCTGCCCAACTCCACCACCTCCGCCTCCTCCCTTCCCCCTCCGCTGCCCGTCCCTCGCCCCCACCCACCATTTCAATGTTTGTCTTTTTCTTTTAATTTTTTTTTGTTTTTTTTTTAATTTTGTTTTGTTTTTAAATTTTTTAAATTTTGTTTAAATTTTTGTATAGTTTAAAATTTGTTTTTAAATTTTTTGTATAGTTTAAATTTCGTTTCTAATTCTTTTAAAAAAAAAATTTAATCTTTATTTTTATTTTTGTATAGTTTAATTTTTTTTTTAATTAGTTTGTTTTTAATTTTTCTTAAGATTTTGTATAGTTTGGTTTTTAATTGTTTTTAAAATTTTGTTTTAAATTTTTTTTTAATGTTTTATATTTTGATTTTTTTGGTTGTTTTTAAATTTGTTTTTCAATGTTATATAGTATGATTTGTTATTATATATAGTTTGTTTTTTTATTTTATTTTTATTTTTTTATAATGTTAGTTTTGGTCTCTTTTTATTTTTGTTTTTAATTTATTTTAAAATTTTGTATAGTTTGTTTTTTTTTAATTTTTAATTTTTTATAATGTTTTTTTTTTTGAAGTATTTTTAAATTTTGTGTAATGTTAGTATATAGTTAATTAGTTTTATTTTTTTATAATTTTTAATTATAATGTTAGGTTAGTTTATTGGGTTTTTATTTATTTTTTCAATTTTTAATTATAAGAACATTAGTTTAAATCTATTAGTTTTAATGTTAGTTTATTTTTTTTTAAATGTTAGTTTATAATGTTGTTAGGTTAGTTTAACTTGTTTTTTTTTTTAATTTTTTATTATAATGTTGTTAGGGGTTAGTTTGATTTGTTTTTAATTTTGTAGGGGTAGTGGTAGGTTTAAGTTTTTTTTTAAATAAATGATTATATATTTTAGGGGGTTAGGGGTAAGTCTACATTTTTAAAATAATTTTCAAAACGTAAAAAGCTCTGATTATGAATGTAAGAGCACTTTGGGGATTTTTCAGACATAGAAGACCCAATGGAAGAGGACATTGATGTCCCTGAGGAAAGCCAAGTTGCATGAAATTCCAATGTAGATGATGAATTTGGCCTGCATGATATTGTTGATTAGTTTCATGTTTTGAAGAAAATGTTAAGTTTGACAATATTTTGATAAGATATATTAGTAATGTTTTGACTTTGAGACTTAATTTTAGAAATAAAATTTCTATATATAATGTTTGAAATATGTTTTTTACAAATAATTGTATAGTTTTTCTTGAATTTATGTGAATCAACACTTTTCGAAAAATAATATGAAATAGTATCATTTTTATACAAAACATATCTGAAAATTGATTGAAAATGGTTTTAAATGTCTATTTTTTTTTTACAATTTTGGGAATAAAAGTGTCTTATTTTGTCCATAAAATGTCTTATTTCATAGAAAAAATTGCAAAATGTATATTTTTTCATTATAAATTGCTTAAAAATGTATGCTATTTTGCTAAATTTCTAAAAACGCACCTGAAAATAGAAACTAATTTTTTTTACGATAAAGATAATTCAAAGGTCCCAAAAAATGCCTCAAAATGAAAATGTGTGATACTAGCATCACCCCTTTTTGAAACGGAGCTAAAAATACCTACTAAAATTAGGAGAGAGAGAAACGAGAACTGTGTCGAGTTCTCGTTTCATAGTATAAGTGGTTTTTCCCCAATTCAAATTGGGAATATTGGTTGACCATAACTCCCTCTATGCACCCTCTTGTTGGCTATTTTTAGTCCTAATATGTCATATGTGTCATAGGTATGCCATTAGGTCTGAATTTGTCATATTTTTCTTATATTCCTTCATCATCGTTGTCATAGATGCCATGGAATCTTGTCACGAGTGTCACAATTTGTCTATTATGCTTCTTCCACTCCAAGTGTTACTCCTCCACTCCAAGTCGATCCTCCATGATTCTTGCCATGAATATGGCCTCTTAATCTATCTCAAGTACTTTACCCTTCACCTTG
The DNA here is from genome assembly GCA_027924585.1 of Larix kaempferi. Classification (NCBI taxonomy): domain Eukaryota; kingdom Viridiplantae; phylum Streptophyta; class Pinopsida; order Pinales; family Pinaceae; genus Larix; species Larix kaempferi. Next base: position 31,633,256 of record BSBM01001005.1, read on the forward strand.
AACTCGAATTTGTGTGAGAATCATGCTAAGTGTAGTGGGGAATCTTGCCACATGTGTGTCCCGCAACCTCTTATGCTCCCTCATGATCCAATGCCACTTCATTTTCCTCTTTATTATTTACTATTTGTCCCATTTAATGTGAATTTGTAAGTCTAAGGTCATTTTGGGTCTTGTAGCTCCCTTATTCCAAATTTTGATGCTTCCACCCAACCTAGAGAACTAATAGGTTAGAGGAATTTTTCCTCCATGATAATTTATTTGTATGGGGACATTACAAACTTTGAAATGGGAATTTTCTCTTCATGTGACCCACCTTTTCCTTTTGTCTCTAATCTTTTATTATTACTAACTTGGACATCATGCTTGGAAATTGTTTGACCCTTAGTACCAGTTTGACAAACTATCATGAACATGGCCAAGTGGCTTAGGCCATTGTGATCCAATGCAAAAATTGGGGACATGACAGTTTGAACCTGTGCCATTCCTGGTGATTGTTGATGTATATGTAACTTCGGAATGTATTTCACCCATGTCTTTCATATATGTATTTTGTACTCCTATAGAGATGGCATTATTCCTCTATACAGAAGTGTTTGTATTCCTATAGAGATGTTATTATTCCTCTATACGGAAGTGTCATTATTTATATTGTAAGTGTCGTAACTTATACTTGATGGGTTATTAGACCACCCTATTGGGGGGTCAGCCATGTGGGTCAAAGGGTTATTAGACCACCAAGTGTGGGGTTGGCTCGGATTAAGTTAACCATGGGTTAAGCTAGACATGTAGGCCCCATTAGTTTATTGGGCAGGACACACAAGTATAAATAGAGATCAAGAGATCTCTATTTGATTCATTCATTCACACACTTCTCTCATTCGGAAAGTGGCGCACTTGTGAGGAGGAGGCTCTGCTGCTAGGAGAAGACTATCTCTTGTATTCTGGTTGTATCATTGCTCTATCTATCTCTGCGGAAGTTATTGGGGTTTTTCACCTTTATGGTTTTCCCCAAGTAAACTTTGTGTCTCTTGTGTGCTTGCATTATTGTGTCCATGATTGCTATGTTGTAGATTTGCTGTACATGTTGTTCTCTCAGTTAAGATCCTAGATCAGATTGAAGTAAATTTTGAAAATTTAACATGGTATCAGGGCTAGCCTGAAAGAAGGTATGATATGGCATGTATGACACTTGTTGCACTTACGATGCTAGGGATTGATATAGCAAAAACTAGTCATCGTAGAACTTTCGCTATAAATCCATTTTGGCGAAGTTTTTGGATCTGAAACTTTTACAAGTCGAATATAAGATCCCCATGTACCTTGTGTCCAAAGGAAAACCTCTAATTCGTTGCACTTTGTGATTTATGATCTATACAATATAGGGTTTCTTGCCTCTTCCAGATGTGAGTCAAAAACAGGTGACCTTAGAAAAAAGGTCATAACTTGGGCTAGGAAGATCCAAATGAAATTTAGTAAAATGTGACAGGTAGTACACAAACTGTACTATATCAAGAAATGTTTTCAGAGGCCGAAGTTGAATCAGTGACACGTGGCACGCTGTACAAGTTCGCTCTCCTATTTTATCCCATAAACAGGTCACGTTGCGACAATTAGCATAACTCTCTCTCAAAGAATCCAATTGAGGTCAGACCTATCGGGATGGAAAGATGACAGGTCAGGCTACCACAGAAAAAAATTTCACACCCTATGGATAGAAAAGTGCGGAGTTACACCAGAAACAATCAGGTACATATTTTTGTCAAAACTGAATTATTTTTTAGCACCTTCATTCATGGCTTCCGAAATCTAGGGTTGCAGAGAAAGTTGGAATTTTTGTAATCGGAGACTACAGCTGAATGATACTCATAAAAGAAGAAATTTAGGGACCAATATCAGATTTTTTGGTTGGGCAGAAGATCGGACTTGATCAGACCCTAGTTCGGGACTTTGATAAGAAAAGTGGAAAATTAGGGCTTCTGTAAAAATGGAAATTTTTGAAATCTGTGACCACGGCTGGAAGCTCCTCAGAAAAATAGAAACTTAGAGATTTGGATCAAACCTTTTGATTGGGAAGAAGAGTGGGCTTCATCAAACCCTAGTTCGGGGTCACGTCCAGTGAATTCGGAAGTTTCAAAGGCAAAATTGAGGAGTGAAACTTTGCAGTTTTCAAATTCTGAATATACCAGCTTGATCAGCTCATCAAGGTGCATATTTCTATCCTTTCGAAAGTTTGAAATTCAAAGTTTGAATTTTTGGGGTTTCTCTAACAAACCCTAATCTAGCTCCAGGTCCAGTTCTTGCAAATCAAGTGGATTGGTTTAATCCTAGAAGAGGATGGATTGGTCACCTGCATAAGTGAAGAAGTTCCTGTTTCAGAGGGAGATGAGGCCAAGGCCTTACATAAGAAGATTACAAGCAATCTTGACAGGTATGACTCATCTAGGTATGTCTCGAGATTTGTTCATGATTAAGTTTATGATATGTTTGTCTTCATGTTATTACGGTTAGAACAATCTTGATTTTAGACTTGTCATATCACCTTAACAAAATTATGAATGCATGCATTAGGGTGTTGACACTTATGATTTTACTAATGCATTATGGTGTTGTATGAGGTCTATGTTGCCCGCTAACATGAAAGGTACACCAAGAAAGACAAATCATGTTCTAGTTCAAAAACATATGATCATGATGACATGAAGACAAAGATTCATCCATTGTCATGGATCACTTAGAAAATCTACTTACGAGGTATGTATAACTTGGTTCTACAATGGATAACTTATGAGACATGCAGATTACTAGCACAAGTCATTCAAGAGAACCAGAAGACATTATGCAGGTATGTTAGACATAACTAGCTAGCATTCTAATCCAGGTATGTTTTTCCTATATCAAGCTAGAATCCTACCTTGTGTTAGGATCTTATACTGTTGTGTTGTTAATAATGATTATTCATGAAGTCATAGGTTTGAATAGTCATGGTTGTGTGCATATTATGCTTCTTACCATAATTGATGATATGACTAACCAGAAGAATCATGAAGGTGTAGGTTTGAGTAATCACGGGTTTAGGCATATTATGTTTCTTACTTTAATTTATGATATGACTAACCATAAGAGTCCTATATAAACCTTGAAATGCTTATTATTTCCATTTGAAATGATCATGACTATACATGCTTAAGATTATTGTGTTAATAATATACTAATGAATGTATGATTATGTATGAGACCTCAATGATAACACAATGATGATACTAATAATCATGCATAGTGATTAAGGATGGATATAAGTTCAAGGATAGGAAATCCAGGAAGCAAATATCAAGAGGGAGGACACTCTAGCTGTTCCTGCAAGGAAGCAAAGATCAAGAAGGAGCACACTTCAGTAGTTTCTGCAAGGATGCAGATATTCAAAGGGAGTTGACCACTTCTCACAATCCACATTAGAATGGAGTTGCAGAAAAGAAGCAAAGACTGAGAGGGATTCAACCCAACAAACAAACAAAGATAAGTATTTGAATTGTCATTACTTGCATATTTTATTGTTTAAATAATATTGTTCAATAATGTATATACTGATGTTCCTAGAATTAGGTTGTGTATTATGCATATTAGAATAGTTGCATTGATGAATAGTATACTACTAATATACATGGGTAAGGGGCCTATGGCACTATACAACATTCCATTGCTGCTTATCTAGAATGAAACCTCTTTGCTGACATGTTAGGAGTAGTGCAAACTCTTAACAATGTTTTGGTAGAGATTGGAAGGCATCTAGAAAGTTACAAGATATGAATAAATGTTGTATTGAAGCATTGGCTAAAATAATTGCATGACTGTATGACATATTTCTTTATGTATTTGTTCTGAAAACTATGCGATGTTTTCTAATCATGCAATTTAACTTGTTGTGTAGGAAAGATCGTATACCATCACCTACAAAAGAAGGACTACAACATTTGTTCAGCAACAAAGTTATCTATTGAAAATATTGAAGATATTGAAGTTCCCAGGATCTGGGAAGAATGCCATGATCGAGGAGTACCAGTCGATCATGAAGATGTTTGGGATGCAGTCCCAAGACCTGAAGGGGAGTCTGTAGTGACTTCCAAGAGGATCTACAAGATCAAGCATGCTGCAGGTGGTAGCATAGAGACTTTTGCTCCTGTAGCCAGATACACTTCCATTAGATCCGTACTTGCTCTGGCTGCAGTGATGAAGTGGAAGATACACCAGATGGATTTCAAGACAGCTTTCTTGAATGGTGTGGTTGAAGAAGAAGTGTATGTGGAGCATCCACTTGGTTTAGAGACACATGACAGGGAGTCATATATGTGCAGAACTTGGTATGGTAGACAGCTTTCTATCCAGTTTGGGCTTTACCAAGAATAAAGAGGATTTCAATCTTTACTACAAGGTTGAGGAATGAAATCCAGTGATACTACTTTTGTATGTGTATGACCTGTTTGTTACAGGTGAGGATAGATTGATTGTCGACACATAGCGGAAGCTTGCTGCCGAGTTAGAGATGAAGAACTTGGTGTTCGGGTACACAGGGTACTACCAAAGGACCGAACACCAAGAGAAACCACTTCACACAAACAGATCACAGATCAACACACCGATGTTTTGACGTGGTTTAAACCCCCTTGAGGGAAACACTCCACGGCCCCGGCCAAATAGCTTCTACGGGACAATTTATTATGCAAAGAAAGAAAGTTACAAATGAGCTTCTCATAATCGATCAACTAAACAATGACCCTCCATGCTCTTTAAATAGAGATCATGGACCAATCGGGTGTTAAGCCACGGATCAAGGTTAGGTTTGATCTAAGAGAAGTTGAGCCGTCGGATCACTCTATGTCGGAAACATATCGTGACCGTCGGATTAAGTATTTACAAATGCATACTAATGCATACTAAAGAAACACACTATCCCTAACGGATATATTACACAAGTTGATCTTAACTAACTCCTAAGTGTCTAAATATCCTAACATCCCCCCTTAAGAACAACTTGGGATAGGATTGAAGGATTTACAAAAGTGACACTATTAGGAGAAGGAAGGAGGCATTAGAGCCTATCCCCCCTTAATGACAAGTTCCTGAACTCCTAACATAGATCGAAGTTTAGAAAACTTCGCTTCGGTAAGAGACTTGGTGAAGATGTCTGCAACTTGATCATCTGTAGGGCAAAAGAGCACTTCAAGAACACGATCATGAACAAGATTTCTGATGAAGTGCATGTGTAGCTCAATGTGTTTGCTGCGTTGATGTAGAACTGGATCTTTGGCAAGCTTGATGGCACTTTGATTGTCGCACCAAAGTGGAGTAGGCTGCTGCTGCTCGAATCCAAACTCTGAAAGGATCTGTCGAAGCCATAAAGCTTCCTGACTGGCATTAACTACTGCTCGATATTCTGCCTCTGCTGAAGAAAGAGCAAGAGCTTGTTGTTTCTTACAAGCCCAAGTGATAGGTCCAGAGCCCAAACTGAAAACATAACCTGCAGTAGACTTTCGATCATCAGGATCACCGGCCCAATCTGAATCAGTGAAACCAACCAACAAAGGTTTCCCCCCTGTACTGTAATGAATCCCAAACTGAACTGTACCTCGAATATATCGAAGTATTCTTTTAGCTGCTTTCCAGTGACTTTCATGAGGTGTCTGCATATAACGGGCAACTCTACCAACGGCAAAGGAAAGGTCAGGACGGGAATGAGTCAAGTATAAGAGACAACCAACAAGCTGACGATACAATGTGGCATCTACTTCAGGTGAAGTACAAGTGGCATAAAGTTTGACTCCAGACTGGAAGGGAGAAGGGGCTGGTTTACAATCTTCCATGTGAAAGCGACGAAGAAGGTCACAAGCATACTTAGACTGAGAAAGAAAGATTCCTTCTTTGGTTTGCAGAACTTGGAGACCAAGAAAATAATGCAAATGTCCTAAGTCTGACATTTCAAAATTTTGTTTAAGACTGGATTTCACATGGGTTATAAGCTTAGGGTCACTACCAGTAAGAATAAGGTCATCAACATAGAGAACAAGTATGATGAGATGGTTTCCTACTTTCTTGGTATAGACATTGGGGTCAGAATGGCATCTAGAAAAACCAGTGTCAAGGAGAAAGCTATCCATTTTGGCATACCAAGCTCTAGGAGCTTGCTTAAGGCCATATAAGGATTTCTTAAGGCGGCAGACAAGGCTAGAGTTATTCTGAACATAGCCAGGAGGTTGTTCCATGTAAATTTCCTCCTGTAAATCACCATGTAAGAAGGCAGACTTGACATCCATTTGATGGACTTCCCAGTTGTGTAAGGCTGCAAGGGAAAGAACAAGGCGGATGGAGTTCATTTTGGCGACGGGAGCAAAGGTTTCATTGTAGTCAATCCCTTCAACTTGGGAAAAACCTTTGGCAACTAACCTTGCCTTGAGTCTTTCAACACTTCCATCTGATGCATACTTAGTTCTGTAGACCCATTTACATCTGACAAGTTTTCTTCCTTTTGGAAGAGGTACAAGATCCCAAGTATCGTTCGCCATTAAGGAACGATATTCTTCATCCATGGCTGCATCCCAATATGGATTCCCTGAAGCTTCTGCAAAAGTTTCTGGATCATGATTCTCGGAAACTTGAGCCAAAAGAGAAGAGGCTCGTTGAAACTGAGAACGTGTTCGACGTTGATCTCTAGGATCACCGGCAAGATCACCAGCTGCTTCACATGTTGAACGGACCCATCGAGGAAGCACTTATGCTGGTGCAACTGGAGGAACATGAGCAGGCGGAGGTGGATTTTCATCCTCACTGTCATCATCAGAAACTGGAGTTGGAAACCTGTCAAGGAAGTTGGAAGAAGAAGAAGAAGGCACAAACGCCGAATCAGGCTCGCAGGCCAAAGATGGCACACTCGCCGAGTTAGGCTCGCAGGCCAAGATATTTTCATCAAATTTAACATCTCTTCTAATTATTATAGCATGAGAAGGTGGTTGAAGAAGTCTATAACCTTTTACATCTTCAGAATATCCAACAAATATGCACTTTTCACTTTTAGGCTGCAATGCTTTCCGTTTTTCATCTGGAATGTGAGCCCATGCTTCACTACCAAACACACGAAAGTGACTTACATCAGGTTTAATTTTACTCCATGCTTCTTCCGGTGTTATACCTTGTAATGCTTTTGTGGGGGTGCGATTAACTATGTAATTTGCACAATTAATGGCTTCAGCCCAAAATTGAAGACTTAGTCCCTTAGATTGGATCATACAATTAGCCATTTCTTTTAAAGTGCGGTTCTTCCGCTCAGCTACACCATTTTGTTGTGGTGTATATGGAATAGTGTGCTGTTGTTGGATGCCTTGTTCAGTGCAGAAAGTAGTGAACTGTTTGTTAACATATTCTCCTCCATTGTCAGATCTTAACTTAATAATTTGATGACCAGATTGTTTTTCAACAAGGGCCTTGTAGGCCAAGAACATGTTAAATACTTCGCTCTTAAGTTTTAGGAAATAAACCCAAGTGCGTCTGGTGTAATCATCAATGAAAGTTAAGAAATATTTGAAACCAGAAAAGGAAGCAGATGGAAGAGGACCACACAAGTCACTATGCACAAGCTCCAAGGGAACCGAGGCGTGCCAAGAGGCACGTTTGTCAAAACTGTCCCGATGATGTTTTCCGAGTACACAACCGGAGCAAACACCATCTCTGCAAGATACCATCGGAAGACCTGTCACCATATTTTCTTTACATAGTTGTTGCAATGAGCGATAATTTAAGTGACCAAATCGCTCATGCCAAAGTTTGCTCAAGTTATCACTATGAGCAACAAAAACTGAAGGGAAAGGTGATGACCCAAAGTTGTTAAACTTGTACAACCTGGTAATATCATCAACAATTCCGGTAGCTAGGACCTGTTGAGGATCTTTAAAATCCTTGATTACAACTTGGTGAGGTGTAAAGGTCACAGTTTTACCTTCACCAGAATGAGTGATCTGATAGACTGATAACAAATTGCAGGAAATTTTTGGAACACATAGTACATCACTAAAATGACCATTATCTACTGGAACTGTTCTAGCTCCTACAACACTTAGAGATCTATCATCACCAACAAATATTTGTTTGGTGTTACATTCATGCATAGTAGAAAAGATGGCTTGATCCTTAGCCATATGATAAGATGCTCCAGAATCAATGAGCCATTCATTTGAAGTAGAAGAAGAAGATGCATTATAAGAATAACCAGAAGCACAAAGTGCATGTCCATGAGAGGTAGATTTTGATGGCGAATCTAGGCTGATGTGGTGCTTCTTCATTGCTGCTTCCAAGGCTGCCATCTTCTTGAAACACTTTGATTCATCATGATTATCTTTCCCGCAATAGTTGCAATGACGCTCAGTCTTCTTGCCTTTTGGCTTGGATCCTTTGTCATTTTTTAAAGAAGGAGCTGACTAAGAGGGTTTGGGACCCTTGTTTGACTTATTATTGCGAAAATTTTGTTTCTTGGGAGGCTTGGACTTTTCTTTCTGTTGGGACACTAAGGCTTTCCCAGATGTATCTGCATTGTTGATTATTCCAAGATGAATGAGTTTATCTTGTTCCCTAATCAAGGAATCACAAAAGGATTCAAGACTAGGCTCTTGATAGCTAGCTGCATTCAATGACGCTTTCATGGAGTAAAATGTAGATACAAAAATAGAATATGCAGGTCCAAGTTTGGAAAGAATATGATAAATGCATTGTTTGTCTTCCCTCTCAATCTTACATTCTGCACATAAGAGCTTGAGAGTTTTGTACTTAGATAAATAATCTTGAATGCATGAAAAGTCACTTGGATTTAAAGAAATCAACTCATTTTCGAGTTGGTGACCTCGAATTTCATTGTGTTTACCAAACACAGTTTCCAACTTGTCCCAAGCAGCATTAGGTTCATCAATTCCAGATATGTGGAATCGCAAATCAGTAGAGATTGACATCCCAATCAATCCACGAGCTTCATCACATCTATTTGCCCATTTTATTTTCTTATCATCATCAGTGGGTTCTTTTTCTTTCCCTGTTGTAATTCTGAAAAGTCCCCTACTTCGTAGAACATCCTCCATACGAGATTTCCATGAGAAATAGTTGGAACTGTTAAGTAGAATATCACAAAGGGCGGCCATATTTGTAAATTAATGGCTGTAAAAGCAGAAACCAATAGTCTGGATGTGAAGAGCTCAAAAAAATAGCCGGTTTCAAAAAAAACGGCACTGAAAACGGACTCTGTATGATGAAGTTATGCTTGAACAAAGAAACTGTTGAAGATGTCCCCAATAGTGACGTGGCAGCTAGAGAATGTCCAGCAAAAAAAAGAACCCCCCTCTTCCCAAGATGAACCTTTTGACAATCACTTTACAAAAAAGTTGCTTTTAAGTGAATCACTTTTGTAAAATAAGTGATTTCACTTTTACAATGATATTACTTTTAAATAGTGCAACAATAAATAAAAAGCTTAAGTGACTCACTTGTATTTTTATTTTTTATTATTTAAGTGAGATGCACTTTTACAATAAAGTAACTTGAAAATAGAAATTGCATGCACTTTCCTTTTTAAAAGTAACTTCCTAAGACTTGAACTCAAGACCTATTAAGGAATAAAGCAACTTTGGACCAAATGAGCTAGTTTAAAAGGTATGTAAAATATGGAAATGAGGAAGGGGGCTTTTTTTTTTTTTTTTTTTTACTCTTCTTGCTCGGTTTGCGTGCTTGCCCTTTTTCCTGCAAAACAAACCACAAAACGAAACAAAAAAAACTTTTCCACACTTGTGGAGTTAGATCTTGTTAGCTTGCCCGGAAATTCTACGTTTTCTCTCTGTTTCTGATTTGCCGAGATCACGCAAAGTGCACGGCAAAGAGCATACGCAGCCGAGAAAAACCCTTTCCCTTTCTGTTTCTGATTTGCCGAGATCGCTCAAGGTGCACGGCAAAGAGCATACGCAGACGGGAAAGCAACAATCTGAAACCAAAAAAATCTAACAGTAACAAAAAATGAAATATGAGATTTTTTTCTTTTCAAAAAACGAAATAAAAAAAAATGCGTCACTGTAACATTATACCTTCAGATCTGATGAAAAACGGGTTTCTGGAGCAACCGGGAACCGTTTTCGATCAAACGAAAACTATTTCCCAATGGAAACGACGCTCCGGACGCAATGGAACACCTCCCACAGCCCAGAAATGCACAGAAACACCAGAACTAGAAACCCTTTCGAGTTTCGGCAACAACAGTTCAAGATCTAGATCATAACCGGAAGCGGCTCTTCATAAAAGCTCTGATACCATGTTCGGGTACACAGGGTACTACCAAAGGACCGAACACCAAGAGAAACCACTTCACACAAACAGATCACAGATCAACACACCGATGTTTTGACGTGGTTTAAACCCCCTTGAGGGAAACACTCCACGGCCCCGGCCAAATAGCTTCTACGGGACAATTTATTATGCAAAGAAAGAAAGTTACAAATGAGCTTCTCATAATCGATCAACTAAACAATGACCCTCCATGCTCTTTAAATAGAGATCATGGACCAATCGGGTGTTAAGCCACGGATCAAGGTTAGGTTTGATCTAAGAGAAGTTGAGCCGTCGGATCACTCTATGTCGGAAACATATCGTGACCGTCGGATTAAGTATTTACAAATGCATACTAATGCATACTAAAGAAACACACTATCCCTAACGGATATATTACACAAGTTGATCTTAACTAACTCCTAAGTGTCTAAATATCCTAACACTTGGGTATGATGCACTACTTTCTTGGTATGGAGGTGTGGCAAAGTGCAGATGGAATATTCCTTGGACAAGGGAAGTATGCAGTAGAGATCCTGAAGAGGTTCAGGATGATGGATTGTGAGGCTATGGCATCGAACCTGAAGCTTCTGTGTGATGCTTCATCTGAACCGGTTGATGTCACTATGTATCGTCAGATGATTGGGTCCTTGATGTACCTGACGAACATGAGACTAGATATTTGCTTTGCGGTGAACACATTGAGCCAATTCCTGACAGATCCGAGGAGTGTTCACCTAGTTGCTGTAGAGCATATTCTGAGGTACCTGAAGGGTACAGTTGATTATGGGCTCAAGTATGATGTGAATCAAAATTTTAACCTGCAGGGTTATGTTGATTCAGATTGGGCAGGCAGTGCTACAGATAGGAAGAGCACTTCTGGGTGCTGCTTCAGTATGGGATTAGGTGTGATCTCTTGGTTTAGCAGGAAGCAGTCATGTGTAGCACTGAGTACAGCCAAAGCAGAGTATGTTACGACGGATGAGCAGGTTGTAGATGTATTGACCAAGCCGTTGGCCAGAGTGCAGTTTTAGTACTTCAGAGAGAGGCTTGGTGCACTTCATATCGAGGTTCATTCCAAAGGAAGTGATGAGTCGGGAAGATGCAGATGCACGTGAGATTTTCTGACATGGTTGATGTGTTCTCCCATGGTCATGATGTAATTGCTGAGCCATTCTCACATGGTGGTAGATGTGTTCTCCCATGTTGGTGGTGTAAGTACTGGATGATGTGCATCTGGGCTGTGCTTTGTGGACGATGAGATGATCTGAAGAAGACGATGCTATGATGATCAGGAGGATCATGGATGATGAGCATCAGGACGATGCTCCAGTTACTGCTCTATATGTATATGTACGCATCATGTTGGATGCTGGATATGATCAGTTGGATCATTTGTATGTATTTTTGTATATGCATCATGTTGGATGCTTGGACCATGTATTTGTATATGTATCAAGTGGATACATTGTAAGATCAGGTAGATCATGTATGTTGATATGTATCAGGTATGATCAGGTGGATCATGTATTTGTATTTGTATCAGGTGGATACATTGTATGATCAGGTGGATCATGTATGATGATATGTATCAGGTAGATACTTGGTATGCATCAGGTAGATGCAGTGTATGATCAGGATGATCATAGATGACGAGCTTCATGATGTTTCTCCAGATGATATGTATCCGGATGGTACAGTGATGATGATCAGTGTGATCATGAGCATTGGGATGATGCTTTGTGCGATGATGATCCATTGGATCATGAGTATCAGGTTGATACTTAGAGGTCAGAGATGATATGTGGTAGGTTGTGCAAATAGCATGTAATCAGTCCTAGGAGATATTTTCGGTCTTGCTGCGGCACATAAATGTTCCTGGGATACTCTTTCCGGTATTGCTATGTAGTATGTAATCAGTCCTCAGATATCCGATAGGTTGAGCTGTGTGCTTGTAATCAGTCCTGGGATGAGGTATTACTACAGAGACATGTAATCAGTCTTGGAGATCCGAGAGGTTGAGCTGTGTGCTCGTAATAAGTCCTGGGATGCTCTTTAGAGATCTTTCCGGTCGTGCTACAGCACATAAATGTTCTTGGGATGCTCTTTAAAGGTTTTGTCTATCCACATGTAATCAGTCCTGGAGATCCGAGAGGTTGAGCTGTGTGCTCGTAATAAGTCCTGGGATGCTCTTTAGAGATCTTGTCGGTCGTGCTGCGGCACATAAATGTTCCTGGGATGCTCTTTAAAGGTATTGTGGAGGAGATGCATGTAATCAATCCTGGGATATCTCTTCGGTCGTGTTTAGGCACATAAATGTTCCTGGGATACTCTTTCTGGTATTGCATCCGCACATAAAATTAGTCTTGAGAGGCCACCTCTATCAGACCATTCGCACAGATGATGAAGACCTACAGGTGGTGGGCCTACATCCAGTATGAAAAAGGACTGGCTCTATAGAATTTCCTATGACGAGTAGATTCAGAGATTGGTTGAGATAGCAGCAACAGTGACGATGATGATGACGATGCATCGATGATGATGATATCGAGAAGAAGACTTGTACTAGCAGACCTGTGTCGACAAATACCTTCCTAGTTAAGAGGGAGTGTTGATGTATATGTAACTTCGGAATGTATTTCACCCATGTATTTCATATATGTATTTTGTACTCCTATAGAGATGGCATTATTCCTCTATACGGAAGTGTTTGTATTCCTATAGAGATGTTATTATTCCTCTATACGGAAGTGTCGTCATTTATATTGTAAGTGTCATAACTTATACTTGATGGGTTATTAGACCACCCTATTGGGGGTAGGCCATGTGGGTCAAAGGGTTATTAGACCACCAAGTGTGGGGTCGGCCTGTATTAAGTTAACCATGGGTTAAGCTAGACATGTAGGCCCCATTAGTTTATTGGGCAGGACAGGAAAGTATAAATAGAGATCGGGAGATCTCTATTTGATTCATTCATTCTCACACTTGTCTCATTCGGAAAGTGGCGCACTTGTGAGGAGGAGGCTCTGCTGCTAGGAGAAGACTATCTCTTGTTTTCTAGTTGTATCATTGCTCTATCTATCTCTGAGGAAGTTATTGGGGTTTTTCACCTTTATGGTTTTCCCCAAGTAAACTCTGTGTCTCTTGTGTGGTTGTATTATTGTGTCCATGATTGATATGCTGTAGATTTTTTGTACATGTTGTTCTCTCAATTAAGATCCTAGATCAGATTGAAGTAAATTCTGAAAATTTAACAGTCATGCCTCCCCTACAGGAGTTGCTTCCAACCTGATGACAATCTCCAAGACATCTGATTGAGTGTTCACCTTCTGTTGTTCCAGAGGGAATATGTTATGCGGTAGCAACCCCGTGATGAACCATTCACGATGTTGCATGTCCATGATATGAATTATCAGTTGGTCTAGAAATATATTTAACCGATTCTCATAGTCCCAAATAGACTCTCCAACCCTTTGCTTGATCTCTTTGATCTCATTAATACATTGTGACTCAGACTTTGGATTTTCAAATTCTTTTAGAAGGTCAGTTTTAATTGTAACTAGTGAGCGAGACTGACCTACGACAATCGTGGTATTATAGTTCATGTACCAAACCAAAGCTCTATCTCCGAATGTGGTCTCCAGCTGTGCAATCTTAGCATCTTGATTTGTGACATTCTTTATAGCCCAAATTGCTTCAAAGGTAAACCAATGTTGTTGTGCATCATATTTTCCCGTCCCATGGAACTTGGGAAATCACAGGGTATAATCTGATGTCATCACCATCCTTGTGGGTGTATGCTAACTTGTACATCTACTTGCGATTGGTGCACTTGGAATAATACTAGTGCTTCTTGAATTTTGTGGATCTATGTTAAATCCCTGTGTAGGACTATCTTGAACCTCTCTTGACTCTGGTTCATATTCTAATCTTTCTTCATGCACAAACTTAATTAATAATTAGGGTTCTTGATTTTATAAAGAACGTCGGGGGTTGGGCCAAAGGGCGGATCACCATCTGGCATGCGTCTTTCGACAGTAGTGGTTCCATGGGAGCTTGAATCTAGCTACGTATTCTCTTTTCTTATGATGCAAGAAGATCCATTCGTCTGGACTCCTTCTTCTTGCGTATCTTCTTGATTTTATTTTTCTTTCAACCTTAGAGGTTTGGTATCACTGTTCTCATCGAAGCTCTCACTTTCTTCCATTCTATGCCTCTTGGGAGGTCTCTCATCCCCTGAGCACTCTTCTTTCCCAGACTTTATGCACCCTTCTAGTACAGAGGAACCTTCTACATGTTCTCTTTACGTAGTCCCATTTCTGACATTCTTTTTTCCTCTCCGATCTAACTTATCTTGTCCCTTCAGATACTTTTCTTGCTTCTTTCTTCAAAATGTTTTTCTTATTTCATATCATCTTTCATATATTTTCTCCCTCTGGAGTCTTTTCTCTGTCGGATCCATAATGCTCCTATCATTTATCCCACTCCTTCATGCTCCACCTCCATAGCACAGGGATTATGTTGCCATACTATCTAGGTTTATTGTCATTGGCCCCTTATCCACAGTGGAATTAGCTTCAAGAACCTCTTTCTTGGACCTTCTTCAAATCTTTCTTCTGTGCAGCTATTTGATTCACCCAATCCTATAGCAAATTCTATGATATATCCTTCTTTCAGGCACAAGAACCGAGAATTCACAGCTCTAGACTAGGTATTGTCCAAATATTTTAGTTCTTTAATCTTTGCCTTGGTATAGACTATTTTCCAATGCACACTCCAAGTAATATTTATCTCAGACTACCTCTTTACCCATTCATACAAAAAAATAGGAAACTATCAAAAGAAAATTTCATTTAGATCAAAGTAAATGTACATTTCCTTCCAATATTGGGCCAAAATCCATAGTTCTTTAGTCTCTTTCTGCATGATTTCATCCTCCTTGCTATCTAGCCATTGTTCAATCTCGTCTTTAGTAGGTTTCAACCTCATTACTTTGTCCTCCTGACACAATCCTTGTCAGGTCCCGGTAACGAAACCATTGTTGGCTACAATCTATCAGACCCATGGTTTGACTTATGTGACCAACAAGAACCCCATAAGCATCAAGATCTTTCAATACTCTGTGAACAAAGTACAGTCTCACCCAAGATGCACATAGGAATTACACAAAGACCTGAATCAGGGTTGCATAAGAAGGACTAAGTTCTCTCTACTCAACATTACAACAGTTCACTTCAATACATTCATCATATTGATACTTCGCATATATTTATCAATCACATAATTTGTAATCATACATTCATGGAGACAATTCGTAGGAAACTATACATAGACATGTACTTCATTCTATTAATTGGAAAAATGAAGGTATCAACATGAAAAACAGATAATCAGCTCAACATATTATATATCCCTGTACATCATAACTCTCGGATTCATTATGAACACATAGTTATGTCCAAAAACTCTTCCTTATCAGTGCAAAGTTGTACTACTAGCAAAATCAAAACAACTGTTACATCTTAGAATGATACTATTATGGAGCTATATGACTATTCAAACCCATACTAATAACAATAGAACCCAAACTCTTTACAAAAGTGAGCCTTATATAAGTTGGAGTAACCCAAAACTGCAAGTTGTTATTAGCACGTGGCTGCTAACTATTTTATGTTTGGTTCAATTGATTCTGACTTTGGCTAGCTTGACACACGGGAACTGATCAAAACTTGGGCACCAACATTAGCCAAATTTTTTAATTTCTTTATATAACTAGTACTAGAGTTTCAATAATTATTACAAATGAAGGTACTGTAAATTGTTCAGGGAAGTGCCATAGTATTAATCTTACTTTGGGGGAGTATTTATTGGATAGTCCAATGATTGCAATGCAAATGGGTAGTGTTAATGTTGTATTAGGGGTCCAATGATTACTTCATTGGGAACAATGCTTTTAATTTTCAAGAAATTTTCATGAGATTCTCATAAGAAGGAATTCAAATTGAGCTCAATGTTATTCCAAATAAACCCTTTAAAGTGATCAGCTCTAATAGCATGACACAATTGCTAAAAAAGGGACACCATGGTGTAATTGCACAATTGTGCTCAGTAGACGTTAAAGAGTCTATGCCCTCTAATTTAGTGGATCTCCAAATATTTATTGACAATCATTTCAAGGTATTTGGATATTGCCTAAAGTTCTTCCACCTAGTCAAGATCAAGACTATGATATTCACTTGCAGCCAAGAACTTTACCACCTAACATAAGACCCTATAGGTACCCATTAGCACAAAATAGTGAGATTGATAATATGGTTCAATAAATGTTAGATGTAGAAATCATGTAACCTAGTCAGAGTGATTTGTCTACACCAATGGTGATGGTTCACAAAGGAGAAGGTTCATGGAATATATGTCTATATTATAGAGAGCTCAACAAGATGACCATTAAAGATAAGTTTCATATCCTATCATTAATGAATTATTAGATAAATTGCAAGGAGTAATTTTCTTTACCAAGTTGGATCTTCATTCTATATATCATCAAATCAAAATGGGGCAAGAAGACATTCTAAAAACAACATTTAGAACACATGAAGGTCATTATGGTTTTTGGTGACACAAATTTTCCTTGCCAATACACCTTCCACATTTCAAAGCTAATGAATTATATTTTTAAACCCTTCCTTAGGAAATTTATGTTAGTATTTTTTGATGATATACTAATCCATATCAAATCTTGGGAAGAGCATGTACAACATGTTGACATCATCTTAAAACTATTGGAGGAGCACCAAATATATGCCAATCCTTCTAAGCGTTCCTTTAGGATTTAGTAAGTGGACTATTTGTGTCATATTGTATCTCATGAAGGCTTGAATGTGTACCCTAACAAAATTAAAGCTATGATGGAATGATAAGATCACAAAACCTTGAAGAATATTGGAGGATTATTAGTATTGACATGCTATTACCACATCTTCATCAGTAATTATGATCAAATAGTAACACCTCTAGAAAGGTTATTGAAAAATGAGGCATTTTCTCGGACTCAAGAAGAAACCAAATATTTTAAATAAATTAAAGAGGCTATGTGTAAAACTCCTATATTATCCATACCCAACTTCAAAAAAACCTTTATTATGGAATGTGATTTCTTAAGGTATGGCATTGGTGCAGTTTTAATGAAAGAATGAAGGCTCCTTTCCTAGTTACCAACTCAAAGGAAAAAAATACCCAAATTAATTTATAAAAAGGAAATGTTTACCGCATACTGCATGCAATTAACAAATGGTGCCCTCACCTAATCGGAATAAACATCAAGGTAAGAACATGTTGTGATAGTATTAAGTACTTCTTGGAACAAATATTATCTTCAAAAGAGAAACAAAAATAGGTTACAAATATGCTAGGTTATGAATTTTGAATTATCTACAAAAAAATAAAACTAAATGTGGATGGATAGTGCACTTTAAAGTAAAGAAGAAGACACATAAGTCTTACTTTGTGTTATTTCCATTTCATAATTTGATTGGGTGGAAGAAGGATAGAATCAAAGCAAGATCAAAAGGCATGAAAGTGTTGGAACATTTAAAAAACCCACTATGTCATTCTAGACTTAGGATAAAATTAATTAATCATTTATGATTAATTTCCTGAGTTTTGACTAGGTAGAATAGGCCAGTTTTGTCTTTTAGTGGACCACATGATATCCTCATTCAAAAAAATGAATTTGGATAGATTCTGGATAATATTTCCTTGGCTTCTGTCTGATTTTATTCCATTCCTGAATTAGAAAGACACTATCCTGATTTAGTTAGCTTTGTCCTGCTTTTTCTACTTTCTAGTGGAAAATATAAAGCTAGTTGACTTGGAATCTTTTGCCACTTGACTAATTCGACCTCCATATCATATCTTCTCTTATAAATCCACCATTACACTCCATTTACCTCACTCGTGAGCTTTCATACCATACTTTCCAAATTCGCGAGCCTCTAGCACATTTTTGGAACTGCTTTTGCCACCTAGGGGGTTTTTATGTTTTTAGTAAGCCTTACTTTTTGTGCTTTACAACTTTCCTTTAAGGAATTCTATTTTCTCTCTTGAGATGTATTATATATTGTATTCACATTGAGGAATAAGACATGAGATAATATTTCCATCAATTGAGTTCCTTCTCTTATGTTATGTTTCAACATTTCTTCTTATTCTTGCATATCTTTGAATAAATTATTGTGAGGACATCTTTGCTTCAAGATTCTTGG
This sequence comes from Larix kaempferi, assembly GCA_027924585.1. Lineage (NCBI taxonomy): Eukaryota > Viridiplantae > Streptophyta > Pinopsida > Pinales > Pinaceae > Larix > Larix kaempferi. The sequence goes on from BSBM01001005.1 coordinate 31,651,861, forward strand.
ATATTAGAATTCTTTCATGGTATTCAACCTATATAGAATTCTCACATGGTATCAGAGCCTTTGGAGTTATTAATTAAATTAGTCTTCCAGTATATATTTCAGAGAGTTTGTTTTGCAAGTACTGAAGATCAAATAACAAAAACTTATTATTGAAGAAGAACTCAGATCTTTCCATTTCTCATCATTGTTCTCCTCTTACACTTCAGATATTGACGATCCTTTGTTGGTCAATGGTATCCAAGAAGGTGATCTACATTCATTTGGAAGACAGTACACACTTGAGGTTGTTGGTTGCGCCTTCACTTCCTTTGTCCATGCTCTTGCCAGTTCTTACATGATTGCCAACATGTTTTTCAAGAAGTTGGAGACATCTCTCAGTTCTCTCATATGTCTTCTAATTCGAATCATCAGCCAGTTGTTGCAGCTCATACACACTCATAACCGCTCCTTGGGTTGATTTTTGATGTGTTATTGAATTCTATGGAGGCAAAATTACAATTTGGAGTGACTGGTTTCACTCTCTCTCTTGATTCTAATTCACTGCATGACTTTTAGCACCTATTGCACAGAAGACGGAGGACATCATCAAGTCTCATTTGGATATGATCTCAAGAAGCTCAAGTCTAGTGAGCACATTCCACTTCTTCCCAAGAAGAAGATTCCTCTAGACATTTGACCAAGTTCTCACCTGGTTGGAGTTTGGAGAGAATTATTATGGTGTATTCCATGATTTTGAGGGGAGGTTTTCTTCCCAAGTGGTTTTCCTTCTTTCCTCACCTACATGGACTAATAATTTTTTGTATTGGGTTGACCATAAGACTTGTTTCTTGGGCCCTATATATTTGATATTTCACCTCATAAATTCAGGCTTAAGGGGGGTGTTGGAACATTTTAAAAACCCACTATGTCATTCTAGACTTAGGATAAAATTAATTAATCATTTATGATTAATTTCCTAAGTTTTGACTAGGTAGAATAGGCCAGTTTTGTCTTTTAGTGGACCACATGCTATCCTCATTCACAAAAATGAATTTGGATAGATTCTGAATAAGATTTCCTTGGATTCTGTCTAGTTTTATTCCATTCATGAATTAGAAAGACACTATCCTGATTTAGTTAGCTTTGTCCTGTTTTTTCTACTTTCTAGCGGAAAATATAAAGCTAGTTGACTTGGAATCTTTTTCCACTTGACCAACTCGACCTCCACATCATATCTTCTCTTATAAATCCACCATTACATTCCATTTACCTCACTCATGAGATTCCATACCATACTTTCCAAATTCGTGAGCCTCTAACACAGTTTTGGAAACTGCTTTTTCCACCTAGGGGATTTTTATGTTTTTAGTAAGCCTTACTTTTTGTGCTTTACAACTTGCCTTTAAGGAATTCTATTTTCTCTCTTGAGATGTATTATATATTGTATTCACATTGATGAATAAGACACGAGATAATATTTCCCGTCAATTGAGTTCCTTCTCTTTTGTTCTGTTTCATCATTTCTTCTTATTCTTGCATATCTTTGAATAAATTCTTGTGAGAACTTCTTTGCTTCAAGATTATTGGCTATTAGAATTCTTTCATGGTATTCAACCTATATAGAATTCTCACATGGTATCAGAGCCTTTGGATTTATTAATTAAATTAGTCTTCCAGTATATATTTCAGAGAGTTTGTTTTGCAGGTACTGAAGATCAAATAACAAAAACTTATTATTGAAGAAGAACTCAGATATTTCCATTTCTCATCATTGTTCTCCTGTTACACTTCAGATATTGAGGATCCTTTGCTAGTCAATGGTATCCAAGAAGGTGATCTATATTTATTTGAAGACAGTACACAATTGAGGTTGTTGGTTGCGCCTGCACTTCCTCTGTCCATGATCCTGCCAGTTCCTACATGATTGCCAACATGTTTTACAAGAAGTTCGAGACATCTCTCAGTTCTCTCATATGTCTTCTAATTCGAATCATCATCCAGTCGTTTCAGCTCATACACAGTCATAACCTCTCCTTGGGTTGCTTTTTGATGTGTTATTGAATTCTATGGAGGCAAAATTACAGTTTGGAGTGACTGGTTTCGTTCTCTCTCTCTTGCTTCTAATTCACTGCATATTTCTAGCACCTATTGCACAGAAGATGGAGGACATCATCAAGTCTCATTTGGATCTGATCTCAAGAAACTCAAGTCTAGTGAGCACATTCCACTTCTTCCCAAGAAGAGTATTCCTCCAGACATTTGACCAAGTTCTCATCTGCTTGGAGTTTGGAGAGAATTATTATGGTGTATTCGATGATCTTGAGGGGAGGTTTTCTTCCCAAGTGGTTTTCCTTCTTTCCTCACCTACATGGACTAATAATTTTTTGTATTGGGGTGACCATAAGCCTTGTTTCTTGGGCCCTATATATCTGATATTTCACCTCATAAATTCGACTTAAGGGGGAGTGTTGGAACATTTAAAAAACCCACTATGTCATTCTAGACTTAGGATAAAATTAATTAATCATTTATGATTAATTTCTTGATTTTTGACTAGGTAGATGCCGTGAATATTTAATTAATATTATTATTTATAAATTAATAGATTGTTAGGTTACTAGTTAAAGGGCGTAACCCTTCACAATGCTTGCACAAGCCCTATAAAGGCGAGCTTATTGTAATTTTATCATCATCATCTAATATATTATTCATATTTATCATTCAATATGAAAGTCAGATTCGACTATTAAGAGTCCAACCGGATATGGTTGCTGCATTTGGTATCAGAGCTTTTGCTCCTCCCCTAAGAGCTCGGATTCGACTCCTCTTCCACCACCCTTATCATCTTCCATCTCTCCCATCCACACTACTCTCATTCATGCACACATCCCTTCTGCTGCTCATAACACGTCCATCATTCTCCCTGGCTAACTCTATCCTACCTCCTCCTCATGCTTCCCTTCCCTTCCTCCAAACCACTCTTCCGCCATCTTTTCTCATCTCTCATCCCTCACATCCTACATCCCTCGCATTCTTCCTTCCTCCCTTCCATATCCACTACACCTCACGCCATCCATCCCCATCCATCCACACGTCATCCACGGCTGCAAGCTCTGTCATCCTCCCTGTGCCCTACATTTAACTCTGCACTCTTTCCCTCCTACATGCCACTCCCTCCTCTTTTGTGACTCATCCTCGCCCATCCTTTCCCCACGCCTACACACTCCTTCATCATGCCCCACCTCGCCTGCACTGCAACCTGTCACCACACCAACCAGCTTGCTTGCGCTCCACGCTGAAGCCCTCCGCCTGCATGCTTCCCCATCCACCTGCTCCCCACTGCTATGCTGTCCCTCCCACCATTCGATTGATCCCCACGCTGTTCGCTGCATTTCGCAGTACCTCCCACCTTCCAGCATCGTCCCTCAAACGGTCTGCACCACTCCATTGCCAATGACCAACACCAATCTTCCATCCGCGCTGCTTCCATGCGCCGTCGTTCCCACCTCCACGACCTACAAAAAAAAACAAAAAAAAAATTAAATATTATAATATAATATATTAATATTTCAAATTTTTTTATTATATTAAAACAAATATTTTATTATATAATAATTAATTATTATCCTTGAAATCTCACCATCCTTAGTAAAAGAGATTTTTCCACCCCTCATAAGCCAAAATAACATCGAAATACACACCTCTTCCTACAAGGTCCAAGACCATGGCGGAACTAAAAGAGCAAATCGAAAAACTGGAGAAGGACATCAAATCCCTAGTCGCTACCCAAAAAAACTTGAAGGAAGAGATGAAAAATAACAGTACAGTGCTTAAAAAAGAAATCAAAGACGAAGTTGTTCTGGTACTAGAAAGAAGGCTGGATGAAAATTTTGACATCCTGAACGAAAAACAAAAAGACTTGGATGACAAAATGAGTACTATGACTCAAAACATAAACACCCTAACCCAAAACTTGAGCACCATGACGCAGAACCATAATACATTAATGGAGGTGTTACAGAGACTAATGCCTAAGACTGACCAAGTCAGCAGTCCAGACATGCTAGATGCCTCATTTCATATTTTCACACAGGAAGCACTTGCCAAGAATCAAGAAGAATTGCAAAAAGAAATAAAGATTAACAATGTGACGCTTAAGCAAGAGATAGAAACAAAAGTACTGCCAGATATGGAGACACGATTAAACGACAAAATAGAAGCTATCAGCAAGATAGTAGAGAATAAAAAAGCTAAAAATCACCACCAACAATGAAGAAATTTAAATATGTCACTTACATCGTTGAGTAGTTCTGAATCACCATCAAACCATAAAGCAGAAGGAAATCAATATCACCCTTACATAGCATACCCACCTAAGGAAAAAATAGAGTTGTCGAAATACAATGGAAGTGAAGACCAATGCGTTTCTTGGATAAACAAAGCGGAAGAACACTTTGACATTTACAATATTCAATATGACGAGGAGAAGGTGAAATATGCGTCAATGCATATGAAAGGGTACGCCTATAATTGGTACTTATGGTGGAAGAGAGACAATTTTTCCTACACCTGGAACTTGTTCAAGAATGATTTTTTAATAAGTTTCAAGGAATCAAAGAAGATGAATTTTTCAGTAAACTTACCAGATTACAACAGGTTGGAAGTGTGGAGGAATTCACACATCAGTGGGAATCCTTATCCACACGAGTATTTGGGTTGTCTAACAAGCAAAGACTCGAAACCTATTTAGGAGGTCTTAAACCATACCTCCAAAAAGAGTTAAAGTTACATGATATACCTAACGTAGAAGTAGCAAGACATAAAGAAAAAGCCGCAGAACGCAAATTTGAAGGAATAAAAACAAGAGGCGATAACCATTATCGACAAGAAAAATAGACACAATGTAGGTATTGTGCAAATACTTGGTCACCTGGCCATCAATGCCACAAACCTCAATCATATGCCTACGAAATGAAAAATAGATCAACGTCATCTAACAGTTACTCCGATAATAGAAAAAAAAAGAAAAACATATGTCGTCGATGCAGTGATGACTGGACCCCAGGGCATAAATGTAGGAACAATCAGACAATATAGTGCAGAATCACCAATGGAGAGGAAGTGCAAGTCTCTGCACAAGAAATCTCGTTCGATTCTAATACCGACACCTAATCTGAATGAAGGACGACATTAGGAAAATACTCAAGCTTTGAGGACAAAGCTTTCCTAAGGGGAAGGCAATGCTATGAATATTTAATTAATATTATTATTTATAAATTAATAGATTGTTAGGTTACTAGTGAAAGGGCATAACCCTTCACTATGCTTGCTCAAGCCCTATAAAGGTGATCTTATTGTAATTTTAACATCATCATCTAATATATTATTCCTATTTATCATTCAATATGAAAGTCAAATTCGACTGTTAAGAGTCCAACCAGATACGATATTCACAGCAGTAGAATAGGCCAGTTTTGTCTTTTAGTGGACCACATGCTATCCTCATTAACAAAAACGAATTTGGATATATTCTAGATAAGCTTTCCTTGGATTTTGTTTGATTTTATTCCATTCCTAAATTAGAAAGACACTATCCTGATTTAGTTAGCTTTGTCATGTTTTTTTACTTTCTAGTGGAAAATATAAAGCTAGTTGACTTGGAATATTTTGCCACTTGACCAATATGACCTCCACATCATATATTCTCTTATAAAGCCACCATTACATTCCATTTACCTCACTCATGAGCTTCCATACCATACTTGCCAAATTCGTGAGCCTCTAGCAGAGTTTTGGAAACTACTTTTGCCACCTAGGGGGTTTTTATGTTTTTAGTAAGCCTTAATTTTTTGCTTTACAACTTGCGTTTAAGGCATTCTATTTTCTCTCTTGAAATGTATTATATATTGTATTCACATTGAGGAATAAGACATGAGATAATATTTCTATCAATTGAGTTCCTTCTCTTATGTTCGGTTTCAGCATTTCTTCTTATTCTTGCATATCTTTGAATAAATTCTTGTGAGGAATTCTTTGCTTCAAGATTCTTGACTATTAGAAGTCTTTCTTGATATTCAACCTATATAGAATTCTCACAGAAAGATAATTCAACAACTACAAGAGGACCCTAGTGCATTAGATAAATTTGTGAGGAATAATGATTCACTATGGTACTAGGATCACCTATATTTATGTAATAATTCCCAGCTCAAATAGAAAATTATTTTGGAGATGCATACTTCTCCTATAGAAGGACATTCAAGGTTTCTAAAAACTTACCATGTAGCTAAGGAGGTCTAGTAGAGGCAAAAAATATGGGTGAAGGAGTTCCACATTGAAGACTAGATGAAGGAAAAGGAATGGTGTTAACACCCAAAATTTTCCTACTTGCCATGTCACCATCCCAGTTGCTGACATACACTATCATGCCACTTCATTTCTACTGATTTCCCCCCTTTGGACCTTGACAAAACTTAGCAAAATCCAAAAAATCAAAGAAAACATAACAAAGGGACATTTAAAAATCAGGTCGCATATTTCCCTAGGGAATTAACCCAGGTCACACCAAATATATCTAAAAGAGCAACCCAAGTTGCAAAAAGAAAGATGCGCCTTGACTCTCGGCATGAATTTTTGTTGTTTCCTACTTTTCTCAAGCAAAAAGAGGAAACCTAGGCTCGGAATCTAACTCGGAACAAATCACGGAGAGGATTCCAGATGGAAGAATCCATCCTAATCCTTATCCCCAATGCCTTGCGTCGATCCTATAAATAAAACCCCAAGGTCCATCATCCATTTGAATGACCCAAGTTTCTCTTTTTCCTTCGAAATGAGTGACCTGCGATCTGTTTTAGTTTTCTTCAGCAGTTTCAACATTTTTTCTTATCTTTTTTCCATGAACATACTCGATTTTCACTGTCTTCCTACTAACAATCCTCTTCTATCTTGTTTGCAGACTATTTGCTTATTGTAGTAGTTTGTTTAGTTATCCTTTTCAGTTGTTTGGTGAAAAAAAATTTCCTTTAATCTTGAGTATTTTCCACTTTCACAGTTCTTTTAGGATTAGTATTTGACTGCATTTTCTCCTATTTCAGTAAGTTTCCTATGAAAATAAAAATAAAAATTAGATGATTGATTTGTTTAGTCATTAAGAACATGTTTTGCTTGTTGGATTGGGGCCTCTCCCTGATCTTTGTGATTCTAGATTGTTTCAATTATATGTTCCTCACATGCATGCTTTCAATATTGAATGCTTAGTCCTAACCTTATTATGTTGAAATGTTGTTTTCAAGAAAATTTTAGCTTAGTGTTGGTGACGTCATTTCTTTTGAGCATTTAATTTATGAGCTTGGGGATACGAGTTGGCTAGCAGTCGGGTCTAAATTCATGGTCATTTGGCCCATTTGATAAACCAACTCATTCACTGGAGAATTCATGAAAACACATATAATCCCATCAGCATTGAAAGTGTGTGGGTTCTTTCTCTGATGTGATAGACCACCATGAATACAACTCCAAATGCTAGTTGCATGTGCTATGGTGAATATGATGACTATCGCATGAAGACTCCAAATCTTTTGGCAAAGATTTGAAGACTCCAAATCTTTTGGCAAAGATTGTTTGCAATTTTTTGGTTGTGCGTCCTAAGTTTTTAGCATAAGTTTGGAGACATGTTTGTGCCATTCCTTGGATACCTGCGACCACTATGAAGAAGACTATTCTGGTGTTGCGTGAAAGAGCATGGATACAAGCTCCAAGTGCGTGATACTCCGACGATAACAAAAATTGAAGATACAATCTACGAGTGCAAAAACCCTAATTCGTTGAAGACTGGAACTTCTCTCGTTTTGAAGTGAGCTCTCCTCTCCCCCATAGTGCATGACTCTCTATGCGACTTGGAAGAATATGGAGATTATTAGCTGGGATCTATCCCATAGTGTGTGGTTTCCCTTAAAGAACTGTATAGTATCTTCCGCAACCTCTCAATATGTCCCTCTGCATGAGTATCTTCTATGACGAAAGGGTTTGTATTTAATATTGAAAAAGAAGAAGGGCGCACTCTCGACCTGTCACCAATGACCTGAGAGATGGACTCTCTCTCCTACACACGATTAGGGTTTAGTATGTGTGTGGTGATGGCTCGTTGGTGAGATCACATGAAAATAGCTCAGATTTGCATAAATTTTCAGGCATCCCATCAGGTAAGACAAATTATTCTACTATGACTTGTCATTCTGCTTCCATGGCTGCTCACATTGGATCGGGTTTGCAGAAAAATTTATCTATAGGGGCATTGCAGATATGATAATTCATGTGGATTACACCACATACAATCACTGGATATTGAAGAAGATGACGAAGACAAAGGTGAGTCGGATGCGCCGTGGTTGGCTATGCTTGTTTGGCATGTGAAAGGATTTCAAGGGATGACTAATATCTTGTGGAGATAATCTTATAAGTTGAGCTTTGTTTTAAGCCGAGGATGGCAATAAAATGAGCATGATACATTGGTGAACGTCTCGATATATTGAAGATCAAACTTGAGCACTGTAAAGCATCCAAACCTGAAGATCAATTCAACTCTGAAATTAGTATTCTGATTTAGTTTTGTTCAGAAAATCTATTGTTGCAACGTTTGAATAGATGCTTGTTGTGAAGTTTTGAAGACCTTCTTGAAGGAGCACGATCTCCACCTTAAGAGCACAACCTGCATTTTGGATGCTACAAAGAGTTGGGTGGAATTGAAGCTCATGAAGACTGGCTTCAAGACTTCCACATCCGCGACTTCACTTTGTTGAAGAGATGTGACTACTCCACTCCTCAATGAGCTGCAACTTTCAACGTTAAAGCTTCTACGATCTAGTGGATGGTGGTATTATTATTATTGTAATTTATTGAATGTTAATTGTTGCTTCCCACCAATAAATATTTCTACAAAATATATTTCACATTGAATTGATGGATTGAAGTTTGTAGTTTGATGGAGGAATGAATGCGTTGTGTATTGCAGAGACTATTTGCAGACATTGCAGAGACTATTTGCAGACATGCATCCCATAGATGTTCAACACTTATTTTATTTTGGAGATTTAGGCATCAGCTTAGAAAGCATTGTATTATTCAAAATTTTCCATTTGAGTCTCTTGCACATTGAACTGAGCTTGTAGAAGACTCTAGAAGGTTGCATTATGTTGGATTTTGCACAAAGATGTTAGCTTGTAGAGTTTGAATACTAAGCTTGTAGGTTTGAAGACTGGAAATTGTTGCTGATATTGTTTTTGCAATTTTTCTGGGCATATAAGAGTTGGATGTCCATGGTTCTATAATCTCAACTTCCAGTGAAGATTTGGACTAGTATTATCTCATTTTTTCTGCATATGATTAAAGTTGGAACAAATATTGTTGCTCCTTGAAAATTTAATCAGGTATTGTTGAAGCCTTTCTTGCAAAAGACTGCCTAAAGATTGCGTTGAAGAGGTTTCATTTTATTTTTGTGACAATTGGAGCTGAGACCATGAAGATGGTTACTTCTAAGTGATGTTTGCTACGACCTAGTTTGATACTATGACCTCTTTGAAATCGAGGTTGTGCTACAAATTCAATATGTGAGTGAAGCGTAGTGCTGCAAAATTATGTTAAAATCTATACTGCTCCAAAATCACGTGTTGCTACAGAATTGTTTTTTAATAGCACTGTAGAATTGCATTTGTATGGTGCTATAGAATAGCAAGTTGCAGAACTAATTTTAATGGTGTTGCAAATTGAATTGGCATATTGTTGTAGAATTAAATTTGTGCTCCAGAGTGTGTATGCAAACTTGCATAGTGCACATAATTTCTTGAAATGCAATGTGCAAGATTGATATCTCTTTTTCTAGCCATCAGTTATCCTACATCATTGTGAAGATAAGTTGTAGCTAATTGACAGAAGTGAGCTTGCAAGAAAAGATTCAAGATCAGTTTGGTGTTCCCACTTGAAGGTTCCAAGAAATTTTGCAGCTTGTTGCTACAACTGCTCCAAAAGAAGAGAAGTTGTAGAACTAGAACCACATCATTTAGGTATAGCAGATTCGTCAGTTCAACAATCATAAGTGTAACTTGCAACTATGATTTGTTTGTAAGTTCTAGTGTCATTTTTTGGTACTTGCATATGTGTTTTTGTACAATACCAAATTGAAATTAAGTTGAATTGCACATTGTATGTGGGTGCATTTTCAGCTGAGACCGACACCACTCATTCTTAAGTTTGAATTTGCTGAAATATTGTTTGTAAAGGAAGAAGTTGCAAGAAGCTTTGAGTCTAATTGAGTCTTTGTACTTGGTCCTACCTGCACAAGGAGGCCTCAAGTTGTCCTCACTTTGTATAATACATAAGAAACATTAGAGTTGTTGAATACTCTAGTGCATACACTTGTAGATGACTCAATCACAATCAACAAAGATACACTCCAAAATATTATCAATCAACTGCAGAATTTGAAAGAAAAATAGGAAGATGCACAACATAGGAATCAACATTATGAACTGAGTGCTTGTTCATAATAATCCCTTGTTTGAAGATGATTCCTATCTGCCAGAAAAAAAGAAATCATGTTAGAATATATTCAAAGTTCCAATGCCAACATTGTGACCTAGTTGGCCATATGAAATATCAATGTTTTGATCTTCATCCTTGTCAGCATTGCGGAAAGCGTAACTATTTTTCAGAATGGTGTGTGAAGCTGAAGAAACCTGCAAGAGTGAAACTTGCAATATATTATTGTATTGCTTCTTACTTTGTACCTGATATGGAGAACATGATGCCAGGCTACAAGTTTCGAAGCCTTGTAGCTCTGACAACAAACACTTACAACCTTCCTCAAGTAAGTCACATCAAGCAAGTTTGAGCCACAGTGAGTTTGGGAGGCCACCAGATTCAGATATTTCTGATTCTGAGATGCATGTATCATGAAGACAGAAGAGAACCATGACACATAGTATTCATGTGTTTTGTGTCTAGTTGTGACACCACGAGATTCTCCACTCCTCACATTGTTCCTGACAGGGGGGGATGAATACCATTAGTAACAAGCGAGCAAGTAAAAGTGAGACAGAAGAAACGAGTCTGTGAAGAGCTATGTTCGACTGAGCTCTAGAGTTGGTTGTCATCCTAAAACCACCAGTATTGAGAGCACCTTCATTTAGCAAAATCCAATGCAAGCTTCTAGCTAACGTACTTGGAAAATGATTGTCAAGATGGAAATATTCAGTAAGTGGTAGTTTCTCACTTCCTATTTTCATCTCTCCAGTTGGTTTGTGGTCATCATAAAACCACCATTCTAGACAGAACCTCTGAGCCTTCGAGCCAAGTTCTAGAGAACCTCTGAGCGAGTGTTGTTTCCAAGTTCCAGAGTTTATGGTTAGCCTTAAACCAAAAACATAGTAGAATACTTTAGCTTATGCTTGTGAAATTCTGTAACACAACAGATCATTGAGCTTGAGAAAATCTCACAGTGAATGGAATAGCAAGGAAGAAGAATTACTGTGAAAATTGCAGTGAATTGAGCAGTAAAATTGAACATGCATTGAAACTCAGATGTGCACAGAAAAGTGTGTCATGTTCCATTAATCAGTATAGTCAAAAGATCTGTTACAATAGAGAGAATTCGAATACCAAGGAGGAATTCAAATTCATGTTAGTATATCCTATGAAATATCACCACTACAGTGCTCCGGAAGTTCCAAACTCAACCGATTTTCAGTGAAGTGAAGCTACTGTCAGTTAACTGATCAAGAAGGGCACATAAGTGAGTTTTTCATGCGAAATCTCATGCAAATAGTATAGAGAGGGCGCATTAGATCACAATCAATTGAAATCGGTGCACAAACCCCCCACTAGAGTCATGAGCTCAGGTGGACTGAACTAGATCACTGAGTTAGCTCCTAAAATGTAGGGACCTGACTCTGGATGGCCTAAAATCATGCATGCAGGGAGCATCGGTTGACATTCTTTCAAGATAGGTGAAGTGAATCACACACTTATACCATTGAATACTGAAACAATGGAGGCTAGAAATCAAGTGTTGTTAATGAATGATAAGGAGTTCTAAAGTGTTGAGACAATGATTAATAAGTCAATTGATCAAATGGTGAATGTAAATGAATCATTTCAAGAAAAACCAGTTTTGTTAATTAATTTTGAAAGCATGATGACTAACGAATTCTTTAAAGAGTGGTTACCAATGGAAAGTGTAGGGCAACAAGAGATAACTACATTTGAAGCTATCATGAAAGAAGAGATCCTAAATAATGAGCAGCAGAAAACTACATAGCAAAATATAGTCTTGGAAGATAATGATGGGATTTTGAGTGAAAATCTTCCAATGGCTATTGGAAGCACTAAGTAGGAAGTGGAAAAAGTTAAAGAAAAAAACATTATTATCAAATCTCTCACGAGAGAACATACACAAAGAATTATTTTATGCAAATAATCTTGTCAATTGCTTGTCTGTTAAACATTTTTATAAATGGATTCAACAATGTGTTAAGCAAACACTTCCTTTTAATATGTTTGGCCCACGGAATATTTATGGATATGATGATCAATAATTGAAGAATATTGTAGAGGAGTTAACAGGTGGATTTGACAAAGGTCTAGTTCAGTGTTTGAATCAGTATCCAGTGATAGAACCTTTGCAAATTGACAAAAAATTAGACCAAAGGATGGTGATTAAGACAAGGAACATAAAGTACTTTGAGTATTTGGTCAAATGGAAGAATTATTCAGTGGAATACTCTACCTGGATAACTAATGTGATCCTATAATAAAGTAGTAGACTGTGGAAGACCCCATGAGCAGGAGCTCATGATTTCTTTGTTCCTTGGGAGTCTGATGCACGAGCATTGCTCCTACTAGGTCAAATAATTTATAGAACATCAATTAGGCGTTGATCAAGGAGTTGGATCCTTGAAAACAAGGGCATATCAAACTTTGTTTCTTGAAACTAGGGACAAAATAACAGTTTAATTTAATTAGGATTTTGTTAGTTGTACAAGATAAATTCAAATTTGTAAAAATGTCAGTGTGTTAAAGTTGATTTAGGGACGGGATTCTAAATTTAGCTCTTTTTGTTTTCCTCATTCAAGGAAGAGAGGGGATACCTTTGTTTGTATATGTACTATTATAATAACTATGGTGTAGTCAGATCCAGTGAAGAATAAAAGAATGGTTATGATGGTGGAAATTGACGTATCTCCAACCTAATTCATGTTCTTAATCTCTTATATTTTTGGGTAACGTGGGTTTGGAATCGTTCCTATGTGAATACGAGATCGATGGTTCCACCTGGAGGTTTGATTTGGGAAAATGAATGGTAATTTTGTGAAGCTTGTTTATTTCCTGCACATATAAATATTAGATTTGTTAGTTGTATTGTGAATTCGAAATTGAATTGTAGACCATTAGTTTATGCAAATATTGATGAGAAGTTTAGAAAAGTGTGTGAAAACTCCTTTTGGAAGGTGAAGAGAGAGCCATAATGCTCTTATTCTAATTCATGTTTCCAATTAAAACTAACATAGAACAAAGTAGGCCCATTGGTTATTTGTTGGGTGATTTATTCCATAGCATAGAATAGTTTGGCACTCATACAAATTTGTTGAAGATGAAAGAGCATTGCATAGTAATCTACAAGAATATTTGGGTGCGTTTTGTCTATTTATGACCATAGAAATGAAAGAAGAAATAAGTATTTTTTGTTAAACTATTCAGCTCAAAATTTCGATAGTTTTCCTTTGAGGGATTATGTTACTATAGCTACTGGAAATTTTTGTTCCTGTAGTAAGGCCTCCACCATATTCGGAAACAAAGATAGAATTCACTGAAATTGAAAAGTTTACCCATGAGTAGAGACTCTTCCATAGATAACATATAATACTCGGCATGCCTTGAAGCTACGGTTGGAAGGTTGAATTTATAGCATGGGTGGCTTGGTTTATATTATCACCAAGAAATTCCTTTATAACTGTTGTGGCTATTGAAAACATAAGCTTGAATAGCAGCCGCAATTCAACAACCGACAAGTATCCACCGTCCCACTGTCAACCGCCCAGCCGTCCAATTGTCCAAGCACCGTCCATTTGAATTGCCACCTCCCAACAACCAGAACTATAGTAACCAAATTTTTGTAAAGATCTATTGCATTCCTCATCTATAAATAGATCATCTCAGAGTTGCATGAGGAAGACTTGTGGATGTAACTTCTTCTGCATAATAATATATTGAGCAGTAGCTCATATATTTTTATCTATTTGCATTTTTCAGCCATTCTTTTAGTGTTTCTCTTACATCCTTCTCCTACAAACTGGTATCAGAGCATGGTTGTGGAAGTGCAGAGGCTGTGCAGAGTCTAGTTGTGGATGAGCAGATTGTTTTTGGCAACGTTGATGTTGAATGCAAGAGGTATATCACTTCATTTGTTATGCAAATGGTGATATAATTTATCCAAGTAATTCGTAGACTTGTGAACCTGCAAATGCCAATATGTTGTTAAATATAGTTTTGTTGCTTTTGTCTCACTCACAAGTTTGGTGCTTTAATCAGTTTTCATTGGTTATGCAAAGTTGTGTTAACAAAGTATTGTGAAAATTGCTATATTTTCTTGAAATTAGTTGAAGTATGGCGGGTGTGAGTAGCAGTAGTCTTACTCAACCCCAAATTCCACAATTTAATGGAAAAAATTATGAATATTGGAGCATTAAGATGAAGACTTTATTTTGTTCAAAAGAATTATGGGACTTGGTTGAGAATGGTTTTACAGAGCTAGCAGATCAAGCATCATATAATGCTTTATCACAAGCAAAAAAATATATTCTCAAGGAGAATAGGAAGAAGGATTCCAAGGCATTATTTTTCATTCAACAAGCAATGGAGGAATCAATTTTCCCATAGGTTGCAGTAGCTACAAGGTCCAAGCATGCATGGGACACTCTATAAAACTCATATCAAGGTACTTGCAAAGTCAAGTTGTTAAGATTGCAAATGCTTAGAAGAGATTTTGAAAATTTGCAAATGACAAATTCTGAGACAATAAATGATTTTTTCACCTGTGCACTTAGTATAGTAAATCAAATAAAGTCTCATGGAGATACTTTGGATGATCAAACAGTTGTAGAAAATATTTTGAGAAGTCTTCCTATTAGACTTGACCCAATTGTTGTAGCTATTGAAGAATCAAAATATTTGTCTCAAGTTTCTATTGATGGACTTATGGGGTCTTTACAAACCCATGAGCAAAGACTAAATAGATTAATTGGTTCCTCTATGGAAAATGCATTCAGATCACAATTCCAGGTTACCACCAACAAATGCACAAGAGGAGAAAGAATCACTAATAGAGGTACAAGAGGATTTAGAAGAGGAAGAACTAGCAACCGCAATGAAGGTGGCAGACTAGACAACTCTGGTGAAGAAAGAGAAAATTCTAATTTCTTTGCAAGCAGAAGAGCAAAGGACAAAGGTATGACAAATCACATATCCAATGCCATTATTGTCAAAAATTTGGACATTATGCACCTAAGTGTAGAAAGAAGCAGTTTGATATGAATAGGAAGAATGCAATTTTTTCAAGAGAAAATCACTCTAAAAATAGTGATTCAATGTTTATTACTTGTAATAGTGCACAAGAAAACTCAAAAGAAGTATGTCTTTTAGATAGCGGTTGTAGTAACCACGTGAATGGTAGCAATGATATGTTTGAAAACATAGATGAATTTGTGCAGTCAGAAGTAAAATTGGGAGATGATAACAAAGTAGTTGTCATGGGTAAAGGCAGCATAAACTTTAAAACTAAGCAAGGAGAAAAGAAACACATTCCAAATTTGTATTATGTCCCTAATCTTAAACACAATCTAATTAGCATTGGGAAACTACTACAAAAGGGATATAAAGTCTATTTTGAAGATAATGCATGTGAGATACTTGATACACATGGAACACTAATTGCAAAAGTCCAAATGACACAAAACAAGTTGTTCCCTTTAAGGTTGCAAAATGATTTGTATGTTGCTTTCAAAGCAGTCCTCTCAGATCAGTCTTGGCTATGGCACTTAAGATTTGGTCATTTAACCTTCAAGGGTCTAAATTTTTTGCATAGGAAAAACATGGTGAATGGTTTGTCGTTGATTGAACAAGCAAACAAATTTTGTGACGGTTGTATTCTTGGTAAGCAACATAGAGCATCATTTCCTATTAGAAATTCATATAGAGCAAGAGCTCCACTTGAAATTGTGCATTCAGATTTGTGTGGGTATATGCAGACACCTTCTATTGGCAATAGCTTGCATTTCATAACCGTCATAGATGATTATTCTAGGAAAACTTGGGTATACTTTTTGAATTTTTGCAAGGCAAAGCAAATGGGATTAAAAGGAAACTTACAACTAGCTATACACCACAACAAAATGGAATTGCAGAAAGAAAAAATATAACAATAATGGAAATGGCAAGAAGTATGATGAAAGCTAAATATCTACCAAATGAGTATCGGGCTGAAGCTGTAGCTTGTGCAGTATATATTTTGAAGCGTTCCCCCACAAAGAGTGTAAAATATAAAGTACCACAAGAAGAATGGAATAATAAGAAACATATTTTTTCTCATTTGAAAGTCTTTGGGTGTATTGCATATGCACATGTTCCTGATGAAAATCGGAAGAAATTAGATAATAAAGGAGAAAGATGTATTTTCTTGGGTTATAGTGAGCAATCAAAAGCATACAAGTTGTATAATCCCATCACAAAAAGGACTATAATTAGCAGAGATGTTAAGTTTCTTGAAGATGAAGAATGGATTTGGAATAAAAATCTACATCAGCAACAATTTGAGATGAAATATTTTGGTGAAGATCATGCTCCTAAAAATGGATCCAGTTCACATAATACAACATCAACACCTCAATCAGCTTCAAGATCTCAGTCAACCCCTAGATATCACTCAAGTGATGGCTCAGTGTCAGATGGAACTCCAGTGAAGACAAGAAGTCTTAGGGAAATATATGAGGTAACTAAAGGTAATGATGATGAAGATTTAATTTCTGATTTTGCATTATTTTCTATTGCTGATCCAATATGTTTTGAAGAAGCAATTAAGTATGAAAGTTGGAAAAAGGAAATAGATGAAGAAATTGAAGCAATAGAGAAAAATCAAACTTGGCAATTAGTGAATCTTCGAAAAGAAAAAGGTGCAATAGGTTTGAAATGGGTCTATAAGTCAAAGTTTAGTGCTGATGGAAATGTTGTGAAGCATAAAGCACGTCTAGTTGCAAAGGGTTTTTCACAATAGCCTGGGATTGATTACAATGAGACTTTTGCTCCAATAGCTAGATTAGATATAGTGAGATCAATATTAGCAATAACATGGCATCATAAATGGAAAGTTTATTAGATGGATGTCAAATCAACATTTTTGAATGGGATATTATAGGAAGAAGTATATGTGCGACAGCCACTAGGTTATCAAATCTTGGGTCATGAACATAAAGTTTGATAGATTAAAAAAGGATTTATATGGTCTCAAACAAGCTCCAAGAGCTTGGTAGAGCTTCATTGATTCATACTTCTTGAGCGACGGTTTTAGAAGATGCAGCACTGAGCCAACTCTTTACATCAAGGTAAATGATCAAGGTAACTTCTTAATTGTATGCCTATATGTTGATGATTTGATATTTACAGGAAAATTTTCAATTGAGTTGTTTAAACCAACAATGAAAAATTAATTTAGATGACAGATTTGGGCTTAATGAAATATTTTTTGGGCATAGAAGTAAGTCAAAGAGATGATGGAATTTTCATTTGTCAAACAAAATATGCAAATGATGTGTTGAAAAGGTTCAAGATGTTGGATTGCAATCTTGATCCGGATTTATGCAGGAACAAAATAAGATAGCATATACAAAATCATATACAGAGATATATTGCAAAGAACACAGTGATACAGTAAACACACATTCTATTAAATAGCGGAAACATAACAGACTGTAAAATACAATAGCTAGAATTGTGGTAGCTATCTCTGAGAAGAGATCTGGCCGCTATGCTCATTCATGCCAAGATGAATACAAAGAGAGGCCGAAAGGGCCTATTTATCATAAGCATGAGGGAAAGAATCCCAAACATCCAAAACCCTAACCCTAGAAGATGAACCGTCATAAAGTTTGCGGCCCCAATGTGGTTAGTTGAACAGTCAAATTCCCGGGGTCATAACTTTTGCATACGATCTCCGTTTGGGGCGTTTGGTAGCCCGTGGGAAAGGGCTATCTGAGATTTACAACTTTCGACTGGGGCCAAATGCACGCCAAAGGCAACCATTTGGCCCCCCAAATTGCCAAAAAACGTTGTTTAGGTCCTCAAAACAGCTCCAGAAGTTCAGGACCCGAACAACTGCTAAAAATAGTAATTTACCAAAATTGCCAAAAGACTGTTGTGAGCTAGTTGGAAGAGGTGGGCCACCACGGATATCCACCTAGATCAAAGCTAACATCTACACCTATGGAAACACGATTGAAATTGAGCAAAAAAGACAGGGGCACAGCGGTAGATCCAAGTTTGTTCAAAATATTAGTGGGCATCTTGATGTATTTGACAATGACAAGGCCTTACATTATGTATTCAGATAGTTTGATTTCAAGGTTCATGGAGACACCAAAGGAGTCACATTGGAAAGCAAGGAAAAGTATTTTGAGATATGTTAGTGGAACAAGAGATTATGGCATCTTATATTCAACGCCATATGATTTCATACTAGTTGGCTACACAGACAGTGATTTTGCAGGTAGCATTGACGACAGAAAAATCACATATGCATATATGTTTCATCTTGTTTCAAGAGCAATATCACGGGCTTCCCAAAAAAAACCCATTGTTACTCTTTCAACTACAGAACTGTAAGTTTTAAACCTTAACAGTGAAGTACAAACTTATATCGATTCTTAAGCATTAACAGAAAATACACAATGGCACACACATTACACAGAGATTTTCACCTGGAAACCCTTAACCGGGAAAAAACCAGCAAAACTTAGAGCCGCATAGCTCCTTTTTCATTATATGTTTATTTTACATGTACAATACAATAAATGGTATTCTGCAGCATCTAAAACCCTAATTCGTTTACCCGAATTAGGTTACAACCCTAATTCCTTTTACCGGAATTAGATAGAGTACAATGGGTTGAAAATCGCGAAAAAGCAAAAAACAACCCAAAAAATTTTATGGTCCGAAACGAAGGGGGTGGGCCCTGTCGGGCTACCCCCCCTCTAAACCCCCCCCCTCCGGACACGCCCGGCGCAGGAGAATCACTAGTGCCGTAGGGATCGTGTTGTACACGCAGCGACCATGTGAAGAGATATAACATACCCAACATTCTCCCACTTGTTGTTCTCTTCACATACAGGAGAAATTTATGACTTCAACAATTCAGGGAAATAATGCCCATGTTCTCTTTACACCAAGAGAACTTCTGAGTACTCACAGACTTTGTCAAAGAGTCTGAAACATTTACCAAAGTGTCAACCTTCTCCAGCAACACTTTGTTTTGTTCAACCATGTCTCTGACGAAATGGTACTGCACATCAATGTGCTTTGTCCTTGAGTGATAAGCAAGGTTCTTTGCTAGAAATATTGCACTTGAGCTATCACAGCCAATCTTTACTGCATTCTGAACAAAACCAATACCTGAACACAATCTTTGCAACCATACAGCTTCCTTACTTGCATGGGTAGCTGCCATGTATTCAGCTTCTGTAGTTGAGAGTACAACTACAGCTTGTCTTCTACTCATCCAACTGATTGCTCCTCCAAATAGATTAAAAACGTAGCCACTTGTAGATCTTCTGTGATCAAGATCTCCAGCCCAGTCAGCATCAGCAAATCCTTGTATATTTATCTCTCTGTTTAGACCGGGTCTTCCTTGGTAGTAGATTGCAGAATCTGTAGTGCCACGCAAATACCTGAAGACCCTTTTTACTGCAGTCCAATGTTCCTTTCCTGGTTTTGACATGTATCTACTCAAAACTCCCACTGCATGGGCTATATCTGGTCTAGTACAGACCATGGCATACATCAGACTGCCAACTGCACTAGCATAGGGAACATGAGACATGTCCTCTACCTCTTCTTGTGTAGTGGGACACTGTTCTGCAGATAACCTTACACCTACAGGAATGGGCACCTTCACTGGTTTGTTTTCCTGCATATTAAATCTCTTCAATATCGTTTCAACATATTTCCTCTGATTTAACCAGAGTTTCCTGTTTTCACGATCTCTTTTTATTTCCATGCCCAAAATGAAATTTGCAGCACCAAGATCTTTCATGTCAAATTCAGATGACAGCTGATTCTTGACATCCTTGATGATTTCTTTGTTGTTTCCAATTAGCAACATATCATCAACATACAATATTACATAAATAAAATGATCACCAATTAGCTTAAAATAAACACAGTGATCAGCTTTGCTTCTTGAGAAACCAAGTCCCAGTATATAAGTATCAAATTTTTGATACCACATTCTGGGAGATTGTTTCAAATCGTAGAGAGACTTTTTCAGCTTACAGACAAGCTCCTTTCTTCCTTTCACCACAAACCGTTCTAGTTGCTTCATATAGATCTCTTCATTAATATTTCCATGTAGGAAAGCCGTCTTTACATCCATCTGTTCTACTTCAAGATCAAAAGTAGCAGAAATAGATAAAAGAAATCTAATAGAAGTCAATTTTGCAACATGTGAAAAAATCTCACCAAAATCGATGCCCTCAATTTGGGAGTAACCTTTCGCAACTAGTCGAGCCTTGTACTTCTCCACTTTACCTGCTGCATTTAACTTCTTCTTGAATACCCATTTGCTTCCAATAGGCTTTCTTCCTTCTGGCAACTCAACCAGATCCCATGCCTCATTTTTGTCCAAGGCATCCATTTCTTCTATCATGGCCTTCTTCCATAGTTTACTATCTTCTGAATCCATTGCCTCTTTAGCAGTTCTAGGATCATCATCAGTAATAGATAACACAAAATTAGAACGAAAATCAGGGGGACTGTACCTTTCAACTTGCCTTCTTTCTCGGTCAGATCTCCTCAATACCGGAGTCTGTGGATCCGCCTCTTCATCTGATTCAGACGATTCTGCCTCCTCATCTGATTCAGACGAATTTGGTTCCTCAAAAGAGTCACCTCTTTCATCCTTGATATCAAAGTGTAGCTTCTCTGAATCCTTTTCCTTTGGTACATCCTCAATCTTGGAAGTGCTTTCAACTTCTCTGAAGATCACATCTCGACTGTAAACTGTTTGCCTTTTTACTGGGTTCCACAGCTTGTAACCTTTCACTCCATCCTTGTAACCAATGAAGATACATTTTTCCGCTTTATTATCCAACTTGCTCCTTTTCTCCTTTGGAACATGTACAAAAGCATCACACCCAAACACTCTGAGATGAGAGAGAGAGGGTTTCTTACCAGTCCAAACCTCATGAGGTGTCTTGTCAACCAACGCTGATGTGGGTGTCCTATTCACTAAGTAACACGCAGTGTCAACAGCTTCTGCCCAGAATTGTTGTGCTAGCCCTGCACCACTGAGCATACTCCTTGCCTTTTCCATCAATGTCCTGTTCATCCTTTCTGCAACCCCATTCTGTTGAGGTGTGTATGGAGTAGTATTTTGCCTCGCTATTCCACACGTTTTACAGAACTCCTCAAATTCACTTTCACAGAATTCTCCACCGTTATCTGTTCTGAGTACTTTTATTTTCTTCTTAGTTTGATTCTCTACAAGAGCCTTAAATTCTTTGAATCTATTAAAAACCTCAGATTTCTTACGCAGGAAATAAATCCAAGTTTTCCTTGAGAAATCATCTATAAATGAAACATAATACACAGATTTACCAAGTGATGGAACAGGAACAGGTCCAAAAACATCACTGTGTATTAACTCTAAGATTCCTTTAGCTCTTACAACACCAGATGAGAATCTTACTCGATTCTGTTTACCATATAAGCAATGTTCACAGAAATCAAAATCTAATGTGAAATCAGACATGCCTTCAGCCATACTTTTACCTTGTAATAGTCGAAGACCCTTCTCTCCAATATGTCCCAGCCTTCGATGCCATAGCGATGTCTTCTCACTAGAGACAGTAAGGACTCTGTCTCCTCCATTTTTACCCTCAGGAACAATAGTACTGTTACATCCATTTTTGAAGGTGCTTCCCAACAACTTGTATAGAGTTCCAATCCGAACTCCCCTCATCAGCACCAGTGATTCTCGAACCATCTTGCATGTGTTCTTTTCAAATAATGTTTTCACACCTGCATCATCCATTTTACTTACAGATATAAGGTTTCTAGCCAGCTTTGGAATGTGCAGAACCCCGGGAAGAGTTTTAACCCTTCCATCTTTGAGCAGTAGCTTGATATTTCTTCGACCTATGATTTTCGCCACTGAGTTGTCTCCCAGAAATACATCTCCTCCATCATACTTTTCGTATTCAGAAAACCACTCCCTGTGAGGAGTCATATGATAAGACGCACCTGAGTCAATCAACCACGAATCATGCTCTGCATGTGTACTTGAAGATGCCAGATACACATCTCCTCCTTCCTCTGTATATTCTTTCCCATCTGCGGATGGAGCATCATTAGGTCCTCTGCTTTTATCAGTATTTTTGGATTTACAATCCTTCTTGTAATGCCCAGCTTTACCGCACTTCCAGCATTTTCTTACAGAAGGTCCTGGAGATTTAGATCTCCCTCTAGATTTAGATCTACCACCTGAAGACTTATTTTTAGATCTGTCTCCAGGGCGACCTCTTACAAATAAGGCATCCTTGGCTGAACTATCTATGGATCTCCGCCTCATTTCCTCCGATAGTAGGGATGCAACCACATCATCGAAGTTTAGCGTGGTTGCATTACTCCCAATAGCTATAACCAGATTATCCCATGAATCTGGCAAAGAGCACAACAGACTAATACATTTTTCATCATCAGCAAGTGTAATACCAACAGATGTCAACTGACTTACCAGAGTATTGAAGGCGTTTAGATGCTCTGATACAGAGTCTCCATCAGTCATCCTCAGAAGGTACAATTTCTTTCGCAGAAATAACTTATTTACCAGGGACTTTGACTGATACAGATTTCCCAGTTTGTCCCATAGCTTCTTTGCACTGTCTTCTCCAGATACGTTCACCAATACCGAATCTGCGAGGCAAAGACGAATGGTGCTCCTTGCTTTTCTTTCCAGCTTTTCCCATTCTTCTTTTACCGCACCAGAGGGCATGGTACCTGGATCTACTGCGATCCATTGTTCTCTATCTACCAGAAGATCTTCCATCTTGAGCTTCCATAGCTCAAAGCTCTGACCATTAAATTTCTCAATCTCGAATCTAGAACTACTCGCCATTCTTTAAAAAAAATAAATCACCGCTGCAAAGCTCCCACTGAAACCAGGTTTATCACAAATCCAAGATCGAGCCAAACCCTTGGAAACAAAGGCGTCCCTCTTAACCCAAAAAATGCTCTGATACCAAATGTAAGTTTTAAACCTTAACAGTGAAGTACAAACTTATATCGATTCTTAAGCATTAACAGAAAATACACAATGGCACTCACATTACACAGAGATTTTCACCTGGAAACCCTTAACCAGGAAAAAACCAGCAAAACTTAGAGCCGCATAGCTCCTTTTTCATTATATGTTTATTTTACATGTACAATACAATAAATGGTATTCTGCAGCATCTAAAACCCTAATTCGTTTACCCTAATTAGGTTACAACCCTAATTCCTTTTACCGGAATTAGATAGAGTACAATGGGTCGAAAATCGCGAAAAAGAAAAAAACAACCCAAAAAATTTTACGGTCCGAAACGAAGGGGGTGGGCCCTGTCGGGCTACCCCCCCTCTAAACCCCCCCCTCCGGACGCGCCCGGCGCAGGCGAATCACTAGTGCCGTAGGGATCGTGTTGTACACGCAGCGACCATGTGAAGAGATATAACATACCCAACAAGAACCATAATATGTAGCAACAACATCAACAACATGTCAAGCAGTGTGGATAAGAAGAATTATGTCAGATTTGATGCAAGATCAAGAAGGAGCAACAACAATTTATTGTGACAATAATTCAATAATAGAACTATAAAAAAATCATGTTTTTCACAAAAGGAGCAAGCACATTGATACTAGATCTCATTTCATTAGAGATATGATCAACAATGGTGAAATATATCTTGAATTTTGCAAGTCTGAAGAGTAATATGCAGATATCTTCACAAAGCCATTAGAAAAGGAAAGATTTGAACACTTAAGAAATAGTTTGGGAATCATCAGAAAGTCAATCTTAAGGGGTAGTGTTGAAAATGAAATAGTTTGGGCATCATCAGAAAGTCAATCTTAAGGGGTAGTGTTGAAAATGTAAGCTTGACTAGCAGTCGCAATTCAACAACCAACAAGCAACCACCATCCCACCGTCAACCTCCCAGCCGTCCAATCGTCCAAGCATCATCCAATTGAATCACCACCGCCCAGCAGCCAGAACTACAATAACCATATTTTTGTAAAGATCTATTGCATTCCTCACCTATAAATAGATCATCTTAGAGCTGCATGAGGCAGACTTGTGGATTTAACTTCTTCTACATAATAATATATTGAGCAACAACTCATATCTTTTTATCTATTTTCATTTTCAGCTATTCTTTTAGTTTTTCTCTTGCATCCTTCTCCTACAATGGCTAAGACAAATATTGAACACAGATTATAACGTCATTCTAAAATAACAAGAATCTTTACTTTTGAGAGACAACTCAACATCTGGACCATGTATGCAAAACCATCAAGAGTGACTTCAAATCGACCAAGAAGATCAACGTACATCATCTCTCCCCCTTGCCTCATCAACATAAACTCATCGAGCACTTCAAAGATATCAATACTAGGTTAATAAATAAAACAGTTCATCTTGTATCTACAGTGTTCTGGATAGTTCCCATATGGAGAACATAATCCCAAACTGCCACAAACTGCAATTGGAGTTCTCACACTTTTGTCCATATATCAATACCAAGAGAAAAGTTGACAAGCTCGGCGATAACAACTACAATAGCCTCACTTGAAGATCCTTCAGGTATCCATATAACTGTACTTGGATTAGTTGAAGTCCTTTAATATTTTTTTTCTTCAATACAACCTTAGACCCTCTTTGATTGGACCGACGCTACAACACAAATGTGAGATAGAAATCGCATTGTAAATAATTGGATCGCTCTTTCAAGCTAGTGAGTGAATGAAGTGGGCACTCTATCATAATCATTCATCCTCACATGTGCAAAGATATGAATGCAACTCGTAACAAATGCCTTGACCATGTGAAAGATGACCATCAACGTGGATCTTCTTTCCTAGCAAATAAGCCATGGCATTTCTAACTCCAGGAAACCCTATCATAACTTTCAGTGATGCATTAACTCGGGAATAACAGTAAACCACAAAAAAACTAAGATATCCCACGTAACGATTGCTTGATATTCATTAATTGCAGCGATTGTATGGCATCTCTTTGCATGATAACGGTATAATTGTTGGAGTATCGGTTATAACTGTCGCACCTCTGGGAATATAATGTGGATTGATCGCCACACTGAGATCCTTGGTCTATGTGCTTGGTTTCAAATGTTTACCAACATATGTAGGTTTTGGTGTAATGACAAACCTTACATGGTATCAGAGATGAGGTCCCAGGTTCAATTCCCTTGAGCTACGTTGGAGGGGGGGGGGGGTGTTGGAGTATCGGTTATAACTACCGCACCTCTGGGAATATAATTTGGATTGATCACCACACTAGGATCCTTGGACTATGTGCTTGGTTTCAAATATTTACTAACATCTTTAGGTTTTGGTGTAATGAAAAACATTACAATAATAGCGTAACAACTGGCATTATAATATACAATATTTTCACAAATTTTTATATCCATCCATAGGATTAGAAGAACCTACTCGACTACAAAACTGCGCAAGAATAACAAAAAGGAAAATCAACATTATAGATAAACTAGTCAATTAATCAAGAAGAACCATGAAGTTTGCAGAATGATATAATTGAATAGATGCCTCATCATAAAATCTTGAAATAGATGTTAGCCGAAATCATCACCTTAATCACATTATTTGGTAAATCCGATAAAAACATTTAAGACTTTGATGACCAATCAATTGTTTAGTATAAACCTTAAAAATAAACCTTAGGTCATAAAGTTACTTACTGATATGTAAAGGTTTGATCACTTAATGTTTCTCAATGAATTTAATAAGCACCAAGTTTGTCTATAAGAAAACCATTGTAAAAGTTTTTTTTTTATTTATTGAAAATTAGAGCTTCACAAAAATAATGCCTTATTAAAATTGAGATTTCAATGCTTATCTCAAATATTTGAGATAGATTCTTTTAATACGTATTTGAGTTGTAAATCAAAATATTAAAATTGATTTTTGCCATAATGCTCATTTAACCACTAAAGCAATGAAGATCCAAACTTTGTGAGACTATCAAAGCATCATGTTAATTGAATTTTTGAAAACCAAGACATGAAATCAACTCAAATAATCTTGAATAAGAGCCTGCAAGAATCAACCAAGAAGCAAAAAGACCAACATGTAATAAAAGGATTCCATCAAACCAAACAGTGAAATCACACACAAAAAAAAAAGTAATGTACTTACAAAATTTAGAATGGGGGGGGCTTAATTTTGTGAAAACAAATGAGGGGATTTTTTGGGGGGCCAACACTAAGTTGATCTAGAAGATTAAAAGTATCTCTATTTTAACTAGCCTATAGAAGAAAATCACTAAGAGGTTTGAAGATGAAGATCACTTTCTCATAGAATGTACTCAGACACAACAATAGAGTTCAATTTCAAAATATTTGCTACAATACTCACTTTCCTAACCTGTTAACTCAACATGACTATGGTGAGACAATACCTATCTTTAAACTTTTGGAGCATAGAAATAAGGTTTTAAGAAAAACAAATAACTTTTTCACCACAAATAGTAACAAATCATCATCATATCATTAATTGTTAATATACTTAATTTTATTTTATATAAAAATAAATTAATAAAAAATAAAACAAATTCAAATTTTATATAATTTAATTAAAAATTATATATATATAGATAATCCACACTAAAAATTTCTCATTTTATATTCATTTTTTAATTTCTCCCCTTATTAAGTTTTTAAAATATGAATAAATAATTTCTCTCCTTATTAACTCTTTAAAATATGAATAAATAATTTCTCCCTTTATTAACTTTTTAAAATATAAATATAAAAATATAAATATAAAAATATAAATAAATAATTTCTTCCTTTTTTAACTCGTTACAATATGAATAAAATTTTATATTCAAAATAGTGAAAAAAATACATACATATCTCCCCTCTATGTATCACCTACTCAAAAAAAATTCTCTTTTTAAAGTTTTTTTAATTTCTCCTTTTATTAACTCATTCACCTTTAAAATATGAATAAACTTTTTTAATTTCTCTTTTTATTAATTCATTCACTTTAAAATATGAAAAAAAAATTATATACAAAACAATGAAAGAAAAATACAAACACATTTTTCCTGTATATATCTCCTACTCAATTTTTTTAAAATTTATCCCCTTATTAACTCAGTCACTTTCCTTTAAACTAACTCAGTCACTCACCTTTAAAATATGAATAGCATTTTATATACAAAACAGTGAAATAAAAAGATAGACACATCTCGCCTTATTAACTCAGTGAAGTTTAAAACATCAACTTACTCAACTTTAAAATACGAATAGAATTTTTTATGCAAAATAGTGAAAGAAAAAGATGACACATCCCCCAACTTTAAAATATCAATAGAATTTTATATGGAAAAAGTGAAGGAAAAGTGAACACATACTTTTGCTCAAGAAACTGCGATTCATGGAGGGATGAAACTTCATGATAAGTGTAGTTTGGAGTGTTGTTTCTCATTTTGTAATATGAGAAAACAATGAAAGAATTAAGAACGATTTTAAACTGTCTGCCATGACGACCGTCCGACTCGTTTCCACTCGAATCAATCTTAACTTTTATTTTTATCAATCATGTCTCTTATTGTTGGATGGTGGATGATTCTATTATACTATTCGATGAAAACAATTAAATTTAGTGGGGCTCTACAGCGGAGTAGAGATATTGCCTGCATGTGGAGAAGAATCTTTATCCGAGAAGAAAACGGCTGGAGCGTCAGCACAGGTTTGGAGAGAGTGGGGAATTGGTGGAAGAGGTGGTACTTCTACCATTCCTTCCAATATATGGAGTTCTTTACTCATTGATGGCCTCGCGTCTTCGTCGTCATGGATGCACCATCCTCCCACTCCGGCAGCCCTCTCCACTTGTTCCAAGTCTGCATCGTTCAACAAATTCTTATCCAGCGCTTCCATGGCGTTTCCGCTGCTGATTTGAGATGCAGCCCACTCGGGAAAGACATTCATTCCGGATTCAGAGACTATCTCTATGTTTCTTCGCCCTGCAATTATCTCGAGCAATGTCATCCCGAAGCTATAGAGGTCGGCCTTAACAGTGATGGGCAGGCCTGAGAGCTACTCGGGGGCCAAGTACCCTCTGGTTCCTCTTATGGTCGTCAGGACCTTACTATACTCTCTGCCCAGGAGCTTCGCCAGTCCGAAATCGGCCAGTTTGGGGCAGAAATTAGAGTCCAGGAGGATGTTTTCCGGGTTGATGTCACAGTGAATAATGCAGTCCCTGCACTTCTCCTGCAGGTAAACTATTCCCTGCGCAGTCCCGACCGCGATGCAGAAGCACGTTTTCCAATCCAAGTTGTGCTGCTGATCATCTCTCGAGGTTTTCTTGAATAGGAAGGAGCTCAGGAAGCCATTAGGCATGTATTCGTACACCAACAGTCTTCGGGAGCCCTCTGTGCAAAATCCCAGCAGCCTAACCAAATTCACATGCTGCGTGACTCCGATGGTACTCACCTCCATGCAAAATTGCTTCTCTCCTTGGTTCACACCCTCCAACTTCTTAACCGCCACTAGAGAGCCGTCCGCCAAAGTCCCTTTGAAGACGGAGCAGAAACCCCCGCCTCCCAGACGCTCAGAAAAATTATTCGTTGCACTCTGCAGCGCTCTGTAAGTGAATACAGTAAGCCCAGCTGGCCATTCTCTTGCAGACAAGCCCGGGCGCTTGCAACACCATAAAAATAACAACACAAAGGCCAAAATAGCAACCAGCCCGCCCATGACTCCGCCCACCACGCCTGCGAGAGTCGTCTTTTTGTTGGAATTAGAGGTCCTTTTGTTGGAATTAGAGGAATGAGGCAGATCAGCGGCATCTAACCGCAGAAACAAAGAGATCCCGTTGGAGGTATCGTGCAGATTGAGTAATTCACCAAACCACATCACACAAGTCTGCAAAGTGCCGTTAACGTAAGCATACGCGGTGCACGAGCAATTGCTGAGACAGGCTGCCTGGCACTGCTTTTGGTCTTTGTACTGAACCCCTTGAGGGGGCATAGATTTGCCACACAATTCTACAAACCCGTCCGTGGTACTCTGGTTTCCCGCATGACTGCACCGAAACGAGGTCTTCCGAACCGGGCCTGGAATTTCAAATTCGGTCTGCCTGTCAAACGAAAATTCGTTGACAGTCTTCTATTTTTTTTGCCTTTCACTTTACGGTTTATGTAAATTTATAAGTGTCAAATTAATTTGCAATTTTATTTAAGATTTCCAAGTTATTAGAAGTGTTTACCAATTATAAAACGGCATAGGCTTAAGCCGATTCATTTTAGAAGTGTTTACCAATTATAAAACGGCATAGGCTTAAGCCGATTCATTTTAGAAGTGTTTACCAATTATAAAACGGCATAGGCTTAAGCCGATTCATTTCATTTAGGGCTTTGTACAAATATGTTCAGTGTAATTTTCCATTTTATTATAAATAAGAATTCATTAAAAACAGAATTGTTATTTTAACATTAAAATAAAATAATAAAAACTTTACAAATTTTACAATATATTCTAAAATTACAGATATATCTTTTATCTAATTAAGAAAAAGGCGATATAAAGGCAGCCAGGCGATATAAAGGCAGCCTTTAAACTGCCTTGAATTACCCAATACACTGATCAATACAGTCCAAATGCATTAGCGTGTACAGATTAGCCCTTGTATACTGAATTCTCGAGTTTAGAAATTTGGAGAAGAGTTAACATATAGATGAAGATAGGAATCTGTTTGTGAAAAGACAATGGCAACATGGCCATTTCACTTTTAACCTGAATGTTTAAGCGGCAGAAGGCCATTGACGTGGTGTGAGACAAGAGCAAACCGGGATGATAGAAATGTTTTGTTCCTTTTGAAATGCAAATGAATTATTGGCCCCAGGAAAGCTTCTTGTCCATGCAGCATGAGTAATAGCACTGATTACAACCATAACAACTTAGTACTCTTACTCATATATAAAACAATAATATGGAGTTTTCTGCATATGCCTAGCATCAGATTTTATATGGCAGATTTAATATTAAGGATTTATACTAGTGTGCTCAACTCTAAACTAGCACATCATAAGTAGGCAGGATGTAAGCAGCAGGATTAATACGCTCTAATATCACTCATTACATATTCAGCCAATGTACCACTAGTTATCATAATCCTGGTCAAGACCCCGCCCATGGCCATGGCAACCTCAAACCACTTATTAACATTTATGACGGGAGCCATAACCTAGAAACCGTCAAATCTACGGTTTGAAATTTTTATTGAACGTAGCTGTTGACGTGTCAGAATTTTTTTAAACTGTCAAATACGTTTTAAAAATGAAAAAACGTTCTGTAGGCCGTCAAATTCCAGGCCTGTTCCGAACACAGCCGCTTGACCACTGCTGAGATTCCCATTCTTGGTTGTCTCTAGGAACAAATCCCGCCACGCAGTTGCAGGACTGGACATTGTTATTGTTGCACGATCCATAAGGTCCACATTCAGCAAAAACCTCGCATTGAGTACTGCTGGGCTGTTGCCAGACCATGCTCATTTGAACTTGCCTCTTAACTCAAATCTTGCCTACTTAGTTAGGTGGCTAACTTAAGTGTCAACATGCAAGTGTCACAACTCACATGTCATCTTTTAGTTTAACATAAGTGTCGTCATGCAATAACACTTAGTTAACTAGATATTCTTTGTTGTCACTTAGTTAACTCCCTTTAACTGAAGTGTCGTCTTTTAGTTTAACTAAAGTGAAAACACTTTAAAGTTAATTAGTCCTTCTTATTTAACACTTAGTTAACTGAAATCATGTTGATTGATTTACTTGAAGTGACCACTGTGAGTTCTTTAGTTAACTGAGGCATATCTTTAATTGATGCTTTAACTGAAGCATTGATACTTAATTGAAGCTTTATAACTGAAGCTTTAACAATTTGAGTTCTCTTTAATTAGTTGAAGTGTTTGCATGGGAAATTTCGAATTCTCTTGATCTCTATGCTTTATCTTGTATTTCTTTATCTTTTATTGCATGATCAATATGTGCTAACTTCAATTATCCATCACATTACATTATACTAAGAAGAATTATCAGATGCTATGATCATATTTATATTATTCCAGACCAAATGATCATATGTTAAAGTAATTCACTTTAGAGGTGATCAATTTCTATAGGAGACTTAATATCAATCTGGTGATCATGGTTAATAATACATCACACAACATTAAATGCTTTTAACAAGTAAAGCATGACCTTTATACGGAAAGTCCACCTCTATACGGGAGTTCCATCTCATGGATACCTTTATATGGAAGGCTCACGTGATAATCATGACTTGACATACAAGTCCGGAGTCTTGTCCAACAAGACTTGACAACATCATTACTTTGATCAATTACCTCTATACAGGAGGAATAACCTTTACATGGAAATCAATCAAAGTGCTCACCTCTATACGGGAGGATCAATCTTGGCTACACAAGATTTGTTTGGAGAATGTATCCTGATGTTGTATATTTAACACTCCCTCTCAGCGAAGGAGACATTCTCTACCATACCAAGCTTGTCTCGAAAGTACCTAAACTTTGTCACTGACAAAGGCTTTGTTAACACATATACAATATGCTCATCAGTAGAAATGGACTGAAGTTTCATGTATCTTTCTCGACCATGTATCGGATGAAGTAATACTTCATTTCAATGTGCTTTGACTTGTCATGAAACACTGGGTTTTCAGAAAGATTGATGCAACTCTGATTGTCACGCCTAATAACTGTAGGCTCAATGTTTTCACCAAACAACCCTACAAGTAGCTTTCTGAGTTACACTGCTTCTCGGCAGGAAACACTAGCAGCTATGTATTCTGCTTCGATAGTGATATGGGATACAGAGCCCTACTTCCTGCTAGACCAAGATATCATAGTTGATCCTAGGCTATAATCGTAGCCGGATATACTCTTACTGTCCACAATTATTCCTCTCCAGTCTGAGTTTGTATAATCAAGTAACATGACTCCTCCACTGGAGGCATATCTAAGTCCATATGAAATTGTACCTCGAAGGTACCTAAGCACATGCTTAGCAGCTGTCCAATGTCTGTGTCTCGGATCAGACATAAATTGTCTCGGATTGCTCACGGCATAACATATATTAGGCCTCGAATGTATCAAGTACATTAGCAATCCTATAAACTATCTATACAAAGCAGGATCTACTGGATCTAATCCAGAGCCTAACTCATGAAGTTTCCTCAAATTGGAAACCATCGATGTAGTCATATATTTCCAATCTATCATGCCAAACCTGGGCAATATATCCATAGTGTACTTCCCTCGAGACAGAAAAATTTCATATTTTGTTTGCCAGATCTCAAGGACAAGAAAGTAATGCATTAGACCTAAGTCTTTCATCTCGAACTATGAGGTGAGCTCCCTCTTGCACCAAGAAATCATATGTTCCTCTCTAGTGATAAACAAATCATCAACATACATAACCAATATCAACGGTTGGTTCTTCACTACTTTGAAGTACAAATTTGGATCAGCTTCACTCTTACTGAAACCCAGTTTCTGAATGTAGCTATCAATTATTTAGTACCAAGCCCTAGGGGCTTGCTTAAGCCCATATAGATATTCCTTTAGCTTGCAAACATGGGCTCCTTCCCATGCACCACAAATACTTCAGGATGATGAATATAAACCTCTTCCTCAACCTCACCATTGAAGTTTCCATCCTAGAAAAGATGCAAGTGCAATCATTGCTCATATTGTGATGTACCTTGCCACAGGGGAAAATATCTCATCATAATCGATGCCTTCTTTATGAGAGAAAACTCTGGCAACGAATCTGGATTTATACTTCTCAATGCTACCATCTGCAACATGATTTATCTTGTAAATCCATCTGGAAGTCACAATGGACTTCCCATCAGGTTTGGGAACAACCTCCCAAACATCATTCTTCATTATAGAGTTGTACTCTTATGTCATTGCATCTTTCCAAAATTGCTACTTTGCAAATTCTTCATATTAGGATGGTTCTAAATCACTGATGTGACTCATCAGTGCAACATACCCTGAATATCTGGCAGGTTGTTTGTGCTTTCTGGATGAGCCTACTGGTACTCCATGTTTATCTGCATTTTGTAAGATGTCTCGACACCAAGCAGATCTTCTTTTAGCAGGAGGTTCATTAGGTGACCTCTCAACCAGTTCTACTGGTTCTTCAAAAGCTAACGAATCTGAGGAATCTTTTGGTTTCTCCCTCTCAAACCCTGAAGGGGGAGAATCAGAATTGGGATCCTCCATCTCTGAATCACATTGAATCTTTTTCAATCTTTTGAAAGCAGCTTCCTCATGGAAGGTAACATATCGGTTGACTTCAATCTGTCTCTCACTAGGTACATATATTCGGTATGCTTTGGATGACTCGCTATAACCCACAAACATGCCTTTTTTTCTAGAAGGCTCCATATTTGTTCTCTTTTCTTTCAGTACATGAATGTATACTAGGCTCCTAAAGATCCTCAAGTGTGAGATGTCTGGATCCTCACCAGTAAACACTTCTTATGGTGTCTTCTTATCTAGAATGGCATGCGAGCTTCTATTTTGGATGTACACAACTGTATGGGTGGCTTATGCCCATAATGAGGTAGACATATCTTGATCATGCATCATGGATTTTGCAGCCTCACATATAATTCTATTCTTCCTCTCGGCAACCCTATTTTGTTGAGGGTTATATGGTACTGTTAACTGTCTACATATTACTACATAACTCATTAAATGCAGGTGAAATCAAATTCACCTCCATGATCAGACCTTAATGCACGAATGTGCTTTTCTTTCTGATTTTCAACTAGGGCTTTAAACTCTTTAAATTTGCAAAGAGTTTCACTTTTATCCCTTATGAAATAAATCCACGACTTCCTAGAAAAATCATCTATGAACAATACATAATATAAGAAGCCACTCAGGGATGGGGGTTACATGGGACCACATACATCAGAATGTATTAAACTTAAAATCCCTTTAGATCTAGTAGAAATACTAGAAAAAAATTTCTTAACATTATTCCCAAGTGCACAACCCCGACATACACTATCATGCTCAAAATCAAATATGGGAATACCTTTTACCATCTTTTGAAGTCCTGGTAGTGCTTTGTAGTGTAGGTGTCCAAGCCTTTGGTGCCATAGCTCGCATGGACTGATAGTGTGGTGAATCCTAACTTGAATGCACTTCCCAGGTATCTTGTAGAGTCCTCCTTCTCGAACTCCAATCACAACAGCAGATTCTAGGCTTTTGTTCTTCATCCATAAAAGTGCTTTGTTATCCATGAAGATAACTCGGAAGCCTTTGTCTTCAAGAACCGAAACTGAGAGGAGTTTCTTCTTCAATCCTCGAACATATAGAATGTCCTCCACAAGTAGAATATCATCGGTGCTCAACTGGAATGAGGTGGATCCAACTCCTTGGATCAAATAAGTTGAGTTGTCTCCCAACTCTTCCATGCATGTCAATTCTTTCTCCTTTAGATCGGTGATGGCACTCTTGTAACCAATCATATTTTTTTATGCGCCACTGTCAATCAACCATGTTTCTACATTTGTGATGACGGATCCCAAACTGGATGAGACAACATAATAATCCCTTCTTGTCTCCTTTTCTTCGGATGCATTCTTTTGAGTGATTTCATCTTATATGGCGATAGAAGCATGAAACTTTCATTTTCGCTTTGCTCTGCAATCTCTTGAGAAATGGCCTTTCTTGTTGAAATTGAAGCATCTAGATTTTGACTTGTCAAAGCCTTTGTTGAACTCCTCCTTCTTTGGACAAGATAACTTCTTTTGGAAGAAGGGTTTCTTTCCTTTATTCATTCTTTCCGTGAGGGTGAGATTTTATTCTTTTATACACACTGACTTGCTCTGGATTCGCCCCTCCTCTTGGAGGAAGTCATGCCACAACCTTTCGAAGTTAGGTTGTACCTCTCGACCATTTACCACAGCCAAGAATGTCTCCCATGAGGATGGGAGACCATCAATAGTAGTTTGGAGAAGATCATCTTCATCCACCACTACTCCAATACTAGCAAGTTGATCTCTTACCCAAGAGATCTTGGAGAAGAAGGAGGCTATTGTCCCATCCATCTCCATCTTTAAGTTTCGAAGCTGATTATTCAATGCCCTCTTTTGACTTGGGGCCTTCTTCTCATATAGATTAGTCAATGTATCATCAAATTCTTTCGCGGTCTTCAGCGATGTGATCACGGGCATCAAGATATCTTTTACCAAATCATAGATGATCTGTTTGGCCTTAGCTTGATTCTTCTTGAAGTTGATGCACCCTGCATTAGATGTAGGATCCTCCACCACAGTGGATACAGCCATCCAAGTCATGTTCCTCTAGGATGTTGAGAATCCTATCCTTCCAAGTGTTGAAGTTTGAGGTGCACTAAAGACGACCTTCTGTTCGTACAGAGATTGATGCCATAGTCTTGAAATATTGTGCTCAAATTCTCAGGATCAACGTAGTCTCTAGTTGGCATGCAAAACTGAGCTCTGATACCATGTTAATATTTGGTTGAGCTTTGATATTTAATTCATTTAGATGCAGAGACTTGAAGCAATGAGACAATTCAATCCAAGAAATTCATACAACCATAAAACAAGATATACCCTGGGGAAAATCCTCAAAATTATGAGAACAAAAACCCCATCAATTCTTCTCAATATAATATAATGGATAGCAAAGAATGATTTCTTTTAAAACATAGCATATTTTCTTTCGGAAGATAAGAGATCACCAAACACTCTTGATGAAGATACAGAAGCAATGGAAATTGTTAAAGTTCCAAGATGATCAATAATTTGGTATTTAATTGATTTGATTTGCTTTTATAAAATAAGAGTTTGTAAAGTTTTAACATTTCACTAAGTAACTAATTTTCCTTTATGAAAGGAGTTTTTAAGATTTAACATTCATTAAGTAACTAAATTGTTCACGTTTGTATTTTAAAGAACCACGACCTTAATTTGGAACATAGGTCCTTAATTATAAATATAAGGTTATATAAGAATCGGAATGAAGATAATTTTAATAGAAAAAATCATATATTTTTTATAAAACCAAATTGACATTTTTCTTTAGGACTAGGTATATAGTCAAATAGCCATGCCAAATTATATGTTACATATATGTGCGAGGAGATGGCTTATACATTGCATAGATATTCTCTAATTCTTCTAGGTGGGATAAACTAGGAAGGGATGCTTTGGGCCAATTTGAATTGCTCTTTGGATGGAGCCCATTTTTCCCTAACCTCGTCTCTTTCTAGTAGCATTTGACACAATTTTAGGAAAGGTAAGCCTAGGTCCCTCTATTTTCATTCATTTATCCTAATCGAAGAGGCTTGGCACATGAATCTCTTGCTTGGCTTCTCTGCAAATGTGGGTTTCTATGACCTAAATGTCTTCTCATTCCTCAATTTGGTTAATTCTTTTCTTTCTGGTTTTGGTCTTTTCTCAAACACCTCAAATGTTTTTGGGTCTTCTCTACATGTTACTTTCTGCTCCATGGTATTGATGACTACATAGTATGAAGGCATCAAAGAAGCAAAGCATGAAGCAAACGTGAAAGAGTGTGAAGAAGAATACTTGAAGGCATGTCATGCATATATGATCTGTGCAGATACAACAGAAAGTTGTATAGTACACACAGAAATGAAAAAAGTACTGAAAAAGAACTCAGTAGCCAAAAATCCCAAAGAGTTCAGGGGGATCACTGCAACCAGAACACAGATGAAGCATATAGCTCAAAGAAAATCAGGCAGAACTTCATAATGTGTTGACATCAATGCCAAAGGAGGATATTGTTGAGCATTGGTTGTCATTGATGTCAACTAAAGATGATGACCATCATCCAATGTCAAAGAAGATGCTAACCGATTTAGTATGAGTCACTGATATCAGCACAAGTCAAAGTGGATACAGCATTCCAACAAAAATATGAATAATCCACTTTGAGGAAGTCTATTGCACATGATGAAGAAAGCATGACCATAATAAGCATATGCACAAGCGGTGAAGGTGACAGATATGCAACTTTGGAGTATATCTAAAAGCACAAATATCTGAATAAGACAAGAAGCATATATGTGCAAGGTGACAGACATGGATGTCAGCCTGAAAAAGTATATCTAGACACTGCATCCATTCTATATGAATATTTTTACAATGTCTTAGAGCATATCTAAAAGTGAATTTGTGAATCAAGGATGCATTAAGCATGCAACTTTGGATTATATCTAAGAATTGAATTCAGGCAGAAGATGTGTATCAAGGAGACATCATACATGAGTCAGTATGAAGAATTAAATACGGTGATACTTCATACAGATCCAAAAGTATAGTTCATGAAGATTCAATTCAAGAAGGAACAAAAGCAATGCACTCTACATCATGGAGTCCTTGCGCAGATATTGAGTCCACCAAGATACACCTTCTCATGAAAAACAACCAAGGAATTGGTTGGACAATAGTACAACTGCTCAAACTACCAAGAAGATGATTAGACCAAAGGGACAAGAAAGCTAGCAAGTCTAAGTGTTGCTTGGTTGATGGTTGGGAGTGCACAGGAAGAAAGGAACAACTGACGGTCGGACAATCCTGAAAGCACGTAAGCACAGACAATCAGAAGATGCCTCTAGGTGGTGAAAAGTGCACAAGTTCCTAAATGGGTACGATTGATTGAAGATGACATATGAGTAAGTGCCTCATCCGACAAACATCAAGTGAAAAATTCCCACAAGTAATGATCAGGCAGAGGTCAAATCCCCACCAAAGAGAAGTTGGAGTGTGCGTAGTTTCTGTAAAGTTTCAATACAACAAGAGCACATCACCCAAATGTAATGAAGAGCATGGATAACAATCCCACTGAGCAAAAGACGGAAAATGAACAGACTATGCAATTAGTGATAAGACAAGGGTGCATTACCCACAAGGGATGGTACAACAAAGATCATGGACATATCAAAGATAAGGTGAAATATTGTGCATATACCATAAGGCAATGGTACATCTAAAGCGCAATGGTACACCACCAAGGTGCAAAGTCCCACAAAGTATTGGACCTTAAGGGTGCTTGATACATCAAAGATGACATATCAATAGCGTAGATGATGGCACGTGGCATATGCATGATCCAAGAAGTATGGAAGAAGGGATGCCATGACCGACTTGCAAACATACAATTTGTGCATGACATGTATAAGTAGAGATGGAAGTTGGAGATTGGAAGTAAGTGGAAAGAGAAAGAAGATTGCAAGTTTTGTGAAAGTTTTAGTTTGTTTTTCAGGGCATCAAGGGGCTCGTGGACGGAACATAATGATCTACTGAAGAGCCAGATGTGCACATGCTACAAAACAAAGTTTTGATGGTGTGCAGAAAGATGACGTAAACCTGTGACAATTGCACAAACACGAACAAGAAAAAATACTGAAGAATGTGCAAGTGTTGGATATCTTGAAGGACTGTATCGCAATCAACACATTGATAGTCATAGAAGTTGAAGAGACAGAAGAGCAGAGACCGAATTGAATATTATTAGATATTGCGCGGTTTTCTAGATGATGCATATGAACTGAAGTGAAAGTTTTCAAATTTGAAGACTACATCTAATGCGCAACAATTAAACAATAGCAGGATTAGACAGGCGCATCAAGATGAAGATGATCTAAGACAAGTGCGTTATACTGAACAGATGAATCATTTGAAGCAAAAGACATCACATATAGTCTGAAAGACTGCAACACTTAATCAAAATAGACACATCATAAAGTGTGCAGTTAGTTACTAGTGCTTCATTTTAGTACAACAAAACATCAATTGAAAGCACAGTATCAATTGATCATTGCAGTGATGTAAAGAATAACGTTGAACCATAAGCACAGAATGCAACATCAGCAGAGCACACAATCCATCAAGTATTTCATCAGCAGAAGTGTGATTTTTTAGAAGAAAGAGAATTCAAGTGATGTATGCAAAGTAGTGACAGAATATAGTCTTTATATGAAGGTCACGCACAACAGAATCATCATCAGAAGACATGAATAAGTGCGCAGAGTTAAAGAACAGCAAAGAAACAAGATATATCAGACATCAGGGCCATCAGACAGAGCAAGGAAACGGGGAGTTGGAGCTTCCTTCAGGTTGGTTCCTATAAAACAATAAGGACAAAGGGAGTCGCAACTTCCTTCTGGTTGGTGCATGTAAAACAAAGCGACAGGGGGTCGATGCGTCCTTCCAGCTGGTGCTGGATACAAATCAGGGGGTTGGAGCCTCCTTCCAATTGGTGCTGGTAAAAATAGGAAGTTGGCGCTTTCCTGAATGTAATCTTTCCAATTGTAAAGAAGCATTCTGTGTTTTTCTCTTGTTTGGATTTCCACGTAAAAGTTTTGTGTGTTATGTGTTGATAATGTGGTGCATGTACATGTGAATGTTTATTTATTGATGCATAACAGATGATGAATGATTAAGTAAAGTTTAATCTGTTAAAGAAGGTAAAATATACTAATAATTTTTCTAATGCTAATTCACCCCCCCTCTCAGTATGAAATCAATTCCAACAATGGGTATCAGAGCGGGTGTATTCAGTAACAGATTAACATATGGAAGATAGATCATTGCACAGAAAGAAGAAATGGATAAGCAAGAAGGCATTTCTACAAATAGAGCACAAAGGTTCGATGACACCAACTATATTTTCTGGAAAGTACATATGGAAGTATACTTACAATCTTTAAGTGCAGAAGTCTGGAAATCTATAGTCGATGGTTATGACGTCCCTGCAGTAGTTCCAATCAATCCCACGCAAAGGAGACTATATGAATGAAATGTTAGGGCCAAAAAATGCTATATTATGTGGTTTGACAGGTGACAAATTTGTCAAAGTTATGCCCTGTGCATTAGCTAAAGAAATTTGGGACAAACTTAGAGGCCTATATGAGGGAGATGACAAGGTAAAGAAAGCAAATCTTCAAAATTATTCCAGGCAGTTTGAACCTCTGAGAATGAAATATGAAGAGAACATTACATTGTACTTCTTAAGAGTTGATGAGCTAGTCAATTCTATCAAGAGTCTTTGGATCACCTTGGATGAAGAATCAGTGGTATAGAAGATATTGAGAACTCTTCCTCAAAGATTTAATTCAAAGGTTTCAGTGTTATAAGATCAAGACAATATTGATGAACTAACAAAGGATGAAATTCAGGGGATTCTCACAGCATATGAGATGAGAACAGAATTGAAACTCCCATCAGAAAGGAAGAAACTTTCAAGGCCACGGGAATGGACAAACATGATCATGAAAAAGACTAATGTGATGAATCAGATGATGAAGAATCAAATTTTTTCAAGAAGATTAAAAGAGGACGATGCAAGTATAAGAACAAGTTACCCTTCAAATGTTTTAGGTGTGGAGGAGTAGGTCCTTATGCCCCAAAATGCCCTTACAAGAAAGAATACAGTGACGACGATGAATAATCTAGAGCACATGATCGAAAGTTTGCGTGTTCTCAACATAGACCTCAGAATAAGAGGAGAATTACAAAACAGAGGAAAATTTTGTATACCATAGAAGGAAGCAATATATATGAAGAAAGTTATTGTGACGAAGAACCCAAGGAAGTGATCTTCATGGCCCAAGTGGTAGAAGAAAGTAAAGATGAAAGAATTAAGAACAGCTCAAGGACTACTCCAGTTGCGCAAAACAAGCTTGTATCACTAAACAAGTTTTTCTTTCGTGGATCATTCAAGACACCTCCAAAACAAGTCACACCTCCAAAACCTATCAAAGAGGTCAAAATGGTCAATCACTCCGATGATGACGATACTACAAACATTGACTGGGAAGGTGAAATAATCAGTGCATTGGACGAGTTAAATAATTTTAAGAAGAAGAATAAGTTACCATAGGAACAATTGTCAAAGTATGAATAACATGACAGACCATGTCATGAATCTATTGAAGCATATATTCGCAAGAAGATAACCAGCTGTGAGTGTCAACTGAATTGCACACAAGAAAAGATTCAAATACTTGAGAAAGAAAAGTTTGTTCTAAGATCCTCACTTGATGAGTTGGCACAGGAAATCAGAAATATGTCTAATCAGCTTGAAGAGAAGGACAAAGAAATACTTCACATAACAGAAAAGCTGATCGAGATAAAGGGAAAGAAGCAAGTTAGCACTGATGCAATCTGTGCACAATCCGGATCTGAGGATGAAGTGCACAAAAAGTTGAAGGAGAGTACATCAATTTTGGAAAGGATTCTAAAAGATCAGAGATCACCAAAAGATAAAACTGGTTTAGGCTTTGCAAAGACACCAGGGAAAAATTCCGATAGAGAACAATGTCCAAGACATGACGAAACTTCTAGGTATGAAAAATCCTTTGGTTACAATTACTCTCAATATACTAACCAACGAAGAATCAACAGAGTGAAGTGCGCAAGATGCTATCGTTTTGGCCATATTGCAAAATATTGTGAAACTATGAGATGTTATTCATGTGATCAATTTGGACACAAAGCTGTGTATTGTTGAAGAGTAGTAAACTGTCCAAATGAATAACTGTTACCGAAAGGCTATTTTACTCAAAGAGAATTCAGTAGGAAATATTCGGAGCAGAATCAAAGCAAAAGCGTGCACAATAAAACTTGGATCAAAAAATATCCCCAAAATGAGTGCCCAAACGATGCAGATAATCCTAGAGTAGCAAGCAATTGATGTCTCTCTGGTTATTCCCATAAGGACGATGGGAGACCCTTGAGTTCAAACACGATGCATCTTTATGAATTCAAGGGAATGTTTAATTATGTCTGCAGTTATATTGTGTAATTAGTAGTATTTGATGTTAGGATATGTTCAAGATGTGATTATGTCGCAGATAAGGAAGATTGCATGAATGTAGTCATACATTTATCATGCATAGCATAGAACATA
This sequence comes from Larix kaempferi, assembly GCA_027924585.1. Taxonomy (NCBI): domain Eukaryota; kingdom Viridiplantae; phylum Streptophyta; class Pinopsida; order Pinales; family Pinaceae; genus Larix; species Larix kaempferi. Next base: position 31,694,405 of record BSBM01001005.1, read on the forward strand.
GAAGCATCATATCTGGTTTAGTTGCACAAAATATAAGCATAATATTTTTGCATGAAAATCTAAACAATGCTAAGAACATGAAACTACGTGAAACGAATCTCTTTCATTATATTCATAAATTGCATCATGGTTAAAAAAATTGCACGATTTAAGAATCGATGTTGAAGCCATGAATGGAATATACAAAGTAAGGGAGAAAAATTGACAATGTTGAGGCATTCTATAGCTGTAATTCAAGGTAAAGGTCTGAATCCGACCAGCTTGCAAGTCACAATTCCAAGTCCATTGGAACCAAAGAAGAACACTCAGGAACAAAATGAAGAGGAATAAGTCGCAGACCTACAGACGATGATGAGTCAACCTGCTGAGGCCATAGATGAGACAATTCTTACAGAATCTGCTACTACTGATGCTCCAGATTGTCAATTTTGTGAGTCAGAAGGTTCAACATCCCAGAATGATGATGGTTCACCTACGATTGAGAAAACTGATGCAAAATCTAGTTGTCTTGCACCTGTTTCTACCATGAGTCCATATCAGTTCACAAGTGTGAGAACTCTGATTACTGTGACTGAACAACACATTGCACATTCTCAGGGGAATTGGTCACTCCGCAATTAAAGGAGGTGATTGTAAGGAAAGGAAGAACAAAAAGAAAGGATGAGACAATAATGCGACACAAAAGAGCAAGGATGCAAGAAGTGATGGAACAACCATTGCTCGCATAGATCTTATATAATCCATCAAGGGATGATCACACGCATGTAGTTATTTGATGAGAAAGGAATTCAATGTCGCACAAATAAGAAAGGATGATGGATCGCCAAAAATAAATGTTGAACTTAATGAATTTTTGGAAACAATGCAAAAATAGGGAAGTTCAATTCATTGCACTGCCTTAACTCAAAAGATTCCAGTATGAAAACAACATGTCACTCTTGCCACACGAACTGAGGTTCATGTCCTCTATATGGAAAACGTACCATATCTTCTGTTGGATGTGACTACATTAAATGCGACAAAGCTCAGTGACAGTGTAGTAAATGGAATAGGTGAAGAAGTATGGTGCATGAAGAATAATGCAAAATCAGTAGTTAAAAGGAATGCATTGCACAGTAGGAAAGCATGTAAGACAACAAAGATTATTGCGCAAGAAAAATATGGTGATGCAGAAACAAAAGATCAGTGCGCAAAGTATGGTAACGTGTTGTGATACGAAGATATCTACTTCAGAAAAGTTAATTAAAGATAATTGTGAATAAACATTGAACAATGAAGCATAGATATAGGGGGGTTATCCCATGAAAGGTTAGAACTGTTCAGGCGCAAAACACAAGAAGAAGAATTCTCAAAGCGCAATGGACCTCTTTTCCATTGATGTCAAAGGGGGAGAAATGCATGAAGCTGTTGGACCTGAGGAGAAATGCATGAAGAAGTTGATTGAAATGAAATGCATACATGAGGATACAAACAGAAATGCATGAAGCTGATGCATAAAGAAAACATGAGAAATGTAGAGCAGGAAGTATGGAGCATATGTGAAAGAGCGTGAAGTGTTGAGGACTGCAGAGTATGAACACATCAGAGAAGTAGAGCATGAAGTATGGAGTAGACATGAAAGAGCGTGAAGTATTAAGCATTGTAGAGTATGAAGACATCAAATAAGTAGAGCATGAAGCATGAAGCAGACATGAAAGAAAGTGAAGAATAATACTTGAAGACATGTCATGCAAATACGACAAGAAGTTGTATAGTATGCACTGAAATGACAGAAGTACTGATAAAGAACGCAATAGCCAAAAATACCAAAGAGGTCAGGGGGATCACATACAAATGGGGGCACTGCAACCAGAACACAGATGAAGCACACAACTCAAAGAAAATCAGGCACAACTTCATAAGGTGTTAACACCAATGCCAAAGGGGGATATTGTAGAGCATTGGTTGTCATTGATGTCAGTTAAAGATGATGACCATCATCCAATGTCAAAAGGAGGTCAACTGATTCAGTATGAGTCACCGATATCAGCACAATTCAAAATGGATACAACATTCCAAAAGAAATATGAAGACGCCACTTTGAGGAAGTCTACTGCGCATGATGAAGAAAGCATGAACATTAAAAGCATATGTGCAAGAGGTGAAGGTGACAGATATGCAACTTTGGAGTATATCTAAAAGAAAAAATATCTAAAGAAGACAAGAAGCATATATGGGAAAGGTGACAGACATGGATGCTAGCCTAAAAAAGTATATACAGTCACTGCATCCATTCTATCTGAAGATGTTTACAACATCTTAGAGCATATCTAAAAGTGAAGATGTGAATCAAGGATGCATTAAGCATGCAACTTTGGAGTATATGTAAGAAGTGCATTCAGGGATCACTTATTGTTCTGGTCAGGATTTATAATTAAGCAAGAAGAGCAAGGAAAGAAGTATACGCCTAATAAACAATCAAGTTTTGTGAAGAAATATAAGAGAGACGTAGGGAAGGATGTAACACAAGATAATTTGCAAAATGCTGATGTACAAGGAATTTTTCAAAACCCTGAAGATATAGTGCAAGAAGACAGGCGTGGAAAACAACATGAACATGTTTCAGAGGATGTTACAGAGAAAGATAATGAGTCTAATGAAAAGCATAGAACTACTAATGAAAGGCTAAGGGAGGACTTAGAAGACATAAATTCTCATCACTAGGAACTAATTGTAGTAGCTAAAGAAGCTTTAGGAAGGAAAGGACAGGTAGAAGTGCAAGCAGAAGAAATGGCAAAGCAAATCGAGGAATCAAAGAAGCAGAACAAGGGATTACTCAACAAAGTTCGAGGATTGGAGACTCAACAAACTCATGATAAGAAGAAATCACATGCCTTGGAAGGCATAGCTATGCTGGCTGAGGCTGCCAAGCAGTTATGAGTTACTTATCTCCAGCTGTCAAATAGATTACTTTTGTTATTATATACATAGTTGTTAGTTGGTTGTTTAGAGATTCGAAGCTAAGATATAGTTCCTTAATGTAACTATTTTGTGAATAGACCTAAAGGTAGTTTTCAAACTACTTTATTTTGTAAAGGGATAAAAGAAAGAAAGTTGAGACTAGAATGGTTCGATTTTTGTTTCAAGAAGCAATATACAGACTGGAGCATTGGTATACACATTCAGATTTATGCATATGGTTCTGTTGTAAGTTTTGAAGACTGAGATTGATCTATATATGAATATAAGCCACTATATTTTGTCTATTTATTTTTTTAATGGTCATTTTGACCACTCAACTTGTGATTTCATTCCTTATTTAAAGTTTTTACTCATGCGAATGCTCATGTGTTGTGGACTGAACCAGTACTGTGCAAATGAATGCTTAGGGTTTATGTTTATCATCTTACATTGTTATATCTCAGTTTTTGGATTTACATGATTTAGTTTTTGTATTGGTTGAAATATTGATTATCTTCTTGAATATGAAACCCTAAAACCAAAAAAATCACAAAAACAAATCTTATTTTATGTTCATTGTATTGAGATTGTGCTAGCTTGTTTCCTCTATAGTCTAGGAGCAATTTCTAGGACAAACATCTTTGGCGCCGTTGCCGGGGATGAAAGTGAAGTTATATCTTCCCTGGAGTATCTATATTCTTCTATTTTTGAGGTGAATAAGATCAGAAGTTTTTATTTCAGACTACATCTTCACCAAAACATTGGTTCACAGTGGCTTCTAAGAGGATTGGAACAAGATAAAAACCTATGTCACCCTTACATCCAGGTGTGTCAGATCCTGAACAGATTTTGAAGAAGGATAAAAAAGAATCATCTTTTCAAATATCTCACTCTTCACCTTCTTTATTTTCTGATGATAAATCATACTCAAGATCTCCATTTGGGTTTTCAGAATTTAAATTAGAGGAGATAAAAGAACAATTTCCATGGTTTTCACCTACTATTCAAGTTGATACTCAGGTTTTCACTAGTCCCTTGTCTGCCCAAAAGCTTAAAACTGCATTTTCTAATAAGATTACCTTTGTTCATCACAAAACTAATGTTCCTACCCATCAGCTAAGTCCAAGTAAAATTGTCAATAAACCTTTGTCTTCATCAAGTCAAATTATTTCCAAGATGGTAGGACAACAACAACTTGACATGATGGACAGAATGGTAGCTGCTAAGTATGCTCCCTTAGTTATCCCCCAACCTCTAAATGCTTTTCCTGGAGGAGACTATCAGAAATACCTTCCTAGGTTTAATGGTCAGGGTGAAATCACTGCTGAAGAACATTGGAATGCATTTCTGAGGTATGCAGATAACCAGAATATTGAAGCTAAAGATGTGTGGATGAGAATGTTCAGACAGAGTTTACACGGGGAAGTAAGAATTTTTTTTTTGGAATTTCCAGCTAACTCAATAACCCTAATTGAAGAACTCCAAGAAATGTTTATGAGACAATGGGGAGATACTAAAGTTCATACTTATTACATAACAGAATTTGCAGCATTGAAAAGGAAAAAAGATGAAACTGTAGCAGACTTCTCCAAACGTTTCAATAAGATGTACGGAAGTATCCCAACTGAAATCAAGCCTTCCATGACCTCAGCTAATTTAACCTATGTTAATTCCTTTGATCATGAGTTTTCATTGCATTTAAGAGAAAGAAGGTCAGTTACTTTACTGAACATGCAAGAAGCTTCCCTGGAGGTTGAATCCAACATCTTAGCCTCGAATAGGATTAAATATTAGTCAGATTATCAGGTCCATGACCAGAAAGGTAAAAACAAAATGATACCTTCAGCCTCTACTTCAAAGAAAGAGGAGACTAAAATAGATGAGATGAATAAGTTGATTCGAACTTTAACTACAAAAGTGAGCAAGCTGGAGTTGGAAAAGAATTCGAATAAGCCTACTCAGGAAGGGGAAATAAATCCTTATCAAAATCCTAATCAGTTTAGGTGTCCATTTGTTCCTAGATTCATCCCTCGAGAAAGAAGAAACAATGACATTCATAGAGAGAGAAGGGAGAATGAAGACTAGAGAGTTCCTCCCCCATTCCAAAATAATTTTATAGAAGAAGTTAAAGAGGTTGAAGATTTGCAGTATGAGGATTCAAATCGGAATCTAAATTACTTTGGGGAGTTGTCATCAGAAGGTTTTACAACTGAGTATAGCTATCAGAATTCTGAACATTATGATCCATACAATTATCAAGAAGGAAGTGATCATGACCCTCAAGTCTCAGCTGGTATGTGTCAGACTGGACCTAAAAAATATTATAATTTAAGATCAGGTCCAAAACAGATTACTCAGATTCCAAAGAAGAAGATTGTTTCACCTGCTAAATAGTTACCTAATCAAACACAGGAAAAGAGACAGAACCATGGTGATTAGGCCAAAACAATAGAAATTGAAGAAATTAACAGAAATGTGCAGACTTTCAACTTTGAGAATGAGTTGTGTAAGATTAATATTTTAGTGCCATTGACTGAATTAATGAAAACTCCTTGTTTTAGAGATTCTGCATGTAAGTTATTGAATGTTCCATCTAATCACCCTCCTTCAGATACTGTAAATTTATAAGAGGAACATCCTACAATTATTCTTGGTTCTGATTCATCTGATAAGCCTGAAAATGGTCCAAACTTTCCTCCACCTTTTGATATAGCATTGACTGTCCATGATCAAATGATTCACAACTGCCTTTTAGATTCTGGAGCCTCTCATAACCTGATGCCTAAAGCAGTCATGGAGGCCCTTGGTTTGAGTGTCACAAAGCCATACCATGATTTATTTGCATTTGATTCCAGAGCTATAAAATGCCTAGGAGTGATTAAGGATCTTGTGGTAAATCTTACTCAGTTACATATGAAAAGTGTTATTATGGATGTGGTGGTAGAAGACATCTCTCCTAAGTTTGGTATGTTACTATCGAGGTCTTGGGAAAATAAAATAGGGGGGACTTTATAAATGGATTTAGCATATGCAACCATTCCAGTGTTTGGGGGAGAGAATAGAAGATTGTACAGGGAATTGCAGTATGGTTTCATAGTCACAGATGACAGGAACCCAACCTATCATCCCCTTTATGCAGTAGATGAAGAATTAGGATCTTGTATGCTTAATTTCAGTGATTAGAACACAATTGGGATACTACAGGTAGAAAAACAAACATCAGTCAAGCCTAGCATTGAACAAAAAGAAGAGTTGTGGCAGATGTACTTTGATGGCTCTTCATCCAAGGAAGGAGCAGGAGCTGGTATTGCTTTTATTTCTCCTGGTGGAGAGGTGATCTATTTGATTTATAAGTTGGAATTTGTGACTACTAATAATACAACAGAATATGAGGCATTAATTCTTGGCTTAAGGGCTGCGAAGGACCTAGGAATTCAACAACTTTCTGTTTATGGTGACTCTGAATTAGTTGTCCAATAGGTGAAGGGAAAGTATCAAGTAAAAAAGGATTTGTTGAAAGTATATAGGAATGAGGTCTGGGATATGATTGATAATTTCTTCATAGGATTCAATATTTCATTCATTCCCAGAGATCAAAATCAGACAGTTGATTCATTGGCTTTGGTAGCCACACATTTCAAATTCCAAAACATACTCAGCTAAAATACTCAATTGAAGTAAAATATAGGCCTTTAGTACCAGACAATATCAAACAATGGAGATTGTTTGAGGATGATGTGGAAACCGAAAAAAAAATGGAGTTAACTGGAGAGTTTTCTAATTCTCTAATTGATCAAGATTAGAATGAGGAAGTTGATGACACTGTTGCATACACAAAAAATACAATTGTTGATCATAAAATTATTGAGTTGAAGGGAAATTTTATTCCTAAGGGTTTGGTTCCCCTTGAGAGAATATTTTCCAAAGATGATACTTTATTAAAACCTTTAATGCAATCTTTAGAAGATAATATTATAAACTGTAACATTGGTACAGAGGATCAATCAAGGATGGTGAATATTTCTACATCTCTCTCAATTGAGCAAAGAAACGGGTACATTAGATTACTGAAAGAGTTTGTTGACATTTTTTCTTAGTGTTATGAAGATTTGAGAACCTATGATACTAGCATTATTCAGCATAAGGTTCCTTTAAAACCAAATGTGAAACTTTTTAGACAAAAGTTAAGGAGAATTAATCCATCCTTGCTACCAGTCATAGAAAAGGAGGTCAAGAAGTTATTGGATGCAAAGATAATTGTTCCACTCAGGTATTCATCATGGGTGGCAAATTTAGTTCCAGTACGAAAGAAGAATGGAGATATTAGGTTATGTGTTGACTTCCGAAATTTGAATAGAGCTTCACTAAAGGATAATTATCCATTGCCTAAAATTGAACAAATTCTGTAGAAAGTGGTTGGTGCTCAGAGAATCTCGATGGTTGATGGATTCTTAGGGTATAATCAAATAGTTGTGCATCTAGACGATAGGGAAAAAACAACCTTCATAACTCCTTGGGGTACATTCATGTACGATAAGATGCCATTTGGTTTGATGAATGCCGGTGCAACATTTCAAAGAGCTATGGATATATCCTTTGTTGGAGAAAAAGAGAAATTTGTATTAATTTACCTTGATGATAATACTGTGTTTTCTAATTCTGATGATGAACACTTGCAACATCTTAGACAAACATTTTTAAAGTGCAGGAAATTTGGGTTGTCATTGAACCCCAAGAAGTCACATTTTGTTGTTCAGGAGGGGAAGCTTCTAGGACATCTTGTTTCAGCGGATGCCATTAGAATAGACCCTGAGAGAGTCAAAGCAATTATGAATATTACTATCCCAAGTGTTATAGGTCAAACTTGCACCTCTCCGTCCGTGATCACCCTGAGCTGCTGATCACACAAAAGGACAACTTGGATGGAGGAGCATGTTGACCTTGGATGATATGACAACTCATTCCATTTCCTGAAAATACTGGAAAACCACAAAAAATATCATTTTAAGATATGAGTGCTACTCTACTTAAAGAGACTAGCACCCATACGCTACTCCACTGTATAATAGTAGCGCCCATATCCAAGTATACGCTACTCCAGTGGAGCAAAGTAGCGCTCGACATTTAAAATCGATTGAGCGCTTGTTGTTAAACACTATGGTAGCGCCCTATACGCTACTCCACTGAAGAAGAGTCGCGTACATCTTAAAAGATGATTAAAAAATATATTAATTCATCGAGGAGGATTAGTTGATGGCAGTTTCCTAACTCCCCCAACTTCCTCCATAACTACATCTCGACCTGAACTGCTTCTTTGAACCTATAAATACCAAGAAGGTTAAAGGAGCAAGGTTAGAAATTATTAGAGGAAATTATTGCTAGAAAAGCTAGAGGATGAGTTAATGGAGAAACTTTAAGACATTGGAGAATTTGATGTTGAAGACAGCCAAGCCATAGTAGAGCCAGAGCCCAGAATCTAGTTGCAAGAGCCTGCTTCATTGTTAGGTTTGCTGAAGGAAAGGTAGATTCGAAAGCTGGACACGAGACTGAGTCAAGGCTAGGATCAGACTTCGATTAAGAGGTGTGTTCCCTAAATCTACAATCTATTTCTTTTTGTAAATGTCTCTGTAATAACATCAATACACTTACCTGTCACCCCAACCAAGTTGATAGCTTTAGTTTCCTGGCTATAGGGTAGAAATGCCCTCCAACAGACTGGCGACTCCACTGGGGAAATAGAGTTTTTGGCTTTAGGAAACCTTGTTCTTGTGTGTCTTCTCAGTTTGTTTTGACTTCTTTGATGTGTCAAGAAACTTTATAGGTAGCCCTTGCTTGTTTCTTTCCTGCTTTCATCAGTTTTTGATACCTTCCAGAGTCAGTTTTTAAGTCTTTGAGATATGAGCGCTACTCTGGTATATATACAGTAGCGCCCATACGCTACTGTGCCATATATACAGTAGCGCCCGTTTCTGTTTGGGCGCGAGTTTCCCTACTACACAGTAGGGTACACTTTCTGAAGCAGTCTGTTTTTGCTTTGCTTGTTTGTTAGCCCTTTTTATGATTTGCTGACTTTGCTGTGGGATCCTTTGGACTGTTGCATGAGGTTTTAACTGTTACTTAAGTCAAAGAACCTTCTCTTGAAGTTTTTTCCATCTTTTAAACCACTTGTTGACCTTTGAAATTTTTGGGACTTTTTATTGACTTTTTGGAAGACTTGGTGGTGTTTGGTGACGAACACTTTCACTTTTTTAGACCCTGACTACTCATTGCCAGTTTACAAACCTGTATACCCCTGTATTTGTTGTTTGTGGTGACGTTGTTTTCTCTCTACTACCCCCATCCTTTATTTAGGGTTTGGTCCTTGGTAGAGCCTCTAGGGTGTCTTCTTTTTGGTCAAGTTTCATTCTTCCTAGACTCATTGTCTTCTGCTGGTTACAAGTGCTTTTTAAACAGCTGTAGGCTAGTTTCATCTCTCAGTTTCTTTGTGTTAGTAAGGCAGCTTGCTTGTCTACTTGTGCTTGGCTTTGTGGTCTTGCTAGGGTTAGACACTTTAGGTCAGTCCTTTGGTGTTTTTCTCCTTTGTTTTCTCCCACTTGGTGTCCAAGTTAAGAGGCTTTTTCTTAGTAAAAAACCTGTAGACTAAGTCTTTTTCGAGCTAGGGTTTCGATAGCTATAGGCCTAAAAACGTTTAGCCATACTTACACACTTTGCATAAAAAGTTTTATTTGGCTTTCCATTTTTGCATAGTTCTTTTTCGTTTATTGAAAAAGCAAAAAAAAATGGTATTTTAAGTTAAAATAGAACTTGTTTTGTCATTGTAAGATAATTTAGTATATTTTGCATAATTTAAAAAAAAAAAAAAAAAATTTAAGTAAGTTTGCTTAGATTTTCAGTTTTGGAAAGAAGTAGATATAAAAAGTGAAAAAGCTTTGTTGTAGGAAAGATTGCATTATATTTGCACTTTTGTTTTCTTGTTATAACCACGCTCACACACTCACTATCCTTTTTGCGTAATAAAAGCCCTGAAATTTGTTAATAAAATGAACTAGAAACTTTTTATTTTTAGGGTACACTACACCAACTAGTTTTGGTTAGGTTCTTGGGTTTAAATCACCTTAAACCACCCAAGATCACACATTGCGCAACAATCGTAGTGAGACTATCATAGGCAAACCCACCTCACTCAAAATTTGCCTGGGATCTATGCAGTAGGTCATTGCGAGATCAGTTTGTGGGAATACTCCTCCTACTTACTGTTCGAGCATACGCCAGGATCGGATTGCGTATTGGGGACTCTTTCGAGTTTCGGGCTTAGCTACCCTGCCCACGCTTTCTTATTCGACCGGTGACTGTTCCCCCAGGAATTTTCGGTGTTGTGGTATCCATAGTATCATACTTCTAGGTTCATACACAGGTGACAGCAGAGGGTATATCTGCTGTACCTAAGACAGACGTGGGAGGAAACCCCGTGCATGTCTTTGGGAGGGCGGTTGGGTGATTCCAGCACTTGCACCCTTAGTCATTGTATTGTGGACCCCGGTTAACTGTCTTTCTTCCTTCGTTGATCTGTTCTGGGCCCTAATCATCCCAGACTCTTCTCCGGAAGGCACCTTTGTTTGACTGGTTTGTATACTTAGGAATTTTTTTTTAGTTGGTGTGCTGTTTGCCCCCTAGTTGTAGCGGCCACTAGGTTCTAGTCTGTTATTTTATTTTTATAATCACGGAGAATCAACAACTTCGTAGATCGAGAAGCACTCAAAACCTTCCACCAGTTAGGACAGAACCCTTACAGCCTGCTAGACGACAGCGGGTAAACCCCGGTATTTCTGCAGAAATTACTCCTGAAATAGAATTACCTGAAGAAATCCTTGTAACAGAAAACCTTGAAATTGAGGTTCCTGAGGAACCACTACCAGGTACCACAGATCAGCAACACTTTAGTACTGTTGAGGTGGAATATATTACTTCCGCGGAGTATAGCACTCCTTTCAATCCTCCCTTAACCAATACTAGAATTCCGCTTTTGTCACTTGTTGGTTTCCAGCAGCCATTTTTCAGTGCAGATATTTCCTTTCCCGGACATCTGATGTCTAACTCAGGAGGTGAATAGGGGGTTCCCCAAACTCCAACTTTACGTTTGAACACCAGCACAGTTAACCCTTCTTTTACTGCTACACCTAGTCAGGCACAAACCACATCTGTGCCTACTTCATCTTTCAGTTTCAACACTAGTACATTAGGCATGCCTAGTTTTACAACGATGGCATCTATTCCTACACCTACTGTTGGATCTAGCAGTATGGCCAACTGTGCAACACCTTCTACTTCCCAACCGTTATATCAGATTCCTAGTACTTGGGTTTCCACACCCGTGGTAGGACCAAGTGCTTCTGCAAACATGCCAGTCATGGGTACCATGACTGCACCGTCCACATCAGCTTCTACTGGTTTCAACACCTTTGTAGGCCCTAACTTGAACCAAGGTAACATGCCTGCAAGTAACACCCCTTTTTTCTTATTTTCAGGGGGAGGGGGTAATATCTTTAACCAACAATATGGCGGGGCTAATACCCAGCCACACTGGACGAACCCGCAAAGCACTAATCCACTCTCGTATGGGTGGGGAAAGTTTAATAACTCTTTCGTACAACAACAACAGCTGGCAGGGGGCAACCCCTACCAACAAATACCTGGGGGTAACCCCTACCAACAGTTAGCTGGGGGAAACCCCTATCAACAGTTGGTAGGTGGCAACTCCTATCAACACATGGCCGGAGGCAACCCTTATCACCAGATGGCTGGGGGAAACCCCTACCAACAATTCATGGGACAAATGATGGGTGGTTCCCCTTATCAAGCATCATCTTACCGGCCTCGTCTACCTTTCTTGGCAACTTTGAATTTTCCAGACCTTTCGAAACTGACAAATGATCTTGTGTGTCATAATGCCACGTGGCCATCAGTTCCCACCAAATTACCTTCGGATATTCCAAAATTCGAAGGAAAAACAGGTGAATATCCTGGTGACCATGTCACTACCTTTCACTTATGGTGTTCTTCAAATTTGTTGAACGAGGATTCCATCAGATTGAGATTGTTTCAAAGGACCTTAACTGGTCCTGCAGCCAAATGGTACATTGAACTACCTGCAACTACTTTCTCTAGTTTTGGGGATCTAGCAACCGTCTTTTTGAACCATTTCCAGCTTCCTGTTCGATATGATGCCGGAACAGAACTTTTGTCTACTTTTAGACAAAACAAAGCCACTCACTTATCTGACCACATTCAGGAGTGGTGAAGACGGAAGAGGCTCATAAAGGCCAATATCCCTCCAGAGTTCCTGCTTGAGTGGTACTTGAAATCACTCCTCTCGTATCTTTCTAAGGAAGTAGGAACATCTGGAGTATCCAATGAAGAAGAAGCCATCTTAAGGACTCAACAGTTAGACCTTGTATATGCACAATCTGGTTTACTGTACGAGATTATACTTGACGCACCGAGATCAAACACTGATCTGAGTAGACCCAAACCTGGACCACATGCTGACGGCATAGTGGGTTCAGTTGACTCTGCAGCCTTCGAAGCACTGACCAAACAGGTACATGCCTTGGCTGTCAAACAATCAACTGCAGACATTTCTTCTATCACAACCTCTCCTTCTACTTCTGAATCTGTTAATCAGGTTCAGAACAATCAAAAGGGCCCTCGGCAGCCCAACAACAAAAAGAAGGGCAAGAAAGGAGAGGGGAACCAACAAAATCCCAAAAAAGACAATGCCGAAGAGGGTAACAAAGAAGAAAAGAAGGTTAGGTTCCCTTGTAAACTTTGCAAGCAGAACCACCTTACTCATCAATGCCCTCTACTAGAAGAAGCCCAGAAGCTCTTAAGAGAGAAGAAGCCTGCCGTCTTGAAAGATCCATTTCCTAAAGGGCAAGGCTCAACTTCTAGCACCTCCAAAACTGGGGGCATTTCGCACGCTTTGGTTGATCAAACATTTATAAACATGGTTAATTCAGATGCACTTTTGCAAACTAGAGCCAGGAACTATACCCCGGAAGCGCCGAAAAAGGATAAGGAGATTGCTGAATCCTCCACTCCTCTCCACATACCTGTGGACCCAATGCCCAAGATTCTGAAAGGTGTCTTGAAGAGAGCATCGCACAATCCCAACACACAGGTTGCTTCCAACTACAATGTGGTTGAAGATCTAGCCCAAACCCCTTGTGCCATGTCTACTCTAGAAGTTTTGCAGAGTTGTCCATTGCAACGAAATGCACTTCTGACAGCTATTGGGAGTATGGAGTCCTCCAACATGTCTGCGCGATTTGACATGACTGATGTCAAATACCGGTTGCCGTATCACGTTGCCCTCTAGATTGAGGTCGTTCATGGTCCAATGACCATCAAACGAGATGTAGTAGATGAGGGAGCGTCGACTTGCATAATGTCGATTTCCTGTTGGAAAGCTCTAGGTTCTCCTGAGTTAGTCCCTTCCAACACAATGCTTACTGCATTTGATGGTAGAACTTTCCGTCCACATGGAGTTTTGCCATCATTTAATGTCACTTTGGCCGGTAAGACAGTTGTTGTTGAGATAGAAGTTCTGGACGCTCCACTCGATTACAATATGTTATTGGGCAGGAGTTGGACTTATGCCATGCAAGCTATAGCATCGACAGTTTTTCGAGTGGTCATGTTCCCATATGAAGGTAAGATCGTTACAGTCGATAAACTTTCTTTCACTCAAGGAAAACACCAGACTTCTTCGGAAAACACGATTCCTTTGGTTGATCAAACCTCCCCGGTTAAGGAGAGTTTAGGAGCAGGGTTGTATGGTTCGTTAATAGGCACTTTCGACATCCCCTCCCCTGTTCTTTTTATGCGTTCTGATGTGGGTACCGCTACTAAAACATTTACGGTCGGTTTAAGAACTGATCCTTGGATCCTTCCTACCACGTCAGACCCTTTTGTGCCTCCCTCCATTGCAGAAGTGGCCTATATGGAAACTCAACACACTGCAATGGAACATATCATGACTCCACCGGTCTCTGTCGAGTCAGATATGGACTATGCTTCGGCATGGTCACTGAATTCTACTCACTCGTTCGATTGTTTAGATACAATTTTGCCATCTGATGAAGCCATCTTAGAGGTTATGATGGGCCTGGACCAACCTTGGGAACATATGCATCATAGGTCCTACATACTTCTAGATCTAGACAGAATTGAGAGAGGAGAATTCCCTGTGAAACCCGGTGGATTGGTTGATTTGTCATCTTCCCCTTCTACTTCAAAAGCTGTTTATGCTGAAGAGAATATGGCTAATATTTCAAGAACAATTCCAATCAACATTTCCACCAAACCCGGGGTCGTGGAAAATATTTTTATTGGTGCAGACTGTTCTCCAGAAGAGATAGCTCTGTATACAAAACTGTTTAAAGAATTCCGTGACGTTTTTGCCTGGTCATATGAGGAGATGCCAGGTATCGACCCAACCATTGTGGAGCATGTCATCACGACATACCCTAACGCAAAACCTGTGAGACAAAACCTCCGTCCCGTAAACCCTAGAAAAGCATCCGCCATCAAGGCGGAGGTTGAAAAGTTGCTCAAAGCCGGTTTCATTTATCCGATCGATATGACGGAATGGGTTTCAAACCCTGTTCCGGTTGATAAAAAGCAAGGCACTATTAAAGTTTGTACTGACTTTCGGGATTTGAACAAAGCTTGTCCGAAAGACAACTATCCCACACCATTTATCGATCAAATCATAGATGCGTGTGCAGGACATGAGATGTTCTCTTTTATGGATGGTTTTTCGGGATACAATCAAATAGAGATCAAACCTGAAGATCAGCATAAAACAGCTTTCATTTGCCCGTGGGGCACCTTTGCTTATCGGAAAATGCCATTTGGTTTGAAGAATGCTGGAGCTACTTTCCAGCGAGCAATGAATTTTTCTTTTCATGATATCAAACACATTGTAGAACCTTACTTGGATGATCTCCCGACGCGATCTCGAAAGAGACGGGACCATCCGGATCACCTTAGACAAGTGTTTGAAAGATGCAGAAAATATAAGATTCGTTTGAATCCAAATAAATGTGTATTCTGTGTCGAATCGAGACGTTTACTAGGTTTCATTGTCTCTAATCGTGGTATAATGGTTGACCCACTTAAAGTAGAGGCGATTGTAAATATGCCTCCTCCTCGCACCTTGCGACAAATTCAAAGTCTGCAAGGCATGTCTAATTTCTTACGGCGATTTATCATAAACTACGCCAAAATTACCAAAGGTTTTATGAGGCTACTCAAACAAGACTCCTACTTTGTATGGGACGAAGTTGCACAAGCATCCTTTGAAGCTTTAAAAAAGGCACTCCTTTCAGCACCCTTGTTGAGCCCGCCAGATTACTCAAAAGATTTTCTTTTATACCTAGCAGCGTCTCTTACTACAATTGGTATAGTTTTGGTTCAGGAAGACGATATGTTCCAAGAACATGTTGTCTACTATCTTTCTCGTGCATTGATAGCCCCTGAGGTTAAATACTCGCACGTTGAGAAGTTAGCACTTGCTGCGGTCTATGCGGTACAAAGGCTTCGTCACTATATACTTTTACGAACTACTACAGTGATAGCAGAAGTCAATCCTTTCCAGTACGTTCTCAACCGACGAATCATCAGTGGGAAATACAATAAATGGATTGTGATTCTACAGGAATTCGATTTGGTATTCCAATCAGCCAAATCGAAAAAATCACTAGTGTTCACTGAATTAATCTCAGAATTTCCAAGTGACCTAGAACGCATTGAGGAAGAAACATCATTCCCTGACGAACATATCTTTCTCATCGCCTCCTCTGACCCATGGTACGGATATATTTTAATATATCTCCAGACTTTGAGGTGTCCTACCACTTTTTCCCGAGAAGAGCGACGTAAGCTTAAAACCCATGCGAAAAACTACCTTATTATCTCAGATACTTTATATCGACGGGGGGTAGATTCCATTTTACGAAGTTGCTTAACTCGAGAAGAAGCTGAAGCAGTATTAAATGATGCCCACAGTGGAGCTTGTGGGGGACATCTTTCCGGGTTGGCAACAACTCAGAAGATACTGCGTGCCGGATATTTTTGGCCCACGATCTTTAAAGATTGTGTGGAAGCAGTGAAACACTGTCGACCGTGTCAGTTTTTCACTAAGAAAATGAGGGCACACCCAGCTCCTCTTCATCCTGTAATTACAGCAGGTCCCTTCACAAAATGGGGGGTTGATTTCATGACATGCAATCCAGTTTCAGCTGGAGGACATCATTACATCATCGTTGCCGTTGACTACTTTACTAAGTGGGCAGAGGCAATGCCTACTGTTAAGGCAGATGGAGAAACGGCCACTTATTTCGTATTTAATCAGATCATATAATGGTTTGGCATACCTAAAGAGATAGTGACTGATCATGGCAGTCATTTCCAAAATAGCATGATGACTGAGTTATATACAATGCTTGGTTTTCGACAAGAACATTCATCCTCATACTATCCTCAGGCGAATGGACAAGTTGAAGCAGTGAACAAAACTTTAAAAATCATATTGCAAAGAACTGTTAATGCCAGTCGGAATAACTGGCACATCATGCTATACTCGGCTCTTTGGGCTTACCGAGCCAATGTTAAGACTGCTACCAGTTTCTCTCCCTTCCAACTGGTGCATGGGATAGAAGCAGTTGTGCCAATCGAATGCGAGATTCCTTCGCTAAAACTAGCAGTTCAGTTACTACCCGATACTTCAATACTCGAAGAACGTTTGTTACACTTAGAACATCTAGATGAACAGCACCGGGATGCGCTTACAACAAATGAGGTTCACAAAAAACGAGTCAAAGGACAATACGACAAAACCGTCAAACCTAGAGTTTTCATCGAGGGAGATTTGTTCCTACTTTGGGATCAAGACAAAGAACCTTTAGGACCCTGTAAATTCAAATCCAGGTGGCTCGGACCTTATATAATTTCTAAGGTATTGAAGAAAGGTTCCTATGAACTGGTAGATTACGAAGGTAATAAGTTGGCCGAGCCTAGAAATGGGCTCTACCTGAAGAAGTACTACGCCTAGGCTGAAATGCTTTTTCTTGTAACATAGATGTATATTTTTGTAAAGCTAATTTTGTTATGCTCGTTAGGTGATCTTATGTGTGTTTCGTTTCGTGTACCAGATGTCAACCGAACATTTCCTAGGATTTGCTGATGGCGCCAGTCGCCACACCTGTCAGTTGGCTGCAGCAGCTTGGGTCATTTACTCACCCGCTGACCAACTTGTTTCTTCGAGGGGGGTTTGTTTGGGACCTACCACGAATAATGTGGCTGAATACAGTGCAGTTATAGAACTTCTCCGAGATGCTCTCAGTCATGGAATTTCATACCTGGAGGTAAGGCTTGACTCACAATTAATTGTATTTCAGTTAACAGGTGTCTATCGGATCAGGGATCCACGATTGCTACGTCAGTTTCTACGAGTTAGACTATTGGAAAGACAATTTCATTCTATCAGATATGAACACATTCCGAGAAGTTTAAACACTTTAGCTGATTCATTAGCAAACTATGTGTTAGACTGGCATTTGCATCATGCATTATAAACAACATTGCACACATAAAATTAAAATGCATACACATGTAAATAACCGATACTGTATATATAGCTGACACCGTATCAAAAAATATGAGTTTTTGAGTCATGAGTCTCTCAGGTCAAGTCATAAAAGTACAAAAGCTAGGCATAGTAGCCTCAAAAATATATACATATAATGTTTTCTTCTCCTATGGAGAAGGAGGAACATCCTCCTCATCTACCGCATTACGATAGCATATCACTAGTCTAGCAATCCGCCGCAGCACCCTAAGCCATGTTGGGGGCATCCCAACAACATCTTCCTGCATGTCAACAGGTATCTGGTCCATGCGGCATGCAGGAATCTCATGAGTCAACCAACTCATCTTCCTCTCCAGGGTTCCCAACATAGCATCCGCTGCGGTGATATCTGCTGGCCTCACATAGATGGTAGGATGGCCCTCAGGACGAACAGGCCCAACATCTGCATATGACACTTGATTAGAACTTTGAAACTCATTCATAAAAATCAAATACTTGAAAAAGTTTGAAAAAATTAAATAAATTCTCAAAATTTAAACATACCAATATCTCCCCAGGCTCCACCTGGCGGAAGCACCAGCTCTGGATCGTGACGGAAATCTAATCCAGCATAGGGAAACTGCTCAAACGCGGGTACTTGCCTCTCCCACCACCCCCAGAAATCATCAGTGTGGTAACAATAGTGACTTTCCCCACCACCCTGGCGGAGAAAAATGTCACCCCAACGGCCTAGTCTGGGCTCACAGGGGTTAACCTGTGGAAGAGGCATCCCCAAACTAATAGCAAGCATCCTCTCGAAGAAGAAAGTACACAAAATACTTCCATACCCAAAATTATTCATACTGCCGGATTTGCAACTTGTCAATTGATACTTCATGTTTTCCAGCAAGCTAGTACTCCAATCATAAACATGACCATGCAAGCACTGTACACCAATATGCATCGAATGCCTGGAAGCTAAGTGTTTTGATGCACTACCGATTACTCGGTTGATCATGCTCACTATCACTTTCAGAGGGAGACCATCAATAGTTGAAATCAAAACTTGGCTTCCCGATTTTTCTGCTCCGGCAACACAGTATGTATTTACATATTCTTGCACTGATCGTGCACCCAAACGAGAAGTCCCTTTCAGATTGATTACGTCTCCTCTCCTTGAGAGACCAGTAATAAAGTATATGTACTCAACGGTAAGCTCAAGAGTGTGCCCCCAGATGATGAAGGTATTAGTATCGACATCCCAATACTGAATCAGTCTCCGAAACAACTTGTTTAGTGCCCGCATGTTTACGGTTAGATAAAATTTCAACAAACCGCATCTACGGAGCACATGGAGGGTAGCCGGGTCTTGCATGGCTAACCTATCCATGTCTTCATGCTCCCTTTCTCTCCATTGTAAGACCATCCTGCACAAAAACCCCAAAAATTTTGAGTCTCGGTGCTTGAAAGTAGCTTTGCAAGTATGTACGCTACTATGTATACTACACAGTAGCGTGTAGGCACTACTCTGTTTGAGCAAAGTAGCGCCCATTGCGTTTGTACGCTACTCTTGTGTATACACAGTAGCGCCCGCGCATAAAACCTTATGAGCATCGCGTTGCAAGCCATTTTTGCTCAAAAATTTAAAAATAAACCATTGAAATGCAAGATAGGTGGATTTCTACTTACTTGATGGAGGAAGTTTGGTGGTTGGATGCCCGGTTCGATCGCAATGGAGATTGGAAATTTGCAAAAGTTGCCCCAATTTTTGCCCTACAACACAAATTGAAAATTGATTTTTTAACAATGAAATTATATATAAAATTGGATTTTGATTTTTTACCCATAATTTTTAATTTTCCATAGTTTCAAAAACTTTCAAAAAACCCTAATTAATCAATTGAAACACAAAATAAGGTATAACACTGATCCAAGTTCAATTTTCATTCAATTGTTGTCGGATTCGTCTCCTAAGCTCAAATTTCTTGATGATAGACCTTGTCAGTTAACTAAACATTCTAAATTCATATATCATTTAAGATTTTTGCCGCATCGACTAATATTTTGTTGAAGACATAGTTTTGGCAGGGCATGAAGCTACGATCCTAGAAGCTGACCTTTAAGTCATTCTAAGCTCTTGTTTGGACTATTTAAACCTAAACAAGATAGATGAGCAAACTTGTCCTCTTCGAGCTCGTTAAAGTATCCGAAGGCTCATCCACTCAGGTATAGAATTATCCCTTTTCCGGGCCTCAGGGGACTAACTACGGAAAAGGTATACTCTAGGTATACTCCTATATGCGCTAGAAGAGTTCTCCTTTCATTGTTTTATACTTTTTCGGGGGAGGAGACTAACTGTACGAAAAAGGACCTGTTGGAGTCTCTCTTTAGGGTTTTCAGACTCTCTAAACATGAAAATACCAAGCGAGTATTCACCTACTCGGGCTCGATGTGAAATCCACGAGAGGGTAAGTAGAGGACTTTTTAAGTTTTTCAACTCTATAAACAAGAAAACACCGCCGAGCACAGACCAATCTGTGCTCGATATAAAATCCACGGATAGGTGAAAAGAGGATTGTTTAAGTTTTTCAGATGCTATAAATAGGAAAACACCGGCGAGCATTAATCTGCTTGGGCTCGATACTAAAATCCACGAGCAGATATATGGAGTTATTGTTTAAGTTTTTCAGACTCCTTAAAATTGAAAACACCGGCGAGCAAGAACAGATCTCGGCTCGATATTAAAATCCAGAGATCAGTACATATAGAGTAATCTTCTATCTCTTCTTCGAACTCTCTAAATTATGAAGAAGGTACTGAGTCTTCCTCCCATGGGCTCGTTAAATTTTTTACATGGTTGGACCTATTGAGTTTTCATTCTTTCTTGGACTCATTAAATCCACAAGAAGGGTATTCTTTTATCTAAAAAGAATAAGAAATGGGAAAAACATATCATATCTTCATTGTCAAAGGTAGTTTCAGTCAAGTTCTATCCTTGAACATAGCACCTACTTGAGTCTATCTTGTCGGTTGGGTTTAGTTTTTGGCCTCAGGGTGAACCTTTCCTCCGAGTTATTTACTCCCCCAGTTGGTTATTCTTCCAACCATATGGAGGGTCTGCTAATGTCTCTTACATTTCAGACTTATTTACCCTGTTATGTCAGAAACTGCCTGAGTCACTTTGTGTCGTGCTCAATGTTCAAGGATATACCCTGTGTCGGCCATTCTGCAGTTTACCTTGAACTCATGTGTCGGCCTTCCTAGTGTCTATCTTGTTGCATATTATTCCAGATCAGCTCTTACCAGTTGAGTGTTCCTCGAGTTGGATGATGGAGGATGCCTTAAGGCCTCCCTTCCAACGGACTTCTTTCCATCGACACCAAATCATTATTCTGGGATTGAAGTTTAGAGTTTCGGTTAGTACCTTGGAGATTGCAGTCACCAGTGGCAATTTTCCTCGCTGTTGAATGATGAGAATACATCAATGTCTCTTCTTTGACAGGATTCCCAAGTGTTCGACTCCAAGTCCATCTATTCACATTTAATGAATCGTACTTGGTACCTTGGACCCCATCATCATTATCGGTGGAAGTCCTCGCATTTGTTAACGGTATACATCAATGACCGGTAATCAAACGATGCCCTCCATGTTCGACTATCAGCTCATCTATTCACATGGTTATGGTTTGTACCTAGGGTTTTTGTGGGATGAATACCTTGGGATTTTGATGACATTACCTCATTTTGTTATCACCCAAGTTGCGCAAGACTGAGCTTCACTCATATTCGGCTCTCCGTGAGACATAGATCCAGTTTGTTGTTATGGCTATGATCTCTCAGTTTGACATGGATCCATGCTTGTATTTCAAGTGGCCATGCTTTATATACATCTCCTTGTTATGTATCGGAGATCATGTTGTATCACACTACACATCTATAAGATGTCAAAAATGTAATTGCTCGCTGACCTTGATCTTTCTTGCAGGTTTCTTGTGACTTGTTTTATGCGGTTCTGTGCTCCTCCTCTGGCTTTGGATTATAATGTATTTCGGCCATCGTTTCCCTCTGACCTCACACATTAGGGGGCATCTGTTATAGGTCAAAATTGCACCTCTCCGTCCGTGATCACCCTGAGCTGCTGATCACACAAAAGGACAACTTGGATGGAGGAGCATGTTGACCTTGGATGACATGACAACTCATTCCATTTCCTGAAAATACTGGAAAACCACAAAAAATATCATTTTAAGATATGAGCGCTACTCTACTTAAAGAGACTAGCACCCATACGCTACTCCAATGTATAATAGTAGCACCCATATCCAAGTATACGCTACTCCAGTGTAGCAAAGTAGAGCTCGACATTTAAAATCGATTGAGCGCTTGTTGTTAAACACTAGGGTAGCGCCCTATACGCTACTCCACTGAAGAAGAGTCGCATACATCTTAAAAGATGATTAAAAAATATATTAATTCATCGAGGAGGATTAGTTGATGGCAGTTTCCTAACTCCCCCAACTTCCTCCATAACTACATCTCAACCTGAACTGCTTCTTTGAACCTATAAATACCAAGAAGGTTAAAGGAGCAAGGTTAGAAATTATTAGAGGAAATTATTGCTAGAAAAGCTAGAGGATGAGTTAATGGAGAAACTTTAAGACATTGGAGAAGTTGATGTTGAAGACAGCCAAGCCAAAGCAGAGCCAGAGCCCAGAATCTAGTTGCAGGAGCCTGCTTCATTGTCAGGTTTGCTGAAGGAAAGGTAGATTCGGAAGCTGGACATGAGACCGAGTCAAGGCTATGATCAGACTTCGGTTAAGAGGTGTGTTCCCTAAATCTACAATCTATTTCTTTTTGTAAATGTCTCTGTAATAACATCAATACACTTACCTGTCACCCCAACCAAGTTGATAGCTTTAGTTTCCTGGCTATAGGGTAGAAATGCCCGCCAACACCAAGAAGTAAAAAAAATGTTCAATCATGCATCGGGAAAATTAATTTTCTGAGATGGTTTATCCCAAATTTTGCTGAAACTATCAAACATATTACATCTATGTTGAGGAAGGATCAGGAGGTGAAATGGATAGCAGAAGCTAGAGCTTCATTTGAGAAGATTAAACATGGTTTGACAGAAGCGCCAATCTTGGTAAGTCCATACTTTTCAAAAGATTTTCTCACTTTTGCTTTTGCGTCTCAGGACACTATAGCTGTTGTTCTACTATAGAAAAATGCAGATGGTTTAGAGAAGCCTATAGATTTCTTCAGTAAAACTCTCAAAGACTTAGAATTAAAGCAGAGTACACTTGAGAAGCAAGCATATGCACTTGTTAAAGCCCTGAAGTTTTTCAGAATTTATATTCTGCATTCGAAGATAATTGCCTATGTAACAAATGCTACTATTAATGAGATTTTAACTCGGCCAAATAATGAAGGTAAAAGAGGAAGGTGGATTGCAAAGATTATGGAATATGAGATAGAGATCAGGCCTACAAAGCTAGTGAAAGGACAAGGTTTAGCAAGACTGTTAGCTGATTCAAATTGTGAGGCTTTGGATATTCATTTAGTAGCTAATTAGCCAACACAAGAAGAATTGAAAATGAAGCAAAATGAAGAGAAAACTATGGATAAATATGCAGAATCAGAATGATATGCTGATATAGTTCATTTTTTTTTGCATTTGCAATGTCCTGCTCATTTTGATAAGAAGGCATCCAGGTCATTGAAGTTAAAGGCTACTAAATATTGTTTAATAAATCAACAGTTATACTGGAAGGATCCAGGTGGAGTGTTACTCAGATGTTTGGAAAATTCACAGGTAGAAGAGGTCATTTCAGAGTTGCATGAGGGTTCTTGTGGGGGTCACAAGTATTGAAAATCTACAACCTATAATATTCTCAGGTCTGGGTATTACTGGCCCTCTTTATTTTCAGATGTGTATCAACAGGTGAGAGCTTGTGTTCAATGTCAAAAGTTTCCTAGTAAGTAGAAACTTATATCCCTACCATTAAATCCCATTGCAGTGAATGCTCCTTTTCAACAGTGGGGATTAGACTTTATAGGAGAGATCAATCCTACATCTAGTGGACAACACAGTTGGATACTTATAGCTATAGATTTTTTCACTATATGGGTGGAGGCAATTCCAACACGTAATGCAACTGATAAAGTCATCATGAATTTTATACAAGAAAACATTTTAAGTAGATTTGGTTGTCCTCAGAAGTTGTTGACTGATAATGCACCGGCTTTCAAGTCAAAAGCTATGGTTAGTTTTTGTGAACAGAATGGAATTGACCTGAGACATTCTACACCCTATTACCCCCGAGGTAACGGATTAGTAGAGTCATGAAACAAAAACATCATTCAAAGTATCAAGAAGTTGTTAAATCAAAATAAGAGATCTTGGTATTCAATCCTTAAATATGCATTGTGGGCAGATAGGATAACCACCAAGAAAGCAATAGCTTTGTCTCCATTTCAATTGGTGTATGGTACAGATGTAGTTTTTCCTATTCAATTAGGCATTCCAGTAATGAAATTTTTCCAAGATAGTCAAGAAGAACCTAATGATCTTCAAAGAAGAATTTTCTCATTGGTTGAATTGCAGCAAGAATGAGAAGCTCTAGCAGAAAAGGCTCAAGCATGTAGGAATAAGATCAAAGGAAGATTTGATAAGAAGGTAAAGGAAGATACTTTTTCTCCTAGTGACATGGTGCTCAGATGGGATGCTAGGAGAGATCAGAAGGGTCAGCATGGTAAGTTTGACAATTTGTGGCTAGGTCGCTTCATAATTTCAAAGATTTTGGAAAATAATACTTTCATATTGCAGACTTTGGAAGGGGAAGAATTGTCCAGTACAGTTAATGGACGATTCCTCAAACATTTTTATAGTTATTGAAGGTGAAAGACAGTACACTCATTGTACATACCAGTGAGAAATAAGACTCCAATTACCCAATGGAAGCTGAATAAAGAGAAGTTTCAGTTTAGATGGCAGAAGGCACTAGTCTATAGGTTCTTGAAACCTCACAAGGAGGATTTCATCCCTCAGTAGGAGCCAGACGTTAATACTGAACTTGTCCTCAATTTTTGTGTGTTTTTCTCAAATGTTTATTCTTCTTTTTCATTTTCATTTTAGATTTTAAATGTTTTTGATTTACTGTTTAGTTTCATGTTATAGTTTTCTTTTGGTTTTGATTAAATCCACCCTTAGTGGCTTATCAAATATTTTTTTTCTCTTCAAGGTTTTCAAAATGGTTACTTAACTATATGATTATGCTAAATTCAAATTTTAACCTTTGTTTTTGAGTCTATATGCCAAAATTGCATGATCAGGTATTCCCGCGGCGCAAAGTCCAGATCTTATACTCTAGCGCACTGCAGAAATCCGAAATCATGAGGGCTCGTGGTGTTTTGATAGTGGGACGTGGCCGTTGTGTTCGATGATGAAAGCGGAGCTTCCAGACACCTATTTACTCCATTATGACACATATATGAACCACTTGTTGTTGTTATCGACGGATTTGAGGATTGTTAAGGCCACAATTTCATATTTGGGGATTTTGGATCCCAGTGTTGGAGAACACATGTTCTAGAATTTTTATCCCTAAATCAGTTGCAAAGGAGGAAAATTAGTGGGTTTATACTGAAAACATGAGAAAGAGTGGCAAGTTGAGTCGGTTTGAACCGACAGATACCACTTGGGCAGCAGAGTTTCCTGAGTGTGCTGTGTTTTTCAAGACCGCAAGATGGTTTCAGTTCTTTGAAAAGATTACAGGGTTTAATGTCAAGGTAACTCATGCATTTGCTCAGCATTTTATCAATAATAGTGTGAGGTTCGATACCCTAAAGTTTGAAATGACAGAGGCCCTAATTTTTGAAGCAATTGGTGTGCCATTAGAGGGAGAACTATATATGGTTTAAAAATACTCCTTTTGATTTCGACCCTAGTATGGTTTTGATACCTGAAGCTGGATCCCTTGACTGGATTAAGGGTGTACAACTAAATAATTTCAAGCCGGAATGGAGAGAAGTGATTGTCATTGTTCAGAGTTACATTACATGTGAGGGACGGTTTGCCTCTATTTTCAAATACCACGTTAGGTTTTTGCTGCATCTAGCTCAACAGTCAAAATTAAATTTACCCTTCTTCTTATTAAAAAGTCTCCAGAAGATGTCTAACGGGGTAAAGACTCAAAACTCAAACCATTCATTATTCCAGCATGGTCTAGTTAAATTGATAATTTGCACAGTCTTGTAGAAGGAAGGTCGGAATTGGGATCACTTCTTGTTTTGGTTAGGATTTATAATTAAGCAAGAAGAGCAAGGAAAGAAGTATACGCTTAATAAAAATTTAGGTTTTGTGAAGAAATTTAAGAGAGACGTAGGGAAGGATGTATCACAATATAATTTGCAAAATGATGATGTACAAGGAAGTTTTCAAAACCCTGAAGATACCGTGCAAGAAGACAGGCGTGGAAAACAACATGAACATGTTTCAGAGGATGTTATAGAGAAAGATAATGAGTCTAATGAAAAGCATAGAACTACTAATAAAATGCTAAGAGAGGACTTAGAAGACATAAATTCTCATTACCAAGAACTAATTGTAGTAGCTAAAGAAGCTTTAAGAAGGAAAGGACAGGTAGAAGTGCAAGCAGAAGAAATGGAAAAGAAAATCGATGAATTAAAGAAGCAGAAGAAGGGATTAATTAACAAAGTTCAAGGATTGGAGACTCAACAAACTCGTGATAAGAAGAAATCACATGCCCTGGAAGGCATAGCTATGCTGGCTGAGGCTTCCAAGTAGTTGTTAATTTTTCATAATTTACTTCAATCTAATCTAGGATCTTAACTAAGAGAACAACATGTACAACATATCTACAGCATATCAATCATGGACATAATAATGCAAGCACACAAGAGACACAGATTTTACTTGGGGAAAACCATAACGGTGAAAAACCCCAATAACTTCCTCAGAGGAAGATAGAGCAATGATACAACCCAAGCATAAGAGATATAAATCTCCTAGCAGCAGCTTCTCCTCCTCCACAAGTGTGCCACTCTCCAAAGAGTGTGAGAGAGAATAGAATGATCAAATAGAGTGCCTCCCTCACTCTATTTATACTTGACTTGACTTGCCTAATAACCTTTACTAGGTCGGCCTTAACTTAACCACATAACATAATGTTGACTGAGTCGACACCCAATAGGGTGGTCTAATAACCCTTCGAACCACATGGCCTACCCCCAATAGGGTGGTATAATAACCCTTTGAACCATATGACTTATACAGGGCCGACCCCAACAGGGTGGTCTAATAACCCATCAAGTATAAGTTATGACACTTACAATATAAATGACGACACTTCCGTAGAGAGGAATAATAACATCTCTATAGGAATACAAACACTTCTGTATAGAGGAATAATACCATCTCTATAGGAGTACAATATACATAAATGAAATACATTCCAAAGTTATATCAACATCAAAACTCCCTCTTAACTAGGAAGGTATTTCTCGACACAGGTCTTCTAGCACAAGTCTTCTTCTCTGGATCATCGTCACTGGATAATCGTCATCATCGCTGCTGTTGCTATCTCAATCAATCTCTGAATCTACTCGTCATAGGAAGTTCTATTGAACCAATCCTTTTTCATACTGGATGTAGGCCCACCACCTGCAGGTCTTCATCATCATTGGCCATACTGTGGAATCCTCAGGACTTATTACGTGCGTCACAAAACCTGGCTGAAGCATCCCAGGCTGCTATGAGCACTCATCTCTACCTATCGGATCTCCCAGGAGCACATTACATGTGACCCCATCACAAAACCTGGTTGTAGCATCCCAAGCTGTTACGAGCACACAGCTCTACCTTTCGGATCTCCCAGGAGCACATTACATGTGATCTCACCACAAAACCTAGCTGTAGCATCCCAGGATGTTACGAGCGCATGGATCTACCTGTCAAATCTCCTAGGAGCATATTACATGTGGTCATGGAAAAACCTGGCTGTAGCATCCCAGGCTGTTACGAGCACTAGGCTCTACCTGATGGATCTCCCAGGAGCACATTACATGCCATTGGACAAAACCTCGAAAGAGCATCCCAAGATGTTACAAGCACACAACTCTACCTGTCGGATCTCCCAGGGCTGGATTATATGTCCTCCCAAAGCAAAACCTCGAAAGAGAGTTTGCCTGATATCCCAGGGCCACATTACATCCCATAGGCAAAACCTCGAAAGACTATCTGAAAACCTCCCAGGGTTGGATTATATGCTTATCTACACAACCTATCCACGACCACAAAGTATCATCCAGATACTCATGATCATCGTTCACGAAACACAACCCAGATGCACATCACACAACACTTACATCTATGCTATGGGAGAACACATCTACAATCATGCGAGAATGGCACAACACTTATATTGCAGCCATGGGAGAACACATCTACAACCATGCTCAAATGGCCCAGCACTTATATCGCAGCCATGGGAGAACACATCTACAACCATGCTCGAATGGCCCCAGCACTTATATCGCATCCATGGGAGAACACATCTACAACCATGCTCGAATGGCCCTAGCACTTATATCGCAGCCATGGGAGAACACATCTACAACCATGCTCGAATGGCCCTGGCAATTACATCACGACCATGGGAGAACACATCTTCCACCATGTTGGAAAATCCCAGCAATTACATCGCGGCCATGGGAGAACACATCTACAACCATGTCCAAAAAGCTCATGTGCATCTATGTCTTCGGAACTCATCACACATAATCCAATTGATTATGTAATGTATCCACCTGAAACATGTCATCACATATGATCATCCTGATCATCATCACCGCATCGTCCCGATGCATGTCATCTGGAGCAACATCATGAAGCTCGTCATCCATGATCATCCTGATCATATAATGCATCCACCTGATGCATACCAAGTATCTAACTGATACATATCATCATACATGATCCACCTGATCATACAATGTATCCACCTGATACATACATAGATACATGATCCACCTGATCATACAATGTATCCACCTAATATATATCAACATACATGATCATCCTGATCATACAATGTATCCAGCCGATATATATACAGATACATGGTCCAAGCATCCAACATGATGCATATACATATACATGATCCA
This sequence comes from Larix kaempferi, assembly GCA_027924585.1. NCBI lineage: Eukaryota > Viridiplantae > Streptophyta > Pinopsida > Pinales > Pinaceae > Larix > Larix kaempferi. The sequence goes on from BSBM01001005.1 coordinate 31,723,161, forward strand.
ACTGATCATAACAAGCATCCAACATGATGCATACATACATACATATAAATGATCCAACTGATCATATCCAGCATCCAACATATAAATGATCCAACTGATCATAACAAGCATCCAACATGATGCATACATACATACATATAAATGATCCAACTGATCATATCCAGCATCCAACATGATGCATACATACATACATATAAATGATCCAACTGATCATATCCAGCATCCAACATGATGCATATATAGAGCAGTAACTGGAGCATCGTCCTGATGCTCATCATCCAACGCTTACATCGATAGCCATGTGAGGGATCCTCCTTCCACCATGCTTGGAATGGCTTCAGCAAATGTCTCCATCACTTCTTCCTTGAAGTGTCGTCAATCTGAAGAACACCAAGCCTCTCTCTGAAGTATTCGAACTTCACTCTGGCTAGTGGCTTCGTCAGCACATCTACAACGTGCTCATCCGTTGCAACATATAGGAGCTTCACTGCTCCTCTCTGCACCATATCCTTGATATAGTGATATTTGATCTCTATGTGCTTCGACTTGTTGTGGAACACCGGGTTCTCAGACATATTCACACAACTCTGGTTGTCACAAAAAATACCAGTAGCCTCCAACGGGAGATCAAATAACTCAGACAGTAGCTTCTGGAGCCATACTGCCTCACAACTAGCCGAACAAGCTGCAACATACTCTACTTCGGCTGTACTCAGTGATACGCAGGACTGCTTCCTACTAAACCAGGAGATCATGGCTAATCCCATACTGAAGCAGCACCCATATGTGCTCTTCCTATCTGCAGCACTTCCTACCCAATTTGAATCAACATAACCCTGCCGGTTAAACTTTTGATTCGCATCATACCTGAGCCCATAATCAATCCCTTCTTTTTGGGAGAAGCCACGAGCTACAAATCTTGCTTTATATTTCTCCATGCTACCATCTGCAGCATGCTTGATCTTATAGATCCATTTGGAAGTCACAGCAGAATTCCCTTCAGGTCTTGGGACTGCATCTCAAACATCATTCTTCATGATCGACTGGTACTCCTCAATCATGGCATTCTTCCCGAATCCTGGGAACTTCAATATATTCAATATCTTTAATAAATAACTTTGTTGCTGAAACAAATGTTGTAGTCCTTCTTTTGTAGGTGCTCGTATACGATCTTTCCTACAAAACAAGTTAAATTTCATGATTAGAAACATCTCATAGTTTTCAGAACAAATTCTTACACATAAAAAAATATGTCATACAGTCATGCAATTATCTTAGCCAATGCTTCAATACAACATTTATCCATATCCCGTAACTTTCTAGATGCCTTCCAATCTCTACCAGAACATTGTTAAGAGTGTGCACAACTCCCAACATGTCAGCAAAGAGGTTTCATTCTAGATAAGTAGCAATGGAATGTTGTACAATGCCATAGGCCACTTACCCATGTATATTAGTAGTATACTATTCATCAATGCAACTATTCTAGTATGCATAATACACAACCTAATTATAGGAACATGAGTATATACATTATTGAACAGTATTATTTAAATAATAAAATATGCAAGGAATGATAATTCAAATACTTATCTTTGTTTGTTTGTTGGGTTGACTCCTTCTCAGTCTTTGCTTCTTTTCTGCAATTCCATTCTGATGTGGATTGTGAGAAGTGGTCAACTCCCTCTGAATATCTGCATCCTTGCAGAAACAACTGAAGTGTGCACCTTCTTGATATTTGCTTCCTTGCAGGAACAACTGGAGTGTGCTCCCTCTTGATCTTTGCTTCCTTGCAGGAACAACTGGAGTGTGCTTCCTCTTGATCTTTACTTCCTGGATTACCTGTCCTTGAACTTATATCCATCACTTATGCATGCTTATTAGTATCATCATTGTGTTATCCTTGAGGTCTCATACATAATCAGACATTCATTAGTATAATCTTGATACTATCAAAACACAATAATCTTAAACATGTATAGTCATGATCATTTCAAACATAGATAATAAACATTAGTATTCAAGGTTTCATGGAAGTCTTCTTTTACTCATGCATATTCTTATTTGATCATAGGACTCTTCTGGTTAGTTAAATCATCAATCAAGATAAGAGACATAAAATGCATAAACCCTTGATTACTTACATTTCTAAATTTATGAATAAACATAACCAATCATACCAAGTATACTTATATAAGGGATCCTAACATAAGGTAGGATTCTAACTTGATATGGGAAAAACATACCCTGATTGGTATGTTAGCTAGTTATGTCTAACATACCCACATGATGTCTTCTTGTTCTCTTCAATGGCTTGTGCTAGTAACCTGCATATCTCATAGGTTAACCATTATAGAACCAAGTTATACATACCTCGCAAACAGATCTTCTAAGTGATTCATGACAATGGATGAATATTTGTCCTCATGTCATCATGATCATATGTTCTTGAACTAGAACATGATTTGTCTTTCTTGGTGTACCTTTTATGTTAGCGGACAACATAAATGTAATGTCCCCATTCAAATAAGTGCATAATAAGACAATCCCATCAATCCTACTAGTTTCCTAGGTTGGATGGGAACATGTGGGATGGTAATAAGGAAGCTAATAAATGATATTTAGACATTAAAAGGGTTCAAGAATTTAATAAATATGATGAATAAATAAATTCAAGAGAAATTCTAGGTGGCAAGTGGTTTTGGAGACATATGGAGGTGGTGGGACCCACACTAGCTTGATTTTTCAATGACACATGGCAGCTCTCTCTTGCCAATTCGAATTCATGGGAAGGTGAACACTCTTGGGTGAGTTGGTAAGTCATAACACATGGAATTGAGTATCTTAGGTCGAAATGGGATGGAATAGTAACCTCCATGGAAGAGGAAGAGTCAAATTGGAGACTAGTGGACACTTGGGCTAGATTCCCTAGTTTTATGACAACAATAATGAAGCATCTATGACATTTATGACAAAATTCAGACCTGGCTTCTTACACCTAACCATTATGACATGCCATCCCCAAAAATAGGTTCAAGGAAGGTGCTCATGGAGTTGGAGGAATCTAAAGAGACTCAAATTCGAATTTGGGAGAAGATGGAAGGTTGGAACTAGGAGACAAGTGGCAAATGAGGAATATTTTCTAAATGGAAAATTATTGAATCTATTGAGAGGATTTAGACCCCTTGAAGGAAAATGTTGGTTATAAAATGTAGAAATCAAGTATGAGAATGGCTTTTGACGATTTGAGAAAAATTGCAGTTGTGAAGAGAGAACTAGTGGATGACTAGTTTCTTGCCTTAGCCAATTTCGAGGGTGAAACATTCCCATCCAAGTTGGTGTTTTGAGAGGCCACTCATGTCTTTCAAGGTGCTTTAATGGAGTTTTATTTGCAGGTAGCAGCTACAGGAATTTTCATGGTTTGGTTTAGTGCAGCACTTTCTCTCCACCATTTCCAATTTTGAAGGCATATTCGGGCTCCTTGAGGGATTGCGCTTTGGGTGAGATCTTGCACTCATTGGGAGAACTTCATATGATATTTGTCTGATTGTAATAGCTTCATATCCTCTGTTATTCATATTCAGAAACTCTCAGGTCGAAATACCCATTGAATGTATGCAAAATTATTGATTAATGAGCAAACAATGTCTGTTTCCCCAATGCTTTGATGTATGACACTATAAGGTTGATTATTTCGAATGGATGTATGATTCTCTAATATATTTGTGATTAATATACTGCCATGGATATATTCTACAAGTTTCATGTACTGTACTTGAGAACTTGAAGCATTTTTACTCAGTTTGTTTGTATTGAGAGGTGAAATAGTGTCATTTCCCCAAGGGTCGAATTGGGGGTTTTTGCTGTTGAATGTGAGAGAGTTAGAACAGTAGTAAAAATCAATTAATGGTGCATATGAGACATTAATAACATAATTAACACATTGCATACCTCTGTTTATAAATTCGTTGGATTTTGGAGGCATTTGGAAGGTCATTTGCAATGTTACCCCGGGGGGATTTGATGCACAAATTACTAGTCAAAATTACCTATATTGATCATAATACAAATTAAGTTTGCAGCAGTATTTGGAGGGCCATAAAACATCCCTGAACCTAATATTCAAGTCTAAATACCATTCATACACTCCTACAGAATATTTGGGAGCATTTGGGTTGATTTGGAGGTCAAAACAGTACAACTAGTCAAAGGTCAAAATTGGGGAAAAAGTGGAAAAATTGGCATTTTAATAAAATTTTGAAAAAGGGTCATTACAAGTGGTATCAGAGCATGTTCTTGGCACCTGATGGTCTTAACAAGAAGTCAAAAGAATAATCCACCACCCTTTGAACCATTAGTTGAAGAGGTTTTTGTTGAAGAAGAGGTAGTAGAAGAAGAGGAGTCTTTCACTGAAACCATGGGTAGAGAGGAGGATGACAAATTAAAACATAAGGAGGAACTTATTGAAACCTTAGATCCATGTTTCTCTAAAATTTCAGCAAACATGGATAGGATAGGTGATAAATTGTTGCAAGGATTCGAATTGTTGATTAGCCAGCTTCAAAGCAAAGGGATAATAGGAGATAATAGTGGTTCACACTCAGGGCAAAAGATGAAAGGGAATGAGCATATTTTCTCAAGTACAGGACCTCATAATTGACCTGATGAATTTCAAAGCACACAAAGGCCTACTGCACCTAAATTTCTCACACCCAAAGAAGAGACCAATCTTGAATTGGATTACAAGAAACTAGTAAATGATTGGAATGATTTGAATGAAGAGTGTAAAAGAGGTGTACCACTCAGTGACTACATTGATGCTATGAAAAAGATTAATAGGAAGGGAGACAATAGGAGTCCATTCCAAAAAAAAGAATTAAATAGTGCTATTGGAAAAATGTCACTTCCTACTTTTGATGGTTCTTCTCAAAATTCTGCTAACACTTGGGTGCAAAAATTGGATGTATATTTTCAGCAGAATCCTATGTTGGAAGAGGATGCATTAAAAATGGCCATTTTGCATTTGGAAGGAGATGCCAATGAATGGTGGTTTAATGGGCTGAAAAACTTGGGTCATAATCAGGTTAAAACATATGAAGAATTTGTTGACAGGGTACTAGAAATATTTGAACAAAAAGATCCAGAATTGCCTTTCAAAGAACTAGCTCAATTGAAGCAAACTGGGTCCCCTACTGAATATATGATGGACTTTCAAAAATTATCAGTCAAGGTGGCTGATGTATCTATGGGAAGATTAGTATTGCTGTTCACTGAAGGTTTGGCTTAACCCTTAAGAGGTTTGGTCAAAGTCCACAAGCCAAATACATTAAAAGATGCAATGATCTTGACTAGGGATCTCCAAAATGTGCTTCCTAGAACGAGATTTCCTCCTAAGCCTAGCTATAAATTTGAAAAGAAACCTTGGCAAAGGGATGGATATGATAAGAAACCTTGGCAAAGAGAGTCATTTGAGAGGAATAAAAAAGAGGTACTAAATAGGGATGAACTTAGAAAAAAGAAACTATGCTTCACATGCTTCCAACCATGAACACCGGGGCACAAATGTACCAAAGGAAAGGCTCAATACATAGAAGTATTTTCTGGTAATGAGGGGTATGATGGGGGCATGGATGAAGATGGACATATTTCAGATCAAGAATAGGCATATGAGACAGCAGTAGAAGAGGAAAGACAAGAAGAAAATCATCCTTCACCAGACAAAGCAAGAATGGCAGTGCTTTCAGCAGTACCTCGCTATCATACTATCCGATGCAAAGGTGTGATACAAGGACAAAGAACTTCAGTTTTGGTAGATGGAGGATCCACTCATAAAATTATTGATGCAGAGATGGTAGAGAAAAGAAAGATACCTATTGAACCATTTTATGGCTTCACATTTGTCATTCCCGGTCACAACACAATGCAATGCAAAACATGGGTTCCAAAGCGGCAAGTCACCGTAGGTAACTATACTTTTGTTGATATTTTTTATGTGGTTGATGTTGCTGATAATAATGTGGTTTTGGGAGTGCAATGGTTGTATTCAATAGGAGAGCATACAGTAAATTATCAAATTCCCGAAATGAAATTCCAAGATTCAAAAGGAGCACAAAGAGTTGTGAGAGGGAAACACACTTATCCAAATCAAGTAGTGACTTGCAATAGCATGAGATCTATATTGAGGCATGGGGATATAGAATGGGCTGCTGAATGTCATATTACATATCCCAAGCCAACTATAAATATTTTCAAACATCCAAAGGAGATAGAGAGACTTTTGCAAAAATATGAAAAGGTTTTTAGAGACCTTCCACATGGTAGGCCACCGGATAGGGGGGTTGAGCACAGTATTGTTTTGGAGGAGGGTACTTCACCCATTCAGATACCACCTTATAGACATCCTAAAAGGTTTAGAGATGAGATTGAAAAAGCTATCCAAGAACTCCTAGTGTTGGGACTCATTAGACCAAGCTCTAGCCCTTATGCTTCTTCAGTAGTGCTAGTGAAGAAAAAAGATGGAACATTGAGAATGTGCATAGATTTTAGAGACTTGAACAAAAAGACTATAAAGAATAGGTATCATATTCCTAGGATTGATGAGCTCATGGATGAGCTGCATGGGGCCAAATACTTCTCAAAAATTGACCTTAGATCAGGGTATCACCAAATTCAAATGAAAGATGAAGATGTGCAAAAGACCACTTTTCGATGTCATTTTGGCCACTTTGTGAATTTCTTGTCATGCCTTTTGGGTTAACCAATGCTCCAGCCACCTTTCAAGCATGTATGAATATGATATTTTGCAAGCAACTAAGAATGTTTGTTTTGGTTTTCTTTGATGATATTCTCATTTACAGTAAAACATGGGAAGAGCATTTGCAGCAGTTAGAGATTGTGTTGAAAATCTTGCAAGAAGAGTCCTTATTTGCTAAATTATCAAAATGTGAATTTGAAATGAAAGAACTATTGTATCTTGGGCACATTATTGGGAAAGAAGGAGTGAATGTACAAATGGAAAAAAATCAGGGCTATCTTGGAATGGCCATCACCAAAAAATATTACCGAATTGAGAGGCTTTATTGGCATATGCACCTACTACAGAAAATTTGTGAAAGGGTTCTCCAAGTTGACTTCTCCACTCACTGATTTGAATAAGAAGGATGCTTTCTAGTGGGATGAAGAGGCTGAAAAGGCCTTCCAAAAAATGAAAGAGGTAATGAGTAGTTGTCCCATACTTGCACTTCCTGATTTTACTAAACCTTTTGTTGTGGAATGTGATGCTTCAGGTGGAGGAATAGGGGCTGTCCTAAAGCAAGGCCAACACCCCATAGCCTTTGAGAGCAGAAAGTTGCAGCCTCATGAAAAAATTTACTCCATCTATGATAAAGAAATGCTGGCCATTATGCATGCATTGGCCAAATTCAGACAATACTTGGTGGGAAGCAAGTTTGTGGTGAAAACTGACCACAATAGTCTAAGACACTTTCTCACCCAAAAAGATCTAAATGAAAGGCAACAAAAGTGGGTAAGCAAGATTCAAGCTTATGATTTTGATATTGAATATGTCAAAGGAAAGAATAATATAGTAGCAGATGCTTTGTCAAGAAGGCCTTCTTTTTCTCTCATGGATATTGCCAAGGATTGAAAAAACATGCTACTAGTTGAATATGCCAAAGACAAATTTGCTTGTGATGTGTTGGATGGAATAAAAGGGGATGATAATTATAGGATTTTGAATGGGATGATATATTATAAGGGAAGAATTTATTTAGTTCATAACTCCAAGCTCAAGTACCGAATTTTGCAAGAAGCACATGATTCCCCACTAGCGGGCCATCCGGGGATCTTCAAAACTTATAGACAGTTGAGGCAAAGATTTTTTTGGAAGGGGCTGAAGGAAGATGTTCAGAAGTATGTGAATGAATGTAAAGCGTGTCAACAAAACAAATCAGAACTTACATGTCCAGCCGGCCTATTACAACCATTTCCCATTCCGGAGCAAAAATGGGACAGTATTTCCATGGATTTCATCACCGGATTGCCTAAATCCTTGGGTAAGGATTGTATCTATGTGGTAGTTGATAGGTTGACAAAATTTGCTCATTTTTTTGCTGTTACATCATATTTTAGTGCTGCACAAGTGGCTGATATTTTTTTCAAAGAAATCTTCAAATTGCATGGGCTTCCCAAGAGCATTGTCAGTGATAGAGATAGTAGATTCATGGGTGCTTTTTGGAAAGAAATTTTTAAATTGGTAGGCACTCAATTGACTCCAAGTACCAGCTATCATCCACAAACTGATGGACAAACAGAGAGGCTAAACCAATGGTTGGAAGGATACCTAAGAAACTATGGGAGGGCAGCAAAAAGCATGGGCAAAATGGCTACACTTCGGTGAGTTTTGCTACAACACCACTTATCATATGTCAATAGGAATGTCTTTTTTCAAAGCATTATATGGTTATGATGCACTTACATTTGCTGACATTATATTTGGTGATAGTAGAGCCCCAAAGGCTAAAGATTGGGTGGAAGAGAGCCAAGAAATTTTAAAGCTCTTGAAAGACAATTTGCAGGTTGTTCAAAATCAGCAAAAACAATATGCTGATAGACATAGAGAAGAGAGAACCTTTCAAGTCAATGATTTAGTATATTTAAGGTTGCAGCCCTATAAACAAACATCTCTCAAAAAGAATGGAGAAGAAAAATTAAAACCAAGGTACTATGGGCAATACAAGGTAGTGCGGAAGGTTGGAGAAGTAGCATATGAACTAGAACTTCTGGAAGGGAGTAAAATCCACAATGTATTTAATGTTTCTTATCTTAAGAAATCTCTTGGTCAGCAAATCATCACTTCAGAAATACTTCCTCCTTTGAATGATGAAGGTCAGCTCACACTTGTTCCGGAAAAGATTTTGAAGACACGGGAAAGAAGGTTGAGGAGTAGAATCATCAAAGAATATTTAGTGCAATGGAAGGACTTACCAAATGAAGATGCCACATGGGAAGAGGAGAAGATTTTGCAGCATCCAAATTTGAAATTGCTTGAGGACAAGCAATCTTGGGTGGGGAGGACTGTAATGTCCCCATTCAAATAAGTGCATAGTAAGACAATCCCATCAATCCTATTAGTTTCCTAGGTTGGATGGGCACATGTGGGATGGTAATAAGGAAGATAATAAATGATATTTAGACATTAGAAGGGTTCAATCATTTAATAAATATGATGAATAAATAAATTCAAGAGAAATTCTAGGTGGCAAGTGGTTTTGGAGACATATGGAGGTGGTGGGATGCACACTAGCTTGATTTTTCAATGACACATGGCAGCTCTCTCTTGCCAATTCGAATTCATGGGAAGGTGAACATTCTTGGGTGAGTTGGTAATTCATAACACATGGAATTGAGCATATTAGTTCGAAATGGGATGGAATAGTAACCTCCATGGGAGAGGAAGAGTCAAATTGGAGACTAGTGGACACTTGGGCTAAATTCCCTAGTTTTATGACAACAATAATGAAGCATCTGTGACATTTATGACAAAATTAAGACCTGGCTTCTTACACCTGACCATTATGACATGTCAGCCCCAAAAATAGGCTCAAGGAAGGTGCTCATGGAGTTGGAGGAATCTAAAGAGACTCAAATTCGAATTTGGGAGAAGATGGAAGGTTGGAACTAGGAGACAAGTGGCAAATGAGGAATATTTTCTAAATGGAAAATTATTGAATCTATTGAGAGGATTTAGACCCCTTGAAGGATAATGTTGGTTATAAAATGTAGAAATCCAGTATGAGAATGGATTTTGATGATTTGAGAAAAATTGCATTTGTGAAGAGAGAACTAGTGGATGACTAGTTTCTTGCCTTAGCAAATTTCGAGGGTGAAAGATTCCCATCCAAGTTGGTGTTTGGAGAGGACACTCAGGTATTTCATGGTGCTTTAATGGAGTTTTATTTGCAGGTAGAAGCTACAGGAAGTTTCATGGTTTGGTTTAGTGCAACACTTTCTCTCCACCATTTCCAATTTTGAAGGCATATTCGGGCTCCTTGAGGGATTGCGCTTTGGGTGAGATCTTGCACTCATTGGGAGAGATTAATATGATATTTGTCCAATTGTAATAGCTTCATATCCTCTGTTCTTCATATTCAGAAACTCTCAGGTCGAAATACCCATTGAATGTATGCACAATTATTGATTAATGAGCAAACAATGTCCGTTTCCCCAATGCTTTGATGTATGACACTATAAGGTTGATTATTTCGAATGGATGGATGATTCTCTGATATATTTGTGATTAATATACTGCCATGGATATATTCTACAAGTTTCATGTACTGTACTTGATAATTTGAAGCATTTTTACTCAGTTTGTTTGTATTGTGTGCCATTTCCCTAAGGGTCGAATTGAGGGTTTTTGCTGTTGAATGTGAGAGAGTTAGAACAGTAGTAAAAATCAATTAATGGTGCATATTAGATCTTAATCACATACTTAACACATTACATACTTCTTTTCATAAATTCGTGGGAGTTTGGAGGCATTTGGAAGGCCATTTGCAGTGTTACCCCGGGGGGATTTGATGCACAAATTACTAGTCAAAATTACCTATATTGATCAGAATACAAATCAAGTTTGCAGCAGTATTTGGAGGGTCATAAAATATCCCTGAACCTAATATTCAAGTCTAAATACCATTCATACACTCCTACTAAATATTTGGGAGCATTTGGGTTGATTTGGAGGTCAAAACAGTAAAACTAGTCAACGGTCGAAATTGGGGAAAAAGTGGAAAAATTGGCATTTTAATAAAATTTTGAAAAAGGGTCATTACAATAAACCTCATACAACACCATAATGCATTAGTACAATCATAAGTTTCAACACCCTAATCAATGAATATCTTCTATCATGCATTCATAATTTTATTAAGGTGATACGACAAGTCTAAATTTAATCAAGATTGTACTAACCGTAATAACATGAAGACAAACATACCATAAACTTAATCATGAACAATTCTCAAAACATACCTGGATGAGTCATACCTGTCAAGATTGCTTGTAATCTTCTTATGTAAGGCCGTAGCCTCATCTCCCTCTGAAACAGGAACTTCTTCACTTATGCAGGTGACCAATCCATTCTCTTCTAGGATTAACCCAATCCACTTGATTTGCAGGAACTAGATCTGGAGCTGGATTAGGGTTTGTTAGAGAAACCCTAAAAATTCAAACTTTGAATTTCAAACTTCCGAAAGGATAGAAATATGCACCTTGATGAGCTAATCAAGCTAGTATACTCATAATTTGAAAAATGCAAAGTCTCACCCCTCAAATTTGCCTTTAAAACTTCTGGATTCACTGGACATGACCCCGAACTAAGGTTTGATAAATCCCACCCTTTTTCCCAATCAAAAGGTTCGATCCAAATCTCTAAGCTTCTAGTTTTTTGAGGAGCTTCCAGCTGTGGTCACAAATTTTGTTCGGGTACACAGGGTACTACCAAAGGACTGAACACCAAGAGCAACCACTTCACACAAACAAATCATAGATCAACACACCGATGTTTTGACGTGGTTTAAACCCTCTTGAGGGAAACACTCCACGGCCCCGACTAAATAGCTTCTACGAGACAATTTATTATGCAAAGAAAGAAAGTTACAAATGAGCTTCTCATAATCTATCAACTAAACAATGACCCTCCATGCTCTTTAAATAGAGATATGGGACCAATCGGGTGTTAAGACACGGATCAAGGTTAGGTTTGATCTAAGAGAAGTTGAGCCGTCGGATCACTCTATGTCGGGAACATATCGTGGCCGTCGGATTAAGTATTTACAAATGCATACTAATGCATAATAAAGAAACATACTATCCCTAACGGATCTATTACACAAGTTGATCTTAACTAACGCCTAAGTGTCTAAATATCCTAACATCCCCCCTTAAGAACAACTTGGGATAGGATTGAAGGATTTACAAAAGTGACACTATTAGGAGAAGGAAGGAGGCATTAGAGCCTATCCCCCCTTAATGACAAGTTCCTGAACTCCTAACATAGATCGAAGTTTAGAAAACTTCGCTTCTGTAAGAGACTTGGTGAAGATGTCTGCAACTTGATCATCTATAGGGAAAAAGAACACTTCAAGAACACGATCATGAACAAGATTTCTGATGAAGTGCATATGTACCTCAATGTGTTTGTTGCATTGATGTAGAACTGGATCTTTGGCAAGCTTGATGGCACTTTGATTGTCGCACCAAAGTGGAGTAGGCTGCTGCTGCTCAAATCCAAACTCTGAAAGGATCTGTTGAAGCCATAAAGCTTCCTGAATGGCATTAACTGCTGCTCGATATTCTGCCTCTGCTGAAGAAAGAGCAAGAGCTTGTTGTTTCTTACAAGCCCAAGTAATAGGTCCAGATCCCAGACTGAAAACATAACCTGCAGTAGACTTTTGATCATCAGGATCGTCGGCCCAATCTGAATCAGTGAAACCAACCAACAAAGGTTTCCCCCCTGTACTGTAATGAATCCCAAACTGAACTGTACCTCGAATATATCGAAGTATTCTTTTAGCTGCTTTCCAGTGACTTTCATGAGGTGTCTGCATATAACGGGAAACACGACCAACGACAAAGGAAAGTTCAGGACGGGAATGAGTCAAGTATAAGAGACTACCTACAAGCTGACAATACAAGGTGGCATCGACTTCAGGTGAAGTACAAGTGGCAGAAAGTTTGACTCTAGACTGGAAGGGAGAAGGGGCTGGTGTACAATCTTCCATGTGAAAGCGACGAAGAAGGTCACAAGCATACTTAGACTGAGAAAGAAAGATTCCTTCTTTGGTTTGCAGGACTTGGAGACCAAGAAAATAATGCAAATGTCCTAAGTTTGACATTTCAAAATTTTGTTTAAGACTAGATTTCACATGGGTTATAAGCTTAGGGTCACTACCAGTAAGAATAAGGTCATCAACCTATACAACAAGTATGATGAGATGGTTTCCTACTTTCTTGGTATAGACATTGGGGTCAGAATGGCATCTAGAAAAACCAGTGTCAAGGAGAAAGTTATCCATTTTGGCATACCAAGCTCTAGGAGCTTGCTTAAGGCCATATAAGGATTTCTTAAGGCGGCAGACAAGGCTAGAGTTATTCTGAACATAGCCAGGAGGTTGTTCCATGTAAATTTTCTCCTGTAAATCACCATGTAAGAAGGCAGACTTGCCATCCATTTGATGGACTTCCTAGTTGTGTAAGGCTGCAAGGGAAAGAACAAGGAGGATGGAGTTCATTTTTGCGATGGGAGCAAAGGTTTCATTGTAGTCAATCCCTTCAACTTGGGAAAAACCTTTGGCAACTAACCTTGCCTTAAGTCTTTCAACACTTCCATCTGATGCATACTTAGTTTTGTAGACCCATTTACATCTGACAAGTTTTCTTCCTTTTGGAAGAGGTACAAAATCCCAAGTATCGTTCGCCATTAAGGAACGATATTCTTCATCCATGGCTGCATCCCAATCTGGATTCCCTGAAGCTTCTGCAAAAGTTTTTGGATCATGATTCTCGGAAACTTGAGCCAAGAGAGAAGAGGCTCGCTGAAACTGAGAACGTGTTCGACATTGATCTTTAGGATCACCGGCAAGATCACCAGCTGCTTCACATGTTGAACGGACCCATCGAGGAAGCACTTGTGCTGGTGCAACTGGAGGAATATGAGCATGCGGAGGTGGATTTTCATCCTCACTATCATCATCAGAAAGTGGATTTGGAAACCTGTCAAGGAAGTTGGAAGAAGAAGAGGAAGGCACAAACGCCGAATCAGGCTCGCAGGCCAAAGATGGCACAATCGTCGAGTTAGGCTCGCAGGCCAAGAGATTTTCATCAAATTCAACATCTCTTCTAATGATTATATCATGAGAATGTGGTTGAACAAGTCTATAACCTTTTACATCTTCAGAATATCCAACAAATATGCACTTTTCACTTTTAGGCTGCAATGCTTTCCGTTTTTCATCCGGAATGTGAGCCCATGCTTCACTACCAAACACACAGAAGTGACTTACATCAGGTTTAGTTTTACTCCATGCTTCTTCCAGTGTTATACCTTGTAATGCTTTAGTAGGGGTGCGATTAACTATGTAATTTTCACAATTAATGGCTTCAACCCAAAATTGAAGACTTAGTCCCTTAGATTGGATCATACAATTAGCCATTTCTTTTACAGTGCGGTTCTTCCGCTCAGCTACACCATTTTGTTGTGGTGTATATGGAACAGTGTGTTGTTGTTGGATGCCTTGTTCAGTGCAGAAAGTAGTGAACTTATTGTTAACATATTCTACTCCATTGTCAGATCTTAACTTAATAATTTGATGACCAGATTGTTTTTCCACAAGGGCCTTGTAGGCCAAGAACATGTTAAATACTTCTCTCTTAAGTTTTAGGAAATAAACCCAAGTGCGTCTGGTGTAATCATCAATGAAAGTTAAGAAATATTTGAAACCAGAAAAGGAAGCAAATGGAAGAGTACCACACAAGTCACTATGCACAAGCTCCAAGGGAACTGAGGCATACCAAGAGGAACGTTTGTCAAAATTGTCCCAATGATGTTTTCCGAGTACACAACCGGAGCAAACACCATCCCTGCAAGATACCATCGGAAGACCTGTCACCATATTTTCTTTACATAGTTGTTGCAATGAGCTATAATTTAAGTGACCAAATCACTCATGCCAAAGTTTGCTCAAGTTATCACTATGAGCAACAAAAATTGAAGGGAAAGGTGATGACCCAAAGTTGTTAAACTTGTACAACCTGGTAATATCATCAACAATTTCGGTAGCTAGGACCTGTTGAGGATCTTTAAAATCCTTGATTACAACTTGGTGAGGTGTAAAGGTCACAGTTTTACCTTCACCATAATGAGTGATCTGATAGACTGATAACAAATTGTAGAAAATTCTTGGAACACATAGTACATCACTAAAATGACCATTATCTACTGGAACTGTTCCAGCTCCTACAACACTTAGAGATCTATCATCACCAACAAATATTTGTTTGGTGTTACATTCATGCATAGTAGAAAAGATGGCTTGATCCTTAGCCATATGATAAGATGCTCCAGAATCAATGAGCCATTCATTTGAAGTAGAAGAAGAAGATGCATTAGAAGAATAACCAGAAACACAAAGTGCATGTCCATGAGAGACAGATTCTGAAGATGAATCTAGGCTGATGTGGTGCTTCTTCATTGTTGCTTCCAAGGCTGCCATCTTCTTGAAACACTTAGATTCATCATGATTATATTTTCCGCAATAGTTGCAATGACGCTCAGTCTTCTTGCCTTTTGGCTTGGATCCTTTGTCATTTTTTAAAGAAGGAGCTGACTGAGAGGGTTTTGGACCCTTGTTTGACTTATTATTGCAAAAATTTTGTTTCTTGGGAGGCTTGGACTTTTCTTTCTGTTGGGACAATAAGGCTTTCCCAAATGTATCTGCATTGTTGATTATTCCAAGATGAATGAGTTTATCTTGTTCTCTAATCAAGGAATCGAAAAAGGATTCAAGACTAGGCTCTTGATAGCTAGCTACATTCAAGGATGCTTTCATGGAGTAAAGTGTAGATACAAAAACAGAATATGGAGGTCCAAGTTTGGAAAGAATAAGACAAATACATTGTTTGTCTTCCCTCTCAATCCTACATTCTGCACATAAGAGTTTAAGAGTTTTGTACTTAGATAAATAATCTTGAATGCATGAAAAGTCACTTGTATTTAAATAAATGAACTCATTTTCGAGTTGGTGACCTCAAATTTCATTGTGTTTACCAAACACAGATTCCAACTTGTCCCAAGTAGCATTAGGTTCATCAATTCCAGATATGTGGAATCACAAATCAGTAGAGATTGACATCCCAATCAATCCACGAGCTTTATCACATCTATTTTTCCATTTTATTTTCTTATAATCATCAGTGGGTTCTTTTTCTTTCCCTGAGGTAATTCTGAAAAGTCCCCTACTTCGTAGAACATCCTCCATACGAGATTTTCATGAGAAATAGCTGGAACTGTTAAGTAGAATATCACAAGGGGCGGCCATATTTGTAAATTAATAGTTGTAAAAGCAGAAACCAATAGTTTGGATGTGAAGAGCTTGAAAAAATAGGTGGTTTAAAAAAAAATGGTACTGAAAACTGACTCTGTATGATGAAGTTATGCTTGAACAAAGAAACTGTTGAAGATGTCCCCAATAGTGACGTGGCAGCTAGAGAATGTCCAGCAAAAAAAAGAACACCCCTCTTCCCAAGATGAACCTTTTGACAATTACTTTACAAGAAATTTGTTTTAAGTGAACCAATTTTGTAAAATAAGTGATTTCACTTTTACAATGATATTACTTTTAAATAGTGCAACAATAAAAAAAACTTAGGTGACGCACTTGTATTTTTATTTTTTATTATTTAAGTGAGATGCACTTTTACAATAAAATAACTTTGAAAATAGAAATTGCATGCACTTTTTCTTTTAAAAGTAACTTCCTAATACTTGAACTCAAGATCTATTAAGGAATAAAACAACTATGAACCAAGTGAGCTAGATTAAAAGGTATGTAAAATATGGGAATGAGGAAGGTTTTTTTTTCTCTTCTTGCTCGGTTTGCGTGCTTGCCCTTTTTCCTGCAAACCAAACCACAAATCGAAACAAAAAAAAATTTTCCACACTTGTGGAGTTAGATCTTGTTAGCTTTCCCGGAAAGTCTACATTTTCTCTCTGTTTCTGATTTTCCGAGATCGCGCAAGGTGCACGGCAAAGAGCATACTCAACCGAGAAAAACCCTTTCCCTTTCTGTTTCTGATTTGCCGATATCGCTCAAGGTGCAAGGAAAAGAGCATACGCAGACAGGAAAGCAACAATCCGAACCCAAAAAAAAATCTAACAGTAAAAAATGATGAAATATGAGATTTTTTCTTTTAAAAAAAATAAAATAAAAAAATGCGTCACTGTAACATTATACCTTCAGATCTGATGAAATACGTGTTTCTGGAGCAACCGGGAACCATTTTCGATCAAACGAAAACTATTTCCCAATGGAAACGATGCTCCGGACATAATGGAACACTTCCCACATCCCATAAATTCACAGAAATACTAGAACTAGAAACCCTTTCGAGTTTCGGCAACAGCAGTTCAAGATCTAGATCATTACCAGAAGCGGCACTTCATAAAAGATCTGATACCATGTTCGGGTACACAGGGTACTACCAAAGGACTGAACACCAAGAGAAACCACTTCACACAAACAGATCACAGATCAACACACTGATGTTTTGACGTGGTTTAAACCCTCTTGAGGGAAACACTCCACAGCCCTAGCCAAATAGCTTCTACGGGACAATTTATTATGCAAAGAAAGAAAGTTACAAATGAGCTTCTCATAATCGATCAACTAAACAATGACCCTCCATGCTCTTTAAATAGAGATCATGGACCAATCGGGTGTTAAGCCACGGATCAAGGTTAGGTTTGATCTAAGAGAAGTTGAGTCGTCGGATCACTCTATGTCGGGAACATATCGTGACCGTCGGATTAAGTATTTACAAATGCATACTAATGCATACTAAAGAAACACACTATCCCTAATGGATCTATTACACAAGTTGTTCTTAACTAACTCCTAAGTGTCTAAATATCCTAATAGATTTCAAAATTTTCCATTTTTGCAGAAGCCTTAATTTTCCACTTTTCCAATCAAAGTCCTAAACTAGGGTCTAATCAAGCCCGGCCTTCTGCCCAACCAAAAATTCTTATCTTGGTCTCTAAATTTTGATTTTGATGAGTAGCATTTATCCATAGTCTCCGATTACAAAAATCACAACTTTCTCCGAAACCCTAAATTCCGGAAGCAATGAATGAATGTGCTCAAAAATAATTCTGTTTTGACAGAAATATGTACCTGATTGTTTCTGGTGTAACTCTAAACTTTTCGATCCACAGGATCTGAAACATTTTCCTATAATATCCTGACCTATCATATTTCCAACCCCATAGGTCTGACCTCAAATGGATTCTCTGAGAGAGAGTTATTCCAAGTGTTGCAACGTAACCTGTTTATGGGATAAAATAGGAGAGAGAACTTGTATGGAGTGCCACGTGTCACTGATTCAGATTTGGCCTATGAAAATGTTACCTGAGAAAGTACAGTCCATGCACTACCTGTCATGTTTTACTAAATTTCATTTGGAGCTTCCTAGCCTAATTTATGACCTTTTTTCCAAGGTCACCTGTTTATGACTGAGATTTGGAAGAGGCAGAAACCCTATATTGTACAGATCATAAATGACAAAGTACAAGGAATTAGAGGTTGTCCTTTGGAAAAAAGGTACATGGGGATCTTAGCTTCACCCTGTATGATTTTACGACCCTAAAACCTTGACGAAATTTATTTATAGCGAAAGTGCTACGATGACTGGTTTTTTCTATATCAAGCCCTAGCTTCACAATTGCAACAAGTGTGATACATGCCATACCATGTATTCTTTCAGGTTAGCTATGATACCATGTTAATTTTTCAGAATTTACTTCAATATGATCTAGGATCTTAACTGAGAGAACAACATGTACATCATATCTAAATCATATCAATCATGGACATAATAATGCAAGCACACAAGAGACACAGAGTTTACTTGGGGAAAACCATAAAGGTGAAAAACCCCAATAACTTCCTCAGAGATAGATAGAGAAATGATACAACCCAAGCATAAGAGATAGGCATATCCTAGCAGCAGCTTCTCCTCCTACACAAGTGCACCACTCTCCAAAGAGTGTGAGAGAGAATAGAATGATCAAATAGAGTGCCTCCCGCACTCTATTTATATTTGACTTGACTTGCCTAATAATCTTTACTAGGTCGACCTTAACTTAACCACATAACATAATGCTGACTGGGACAACACCCAATAGGGTGGTATAATAACCCTTTGATCCACATGGCCGACCCCCAATAGGGTGGTCTAATAACCCTTTGACTCACATGACTTATACAGGGTCGACCCCAACAGGGTGGTCTAATAACCCATCAAGTATAAGTTACGACACTTACAATATAAATGATGACACTTCCGTATAGAGGAATAATAACATCTCTATAGGAATACAAACACTTCCATATAGAGGAATAATACCATCTCTATAGGAGTACAATATACATATATGAAATACATTCCGAAGTTATATCAACATCAACAGCAGTTATGAGTTACTTATCTCCGGCTGTCGAATAGTTTACTTTTGTTATTATATACATAGTTTTTAGTTGGTTGTTTAGAGATTCGAAGCTAAGATATAGTTCCTTAATGTAACTATTTTGTGAATAGACCTAAAGGTAGTTTTCAAACTACTTTATTTGGTAAAGGGATAAAAGAAAGAAATTTGAGACTAGAATGATTTGATTTTTGTTTCAAGAAGCAATATACAGACTGGAGCATTGGGATACACATTCAGATTTATGCATATGGCTATGTTGTAAGTTTTGAAGACTGAGATTGATCTATATATGAATATAAGCCACTATATTTTGTATATTGATTTTGTTTATGGTCATTTTGACCACTCAACTTGTGATTTCATTCCTTGTTTAAACTTTTTACTCATGCGAATGCTCATGTGTTGTGGACTGAACCAGTACTGTGCAAATGAATGCTTAGGGTTTATGTTTATCATCTTACATTGTTATATATCAGTTTTTGGATTTACATGATTTAGTTTTTGTTAGGATATTCTTATACTCCATCCTAGTCCTACCAGTATTTTGATCATTTACATTTTCAGTCATGCATGCACCTTTAGGGTTTGCATGCATTCTAGGGTTTGCATGCATTTTACATGCATCCCAGTCATCAGTCCAGCACCTAGCCCTCAGTTAGCTAGCCCCTAGGAGCTTCTCACTATTCATTTTTAGCCCTTCAGTTGCTTAATCCGCCCTTCTTCCTTGATTTTAGGAAGAAACTCATCCTTCGTCACCTACCAGTACAGTTGTCACTCAGTTACAGTCATTTACACTTAGTTACAGTTAGTTACACCTACAAGACTCAGTTTCACCTACCAGAGTCAGTTTGACTGATGGTTGACAGTTACTTGAGCATTGATGAATCCACTAATGATGATGAAGAATTCTAGTTGTGCTCCGATGATCATGAGGACACCTAGTTGTGCTCCGATGACACTCTATTGATCTTATGATCACTCTGAGAGGCTAATTCGAATTTCCACCTTGGGCATTCGAATCCTCTCTACCATTGTACTATTTATTTGTCCATATTGTGATTAATTAATTAGTGTGTGTGAAGTATTATTGCTTCTATCTGAGTTCTACTGTACCATATTATTATGTTGCTCATTATACTGTATTGTTCACTCTTCTTCTATTTTCCTGCTTAATCATAATTACTCTTGTGAGGTACACATCATCTCTTAGATCTACTGTGAGTATTTTCACATGGTATCAGAGCATGTTGAGAGTATTGTTTATCTCCATTCTTGAGAGTTTTTTGCAGGTTATTACCAAGATTTCGAGTGCAGCAGTTTCTACATTTTTGCAGCAGTAGCAGTTGCAGTTATTCTATATTGTTTTTGTAGGTCTTCTACAACTTCAATGAATTCAGAAGAAATTACTCTTCTTTCTCCATTCAACTATGATGAATGGAAACCAAGAATGATAGCATGTTTGAAGAGCCATGATCTCTTTGATTGTTATTTTGAAAGAGAGTTCGAATCCTTTGAAGAGAAGATTGACTGGTTGAATAAAGGTGACATGCACATTAGAAGAATGAAGCTTACTATGTTGGATTACATATTTCTCCCACTCATTAATGATATTGAAACTCCACAAGAGCTATGGGCCCATCTAGATGAAAGATTCGGCAAACAGAATGAAGGTTTTGGTCCAAACCCCTTCAAAAGCAAACAAAGTGATGCATTCGCTCCTCTTGATGGTCTCTCAGATCATGAACCATTATCATCTCATATTGAAGTTGTTGATAAAGAACTTGCAGATTCTCCACTCATGCTCCAACTTTCTTCTCTTTCTGTGCCAGCTCACACTCTAGATATTGCAGAAGGTCCTAAATCCTCTCTTGCACCAGAGTCTGTTGGTTTGCATCATGATCACATGATTATTTCGGAGTTCAAAACAGTTATTGAAGGTAATGCATTCGCTTCTCTCTAGCTATCTCCTCTTTTATACTACTATATGATCATAATTCCATGCTTTCAGAAGGTCATTGAAGAATATGGCCATTGCCATTCGCTTGGGATAATTTCTCATGCATCAACTAGTTTTAATCTCACCTCTCATGGTTCAAAGGAGATCTCAAGAAACCATGATTCAAGTCTTGTATCTAAATTGGGTTCTAAGCAATTAATGCTTGGGATAATTTCTCATGAATATGATAGTTTTGATCTCACCACTGCTGGTTCAAAGGAGATCTCACAATCTTAAATCTAATTTTGATTTCAAGAAAACATGTAATAGTTATTTTTGGCATAATCTCACCCATGGTGGTTCGAAGGAGAAGACAAAAGACTATATGCACTTTCACAGATTTGATCCTACCTCAGCTGATTCGACCCACAGGTTCAAGGATCATTCTTATACTGTGGGATTTGTTCTCATCACATTTGATCTAAAGAGCAAGTACAAGCACATGATTTTTTAGCATGATCCACTTCTTCCCAAGAAGAAGATACCTCCAGACATATGACCAAGCATCACACCAGCTTGATTTTGGAGCATTTATTTTTATGTGTGCCTTACAGTCTATTTTTTGAGGAGCGGTTATGTTTCCCATGAAATTTTCCCACTTCCTTAGTTTATTGACTGTTATTATTCATTATATTGGGTGACCTTTGGTCTTTGTTACTAGGGCCCAGGATGGATTAATGGGGAGTGTTAGGATATTCCTATACTCCATCGTAGTCCCACCAGTATTTTGATCATTTAAATTTTTAGTCATGCATGCACCTTTAGGGTTTGCATGCATTTTGAATGCATCCCAGTCATCAGTCCAGCACCTAGTCATCAGTCCAACACCTAGCCCTCAGTTAGCCAGCTTCTAGGAGCTTCTCACTATTCAGTTTTATCCCTCCAGTTGCTTAATGCACCCTTCTTCCTTGATTTTAGAAAGCAACTCGTCCTTCTTCACCTACCAATCCAGTTGTCACTCAGTTACACTTAGCTACACTCAGTTACAGTCAATTACACTCAGTTACACTTAGTTACACTCAGTTACACCTACCAGACTCAATTTGAATGATGGTTTACAGTTACTTGAGCATTGATGACTCCACTGATGATGATGAAGACTTCCAATTGTGCTCCGATGATCATGAGGACACCTAGTTGTGCTCATATAACACTCTATTGATCTTATGATCACTTTGAGAGGCTAATTCGAATTGCCACCTTGGGCATTCGAATCCTCTCTACCATTGTACTATTTATTTGTCCATATTGTGATTAATTAACTAGTGTGTGTGAAGTATTATTGATTCTATCAGAGTTCTACTGTACCATATTATTATGTTGCTCATTATATTGTATTGTTCACTCTTCTTCTATTTTCCTGCTTAATCATAATTACTCTTGTGAGGTACACATCATCTCTTAGATCTGCTGTGAGGATTTTCACATGGTATCAGAGCATGTTGAGAGTATTTTTTATCTCCATTCTTGAGAGTTTTTTGCAGGTTGTTACCAAGATTTTGAGTGCAGCAGTTTCTACATTTTTGCAGCAGTAGCAGTTGCAGTTATTCTATATTGTTTTTGCAGGTCTTCTACAACTTCAATGAATTCAAAAGAAATTACTCCTCTTTCTCCATTCAACTATGATGAATGGAAACCAAGAATGATAGCATATTTGAAGAGCCATGATCTCTTTGATTGTTATTTTGAAAGAGAGTTCGAATCCTTTGAAGACAAGATTGACTGGTTGAATAAAGGTGACATGCACATTGGAAGAATGAAGCTTACTATGTCGGATTACATATTGCTCCCAATCATTATTGATATTGAAACTCCACAAGAGCTCTGGGCCCATCTGGATGAAAGATTCGGCAAACAGAATGAAGGTTTTGGTACAAACCCCTTCAAAAGCAAACAAAGTGATGCATTCGCTCCTCTTGATGGTCTCTTAGATCATGAACCAGTATCATCGCATATTGAAGTTGTTGACAAAGAACTTGCAGATTATCCACTCATGCTCCAACTTTTTTTCTCTTTTTTTGCCAGCTCACACTCTAGATATTGCAGAAGGTCCTAAATCCTCTCTTGCACCAGAGTCTGTTGGTTTGCATCATGACCACATGATTATTTCGGAGGTCAAAACAGTTATTGAAGGTAATGCATTCGCTCCTCTCCAGCTATCTCCTCTTTTATACTACTATATGATCATAATTCCATGCTTTCAGAAGGTCATTGAAGAATATGGCCATTTCCATTCACTTGGGATAATTTCTCATGCATCTACAGGTTTTAATCTCACCTCTCATGGTTCAAAGGATATCTCAAGAAACCATGATTCGTGTCTTGTATCTAAATTGGGTTCTAAGCAATTACTGCTTGGGATAATTTATCATGCATATGATAGTTTTGATCTCACCCCTGCTGGTTCAAAGGAGATCTCAAGAAACTGTTTTTTAAGTCTTAAGTTTGATTTTGATTTCAAGCAAACATGTAATAGTTATTTTTGGCATAATCTTACTCATGGTGGTTCGAAGAAGAAAACAAAAGACTATATGCACTTTCACAGATTTGATCCTACCTCAGCTTATTTGAATAACAGGTTCAAGGATCATTCTCATACTGTTGGATTTGTTCTCATCACATTCGATCTGAAGAGCAAGTACAAGCACATGCTTTTTGAGCATGATCCACTTCTTCCCAAGAAGAAGATACCTCCAGACATATGACCAAGCATCACACCTGCTTGAGTTTGGAGCATTTATTTTTATGTGTTCCTTCTAGTCTATTTTTTGAGGAGGGGGTATGTTTCCCATGAAATTTTCTCACTTCCTTAGTTTATTGACTGTTATTATTCATTGTATTGGGTGACCTTTGGTCTTTGTTACCAGGGCCCATGATGGATTAAGGGGGGGTGTTAGGATATTCCTATACTCCATCCTAGTCCCACCAGTATTTTGATCATTTAAATTTTCAGTCATGCATGCACCTTTAGGGTTTGTATGCATTCTAGGGTTTACATGCATTTTGCATGCATCCCATTCATCAGCCCAGCACGTAGCCCTCAGTTAGCCATCCCCCAGGAGCTTCTCACTATTCATTTTTAGCCCTCCAGTTGCTTAATGCGCCCTTCTTCCTTGATTTTAGGAAGCAACTCGTCCTTCTTCACCTACCAGTCCAGTTGTCACTCAGTTACACCGAGTTACACTCAGCTACACTCAGTTACAGTCAGTTACACTCAGTTACACTCATTTACAACTACCAGACTCAGTTTGACTGATGGTTGACAGTTACTTGAGCATTGATGACTCCACTGATGATGATGAAGACTTCCAGTTGTGCTTCGATGATCATGAGGACACCTAGTTGTGCTCCGATGACACTCTATTGATCTTATGATCACTTTGAGAGGCTAATTCGAATTGCCACCTTGGGCATTCGAATCCTCTCTACCATTGTACTATTTATTTGTCCATATTGTGATTAATTAACTAGTGTGTGTGAAGTATTATTGCTTCTATCTGAGTTCTACTGTACCATATTATTTTGTTGCTCATTATACTGTATTGTTCACTCTTCTTCTATTTTCCTGCTTAATCATAATTACTCTTGTGAGGTACACATCATCTCTTAGATCGGCTGTGAGTATTTTCACATGGTATCAGAGCATGTTGAGAGTATTGTTTATCTCCATTCTTGAGAGTTTTTTGCAGGTTATTACAAAGATTTCGAGTGCAGCAGTTTCTACATTTTTGCAGCAGTAGCAGTTGCAGTTATTCTATATTGTTTTTGTAGGTCTTCTACAACTTCAATGAATTCAGAAGAAATAACTCTTCTTTCTCCATTCAACTATGATGAATGGAAACCAAGAATGATAGCATGTTTGAAGAGCCATGATCTCTTTGATTTTTATTTTGAAAGAGAGTTCGAATCCTTTGAAGAGAAGATTGACTGGTTGAATAAAGGTGACATGCACATTAGAAGAATGAAGCTTACAATGTTGGATTACATATTTCTCCCAATCATTAATGATATTGAAACTCCACAAGAGCTATGGGCCCATCTAGATGAAAGATTCGGCAAACAGAATGAAGGTTTTGGTCCAAACCCCTTCAAAAGAAAACAAAGTGATGCATTCGCTCCTCTTGATGGTCTCTCAGATCATGAACCAGTATCATCTCATATTGAAGTTATTGATAAAGAACTTGCAGATTCTCCACTCATGCTCCAACTTTCTTCTCTTTCTGTGCCAGCTCACACTCTAGATATTGCAGAAGGTCCTAAATCCTCTCTTGCACCAGAGTCTGTTGGTTTGCATCATGATCACATGATTATTTCGGAGTTCAAAATAGTTATTGAAGGTAATGCATTCGCTTCTCTCTAGCTATCTCCTCTTTTATACTACTATATGATCATAATTCCATGCTTTCAGAAGGTCATTGAAGAATATGGCCATTGCCATTCGCTTGGGATAATTTCTCATGCATCAACTGGTTTTAATCTCACCTCTCATGGTTCAAAGGAGATCTCAAGAAACCATGATTCAAGTCTTGTATCTAAATTGGGTTCTAAGCAATTAATGCTTGGGATAATTTCTCATGAATATGATAGTTTTGATCTCACCCCTGCTGGTTCAAAGGAGATCTCAAGAAACTATTTTTTAAATCTTAAATCTAATTTTGATTTCAAGAAAACATGTAATAGTTATTTTTGGCATAATCTCACCCATGGTGGTTCGAAGGAGAAGACAAAATACTATATGCACTTTCACAGATTTGATCCTACCTCAGCTGATTCGACCCACAGGTTCAAGGATCATTCTTATACTGTTGGATTTGTTCTCATCACATTTGATCTGAAGAGCAAGTACAAGCACATGATTTTTTAGCATGATCCACTTCTTCCCAAGAAGAAGATACCTCCAGACATATGACCAAGCATCACACCAGCTTGAGTTTGGAGCATTTATTTTTATGTGTGCCTTACAGTCTATTTTTTGAGGAGCGGGTATGTTTCCCATGAAATTTTCCCACTTCCTTAGTTTATTGACTGTTATTATTCATTGTATTGGGTGACCTTTGGTCTTTGTTACTAGGGCCCAGGATGGATTAATGGGGAGTGTTAGGATATTCCTATACTCCATCCTAGTCCCACCAGTATTTTGATCATTTAAATTTTTAGTCATGCATGCACCTTTAGGGTTTGCATGCATTTTGAATGCATCCCAGTCATCAGTCCAGCACCTAGTCATCAGTCCAACACCTAGCCCTCAGTTAGCCAGCCTCTAGGATCTTCTCACTATTCAGTTTTAGCCCTCCAGTTGCTTAATGCACCCTTCTTCCTTGATTTTAGAAAGAAACTCGTCCTTCTTCACCTACCAATCCAGTTGTCACTCAGTTACAGTCAATTACACTCAGTTACACTTAGTTACACTCAGTTACACCTACCAGACTCAATTTGAATGATGGTTTATAGTTACTTGAGCATTGATGACTCCACTGATGATGATGAAGACTTCCAATTGTGCTCCGATGATCATGAGGACACCTAGTTGTGCTCAGATGACACTCTATTGATCTTATGATCACTCTGAGAGGCTAATTCGAATTGCCACCTTGGGCATTCGAATCCTCTCTACCATTGTACTATTTATTTGTCCATATTGTGATTAATTAACTAGTGTTTGTGAAGTATTATTGATTCTATCAGAGTTCTACTGTACCATATTATTCTGTTGCTCATTATATTGTATTGTTCACTCTTCTTCTATTTTCCTGCTTAATCATAATTACTCTTGTGAGGTACACATCATCTCTGAGATCTGCTGTGAGGATTTTCACATGGTATCAGAGCATGTTGAGAGTATTTTTTATCTCCATTCTTGAGAGTTTTTTGCAGGTTGTTACCAAGATTTCGAGTGCAGCAGTTTCTACATTTTTGCAGCAGTAGCAGTTGCAGTTATTCTATATTGTTTTTGCAGGTCTTCTACAACTTCAATGAATTCAAAAGAAATTACTCCTCTTTCTCCATTCAACTATGATGAATGGAAAACAAGAATGAGAGCATATTTGAAGAGCCATGATCTCTTTGATTGTTATTTTGAAAGAGAGTTTGAATCCTCTGAAGACAAGATTGACTGGTTGAATAAAGGTGACATGCACATTGGAAGAATGAAGCTTACTATGTCGGATTACATATTGCTCCCAATCATTATTGATATTGAAACTCCACAAGAGCTATGGGCCCATCTGGATGAAAGATTCGGCAAACAGAATGAAGGTTTTGGTCCAAACCCCTTCAAAAGCAAACAAAGTGATGCATTCGCTCCTCTTGATGGGCTCTTAGATCATGAACCAGTATCATCTCATATTGAAGTTGTTGACAAAGAACTTGCAAATTATCCACTCATGCTCCAACTTTTTTCTCTTTTTTTGCCAGCTCACACTCTAGATATTGCAGAAGGTCCTAAATCCTCTCTTGCACTAGAGTCTGTTGGTTTGCATCATGATCACATGATTATTTCGGAGGTCAAAACAGTTATTGAAGGTAATGCATTCGCTCCTCTCCAGCTATCTCCTCTTTTATACTACTATATGATCATAATTCCATGCTTTCAGAAGGTCATTGAAGAATATGGCCATTTCCATTCGCTTGGGATAATTTCTCATGCATCTACAGGTTTTAATCTCACCTCTCATGGTTCAAAGGATATCTCAAGAAACCATGATTCGTGTTTTGTATCTAAATTGGGTTCTAAGCAATTACTGCTTGGGATAATTTATCATGCATATGATAGTTTTGATCTCACCCCTGCTGGTTCAAAGGAGATCTCAAGAAACTGTTTTTTAAGTCTTAAGTTTGATTTTGATTTCAAGCAAACATGTAATAGTTATTTTTGGCATAATCTTACTCATGGTGGTTCGAAGGAGAAAACAAAAGACTATATGCACTTTCACAGATTTGATCCTACCTCAGCTTATTTGAATCACAGGTTCAAGGATCATTCTCATACTGTTGGATTTGTTCTCATCACATTCGATCTGAAGAGCAAGTACAAGCACATGCTTTTTGAGCATGATCCACTTCTTCCCAAGAAGAAGATACCTCCAGACATATGACCAAGCATCACACCTGCTTGAGTTTGGAGCATTTATTTTTATGTGTTCCTTCTAGTCTATTTTTTGAGGAGGGGGTATGTTTCCCATGAAATTTTCTCACTTCCTTAGTTTATTGACTGTTATTATTCATTGTATTGGGTGACCTTTGGTCTTTGTTACCAGGGCCCATGATGGATTAAGGGGGGGTGTTAGGATATTCCTATACTCCATCCTAGTCCCACCAGTATTTTGATCATTTAAATTTTCAGTCATGCATGCACCTTTAGGGTTTGCATGCATTCTAGGGTTTACATGCATTTTGCATGCATCCCAGTCATCAGCCCAGCACGTAGCCCTCAGTTAGCCATCCCCCATGAGCTTCTCACTATTCATTTTTAGCCCTCCAGTTGCTTAATGCGCCCTTCTTCCTTGATTTTAGGAAGCAACTCGTCCTTCTTCACCTACCAGTCCAGTTGTCACTCAGTTACACCGAGTTACACTCAGCTACACTCAGTTACACTCAGTTACACTCATTTACAACTACCAGACTCAGTTTGACTGATGGTTGACAGTTACTTGAGCATTGATGACTCCACTGATGATGATGAAGACTTCCAGTTGTGCTTCGATGATCATGAGGACACCTAGTTGTGCTCCGATGACACTCTATTGATCTTATGATCACTTTGAGAGGCTAATTCAAATTGCCACCTTGGGAATTCGAATCCTCTCTACCATTGTACTATTTATTTGTCCATATTGTGATTAATTAACTAGTGTGCGTGAAGTATTATTGCTTCTATCTGAGTTCTACTGTACCATATTATTTTGTTTCTCATTATACTGTATTGTTCACTCTTCTTCTATTTTCCTGCTTAATCATTATTACTCTTGTGAGGTACACATCATCTCTTAGATCTGCTGTGAGGATTTTCATAGTTTTTTCATTGGTTGAAAGATTGATTATCTTCTTGAATATGAAACCCTCAAACCAAAAAAATCACAAAACAAACCTTATTTTATGTTCATTGTATTGAGATTGTGCTAGCTTGTTTCCTCTGTAGTCTAGGAACAATTTCTAGGACAAACAATGTGTATCAAGGAGACATCATACATGAGCTATCATGAAGAAGTACATAATATGATACTTCATACAGATCCAAAGGATACTTCATGAAGATTCAGTTCAAGAATAAACACAAGAAATTCACTCTACATCATGGAGTCCTTGCACGGATATTGATTCCACCAAGATACACCTTCTCATGACAAACAACCAAGGAATTGGTTGGACAGTAGTACAAGTGCTAAAAATTCCAAGAAGATGATTGGACCAAAGGGAAAAGCAAGCTAGAAATTCTAAGTGTTGCTTGGTTGATGGTTGGGAGTGTGCAGGAAGAAAGGAACAGCTGATGGCCGGAAAATCCTAAAAGTGTGCAAGCACAACCAATCAAAAGATGCCTTCAGGTGGTGAAAATTGCACAAGTTCCTAAATGGGTACGATCGGTTGAAGATCCCATATGAGAAAGTGCCTCAGTTGACGAATAGCAAGTGCACAAGTCCCAAAGTAATGATTAGGAAGAGGTCAAAGCCCTATCAAAGAGAAGTTGGAGTGTGTCTAGTTTCTGTAAAGTTTCAATATAATAAGAGTGCATCACCCAAATCCAATGATGAGCATGGCTCACAATACCACTAAGGAGAATCCAGAAAATGCGTCGACTATACAATTGGTGATAACACAAGGGCGCATTACCCATAAGGGATGGTACAACAAATATCATGGACATATCAAAGATAAGGTGAAACATTGTGCATATACCATAAGGAAATGGTGCATCTAGAGTGCAATGGTACACCACCAAGGTGCAAAGTCCCACTAAGTTGTGGACCTTAAGGGCACTTGATACATCAGAGATGACATGTCAATAGTGCAGATGATAACAATTGGTATATGCATGATCCAAGAAGTATGGAAGAAGGGATGTCACAACCGACTTGCAAACATACAATCTGTGTAGGACATGTATAAATAGAGATGCAAGTTGGAGATTGGAAGTAAGTGGAAAGAGAAAGAATATTGAAAGTTTTGTGAAAGTTTTAGTTTGTTTTTTGGGGCATCAAGGGACTCGTTGACAAAACAGAATGACCTAGCGAAGAGTCGGATGTGCACATGCAGCAGAATGAAGTTTTGATGGTGTGCATAAATATGTCGTAAACTTGTGACAATTGCACAAACACAGACAGGAAGAAATATTGAAGAATGCACAAGTGCTAGCTATCTTGAAAGATTTATCACAATCAACACATCGATAGTCACAGAAGTTGAAGAGACAAAAGTGAAGAGACAGAATCGAATATTATCATATATTGTAGGGTTGTCTAGCTGATGCATATGAACTGAAGTGAAAGTGTGCAAATTTGAAGGCTGCATATGATGTGTAACAACATAACAATAGAAGAATCATATAGGTACATCAAGATGCAGATGATTTAATACTAGTGCGTTATACTGAATGGACCAATAATTTGAAGCACAGAATGTCGCAGATAGTCTGAAGGACTACAACACTTAATCAGAATGGACACATCATAAAGTGTGCAGTTATCTCTATTACTAGTGCTTCATTTCAGTACAACAAATCATCAATTGAAAGCACAATATTATTTGATCATTGCAGTCACATAACTAAGAATGGCGTAGACTGTAACATCATCAGAGCACACAATCCATCAAGTAAATAATAAACAGAAGTGTGATTTTTTAGAAGAAAGAGAATTCAAGTGATGTATGCAGAGCAGTGACAGAATACAGTCTGCATACGAAGATCGCACACATGGGAATCATCAGAATACCTGAAGAAGTGAGCAGAGTTAAAGAACAACAATACAACAAGATATATCATACATCAGGGAAGTCAGACAGGGAAAAGAGACAGGGAGTTGGAGCTTCCTTCAGTTTGGTTCCTATAAAACAACAAAGAGACAGGGAGTCACAGCTTCCTTCAGGTCGGTTCCTGTAAATTAAAGCGATAGGGGGTCGGTGCCTCCTTCCATTTGGTGCTGGTAAACACAATAATTTGGTGCTTCCTTGAATGTATTCTTTCCCATATAAAGAAGCATTCTTTGATTTTCTCCCATTTGGGTTTCCACGTGAAAGTTCTGTGTGTTATGTGTTGATAATGTGGTGCATGTACATGTGAATGTTTATTTACTGATGCATAATCGATGATGAATGATTAAGTAAATTTTAATCTATTAAAGAAGGTAAAATATGCTAATAACTGCGCTAATACTGATTAACCCCCCCTCTTAGTATTAGCGGGTGTCTTCAGTAACAAATTAACATGTGGAAGATAGATCATTGCATAGAAAGAATAAATTGATAAGCAAGGAGGCCTTTCTACAAAAAGAGCACTAAGGTTCAACAACACCAACTATATTTTCTAGAAGGTACGTATGGAATTCTACTTACAATATTTAGTTGCAGAAGTTTGGAAATCTATAGTCGATGGTTATGACATGCCTGCAGTAGTTCCAATCAATCCCACACAAAGGACACTATATGAAAAAATGCTATATTATGTGGTTTGACAGGTGACAAATTTGTCAAGGTTATGCACTGTGCATCAGCCAAAGAAATTTGGGACAAATTCATAGGCATAAATGAAGGAGATGACAAGGTAAAGAAAGCAAAACTTCAAAATTATTCTGCGCAGTTTGAATCTCTATGAATCAAAGATGAAGAGAACATTACATCGTAATTCTTAACAACTTATGAGGTATTCAACACTATCAAGAGTCTTGGGGTCACCTTGGATGAAAAATCAGTGGTACAGAAGATACTGAGAACTCTGCCTCAAATATTTAACTTGAAGGTTTCAGTGTTAGAAGATCGAGCCAATCTTGATGAAATAACAAAGGATGAACTCCAGGGGATTCTCACGGCATATGGGATGAGAACAGAAAAGGAAACTCCCATTAGAAACCAATTACATTTCAAGGCCACAGGAATGGAGAAGCATGATGATGACAAATACTTTTGTGATGACTCGGATGATGAAGAATCAAACTTAGTCAAGAACCTGAAAAGAGGACGAGGCAACTATAAGAACAAGTTACCCTTCAAATGTTTCAGGTGTGGAGGAGTAGGTCATTATGCCTAAAAATGCCCTTACAAGAAAGAAGACAGTGACAATGATGAATAATCTGGAGCACATGATCGAAAGGTTGCACATTCTCAATACAAACCTAGGAATAAGAGGAGAATTAAAAAATAGAGGAAGAGTCTGTATACTGAAGAAGGAAGCAATACATCTAAATAAAGTGATTGCGACGAAGAACCCAAGTAAGTTTCTTTCATGACCCAAGTGGTAGAAGAAAGTAAAGATGAAACAAATAAGAACAACTGAAGGACTACTCCAGTTGCACAAAACAAGCCAGGATCACTAGACAATTTTTTCTTTAGTGGATCATTCAAGTCACCTCCAAAAACAGTCACACCTCCAAAATCTATTGAAGAGGTCAAAATGGTCAATCACTCCGATGACGACGACACTGGAGACATTGAATCGGAAGGTGAACTAATCAGTGCCATAGATTCGTTTAAGAATTTTAAGAATAAGAATAAGCTACTACAGGAACAAATGTCAAAGTATGAAGAACAAGACAGACTATGTCAGGAATCTGTTGAAGCAAGATATTGGCGAGAAGATAACTAGTTGTGAGTTTCAACTAAATTGCGCAAAAGAAAAGATTCAAATACTTGAGAAAGAAAATCCTATACTAAGAACCTCACTTGACGAGTTGCCACATGAAATCAAAAATATGTCTAATCAGCTCGAAGAGAATGACAAAGAAATACTTCGCCTAACAAAAAAGGTGATTGCGATAAAGGTAAAAAATCAAGTTAGCACTGATCCAATCTGCGCACAATACGTGTCTGAGGATGGATTGCACAACAAGTTGAAGGACAGTACATAAATTTGGGACAGGATTCTAAAATATCAGAGATCACTAGAAGACAAAACTGGTCTAGGCGTTGCAAAGAAACAAGGGAAAAAATGCGATAGAGAACAACGTCCAAGACATGCAGAAAATTTCAGGTATGATAAATCCTTTGGTTACAATTACTTTCAATATACTAACCAACAAAGGGTCAACAAAGTGAAGTGCGCAAGATGCTATCGTTTTTTCCATATTTCGAAATATTGTGAAACTGCGAGATGTTATTCATGTGAACGCTTTGGACACAAATCTATGTATTGTCGAAGAGTAGTAAACTGCCTAGGTGAAGAACAGTTGCACAAAGGCTATTTCACTCAAAGAGACTTCAGTAGGAAATCTCTAGAGCAGAATCAAAGAAAAAGTGTGCACAATAAAACTTGGATCATAAAATCTCCCCAGAAGTGCGCAGACGATGCAAATAATCCTGGAGTAGCAAGCAGTTGCTTCCTCTCTAGCTAGTCCCGTAAGGATGATGGGAGACCCTTGAATTCAAACATGATGCATCTTAATGAATTCAAGGGAATTTTTAATTAGGTGTGCAGTTAGATTGTGTAATTAGAGCATTTGATGTTAGGATATGTTTAGGATGTGATTATGTCATAGATAAGGAAGCTTGCATATATATACAGTCATACATTTATCTTGCATATCGTAAACCAGAGAAGCATCATATCTCGTTCAATTGCACAGAATATAAGCATAATATTTTTGCATGAAAATATTGCTAAGAACATGAAATTGCATGAAACAAATCTCTTTCATTATATTCATAAATTGGAATATGGTTACAAAATTGCATGAGTTAAGAATCGATGTTGAAGCCATGAATGGCATATACTAAGTAAGGGAGCAAAATTGACAATATCGAGGCATTCTATAGCCGTAATTCAATGTCAAGATCTTAATCCGGACAACTCGCAAGTGGTAATTCCAATTCCACTGGAACCAAAGAAGAACACTCTGGAGCAGAATGCAGAGGAAGAAGTTGCAAAGATACAGACGATGACGAGTAAACTTGCTGAGGCCATAGATGAGATAATTCTTGCAGAATTTGTTGTTGTTGATTCTCCAGATTGTCAACCCTACAAGACAGAAGGTTCAACAGCATGGAATGACGATGGTTCACCTACAACTGAGAAAACGGATGCAAAATCTAGTTGTCCTGCACCTGTTCCTTCCATGATTCCATATCAGTTCTCAAGCATGATAACTTTGATTGTTGAGACTGAATGGCACATTGCACATTCTCGAGGGAATTGGTCACTCTAAGATGCAAGTAGGCCATTGTAAGGAAAGGAATAAAAACAACAAGTACAAGACAACAATGCGACAAAAAAGAGCAAGGATGCAAGAAGTGATGGACCAAACATTGCTCGCATAGATCTTATAGAATCCATCAAGGGATGATCACATGCATGCTGTTATTTGATGAGAAAGGAATTCAATGTCGCACAAATTAGAAAGGATGATGGAGTCGCCAAAAATAAATTTTGAACTTAATGAATTTTTGGAAACAGTACAAAAAGAAGGAAGTTAGATTTATTGCACTATGTTGCCTCAAAATATTCCAGTATGAAAACAACACGTCACTCTTTCCACACGAACTAAGGCTCATGTCTGCTATATCGAAAATGTGCCATATCTCATGTTGGATGGGACTACATTAAATGCGACAAAGCTTGTTTGACAACATAGTAAATGCAATAGGTGAAGCAGTATGGTGCATGAAGAATAATGCAAAATTAGTAGTTAATAGGAATGCACTGTGTAGCAAGAAAGCATGGAAGACAACAAAGATTATTGTGCAATAAAAATATGGTGATGCGGGAACAAAATATCACTGTGAAAAGTATGGTAACGTGTTGTGATAGGAATATATATACTTCAGAAAAGGAAATAAAAGATAATTATGAAGAAACAATGAATAATGAAGCATAAAGGCAGGGGGATTTATCCCACAAAAGGTCATAATTGTTCAGGCACAAAACAAAAGAAGAATAATTCTCAAAGTGCAATGGATCTCTTTTCCATTGATGTCAAAGTGGGAGAAATGCATGAAGTTGTTGGAGTTGAGGAGAAATGAAAGAAGCCGTTGAATGGAAAGAAATGCATTCATGAGGATACAAGCAGAAGTGCATGAAGCTGATGCATAAAGAAGAAATGCAGAGCAGGAAGTATGAAGCAGATGTGAAAGAGCATGAAGTGTTGAGGACTATAGAGTATGAAGACATCAAAGCAGCATAGCATGAATTATGGAGTAGACGTGAAAGAGCATGAAGAAGAATACTTGAAGACATGTCATGCAGATATGATCAGTACAAATATGACAGAAAGTTGTATAGTACGCACATAAATGACAGAACTATTGATAAAGAACATAGTAGCCAAAAATCCCAATGAGTTTAGGGGGAGCACATACACAGGGGGAGCACTGCAACCATAATACAGATGAAGAACACAACTCAAAGAAAATCAGGAACAACTTCATAAGTTGTTGACATCAATGCCAAAGGGGGATATTGTTGAGAATTGGTTGTCATTGATGTCAACTAAAGATGATGACCATCATCCAATGTAAAAGAGGATGTCAAATGATTCAATATGAGTCACTGATATTAGCACAAGTAAAAGTGGATACAACATTTCAGTAGAAATATAAAGAAGCCACTTTGAGGAAGTCTATTGTGCATGATGAAGAAAGCATGAACATCAGAAAATATGTGCAAGAGGTGAAGGTGATAGATATGCAACTTTGGAGTATATCTAAAAGCACAAATATCTGAAGAAGACAAGAAGCATATATGTGCAAGGTGACAAACATGGATGCCAGACTGAAAAACTATATCTGTTCACTACATCCATTCTATCTAAAGATGTTTACAACGTCTTAGAGCATATCTAAAAGTCAATATGTGAATCAAGGATGAATTAAGCATGCAACTTTGGAGTATATCTAAGAAATGCATTCAGGCAGAAGATGTGCATCAAGGAGACATCATACATGAGACAGTATGAAGAAGTACATAAGATGATACTTCATACATATCCAAAAGGATACTTCATGAAGATTTAGTTCAAGAAGAAACACAAGTAATGCACTCTACATCATGGATTCCTTGCACAAATATTAAGTCGACCAAGATACACCTTCTCATGATAAACAACCAAGGAATTGGTTGGAAAATACTACAAGTGCTCAAACTGCCAAGAAGATGATTGGAACAAAGGGAAAAGAAAGCTAGCAATTCTAAGTGTTTCTTGGTTGATGGTTGGGAGTGGGTAGGAAGAAATGAACAACATATGGTTGAACAATCCTGAAAGCATGCAAGCATAACCAATCAGAAGATGCCTTCAGGTGGTTAAAAGTGCACAAGTTCCTAAATGGGTACGATCAGTTGAAGATTACATATGAGCAAGTGCCTCAACCAACGAACAACAAGTGCACAAGTCCCACGAGTAATTATCAGGAAGAGGTCAAAGCCCCACCAAAGAGAAGTTTGAGTGTACACAGTTTCCGTAAAGTTTCAATACAACAAGAGCGCATCACCCAAATGCAATGATGAGCATGGGTCACAATCCCACTAGGCAGAAGCCGGAAAATGCACAGACTATGCAATTGGTGATAACACAAGGGAGCATTACCCATAAGGGATCGTACAACAAATATCATGGACATATCAAAGATAAGGTGAAAGATTGTGCATATACCATAAGGCAATGATACATCTAGAGCCCAATGGTACAAGACCAAGGTGTAAAGTCCCACTAAGTTGTGGACCTTAAGGGCGCTTGATACATCAGATATGGCATATCAATAGCGTAGATGATGACACATGACATATGCATGATCCAAGAAGTATGGAAGAAGGGATGCCACGACCAACTTGCAAACATACAATATGTGCAGGACATGGATAAATAAAGATGCAAGTTGGAGATTGGAAGTAAGTGGAAAGAGCAAGAAGATTGCAAGTTTTGTGAAAGTTTCAGTTTGTTTTTTGGGGCATCAAGGGGCTTGTGAATAGAAAAGAATTTTCTAGTGAAGAGACGGATGCGCACATGCAGCATAATGATTATTTTATGGTGTGCAGAAAGATGTCATAAACCTATGATAATTGCACAAACACAGACAGGAATAAATACTGAAGAATGTGCAAGTGTTGGATATCTTGAAAGACTGTATCACAATCAGCACGTCGATAGTCACAGAAGTTGAAGAGACAGAAGTGCAGAGACAAAATGGAATATTATCAAATATTGCGTGGTTGTCTAGCTGATGCATATGAACTAAAGTGAAAGTGTGCAAAGTTGAAAACTACATCTAATGCACAACAAAAGAACAATAGCAGAATCAGATAGGCACATCAAGATGCAAATGATCTAAGACAAGTGTGTTATACTGAACGAACCAATCATTTGAAGCAAAAGATGTTGCAGATTGTCTGAAGGACTGCAACACTTAATCAGAACGGACACATCATAAAGTGCGTGGTTATCTCTATTACTAGTTCTTCATTTTAGTATGTAGCAAATAAAAAATTGAAAGCACATTATCAGTTGATCATTGCAGTCACGTAAAGAAGAACATTGAACCATAAGCGCAGATGACAACATCAATAGATCACACAATCCATCAAGTAAGTCATCAACAGAAGTGTGATTTTTGAGAAGAAAGAGAATTCAAGTGATGTATGCAGAGCAGTGACAGAATGCAGTCTGCATACGAAGGTCGCACACAATAGAATCATCATCAGAAGACCTGAATAAGTGCACAGAGTTAAAGAAAAACAAGGCATCAAGATATATCATAAATCAGGGCGGTTGGACAGGGCAAGGAGACAGGGAGTTGGAGATTTCTTCAGGTTGGTGTCTATAAAACAACAAGGAGACATGGAGTCGCAACTTCCTTCAGGTCGGTTCCTATAAAACAAAGCGATAGGGGGTCAACGCCTCCTTCTAGTTGGTGCTAGAGAAAACTCAGGGGGTTGGAGCCTTCTTCCAGTTGGTGTTGGTAAACACACTAATTTGGTGCTTCCTTGAATGTATTCTTTCCAATTTTAAAGAAGCATTATGTGGTTTTCTCTTGTTTGGGTTTCCAAGTAAAAGTTATGTGTGTTATGTGTTGATAATGTGGTGCATGTACATGTGAATGTTTATTTACTGATGCATAGCAGATGATGAATGATTAAGTAAAGTTGAATCTGTTAAAGAAGGTAAAATCTGCTAATAACTACGCTAATACTTATTCACCCCCCTCTTAATATTAAATCAATTCCAACAATAACACCATATTAACAACATAGAATATAAGTGGTGCAAATACCACCACCTTAACACCAAAAAATGTAAGTGGTGCTAATAACACCACCTTCACACCACAAAAATGTAAGTAGTGCCAATATCACCACATTAGCACCACAAAATATAAGTGGTGCTAGCTTGTGGTGATAAAATATGGATTTTCTTGTTGTGTTTTTTATGTTGCTTGTCGTCATTTCTTTACCTAGTGGATGGGAAATACATTAGATTCTATCACTGCCTCCTTTATTCGTTTAGCGTTCATTGGTTGGAAAACATGGCAATGTGTAATTACCTCCACCACCATATCTCTATGAGTGCATGAAATAATTTTTATAAATGTTTCCATATCGCCGCGACGTTTTCATCTCTGTTGATTGGCTATCAACATTGTTGTATCCTGAGTTCTATCATTGTAGGAATTTTATTTTCTTTTCCCTAGGTTGTAACAATTCCCTTTGCATTTCGCAAGTAGCTACATGTCTTAATTTAATAGTTAAATGGCTTGATATTCACGTATTGGTTGGACCTTTGAATGATAGAGATATATTTTTGGAGATGAGATAACTTTTCATATCACAATGAGGGGGTAGACTCGAAAAATTCGGTTATGATATGGTGAAAGATTAGTTGGAGGAGGAGTGGCCTTTTACATGCTTAGGGATAAGGGAAGGTCGTGAGGTTAGGAGGAAGACATTTTCTTCTTAATTTTTATATATATTAATGGATATTAGAACTTAGGATAGGGAGGGTAAAATTAATTGGGTTTGAAGAGATGATAAATGAAAACTTTGAAAAATTAAGATTTAGTAAAGGATGGAGATTTTTTTAAATTTTTGTTAATGATAATGATGGATATTGGCGAGGTGAGGCCTAGGGGAAGGGGATTATTTTTCATTTTGACATGAAGGCATGACAATGCTAGCAGGGTAATGGCGATGACACTAGATGGTGATGGATGTAATAAAAGATGACTAATAAAAAGAGACAGTGAAACTCAAAAATTCATATGAGTGGCATGGGGTTCAAATGGTGACTCTTTTTGGGAAACAAAATATGGGCATGATGAGGGTTTTTATTTTTGAATCAATGACGTATAAATAATGGCATGACGATACATATAGGGAGAACCATTGAATTTCAAAACTAGACATAATTTTATCAACACGACACACATGACGAACCTTCCCATAAGACAAGAAGCATGAAGGCCAATTAATGATGTATATGATAGAATTGAGTATGTATGGGAAGAGGACATTGTTCTGGACATCATGGTTGAGATGGAATTGGATTATGACATCATTCAATGTGTTTATCTTTAACATTATGTTCCGACCCTTCAGAAAACTGCCAATGTTGGGAATCAACATTTAGTCAAACAAACAACAAATGAAAGTAACATATAGACACGTAATGACTCAATAATGAATGACCAACATGAAAAAAACATAGCCATGAATCAAGTACATGTACTCATATTCATCCCCCAAAAAAGAGTAGGGCTAGCATTCACAATGGGAGAAGTAGAGGGACAAGAAGAAGCGTCGGGAAAACCAAAAAAGAAATCAAATAATTGATCAACGTATCCATGTTTATCACTAGGAATTCCCTAATAGTTTTGATCCCTCCATGTCATGTCCTCTCCTATATATCATGGCTAAACATCATCATCTTATAGGTTAACATCTAAACAATATAGAGAGATAGCATAGTGGCGTATAATATTAAAAGACATCAAACTCCATGAAAACTAATTGGAAAACCAAATAAAGAAAATGACTAAAAAAGAACTAGATAAGTGAATGAAAAACATCAAATTGTGAAAAATAAAACATATGACATAATGTGGTGAAACGAAAACTTTATGTAGAAACAAGAAAAAAATTACCTACGACTAAAAATGCAAGCCTAACTCCTACCACAACGAAAGGAGAAAATCATATCATGGAGGGTACCTTTTATTGTAGAGGAAAACATTAATAATGTTACGAAGACTGCCAACCAGATCATGATGATAGTCAAAATTTATGCCATAAGTGTCAAAAATCAAAATAAAATCAATTGCAGAATGCTGAAAAATATTGTTAGACTTAATTGAAGCAGATAAAGAGAAATGCAAATTAGATGATTTATTCCTAGTGAAATAAAAAAAAATCATTATCCATGAATCCCAAATGAAATCTTCAAACATCAACTAAGTAATTTCCCCGTCGCATTCGTTATTTATGATATTGGATCGATCATGAATATAATGCATTTAATGTTTTCTTTGTAATTATTAATTACCAAAGTTGCATTGGATTCTTAGTCAACATACTTATCAAGGAGACATTCAAGGTAATCGTCATACATAGGTTGTGATTCGACCTCATTCTCTTCATAAAAAATGACACATCCCTCTAGGAGAGACTCATGATAATCATGGTAAATTGGATGTGAATTCTCTCGAAACTTGAAATCACTCACAGATAAGATATGATAGTTGAAATTAGGGAACTTCATGACCTCATCCTCTTCATTGAGATGGCAAGCATCTTCAATCAAAATATGAGGATAATCGTCATAAATTGGTTGATGGATTCCCTAAAAAATATAGGGCTCCAAATCAAGGATAGGGTCAGTGAAAATCGAACTCTCATCCCCAGTCAAAAAGGACTGAGCATCTTTGTCTGATTAAGAAATGGGGGGCTCATCAAAATTATCAATCATTATGTCATTCAATATTAAACATCCATGGTTGAAAGGGGTAGGACAAAAACTCTCAAGATCATTATGAATCACCCCCTCTTAAGGACCAATCTCTTCTCTTTGATGATCATTCATGAAGAAATTATCCAAGGTAATCTTGCCATTGAATAAGACATTCTCTTGCAGATTCAAGTCTCACCATCAAATAAGACCTCATCATATGGATCATGGGAATAGGAAATTTTAGGATGAGGCGGGATGACATGTTCCCGAGGAGTGGGAATGTGACAGTCTTGCTTGAAATTGGTTGGGAATATATCATCGTCAACAAATAAAACCTTGTGAATATCTTATGCAAGAGAGAATACTGATTAAGGGACATCAATTATATTCTCGATCATCTTGAGAAGGGATCTTAGGAGGTGGGAAGAATCATCAAGAGACAATTTTTTAGCGTATCCTCCCATTGCTTCCTATATTTGGATTCCAAGAGTTTATGGAAGGTGTTAGAATCATGATACTCATCAAATAAATCACAACAAGGTAAAGGAGGATTTGAATTGTCAAGCTTAGTCTTGAAAATGTTGAAGAATTGCTCCTAACCCTAGTCATGCAGTGAATTGAACCAATTAGAATCTTAGTGATGAAGCGTATGGGGGAAAATGCAGACCATCAGAGAAGGATCTGAAATAGCAAGGGAGTAACAATATTTAGGGAAGCATTTGATATGATCATTAGGATTCTCATGAGGTAGACTTGTGAATTGGGAAAGATTAGCATCCAAACACTAGGTTTCTGGATTGTAATTCGGAACCCCTAGAGTATCAACAAGAATAATAGTAGGCCAACAGACATCAATCATAATTGGATGATAACGATAAGAAGCTAGGTGATGAAGCTAATCTCAAAGGAATCTAATTAGGAAGAATTCAAAAGAAATATAGGAACTTCGTTCCCCAACAGAGTCACCATTCTATGTTGATGCTCAAATTGACATGGCACAGTTAAGAACATTGAAAACACCCTTGGAGGGTTGGTCAAGGGAATGATGGAGATGGAAACTCGGGTGATTCTTTAATCCCTCATATGAATGAGATTCACAAAGTTAGTGGATGAGATCAAGTGCATTAATGAGATCAAAAGAAACTATTAAATTGATGGAATAATGATTAAGAGCACTAATCATTAAAGAATTGAAATATTAGTTATGAAAATATGTACAAAGATAAGTAAGCAATTAATGAGATAATTTTTGGAAATCATATTGAAGGCACTAGCTAATAAAAGCAAAATTATTTTAAAAAATTGTGATGTATACCTTATATTGTTTAGATTATTTGTGTATACCGAAAGAATACGTTAGATAACCTTAAAAAAACAAATTTATGGAATGCTAATGATTTCATTATTTGTTATCCATAAAATAAATCATTTTGTAATGTAATAAACTCTAAGATGTGAGTTTTTTTATAAAATGGAATTATTTAACTTGACGATTTGTGTTAGATTAAAAAACGTGGAAAACAATAACTAGCAGCAAAGTTACTTTTTCAAAAAGTGTATTAGACACCTAAACATCTACAATTTGAAAATTCATCAAATATGTACAAATTATATATATATATGTATGTACAAGTTTTTTTTTTTCAACCGAAAAAAAAAAACGTACTATTGCTATTCCTCGAATCAAATAGTACAAAGATATTCACCTTTTTTTTAAAAAGGTACATTCTGCATAAGCATGATAGTAGTCCCATAGACTTCCTACAATTTACATCATTATCCATACAAATATTACATATTAGGGACGACAATGTCCTTACAAATTTGTGCCCCAAAAAAAACTTGTCAAAAAACCTTCTAGTAGAAGAAAAATTCTCCACATTCCAGCATGCTGGAATCCATCCATTCCTCCCATAATAAAAAACCTTCAGTACCTGTTAAAGCGTGTTTTGATAATTCATCTGCCTTACCATTGTGTTCATGAAAGATATGTGAAAAAGAGATCTGTTCCTGCATATCAATCTCCATTCTAACACGCCTGCACCAATGTGTAAGAGCAATAACATTTAATTCAAATTCTTTTGTAGCCCATTTGATTGTAACCCTCAAATCACCATACACCATAATATTTACCAATCCAAAAATATTGGCACATCTCAGCACACACCAAAGAGCTAGAAGTTCTGCTTTCATATTACTGCCACGTCCACAGTTAAGACAAAGGGTAAAATAATGTCCCTCATTCAGATATATAACACCCCTAGCCGCACACATACCATCCTGTGCAGCCCCATCAAAGAACAGTATAGGTTTATTAACAATGAAGGAAAATTGTCCAACCCTTCTTTCCACTGCTGGTGTATACATTTCAGAATATAGATGTGTTAAATTTATGACAGTGATCCCACATGACATAACATCCGGTTCTTTTTCCTGAAAAGTACTTAAATTCCGATAATACCAAAGAGCCCAAGATAAGAAAATAGGGACCTGAATAGTCTCTCTGGAATCGCGAGACCAGCTCAGCAAGGCTTCACCAAAATTAGCCTTCTCCCAAACCTTAGTGATATTCAACTTTGAACAGCAAAAATCCCAAACTTTTTTACCAAATGAACAGTGAACAAACAGATGATTGATGGATTCCGAATTTTCCTTGCATAAAATACACCAGTTTGGTCCATTCCAACCACGCCTAGAAATATTATCCCAAGTCTTCAGTGTACCCTGGAGAGCATGCCATAAGAAAACTTTAATTTTCAATGCTATATTCCACTTCCAAATATTTCTATACCACCAGTGTTGTGGAAAGATAAATTTCTCCTGCATAATCCTATCGTATGCAGTTTTGGCAGTAACAATTCCAGACCTCTCATTCCCAATCCAAACCAACCTATCTGCAAGATCTGTTAAAGTAATACCAGCCGCTTCAAGAGATCTAACATAGGTGTCCCGGGATTTGGCATCTTCATCAACTAGACCCAAATCCGAAGACAGTAACCAATATGACTGACCAAATGGATTTCTGAGACGATCTAATGTAATTAGACCATGAATTTTCAAATAATCCAGAATCGTTTTTGAAGGATAAGCTGGATCAGTGATACCCAGAATGTCATCTCTTCCAATCCTAATGGTCTTCCCATTACCTACATGCCATCTCAAATCGCGAATAATCAAACCTGAAACTTTCTGCAAACCATGCCATAAAGGAGAACAACCAGAACTCAATGGCATATTCAATCTGATCCAATCCACTAAATTCATATTTATATACTTGACAAAGGAAATCCTGGACCAAGGATTATGGTTGAATAAGCACCTCCAAAGACTCTTTGCCCTAAGTGCCATACTAAAGGATTTAAGATCCTTGATACCCCAACCACCGTACACCTCAGGTCTAGAGACCGAA
The DNA here is from genome assembly GCA_027924585.1 of Larix kaempferi. Taxonomy (NCBI): domain Eukaryota; kingdom Viridiplantae; phylum Streptophyta; class Pinopsida; order Pinales; family Pinaceae; genus Larix; species Larix kaempferi. The sequence goes on from BSBM01001005.1 coordinate 31,767,899, forward strand.
TCCCAGCCCGTCATCACCAAAGATGCCCTGTCAATACCACCGGACCATAGAAAATTGAAAATCAATTTTCTAATAACATTTAATATAAATGAAGGGATCTCGAGGAGGGATAACCAATAAACAGGAACGCCCAGCAGAACAGCCTTAACCAGAATTAATCTGCCACCCACAGAGAGCATCCTATATGCCCAATGTGAAATCCGAGCCTCAAATTTCCGCACCAGCCACCACCAATCTTTGATATGATAGTTATTTGGTCTCAAGAAAAAACCCAAATACTTGAGTCCATCATCTAATGGAAAGCAGTTGTAAGGCAATATAGATGCAATATCGATTCTTACATCTGGATCCACATTATGATAATAGAAACTAGACTTTGATGGACTAACCTTCATCCCAGAAATTCTACAGAAACAATTCAAAATATTTCGAATGACCCCCCACTCTGCAGCAGTAGCCATTCCAGCCAACAGCACATCATCCACAAAAATCAAATGTGATATAAGACATTCCATTCCCAGATCAATACCCTTTAGTAGTCCTTCCTGTTTAGCAAAATTTAACATTCTACTAAGAGCATCAACAATCAACAGGAACAATAAAGGGGATAATGGACACCCTTTACTGATACCCCTAGAACACTTAAAAAAAAAGAAGGCGACCCATTAATCAAGATAGCAATGATAGCCGAAGAAACACAAGACATGATCCAATTTATAACAAGAGGGGGCAATCCAATTTGGATCAATATAAGCCTCAAGAAAGTCCAATTAAACTGGTCATATGCCTTTTCCAAGTCTAATGTAAGCAGCATAGCACTGATTCTTCGACTCTTAATGGAATGAAGAAGTTCCTGAGATGCCCCAATGGCATCATGTATATGTCTATTATGTAAAAAACCAAACTGTTCTGCAGTAATGTGTACTGAGAGAGCCACTTTAATTCTTTGGGCAATAATTTTTGATACCAATTTATAAGCCAAATTGCACAGTGCTGATAGGCCTATAATCACCAAAATGTTCAGGCTTACCCTTTTTAGGTACCAGAGTAACAAAGGATGAATTCAAAGCACCTAAAGTAAAACCCTGCATCCTTGTATACTCAACCATTTGAAGTAACTCTGGCCCCATAAACTCAAATAAATGTGTATATATCTCCACATGCCACCCATCGGGGCCAGGACTTTTTTCACATGCAAAAAGTTTCAAAGTGTGTTCCACCTCCTCAATGGAAACCTCCCTTCCAAGAGAAGCTGACTCATCTTCATTGAAGAACCAGGGAAAGAGACCAACAATTTTGATTTGTTCCCTTAGATCACTGTTGCCTTCTTCTCTGTAAATATTCCCAAAATGCTTGAAAGCTTCCAATCTTAAAACCTCATCACCGGAACAAATATTACCCTCAGCATCAGCCAATTCCCAAATAGCATTCATATTTCTACGAGCTAAAGCATATGAATGGAAAAACTTTGTATTTTGATCACCATGTTTAATCCGCAATGCCCTGCTTTTTAATCTCCATTCCTTCTCCTCCCTAAGAAGGATATCATCTCGATTCTTCTCAAGCTGTTTCACCACTTCGAAATCCTCCTGTCTCAACTTACCCTTAGCATTTTCTATATGAATCCTATGGATCTCATCTTCAAGAAGGACCAAATCTCTCTTATCAGCTTCCTTCCTCTTCTTAACCCAATCTATCACCACTCTTTTAAGGCTTCTCATTTTGTTGCAGAAAATATCTACAACAAAAATCTTCCTCCAATAGCCAGGAATGATTGAATTTAAAAGGAACATTAGATTTTATCCCATAATCATCAAACTGAAAATAGATGGGCCAGTGGTCAGAAACCTTGTGCCCATGAATCCAAGTCCGATATCTATTGAACTTTCCCAGCAAAGTTGCCTTAACCAAGAAACGATCCAGTCTCTTGTGAACAACGTCAACTCCCCCTCTACCATTACTCCAGGATGGACTCAATTTTGATGGCACAATATCAATAAGCTCATGTTTCAACAGTAAATTGCAGAAATAATCCGCCATGGGATCAAGTCTGGCCTTTCTTCCCCAAATTTCCGAAGGAGATAATGTAAAATTTAGATCTCCAGTGAAAATAAGCCTCTCATCATCCAAAAGACCAGAGCCCGAAAGTGTTTCCCAAAAACTCTGTCTATTCGAGTAGGGAGCATAGAAATTAAATACTAAGAAACCAAGATTCAAACCATTACAATGACCCTTTAACAAAATCCCCCACACACTCCTGAAAGCAGTAAATGAGCATAACTGTGGGTTCCAAGCAACAACCAACCCCCCAGAAAGACAGGAGGCATCCACAGCAGAAATCTCCCAATAAGGTAAAATATTCCCCAATTTAGAAACAGCATCAGCACCAGAGCACATAGATTCTTGAATCAAAACTATACCAGGTCTAGTAGCTTGAAAAAGGTTGGATAGGGCCCTAGCCCTCAAAACCCCACCCAACCCACGAACATTTAAGGAGACGATAGACATTAATAAATGTCCCCAATGGGCTTCTGTGCTCTAAGACCCACTCCATTACTACCTATAGAATCACCATCAACATCTACACCATCAAATAGCAAAGGCTCAGGATCAGACCCTTTTTTCTTTTTTTTTTCGCTTTTCTAATCGTCACATTCTGAAACTTTGGAGGAATAGACATAACATTGGAATCCTTTGCAGGGTATTTTGAAAAGATGTCAAGATGTTCCAATACACCCTCCCCCCTGACACTACTGTCCCCCAAATAGTCGTAAACAACAACATCCACCAGTTTCTTCGAGCAATTTTCAACCGAATTTAGAACAGGATGCTCCGGCGAGGAGGCAAAAAGAAACTGGGTATCCCCATTAGAAATACCTTCCGAAGATGAACTAGGGCAAAAATTAGGAGGGCAATTCTCTGCCCCAACAACAGAAATGGGCCGGCCTTCAACCCCATCAGACCCAAGGACAGACACAGGATTGGACAAGCCATGCCGTAACTGAACAACCCCCATAGAAATCCGTTTATCTAAATCCAATTCTTTATCAGAGATAAAATCTAAATCCTCTTTTGTGAGATCAGTATAAGCAGCATCCAGGGTAGAAATTAACTTACCAGAAACCGGGGTCTTCGGGGATTCCAACTTCTGAGAAGCTGAAACAATATGAGAAGGATTCGCAGTGCCCTGTCGATCCTCAATCTTCAGACTAGACAGACGAAAAGGGCATTTTGCCTTAGTGTGTCCAACCTCCCGACAGAGAAAACACCGAAAAGGTATCCTATAGAAATCCAAATTTTGTGTCTAGCTACGCTCACCCCAGACAATCTCAATAGCAACCGGCAAACCCAATCTCAAGTCAATTTCCACAAGCACCTTCGCATAGCGCCTGTCAATGCCGAGGATGGAATTCTTATCAAGCTTGATACATTTACCCACAGAGTTTGCTAGCCCAGCCACGGTTTCCTCCGTCCAAACTTCAATAGGGAGTCCGGGGACTATCATCCACAAATGGCGGATACCTTGGCGCTCGTGTATGGGGTCAAAATCTAAATGCCAGCGCTTCAAATTCAACGACCCATCCTTAAACAACCATGTACCTTCAAGAATCTGCAACATCGATTCCGCAGAGGGAAAAATAAACAAAATCCACTGATTAACCAGCAAGTTAATCCTCGGCGTATTCCCCACAAGCGGCGTCCAGTTATCTTTGACCCACTCCACAATCTCCACCTTTGAACTAGATGCATATTCCAGGCGACCAACCAATGCTCAATCCGCAAGCATTTCGACCCTATCCAAATTTGCTGACGCAGGGATAACGAATCTTTCCACTCCTTCCCGAGCCTTGAGCGTTTTATTCCTCCGTATGCATTTTGCTTTCTCCCCCAACAAATTAGGGTTCCTACCAAACCGGCGCATCGAAGGAGAATGGGTATCAGACCGATGAACAGACTCCTCACCAACGAAAGGGCGTGAATGGGGAGAAACCCCACCCACATGAGACATCATAGCCCGAACACCGGATCAGCCGGTAAAATACACACCTGTCCCCACCTGCAGGAAAACGAAAGAGACACCTTGCACAAAACCAACTGACACCTAGCTCCAGTACACTACCTAGAGAACCGAAACTAGAAACACTCCACTCATACCCTTCCACATCCATATTCGATCCCCACGCAATCAAATCCGGACGATTTTGCATGCCCTTCCTACAAAACCCTAGATGTGACCTTCATCTCTCCCCCGTCCTAAAAATGAGATCAATATGTACAAGTTATATATATATATATAAAACTAGTACATGCTTAAGGATTTTCAAGTTGTAGCGTTCTAATACACTTATATATAAAACTAGTACATGCTTAAGGATTTTCAAGTTGTAGCGTTTTAATACACTTTTTGTTATAAATATAGAGAGAGTGTCTATAATATTTACAAATTGTACAAAATCCAAATGACAAAATTAAAAAAAAAAAAGTGAAGTTGAAAGATAAACGAAGTGAAATAAAGGTGTAGGTATGCCCAAATTTCTTTTTATTAATTAAAAATTAGAATCTAAAGAGAAGTTAATACAAACAACTACGATCAGTTTCTGAGAATATGAGGTTTATGAGAAGATGCGATTAGTTTGGAACAACTGTTAGTACAGAATGATGCGATTAGTTTTAGACCCTAAAGAATAGGAGGTTTATGAGACATTGTGCCCCTCTCAACATTCTAGGTCTAGTCCAATGAACCCCAAAGAACACGAGTACTCCTCACTTATATTGTCATGAAGGTAACATGAAAAATTAGTCTTAAAAGTATACATGAAAAATTAAAAATCATACAGAAAAATAGAACCTACCTCCAATGGAAGGACAACGTGCCTTCACCCAAATGGAGGGACCTGGTCTTTTGCCAAGGTGATGAGGCGCTTCATCTATCTCTATAGACGTGAACGTCACCAAAGAAGAAAAGCTTATGACATGACAAATGAACGGACGTAACAAAAAACACATTATCCATAATGCATCATCTTCCTCCGAGTTGCTTCTTAAAAAACACTTTCCCTGTGTGGATTTTAACATAACCCACAAAATGCGTGGTTCAAATTCAAGGAATTCCGACCACACACTCTGGAATTTTCATGGCAACCATGTGCATAGAGATTATTCGAACCGAAGGAGGGCATGAACAGAAAGTAGTAAAGCCTCGTCGTTTTAATCAGTAGTTTGGGTGTCTTTCTTGTAGCTTCTATTAGAATAATATTTGGATTCTTTAGCCGAGTCCTTATTTAACGTATTGTTGTAGACTTGGGGTTTACGTATAGACCATAGGCTTGAACCGTGTTTTTTTTGGGTGTAAATATACACAACTCTGAAACTCCCTACTAGCTGCAGAGAATTTTCAAACTCTAGCCCTTGGTTTAATATATCAATAGTATTTTATATGAGAAACGTGGAACAAAATATATCTGGAAGACGTGAAAAGAAAAGATAACACATTATTTTGCTCAAGATACTTCAATTCATGGATGGATGAAACCTTCATGACAAGTGTACTTTGCAGGGTTGTTTCTCAAATTGTAATATGGAAAAAGTAAGAACGATCTTAAACGGTCTAACACGACGGCCGTCCAACTCGTTTCCACTCTTATCAATCTTAACTTTAATTTTTATCAACCAGGTCTATTACCAACCTTGTATAAAAAAAATGGGAACGTTTTTGCATTTTTTTTGTACCTATATCAATCTCTTATGTTACCTCTATTGGTTTTTCCATATTGCTTTTGATTTTCATTTGAAATCAATTGATTCTCTTGGTGCATTCAGTAATTTAAATTTTTTGTATAAGTCTTTGCAACTGCTTTTTTAGGGTTGAAAATAGTTGGGTTTAATCTTTGGGATCCCACATGGTCTTCAGTGGCCATGTGGCATTTTCTCCCCTCGGTTCTTCCTCTCTATTCACATAAGGGGTCCTTTTCCGACCTTATTTGGCACCTCATGTTAGGTGTAAAGGAGATCATAAAGGAGATCGTTTATTAGTGCCAGATTGGGGCACTTTACCAGACAAGAGCATTTATCATGCATTCCCTTTGGCAATTCCCAAGCCGGATTCGAAATCTGATAGTAGAACTTTACATCATGTTTCATTTTCTTCGTCGAGGGAAGAGTTTCCTCATGGACGAGGGTTTAAGATGCAGGTGAAGGGTTCTAACCATGATAATCCAGAGGGAAGAATTGAATGTGGAAGATTGGAACCTAAAAAATCTCTAGTGCAAAAGCAAGAAATCAATGATTTGGGAAAGCCTTCAAAGCCCGTAACAATCGAGTGCATATGACTCTTGGAAGAGATGTATTCATGAATATGGTTCAATATCTATTGTAGAATGTTGTGGTGGGACATTTCTAGTATATTTCAACGATGCGTGCGGAGCTCATTTCATGGATGACGACAAATTGGAAAGAGTGGTTAAACTATATCTCAAAGTTTAGTTTTTTAGTTAAGGATTGGATATGTTTTCAGTTCCTTGTAGAAGACGATATTTTAAAATTTCTCGACAAGTTTTGGCCGATAGGGAAAGGATCTTTGGTGCTCCGGTGTTGGTATCTTAGCTTTGACCCTTTGAAGGAACCAAAACTTGTTAGGTTGTTATGGCCACTTCTCCTTGGTTTTCCCTTTGGAATTTGGATGCAGGAAGCATTGATCATTGTAGCTAATGAAATGGGTATTTTAATTACCCTAGATGAACAGTCTTTGAGGGAAGTGGACAAGAAATGGCGGTTGTATTTATTCAGTTTAATGTGACCCATAGACACCCTGCAAAACTAGAGATAAATATGGGGGACGCATCTTATATCCATCATTATATTATTGTGGAATCCCCTTTTGATGTCATCTTTGTAGAAGGACAAGTCATCTCAAATCGAATTTTTCGGGCTTTATTTATGATGAGAAACCTGAAGATGATCTACCTAGTTCTCCCACAAAGGTTATTGGCATTCATGTGCGCTAGCGTCTACACTTGAACCTGTTGTTCTTCATATCGATGGGGACTCTCCTTTAATAGGTATGATAGAAAATCCTACTCCTATCCTGATTAATCAATGATTGAAAACTAATTGAATGAAATTGATGATTTGGAACATAGGGCTATGGCTTTAAAACAAAATGAGGTGTATTTGATTAATGTGGATATAGAATTGGAAAATTATGATAAGTCTAAGGAGTCTCAATGTGGTTATAGATGTTATTGAGTACTCTGATTTCTCATTGCATCCTCGTGTGAGAAATATTTTAGGGGGAAATGATTCTATTATAGTTTTGGGATGTGGTAGTAGGGTTATCCCATGTTCAAATTTTGATAATTTGAGATCTGAAATCAGCCCTAATACGACAGTATCTAAAAGTCCCACTCTCCTTCCCTTTTTGGGAAAAATCCCTTGCAGACCTACATTGACAAGCAATCCCCCAACCCTGATGTTCTTCCTATCAACTCCATAAGGTGTTAGAATGTTACTATTAGGAAAAAAAGAAGAAAAAATATTCATCAAGGTTAAAAGAAGGTAGGAATGATTCTGATACCAATTATACTCCTTTTTCTATTAGAATCTTTGAAGCACATTTGAATAATCCAGACTTACTTTCTTCCTCTTCTTCTAGGGCTCTTAGAGCTATAGTGCACTCACAAAAGGTTCCGTAATGAAAATTACCTCTTTCAATATTCAGGGGTTAGGGGGTCATCCAAAATTTAGGGCCCTCAAGAGATGCTTTGAATTAATTAATCTAGATATAGCTATGGTGCAGGAGACCATGTGTATGGGGAATAAGGCTTGTGAAGTTTTCTTAAAATTGTTTCTAGGTTGGGAAGTATGTGCCACTAATTATGTGGGTCTATTTGGTGGACTACTTTCTATGTGGAATCCAAAGGAGGAAGCCCTTACTACTTATTCATTTCCTTACTTGTGCATGGATTTTACTGGAGGGGGTAATATTAAGGGCTTGGATGAAGATGTTAGAGTTCTTAACTATTATGGGACATACTCTGGTCGTAAATATTTTTGAGATATGGTAGTTTCCGGTGGAATTTTAAATGATCCTTTCCTAATTATGGGTGGTGACCTTGAATTTAAAATGTTAGCTAGTGAAGTTTGAGGGTCAAAATCCAAAGTGCATCCTTTAGCAGATTATTTTCATAGCATGTTCCAGAATACTAATCTTATGGATATTTCTCCCATGAAAGTGAGTCCCACTTGGATAAATGGTAGATTGGGTGGTGAAGAGATTTGGAAAATATTGGATAGGTTCTTTTTGGTAAGTAATCTTTCATCTTTGGTGGTTAGGTATAGGTCTTGGATTGTACCTTCAGGTATATCTGATCACTCTCTAATTATTCTACAATTAGATAGAATTATCCCTTCAAATTCAACCATATTTGGCTTGAAGATGAAGAATTCATAAATTTGGCTAAGGAAAATTAGGCCTATGATGGGGAAAATACTGAAGACTCTGCCATGAATATTATGGTTACCAAGTTGAAAAAAATTGAAGAATATTGTCATTAAATGGGAAAAATTTTAAAAAGAAAAGCATAGGCAAGAGTTGGTGGAAATAGAAGGGTAAATGGATACATTATACATTGAAAACATTATAGAGGGTGTCCTTCCTAAGGATGGGGATCTTATGACTAGCTTGGAATCCAGGAAGGTTGAAATTATGAGGATTGAGGAAGAATCTTGGAGGTTGAAGAGAAGAGTTGTATGGCTAAGTCAAGGTGATGAAAATACTAGATTCTTTCATCAATATGCAAATTCCAGAAGGAACTAATGCAATTTGGGAGATCGAATATGAATGTGTTCAGATTAAAAATAATAAAAAATACATGAAAGTTGAGGCTACTAAACTTTTTTCAAACTTTTTAAGGATAAAGGAAAAACAAAGATTTCAACACAACTCAAAGGTTATCAATCAGTATCAAAAAAATTTCAACACATAAGACGATATTCGGATTGGAAGACTTGTTTCCCTTGATAGGATTGAAAATAAAATTAAATAGTTTGCAAAGGGAAAAAGTACAGGACCAGATGGTTGACCTGTAGAGTTATTCTTGGTATTCTTTGACTTCGTTTGCCATGAATTGTTAGGTGTGGTGGAAGAATTAAGACTCAATGGGTTTTTTTCTGGAGCAATTAATTCTATTTTCTTGGCACTTATTCCAAGGTGTGGGAAACATTATACTTTCAGTGACTTTAGAACAATAGAATTATGTAACTTGGTGTACCAAATAATATCTAAAGTCATCTCTAATAGAATTAAACAAAAACTCCCAGAAGCTATATCAAATGAATAGTTTGGTTTCCTAACCAATAGACAAATTCTAGATGTTATTGAGGTTACTCAAGAAGTTCTCCATACTACTAAGGTGAAAAGAATTGATGCGTTGATCCTTAAAATGGACCTTCTCAAAGCTTATGATAGGATTGATTGGACTTTTCTAAGGTTGGTTCTACTTCATGTGGGATTTCCTCTAGAGGTAACAAATTGGATCATGGCATATGTTTCCACAGCTAGTTATGTTGTGCTGATAAATGGTTCACCAACTGGTTTCTTTAAGGGTAGTAGGGAGCTGAGACATGGATGTCCCTTGTCTCCCATACTCTTTTTACTTGCCATATAAATCCTCATTAGAATAATTATAAATGCTATAAAGAATGGAAAAATCAAAGGTATTAATATTTCCATAGTTCATTTTATCACTCATCTATTATTTGTAGATGATGTCCTTTTCTTTGGAAGTGGGACTCTACAAGACTGGAAAACTTTCTCTGAGTTAATCAGTTTATTTTTTTAAGCTACAAGAATGATGATGAGTCCAAATAAATCTGTTTTTTTTCTGAGAAATTACTTTCAATCGTATTACTTAGTTGTTTACCTATAATTCAAAACCTGTGGAGGATGGATTCAAATACCTTAGTTATAATATGAAACCAAATAAATACTTAAAAGAGGATTGGGTGTGGATTGTTACAAAAAATGAAAAAAAGAAAAGGAAATTGGTGTTACAGGTTCCTCTCTTTGGGAGGACGACTTATGCTATTGACTCTCTATTCTCATAGGTATTCCAGTTTATTGGTTTTCTCTGATGATGTTTCCAACCTCCATAATTCAGATGTTCATAAGCAAAATTATGAATTTTTTTATGGTTTGGTTCTACAAATGGCATAAAGGCACAAAGATACATTTAGCTAAATGGGAGCATATTTCTCTCCCAAAAACTATGGGAGGTTGGGGAATAAAAAATATATTCAATTTTAATCAAGTACTGATTCTGAAAAGTTATTGGAGGGTTTTTTTTTGGTTAAGGGCTATTGAATGATATTTTGAAATTGAAATACTTAAAAAAGAGAAATATTCAAGATTGGGTCAAGTATGAAAATAAAGCTACAGTAAATGCTTCTATTATTTGGAATGGTTTTGTCAAATCATTTCATTGGATAAGCAGGGGGGTCTCTTGAAAAGTGGGAAATGGCAAGAAAATCAGGCTGGGAATTGATCCTTTCATAGAGGGAGATGATTCATACTATAATTCTAAATATATGAGATCCTATTTGGATACTAAGGGTTACAGGTGCTTGGAAGACATAAAGAACCTTAATGGGATTGATTCAAATTCAATCTATTGGGTGAGTGCAAAAGCTTTGGATCTGGATGAGAACATGAAATCAAAATGGGATCAAATCATTTATGGAATTAACTTAGCAGACATCAAATTATAGGATACATATGGTATTCTTGTTTGGATTGGGAACAAAAGAGATGGACATGTATCAACTAAATCTGCATATATGAGAATTATGAATGAGAGTAGTTTGTCTTGGGTCTCCTAGTGGTGAAAATTATTATGGAAATGCAACATACCCTCAAAACTAAAATGCTTATTCTGGCTAGTTTTGAATGATAAAATTCTAACATGGGATAATCTAGTCAAAGAGGGTGGATGGGACCAAATATCTATCCTCTTTTCCTAAATGATGGTGAGTCTGTCTTTCATCTATTTGTCAGTTTTTCATTATGTTGTGACATTTGGAAAAAAGTAGCTGAAAGTATTCATTTTTATAGATCTTCGGGAACCTTATTAGTGGATAAAAATATTGTAAAATGGTTGAAACGCCCCCCAAAATACAAAGAACTCCCAATCTTTATATGTTGGGGTATCTGACACTCTAGAAATGCAGTTATTTTCAACAATAGAATTCAGGAGCCAACAATTGTGAAGTAGATCAACATGCCAATAATGCTTCAAGGTTGAAAATGGGAGAACAAAAAAGGAATGGGTTTATATAAACCTTCCACATACCATAGATTTGTTATGGTAGTCAACAGAATTATCACCAAGTGTCACTCAATTAAATTCTCAAATCAAGAAAGGATTGTTGCACATTAAATAAGGTAAGATGAAAGTAAAGCTCAAATTATTTGGGTCATACATGGATTTACTCCAGTTTGGCATATTGAATACATGGAAACCATAGCTTGGATGAAGGTGGGATAGCTATAATAACTCTTGGTTTGGAGGACTACCAACATCCGTCGAGTTTCAAGATAGCCATATGCTTGTGTTCTTCTAGTAAATTTAATTATGAGATCTTCATTCAAGTTGATTTCTCTGGTTTTTTTCATTGGGTCTTTGTATCCTAGTTGTAAATAGTACTAGGATGGAAAATATCCTCTCACTTATTGGGCACTTGAATTCTACTATTTCCCCTATCAATTGGGATCAACCTTGTTTGCCTTATAGTAGTCCAATGTTCCAAACCACATGTATTGCTGAATTTATAGGTCATTACAGTCTAGGGGAGATTTTTATAAAGGTTTTGGAAGAGGCTTTCCAGTTTTTTTAAAGTTACTAGGTATACTCCATCATTGGATTATGCTATCCTACTAATTTTAACACTCGTAGTAGTTCTCAAGATGGAGTTTTTACATCTTTGAGTCTCTGTAGTTTGGTTGGATTTAGCTCTGGGTTATAAGATTATACTATCATCCATCTCTTGTTCGTGTAAGGTGGGAATTTTAAGTTACCCCCTAGCAATTGGGAAAGACTAATTTATGATCCCAATAGCTTGGTTATTCCCCTTATTGCTAAGTTATTGGATCTTTGTATTTTGGTGGAATTTCTCACAACTATGGCAAGTTTGGCTTCTTTCCTTGAATCCATATTTCCTCATGTATGTTTGTGGGACAATAGTTTTGGAAATTCCCATAATTTGGTTTTGCATTACTGTTTGAATCCTCTGAGTTGATGCTTTAGCTTAAGCATCATGGTATTTGTCTTTCTTGGTTGTGGGAACATGGACTGTCCAAGCTATAATGATAACTTAATTAGAGACATTCAAATATGTAGGGTTATACAACACCATGAAACCTTATCAATAGAAACATGAAATCCATGTTCTCATTCAACACTAAGGTTCACGACAATGAACACATATGCACCTCTTAGAGAACCTCAAGAATGGAAATTTTAGTATAGTATAAGTGTCAACTACAAATGTTTTAGGCAGATACTTCAATGTTATGGAGAATGGTTTGCAATATAAGTAAAGGGAACCATGCCTTTGGATCCAATCCAAAAATTTATATGTGCATATGTTGGAATCGATTTAATATTGAGAGGGGGGGTGAATCAGTATTAGCACAGTTATCAACAGTTTTTACCTTCTTTAACAGATTATCCTTAACTTAATATTGACTCATGTTTAGTTATGCATCCAATATAAAAAAAATCATTCATCCATCTATGCACCAAGACAAACAACACAGAACACTGGAATTTGATGTGGAAACCCAATCGGGAGAAAACCACAGAATACTTTTTTGTAATGAAAATAATACATTCAAGGAAGAACCAACTTCCTATATTTACCAGCACCAACTAGAAGGAGGCACTGAACCCCTAGTTTTACAGGAACTGGTCTGAAGGAAGCTCCAAATCACTGTGTTCTCCAACACCAACTGGAAGGAGGCTACAACCCCCTGATCCTTGCCCCATGCTACCACCCAGATATCCAATATACGATTCTGACTGACTGAACTTCCAACTCGCGCACACTTCTGATCTTCTGATATTAGTTCTGTTGTGCGCTAAATTCATATGCAAACGATTCACTGTCACTATGTTGCATACATCACTTGACTTCTCATTCCTCTCAATTAAACACTTTTGATGATGTCTTACTTCATGTAATGTGTGCTTGTTGATTCTGCAATCTGCGCTAAGGTATGCTCTGTCGATCTGCTACTGCACAACTACACTTACCAACTAATATTGTGCTTTCAATTGATAGTGTGTTTTTTCTGAAATAATGCACAAGTAACAGATGGAACTGCACATTTACTTATGTGTCCATTATGTTTAAGTGCCATATTCTTTTAGACAATCTGCGACATGACGTGCATCAATTAATTCATCCTTTCAGTTTGACGCACTTGTCTCATATCATCCTCATCATGACGTGATTTATGGATCCTACAGCTACTCTATGGTTGTGCATCAGATGGAATTCTCAACTTCGCACACTTCAATTAGTCTTTGTGCATCAGCCAAACATCTGCGCATCTTCTGATATACTTCAGTTTTGTTTCTGCGCTACTTCCTTACAACATTTGTAACTGTCTGTGTTATGTCTGCAATCCCTTCATTCAATCTTCACGCAGTTTCTCATACTCTTGTGTTTCATCCTTTCAATATTTTTGCATCCATAACATATCTAAAGCATCATTATGTGAACCATCAGTTGTATCATTCATTTGTATGTGCGCACTCAGCTACATGCTAGATCATGATGTTATGTCCTTCAAACCCTTGATGACCCAAATATAAATCTGTATTTTCCAACTGAAGCTCTACAATCTCGCCATTGATCTTACATCAAATATCCAACTTGCATCTCTATTTATACATGTCCTACAAGGATTGTATTTCCACAAATTGGGTGTGGCATCACTTCTTCCATACTTGATGAATTTTTCTTTTTCCACATGTCATCTTCTACGCCGCTGATGTGTCATCCTTTGTGGGTCTTGCACATCCATGGTCCACAACTTATTGGCGACTTACACCTTAGTGGTGTACTCTTGTGCTCTTGATGTACCATTTCCTTGAGGTATGTGTGCATCCTTGCTCTTCAACTTCATGAGTCTTTGACCCTTTCCGTACCATCCCTTGTGGGTGTTGCGTTCCCGATGTATCAATTCTTTGCAGAATATGCGCATAAACTGACTTCTACTTGGTGGGATTTTTGTTATGATTAATTATGCTAATATAGATAACTCAGTATTACATTCCATTTCACAACAATAGCATATACAAGATCACTGAAAGAACAACAAACACAACATAAACACAAGAGACACAATTTATCCTGGGAAACCCTCATGGGGTAGAAAACCTAGCAAAGCTTCCTCAATATAGATGATCAACAATACAAAGATGTAATCCCCAAACATGAGCTCCTTCTCCTCCTATTGTAGATCTCTCTCTCTCCTATGCGCAATTCACAAGTGAGTGAATGAGTGTGTGAGTGTGATAAATGAGGAACACACCTCCTCTATTTATACACTACTCTGACTTAACTTACTAAATAGGTCGGCCCCAACTTTAATCACTGGGGACTTCAACACCCCATTACAATTGACTTTGGGCCGACCCCACTAGGGAAGTCTAATAACCCAAGTCACCACATTCCGACGGAGGAATAAACATCTTCGGATATACAATAAGGTCTTCACGGAGGAATGAAAAATCTCTAGAAGAATAAAGTACAAATATAATATTCTTAGAAGTTACAATATTTCAACACTCCCCCTTAACGAGAAGGATATTATAACAACATCTGCAGGAGCAAGGAGTCATCAACTACATGATACATGATACATCTATAAATCATTGGGAGCTTTCTTCAAACATCATCAATAACTCAAACAGTTACTGGAACATCTTCAAGATCTTCAATACTGGAACATCAACATCTTCAGTACTGAGTCTTCATCTTCTGCAGCAATCGAACAACTACAGTAACATCATCATCTGGATCTCTTGATCAACGTCATCATCATTTGGATCCTCTCGATCAACAACATCAACATCTTGATCTCCCGATCAACAACATCAACATCTGGATCCTCTTGATATTTGGATCCTCTCTATCAACAGCATCATCTGGATCTCTCGATCAACAGCATCATCATCTGGATCTCCTGATCAACAGCATCATCTGTATCTCTCGATCAACAACATCATATGGATCTCTCGATCAACAGCATCATCATCTAGATCTCCGATCAATAGCATCATAGCAACATACTCTGCAACACACATGATCCAATTACGGGATGATCAATCCCTCTCACTTTAGGACATAGGTCCAAGGATGATACAATCCTGATCCACTTATGGGATGATCAATCCCTCTCAATTTAAGACACCTCTCATGTCTATGGATGATGCAGTCCAGATCTACTTACAGGATGATCAATCCTTATCAATGTAAGACACCTCTCATGTCTAGGGACGATGCAATCCCAACCACAGTACCAGTCCTTTTTCATACTGGATGTGACCTAGATCAAATCTAGGATTTATCACCACAGAGCAAGTCCTTTTTCATACTAGATGTGACCTAGATCAAATCTAGGATTTACCACCACAAAGCCAGTCCTTTTTCATAGTGGATGTGACCTAGATCAAATCTAGGATTAATCAACATCTTTCTCGGAGACAAGAGTCTACGGATCTCTTTAGGACATGTGTCCAGGGATGATACAATCCAGTCTCGTACCAACTGTTCAGGGACGATGTAGTCCTATCACGTACATTTTGAACCAACTTTTCAGGGACGATGCAGTCCTATCACGTACATTTTGAACAAATCGTTCAGGGACGATGCTGTCCTATCATCACGTACATTTTGAACCAACTATTCAGTGACGATGCAGTCCTATCGCATACATTTTGAACCAATTGTTCAAGGACGATGCAGTCCTATCACGTACATTTTGAACCAACTGTTCAGGGATGATGCAGTCCTCATGTACATTTTGAACAAACCGTTCAGGGATGATGCAATCCTATCATGTCCATCAGGGACCACTTCTCGGAGACATATATCTGCGGATCAATTCAGGGATGGAAGTCCGAGGATGATACAATCCCTCTTGTCCACTAGGACCATTTCTCAGAGACATATGTCTACGGATCAATTCAGGGATGGAAGTCCAGGGATGATACAATCCCTCTCGTTCACTAGGGACCATTTCTTGGAGACATATGTCTATGGATCAATTCAGGGACCGAAGTTCAGGGATGATACAATCCCTCCTCGTCCACTTAGACAAAGTCTAAGGACCATATATCGACCTCATCGTCGGAACCGGTAACCTCATCATCGACCTCATCATCAAAACAAGTAACCTCATCATTGATACAAGTATCCACATCATCAATACAGGTATCCTCATCATCGATACAAGTATCCTTATCATCGATACAAGTATCCACATTGATACCAGTATCCAAGTATAATCATCGACCATTTCACTCCCCCTTTCGAGGAGGGTCCTTCTGAACTACACCAGGCTTGTCTCGAAAATACTTAAACTTTACTCGAGACAGAGGTTTGGTCAATACATCAACAACTTTTTCAGTGCTCACATACTCGAGCTTGATAGATCCTTTCTGCACCATATCCTATATATAAAAATATCGTATCTCTATGTGCTTTGACTTATCATGGAACACTGGCTTCTCTGTCATCTTTATACAACTCTAGTTGTCACACAGGATCACAGTGGGGTCCATCTCTAAGTCAAACAATCCTGATAACAACTTCCGAATCCATATCGCTTCGCAACTAGCATATCAAGCAACTATATATTCCACTTCAGTTGTGCTGACAGCCACACTAGACTGCTTCCTGCTAAACCACGAGATCATGGAAGATCCCCGACAATAACATCCGCTCGATGTGATCTTCCTGTCTGATACACTTCCTGCCCAATCAGCATTTGTGTAGCCATACAATATGAAGTCATGATCTCCAAGATAACATAGACCAAAGTCTATCATACCCTTTAGGTACCTCATCACATGCTTTGTAGCTATCAGGTGAACATGTCTAGGTTCCACTAGATATTGACTCAAGGTGTTCACAGCAAAGCATATATCTGGCTTGGTATTCGTCAGATACATCAATGACCCAATAACCTGTCCATAAAGAGTCACATCCACTAACTCTGATGAGTCATCAGCTAACAACTTCAAGTTGGAATCCATGGGAGTGGTCATGGATTTACATTCCAACATATCAAATCTTCTCAATATTTCCACAACCTACTTTCCCTGGTTGAGAAATATTCCTTCTCGGCCTTGCTATACTTCCAGACCTAGGAAGTAATACATCAATCCGAGAGTTATCTTCTTCTTGCTTTCCATGATCTATTTCTCATTCCATGTCAGAAAGAGATCATCCACATACAATAATAGTATGACAGGTTCATCATCCATAACCTTAAGGTAAAGGTTAGGATTAGATTTACTTTTGGCAAATCCCAAGCTTGTCAAGAAGCTATCAATTCTCCCTCTGTGACTGAACATCATTCACACTCTGCATTGAGTGATCTTCTGCATATCTATCCATTCCATCTCTCGTCAGATGGGTCTACTGATATGAGCCTCAAGATCATTCAAACTCTGTGGTGAGTTCCTTCTTGCATCCATCTAAGAGAATAATGGCATCTGTATATAGACTGTTGGAATATTCACACCATCATTTTTGTATTTTGCATGCTTGCATGCAAATCTACATGCTGCTATGCATTTGCATGCCACTGCATGCATCCAGTCACCATCACGGTTGTCTCCCCAACACCTAGAGCTTACTTTTAGCTTTCCAGAGCTTGTCTTTATCCCTCAATTGGCCTCCTATCTACCTAATGCACCCTCTTTGACTTATCTGCTTATCAAGTGTGCCTTTCTCACCTACCACTGTCAGTTAGAGCGCCTTTACTCACCTACCTTCAGTTATCACTCAGTTAGGGTGCCTTATCTCACCTACCAGGAGTTGTCATTCAGTTAGTGCATTGATTGAGTAGTTCTTCCACTGATTTCTCATCCTGACTGCTTGTAGCATCTAGTTAGCTAGTGTTGTTTGGGATTTCTACCCTATAGTGAGGAGATGGACACTACCAACTGGGCGGGGTTGACAAGTAAACACATTGATTATACTGCATTTTGTTACTGCAAAAGAAAGAGATCGAGATTAAGAGAAATACCTCTTTTCGATGGTTGGTCCTAGCTTTCGCTTGGTCTCTCGCTTGAACTCCTATTCGCTCTTGTGCTTGACGAACCTGCAACACAAAAGATACCTTCCTCAACGTATCTTGACCATATAATATATGATGAAATTATAAAACAATTTAACGTCAACTATAATCAAGAATTAAGCCAAATAGACATACAATCCAATAGATATTTGATTTGGGACAGGAAGGGTGTTTTGACCTTTTTATTGTCAAAGAAACATGAAATTAGTACAATATACCTGATGTGTAGAGATGTTTCTGCAACCGGATCCTGGGCTCCTGCTCTTCACTCTAACTTGGGACTTCCTCCAGTGTAACAATGCTTAAAGCCTTTCTTCTAGGTCCTCCTCTCATGGATCCTCCTTGTATTTATGGGACAAGGTAGGCAGTTTAGATCAAGAGGTGGTTGAATTGGGAGGTTGGGGAAGGTGCAGAACCAACTTCTACTAATCCCAATTCGTCAAATTAATATATTTTTTATTTCATCGTAAGATGTGCGCAGGTTTCATACCAGAAGAGTGGTGTACAGGAAGCAACTTTTGGGCTTTACAACAAGCATTTACAACTTTTTGGGAGATGTACGTTGGTTGTCCTTGAGAAGAGTAGGGTATTTTCGTAAGGTGTACGCTGGTCTTGTATGCAGAGAGGGGCGTACATGTGGCAAAATCAGGGAAAATTGCAATCTTTGCAGGTGAGGAGTGTACTTCTGGCAGCAAGTCATCCAAGGCAATCTAGCTCTTCAATCCTTTGTGTCCTTTTGTGTGATCTACAAGGAAAGGTGATCACGGGATGGAGAAATGTAGATTTGACCTATAACAAATGCCCCCTAATGTGTGAGGTCAGAGGGAAACGATGGCCGAATTACATTATAATTCCAAGTCAGAGGAGGAGCAAGAAACTGCAAAACCAAGTCACCAAAAACACCTGAAACAACGATCAAGGTCAGTGAGCAATTACATATTGACATAATATAGATGTTTAACATGATCTCTAATACATAACTAGGAGATGTATAAATAGAGCATGGCCACTGAAATACAAGCGTGGATCCATGTAAAAAGAGAGATCATAGCCATAACAACAAGCTGGATCTATGTCTCATGAAGAGCCAAAATGAGTGAGGCTCAGTCTTGCGCAGCTTGGGCGATAACATAAATATGGTGTTTCTATCATAGGCCCAAGGTCTTCATCCAAAACAACCCAAGGTATAAACCCTATCCATGCGAATAAATGAGATGAAGTCGAACATGGGGGGTATCGTTTGATTACCAGTCATCGATGTATACCGTTAACAAACGTGAGGGCTTCCATCGATAATGATAATGGGGCCTAAGGTACCTAGTACGATCCAACAAGTGTGAATAAGAGGGCTTGAAGTCGAACACTTGAGGAACCTGTCGAATAAGAGACATTGATGTATTCCCATTTATTCAATAGCGAGGGAAACTGCCACTGATGAACGCCATCCCCAAGGTACTAACCGAAACTCTAAACTTCATTCCCAGAGCATAATGAGATGAGGTTGATGGGAAGAAGTCTGCTGGAAGGGAGGCATTAATGCATCCTCCATAATCCAACACGAGGAACACTCATAGGTATGATATGATGTGGAGTAGGACGAGTAACAAGATGAAACAAACTGACACCAGGATGTTCGACACATGAAGTCAAGGTAAGCTGTAGAATGGACGACACAGGTTGTATCCTTGAACAGTGAGCATGACACAAAGTGACTTAGGCAGTTTTCAACGTGAGGGGAAAATGATATAAGGCTGCGATGTAGGAGACATAATAGACCATCCATGTGGTTGGAAGAATAACCAATCGGGGGAGTAAAAACTCGGAGATCAAGTTCACCCTAAGGCCAAAACCTGAAACCCAACTGACATGAAAGACTCAAGTAGGTGTTGTGTTCAAGGACATGACTGACATAACTACCTTTGAAACTGAAAGAGATGTGATACACCCTTCTTATCCCTTATTCTTTTTTATAAAAGAATATCCTTCTTGTTGTTTTAATGAGTCCAAGAAGAAAATAAAACTCAATAGGTCCAACCATGTAAAGAGTTTAACGAGCCCAAGGGAGAAAGACTCAGGATCTTCTTCATTGTTTATAGAGTTCGAAGAAGAGATAGAAGAACACTCTATAATATTGATCTCTGGATTTTAATATCGAGCCGAGATTTGTTCTTGCTCGCCGTTGTTTTCAATTTTAAGGAGTCTAAAAAAATTAAACAATAACTCCATACACCTACTCGTGGATTTTAATATTGATCCCAAGTAGGTTAATACTCGCCGGTGTTTTCCTGTTTATAGAGTCTGAAAAAATTAAACAATCCTCTATATACCCTCTCGTGGATTTCACATCGATCCCGAGTAGGTGAATGCTTGCTTGGTGTTTTCATGTTTAGAGAGCTTGAAAACCCTAAAGAGAGGCTCCAAAAGTCCTTTTTCGTACAGTTAGTCCCCTCCCCCGAAAAAGCATAAAACAATACGAGGAGAACTCTTCTAGCCACATATGACTAGAGTATTCCTTTTTCGTAATTAATCCGCACAGGTCCGGAAAAGGGTTAAACTTATACCTAAGAGGATAGACCTTCAATTCCTTTAACGAGCTTGAAGAGGCCAAGTTTGCTCGACAATCTTGTTTAGTTTTTCATAGTCAAAACAAGAGTTTAAAACGACATAAAAGACAGCTACTAGGATCATATGTTCATGACCTGCCAAAAATATAATCTCAATAATCGAGTTAGTAACTATCGACAGAGTTTCTTAATGACAAAATAATGACAATTATGATACTAGAAGCGCAAAAAATGGGAAAAAACTAACTATACAAAAATATACACCTATGATACAGGAAAAAGCACAGATACCTAAGCATAGTACTTCTTCAAATAGAGCCCATTTCTAGGCTCCAGCAACTTATTACCTTCATAGTCGGTTAGTTCGTATGCACCTTTCTTCAGTACTTTGGAAACAATGTATGGGCCGAGCCACATGGACTTAAACTTGCCAGCCCGTAAAGGTTCCTTATCCTGATCCCAAAGTAGGACAAGGTCTCTTTCGAGAAACACCCTAGGTCTGACAGACTTGTCATACTGTCCCTTGACTCTGTTCTTATGTACTTTGTTTGTTGTAAGTGTGTCGCAGCGTTGTTCATCCAGATGTTCTAAATGCAACAAACGTTCTTCCAAGGCTGAAGTGTCTGGTAATAGTTGTACAACTAACTTCAAAGAAGGAATCTCACACTCAACCGGAATGGCTGCCTCTACTCCATGTACCAGTTGGAAAGGAGAGAACCCGTTAGCAGTCTTTACATTGTCTCGGTAAGATCAAAGAGCAGGATGCAACATAATGTGCCAGTTAATTCTACTGGCATTAACAGTCCTTTGTAAGATAGTTTTCAAAGTTTTGTCGACTGCTTCGACTTGACCATTCGCCTGCGGATAAAATGAAGACAAATGGTCCTGTCAAAAAACTAACATGGTGTACAGATCGGTCATCATGTTGTTCTGGAAATGGAAACCGTGATCAGTCATGATCTCTTTGGGTATACCAAATCTTGCAATGATCTAGTTGAAAATGAAATAAGTAGTCGTTTCTCCATTCACCTTAACAGTAGGCATTGCCTTGGTCCACTTGGTGAAGTAGTCGACAAAAACAATAATATAGTGATGATCTCCAGCCGAAACTGGATTACAAGTCATGAAATCAACCCCCCACTTGGTGAAGGGGCCTGCTGTGATGACAGGATGGAGAGGAGATGGGTGTGCTTGCATCTTCCTGGTGAAAGGATGACATCTCTGGAAGCGTTTCACAACTTCCACACAATCTTTAAAGATCGTGGGCCAAAAACACCTACCACGCAGTATTTTATGGGCTGTTGCCAACCCAGAAAGATGACCCCCACAAGCTCCACCATGGGCATCATTCAATATTGATTCTGCTTCCTTCAAGGTCAAACAACGTCGTAAGATGGAATCTACCCGTCTGTGCAAAGTGTCAGAAATGATGAGGTAATTCTTCGCATGGCTCTTAAGCTTGTGTCATTCATCTTTGGAGAAAGTGGTGGGACACCTCAAAGTCTGAAGATACACTAGGATATCTCTGTACCATGGGTCAAAGGATGCGATGAGAAATATATGTTCATCCGGGAATGACGATTCTTCCTCAACATGCACTATGTCACTAGGAAATTTTGAAATCAGTTCGGCAAACACCAGTGATTTCTTGATTTAGCAGACTGAAAAAACAAATCAAATTCTTGCAAAATGACAATCCATTTGTTAAATTTCCCACCGATTATTCATCGAGTGAGAACATATTGGAAAGGATTGACTTCTACAACCACAGTGGTGGTACACAATAATATGTAGTGATGTATCCTCTGGACCACATAGACAACAGCCAATGCCAACTTCTCAACGTGAGAATACTTGATCTCAGGAGCTATCAAAACGCGTGAAATATAATAAATGACATGCTCCTGGAGCATGCCATCCTTCTGAACTAGTACTATGCCAATTGTGGAAACTGATGCAGCCAGATATAAGAGAAAATCCTTCGTATAATCTGGCGGGCTTAACAAGGGGGCTAAAAGTAATGCCTTTTTCAAGGCCTCAAATGATGCTTGAGCAACCTCATCCCACAAAAAGTAGGTGTCTTGGCATAGTTAATGATAAAGCTTCTCAAGAAGTTGGACATGCCCTGCAGACTTTGAAGTTGTCTCAGGGTGCGAGGAGGAGGCAGATTTACAATCGCCTCAACTTTCAACAGGTCCACCATTATACCATGACTGGATACTATGAAACCCAATAGTCGTCCAGATTCAATGGAGAATACACACTTGTTGGGATTCAATCGAATCTTATAGTATCTGCATATTTCAAACACAAGTCTTAAATGGTCAGGATGTTCCAGTCTCTTGCAAGATCGTGCTTGGAGATCATCCAGGTACGGTTCGACTACGTGTTTGATGTCGCGAAAAGAAAATTTCATTGTTCGCTGGAAAGTAGCTCCAACATTCTTTAAGCCAAACGACATCTTCTGATAGTAAAAGGTGCCCCAAGGACAAATAAAGGCCGTCTTATGTTGGTCTTCAGGTTTAATCTGTATCTGATTGTATCCTGAAAACTCCTCCATGAAGGAAAACATTTCATGGCCTGCACACGCATCAACGATCTGGTCTATGAATGGTGTGGGATAATTATCTTTCGGACAAGCCTTATTTAGGTCCTAGAAGTCAATGTAGACTCTAATGGTACCTTTCTTCCTGTCTATGGGAACGGGACTTGAAACCCATTCCATCGTAGCTATCAGATAGATAAATCCAACTTTGAGCAACTTTTCTACCTCTTCCTTAATGGCAGCAGCTTTTCACGGGTTCACTGGATGGAGCTTCTGTCTCACAGGTTTAGCATTGGGGTACGTTGTGATGACATGCTCAAAAATGGCGGGGTCAATTCTTGGCATCTCCTCGTATGACCAAGCAAAAACGTCGCGGAACACTTTAAAGAGATTGGTATACATAATGATCTCTTCAGGAGAACAATCTGCACCAATACAAATGTTTTCAACGACCTCAGGTTTGATGGAAATGTTAATCGGAATGGTTTGCGATATATTTTCCATGTTCCCTTCAGCATAAATAGCTTTCGAAGTAGAAGGAACATCGCACAAATCAACAATTCCACCAGGTCTCACAGAAAACTCGCCCCTCTCTATCCTATCCAGTTCGGGAAGGAAATAGGACCTATGATGCATATGTTCCCAAGGATGATCCAGGCCTATCATTGATTCCAAGATTGCCTCATCAGAGGCAAAAACAATGTCCAGACAATCAAAAGAGTGTACAGAGTCTACTGACCATGCAGGGGCATAGTCCATATCTGAGGCAATAGAGACCAACGGAGTCATGATATGTTCTGTTGTAGGTTGTTGTGAATCCACATGGGTTATCTCTACAACAGTTATAGGAAAAGCTGGTTTTGATTCAATGGGGAGACTCTGTGTATCTGACATTGAACAGACCGTGGAGGTCTCAGAAGATGAACATTCTTCAGAACCAACAAACAAGGTGGGAGAAGGTAGGTCAAAAGTGCCTATTAAGGACCCATAGAGGCCTGCTCCTAAGCTCTCAGTGACTGGGATGGACTGATCAATCAATAGAATGGATGAATTCGATGAAGTCTGGTTGTTCTTCTGGGTGAACGAAATTTGATCGGCTGTGACGATCTTTCCTTCTTCGGGGAACATTATGACTCAGAAGACAGCTGATGGAACTGCCTGCATAGCATATGTCCAGCTCCTACCCAATAACAAGTTGTAATCGAGCGGAGCATCCAGAACTTCGACCTCTATTGATACTAACTTGCCCGCCAGTTCAACAAAAAACGATGGTAAGATTCTGTGTGGACGGAAAGATCTTCTATCGAAGGCAGTGAGTATCATGTTCGAGGGAGCTAACTCAGGTTCGCCCAAAGCTTTCCAGCAAGAGATAGACATTACGCACGTTGATGTGCCCTCATCTACAATAGATCATCGAATGGTCATAGAACCATGGACGAACTCTATCTGGAAAGCAACATGATACAGCAACCGGTACTTGATATCTGTCATATCAAAGCACGCAAGCATGGCGGATGAATCAACACTCCCAATCGCTGCGAGGAGAGCATTGCGTTGCAATGGGAAACTTTGCAGTACCTCCAAGGTAGACATGGCACAAGGGGTTTGGGCTAAGTCCTCCACAACATTGTAGTTGGGGGCAGCCTGCGCGTTAGGGTTGTGCACAGCTCGTTTGAAAACACCTTTCGGTATCTTCAGCAGTGTCTCCACAGGTATGTGAAGAGGAGTAGAGGATTTAGGAGCATATTTCTGCTGTGGATCCGGGGTATAGTTCCTTGCTCTGGTCTGCAGTAGAGCATCTGAATTAACCATGTTAACGAATAACTGATCAGCAGGGGTGGCATCAATGGTGCCCCCAGCACTAGAGCTTCCAGAAGATGAACTTTGTCCATGAGGGAAAGGATCTTTCAAGACAGCTAGTTTCTTCTCACGGATCAACTTCTGGGCTTCTTCCATTAGAGGGAATTGGTGGGTAAGGTGGTCCTCTTGACACAGTTTGCAAGGGAGCCTAGCCTTCCTTTTCTCTTTTTTTCCCTCCTCGTCATTTTGCTTGTTATTGGGATTTTGTTGGTTTCCCTCCCCTTTCTTGCCCTTTCTTTTGGGCTGTCAAGAGCCCTTTTGGTTTGTCTACACCTGCTGTACAGATTTTGTAGTAGAAGGGGAGGATGCAATAGAAATTGCTTCTGCAACAGATTGTTTGACTGACAAGGCATGAACCTACTTTGTCAGGGCCTCAAACGTTGCAAAGTCGAATGAACCCACTATTCCATCAGCATGTGGTCCAGGTTTAAGCTTACCTAGGTCTATATTAGACCTCGACCCATCAGGAATAATTTCGTACAACAAACCAGACTAAGAATAGACTAAGTCGAGCTGGTGAGTTCTCAAAATGGCCTCCTCCTCGGAAGACACCCCTGAAGTGGAAAATTCCTTAGAAACATAAGGAAGAAGAGACTTAAGGTACCATTCTAACAAGAATGTTGGGGGGATGTCGGCCTTGATGAGCCTCTTCTGCCTTCGCCACTCCTGAATATGATCAGACAAATGAGTGGCTTTGTTTTGCCGAAAGGTAGACAAAAGGTCTGTATCAGCATCATACCCGATAGGAAGTTGAAAGTGGTTCAAAAATACAATGGAAAGATCCCGAAAGGTGTCATAGGAAGCAGCCAGCAATTTGATATACCACTTGGCTGTGACACTAGTTAAGGTTCTTTGAAAGAGCCTCAACCTTACGGAATCATCGATTAGTGAGTTGGAGGAACACCAGAGGTGAAATTTTGTGACATGGTCACCAGGGTCCTCACCATCCTTGCCTTCAAACTTCGGAATGTTCGAGGGAAACTTGGTGGGAATGGGTGGCCATGCAGCATCATGACGCATGGGGTCGTTCGTAAGCTTTGAAAGATCTGGCAAGTTTAAAGTTGCCAGAAAAGGTAAACGTGGTTGAGCCGGTGGCATCTGGTAAACAATAACCTGGTATTGGGGACCACCCATGGCCTAGTTCGTGTATTGTTGGTTGGGGTTTCCCCCAGCCAGCAGTTGTGAAATGAAAGGATTGAAATTGTTCCATCTGAAGGTAAGCGGATTGAATCCTTGGGCGGAAGTCCATTGTGACTAGGGGTTAACCCCACCGAACTGCGGGTTAACGATGTTACCCCCTCCTCTAGCAAACAAAGAGAAGGTGATACTCCCTACAGGAATATTCGACGGATTAACATTATAACCTGCATAGGGGTTGAAACCCGGCGTGGTAGTAGTGGATGGCGCCATCATTGTACCCATGGCGGGCATGGATGTAGAAGGGACATATCCGACCACGGATGAAGAAGCAATATTCTGAGTTACACCTTGTAACGGTTGAGTGGCAGAAGACTGAGTGAAAATCACTGCGGGTACCCCCGATAGAGGTACATTGTTGGGTCCAAAAGTGGGTGTGGAAGCTGAGGCAGATGTCAAGGCTAACGAGCTCGGAATGCCTAAAGTGTCAACATTGAAACTAAAGGACGTGGTTGAGGCCAAAGCATTCTGCGATTGACTCGATTGGGCAGTGTTCAAGAAAGAAGGATTTAGAATCCTTGCATCCATAGAATTTGTGGGAGTTTCTGGAACTCCCTGCTCGTCTCTTGGGTTAACCATGGTATAACCCAGTGTAAAAAGATAAGCACTAAACTCACGCTGTTGGAAACCAACAGGAAATAGAAGTGGATCGTTGGGTCCTGTAAGAGGATGGTTAAAAGGAGTGTTAAACTCTGTAGCAGTTAGATCCTCAACATCGACAATGTCCAAGACTTGTCGATCTGGTGTTCTAGGATGTGGTTCTCCAAGAACCTCTGTGTCGCCCGTAAGTTCAAAAGAACCACGGGAATTAGTTCTCCTATGTGACGATGGTGGTGGAGGCTCCATTATGAGTGCGGGAAGGTTTTTCAACCCTCGAGACTGACGGGGATCTTGGCCCTCCACAACTATAACAAAATTAAACTAAGTAAAAACCTAGTGGCCACTACAACTAAGGAGCAAACACCATACCACTAAAAAGTTCCTAGGTAATCAAACCAATCAAATGGATGGAAAATACTCTTGGAAGCAAGTCTGGGATGATTAGGGCCCAGAAACAGACTAACAGAGTACCGACGGTCAGTTACATGGCATCCTCCGGAGGTCCACTAGGTGCAAGCACTTGAATCACCAAACCGCTTTCCTGGGATTACTACCATAGGGTTACCTTCCACGTCTGTCTGCGGTGAAGTGGGAATAACCGCCCACTCTACCTGTGTAAGATCCTAAAGGTCTTATACTAAGGCTACCATCAATATGAAATAACCTGGGGGGACAGTCGTCAACCTAGTCGAAACGCATGGGCAGGGTAACAAAGCCCGAAGTCCGAAAGGACCCCCGTACGCGAGTCAACTCTGGTTTATGGTCAAAAGGAAAGTGAGGGGATATCCTCAACAATTCCAGTCTCCCACGGCCTCATGCTTAGCTCTGGTTTAAGTAGAGTTTCCCAAGACTATTTGATATAGATGGATTTACCTAAATGAAAGTCGTACTACGATTGTTGAGTAATGAAGCCAGTTCGGAGCAGTTTAAGGTGATTTAAGCTAGAACTCTAGCTTAAGCTAGTTGATGTCGTGTATTCCTAAAAAGAAAATGTTGCTAATAAATTTTATTAATAATTTCTTTAAGGGCTACTTGTTACTCAAGGGTTGTAGTGCGGTGTGTGGAATGGTTTGTTATGAAAGTAAAGTGCAAATGCTTTCAAATTCACAAAAATTTTCTCTTTTCGTTCATAATTCTTTCAAAAATTTGAAACCTAAGCAATCCTAAAACAAAATCTTTTTGTATTTTCTTTTTGATATTTCAAAGCAAACTATGCTACCTCGAAATAAAGCAAGATCTTACTACTAAGCAAATTGAACAATTTTTTGTCTTTTCTGATAAATGTAAAAGAAAGAGAATTTTGTACAAAAGAAAGCAAGATCTAAATATAAAGCGTGTGTAAGACAAACATAAAAATGGCCCAAAGCAAACGAATCAAGAGACTCGATGAAGACTTGACTCACCAAGTTTTTGCAAAAAAAAAACTCGAGGCTTCGAAACGAAGTGAAAAGAGACGGGGAATAAAGACACTTGTGACGGAAAGGCAGACCTAAACAGGTTGCTCCTAAGTATCAAAACCCCAAGAAAAATACTAAGCCAAGCAAAAAGTAAGCAAGCGAACAAAGAATGACTTTAACAACACATGGACTCAACAAAAATACAACTAAGAGGCTTCAACTTACATGAATTGAACTGATAAAATAATCAGCAAGCATCTGAACCAAGTAACCTTTCGAAAGAAACCCTAAGGACTCAATCTTGACAGTCAAACCCTAATAGGAAGGATGAGACAAAGGGAAAGTGTGCTATACGTTGCGACAGACAACAAACATTCAAAATGCAGGTCTGTATGACTGCAACAACAACTAGGGTGAAGATATGTAGCTATGTCAGAAAGATAATAGTGCACGAACTTCAAAAAAGGGCTAGTAAGCGGCAAATACACTTAATCAAAGACTCAAGCAAGCAAAAACAAGATAACAGATATTGGAGAGTCCAACAAAACTCAACAGAGACATAGGAGGTCTCAGGGGTCAGTGTAGACAATAAAGCAACAAGCTAGAACAGAAACCAAAGCTTGGAAATCAAACCCTAAAAGCAAACTAGACACTACAGGGAAATACCCTACTGTGTAGTGTAGCAACCAGCGTACATCAGGAGAGGTACGCTATTGTGCAGTGCAAGGAGGGGCGTTTGTCAGGTGAAAATCGTTGCTGAAGTAGGGAGGACCAGCGTACATGCCTCAACAGGGTACAAAAATGATTTGCAAACAGTCAACTGAAATGAATCAAGCACAAAAGATAGGTAACACAGACCTACATGGCCTCTCAGACAATAAAAAAGACTAAAAAATGGGTTGGAAGGAAAACAAAACTAAGTCTCCTAGAGCAGTGAAACACACAGTTACTCCCCAGCGGAGTCGCCAGTCTCTTGTTCGGGATTTCTACCCTATAGTGAGGAGATGGACACTACGAATTGGGCAGGGTTGACAGGTAAACACATTGAATATATTTCATTTGGTTACTATAAAAGAAAGAGATCGAGATTAAGAGAAATACCTCTTTTCGACGGCTGGTCCTAGCTTTCGCTTGGTCTCTCGCTTGACCTCCTATTCGCTCTTCTGCTTGACGAACCTGCAACACAAAAGATACCTTCCTCAATGTATCTTGACCATTTAATATATGATGAAATTATAAAACAATTTAACATCAACTATAATCAAGAATTAAGCCAAATAGACATACAATCCAATAGATATCTGATTTGGGACAAGAAGGGTGTTTCGGCCTTTTTATTGTCAAAGAAACATGAAATTAGTACAATATACCTAACGTGTAGAGATATTTTTGCAACCGGATCCTGGGCCCTTGCTCTTCACTCTAACTTGGGACTTTCCTCCAGCGTAACAATGCATAAAGCCTTTCTTCTAGGTCCTCCTCTCATGGATCCTCCTTGTATTTATGGGACAAGGTAGGCAGTTTAGATCGAGAGGTGGTTGAATTGGGAGGTTGGGGAAGCTGCAGAATCAAGTTCAACTAATCCCAATTTTTCAAATTAATATATTTTTTATTTCATCTTAAGATGTACACGGGTTTCATACCACAAGAGTGGTGTACAGGAAGCAACTTTTGGGCTTTACAACAAGCGTTTACAACTTTTTGGGAGATGTACGCTGGTTGTCCTTGAGAAGAGTAGGGTATTTTCTCAAGGTGTATGCTGGTCTTGTATGCAGAGAGGGGTGTACATGTGGAAAAATTAGGGAAAATTGCAATCTTTGCATGTGAGGAGTGTACTTTTGGCAACAAGTCATCCAAGGCAATCTAGCTCTTCAATCCTTTCTCTCCTTTTGTGTGATCTACAAGGCAAGGTGATCACGGGATGGAGAAATGCAGATTTGACCTATAACAGCTTGTTATGGAGTTCCACTTGACTATTTGACAGCCTCATGCG
The DNA here is from genome assembly GCA_027924585.1 of Larix kaempferi. Classification (NCBI taxonomy): domain Eukaryota; kingdom Viridiplantae; phylum Streptophyta; class Pinopsida; order Pinales; family Pinaceae; genus Larix; species Larix kaempferi. The sequence goes on from BSBM01001005.1 coordinate 31,798,425, forward strand.
CCCCCCTTGGAGTCTCCATTCCCCAATTTATGCCTAGATGGTTATGTTAGACTCAGTTAGACACACTTGACTGACTATTACCATTTATGACTGATACTATTGACTGGATGATGTCTCCATTGTTATCCAAGCTTGAATTTGAGTTAGAAATCCTCATGGACCCCACTTAGAGTCTCCATTCCTTGATTTATGGCTAGATAGTTCTATTGGACTCAGTTACACACACTTGACTGGCTCTTACAACTTGTGACTGATACTACCAATTGGTTAATGTCTCCATAGTTATTCATGCTAGACTTTGAGCTTAGAATTCGAATTCCCTACTTGGATAATTCGAATCCTATATGATTCCTCATCATTGATTATTGTAACACATTCTCTACATTCATTATTCATTGTATGATATTGACATTGTCCATTATTTTGTGTTTATGAGTGATTATTCAATGCATGCTTCTTCTTCTTTGCAGATAATCCTGAGATTTAGATTGTGATTTTGTTACAGTCGCTAGATCCCTGCAGATTATCACATGGTATCAGAGCAGTCAACAGCTATTCGAATTGTAGCCATTACATTAGTTGCAACATTTCTTTGAGCAGCTATCTTTTCACTTGTGCACTAGAAGCCTCTGAGTTTCCACAGCAAATCCTGGTGATATTACTTGAATTCATTGGAGAAATCCAGTGAGGTCTATCAAGGTGTGAAGGACTTAGTCTATGTGCCAAGTGTCCTTAAGGTAGTGTTCAGTCGAAGTTTAGCATTCTCCATCGGCAAAAATTCTCTTATTTTTCAAGTTTATTCACCCGTTTGTAATCTTCTTCAACTATTCGACTTTCTCTATTTCATATGGATCTAAAGGTTACATCTTCCAACTATGTTGAGTGGAAATCCAAAATCACTCTCTTCGTGATATCAAAGAGCTTCACCTAAATACTCAACGGAACGATGGTAGAACCTATCAGTGCAGTTGAAAAGTCCAAGTACTTGGATAGGCTTGATGAAGCAATTGGCCTGCTCCTTCTCTCAATTTCTGAAGATATTCACTTCCATGTCATCGATCTTACATCTCCTAAAGAGGTTTGGGACAAGATCGAATCTCTTTTTGGACCGAAAGATGATATGCAAGGACACAAATTGGATAATGAGCTCATATGTTTGAGTTCATACACCTTCGAATCTATCAATGTCTTCCTCACCAAGTTCAAAAGCTTGATATCACAGTTGAAACGATATGAGATAGTGAAAGAAGACAAGCAGCTTATACTTGCCATTCTCTCAAAGTTGGGGGCAAAATTCTCAGTTTTTGTCTCTACTTTCCAGTCATCTAGGTTGTCCATTCCAAGATGTAAGTTTCCCTCACTTGATGATTTCATCCCATCTCTTACTCAAGAGGAAGAGAAGTTTATCTCTATGGGAATGATCAAACCCAAATTGGATTCATCCCTCACAGTTGCAGAGAGAGCGAATGGTAAAGGCAAGGAAAATATTTCTAACAAGAGATCGAATGATACAAGGCCTACAAAAAGTTCATACCGGTCAGATGGGGTTTCGAACTCAAGGAAGACTAAGCATTCTCAGAAGGGAAATACCAAGTGCACCTATTGTCTTATAGGTTTCCATCCTAATATTTATTGCATGTGGAATACTATAGATTTGATGGCTCAATTACTTGAGAAGAACAATCTTCCTATACCAGCATGTGCAAGGAAGAAAGATCATGATACTGAATCTTCTAGATCTGAAGGAAAAGAAAGATGTAATGCTCTCATAGAAAGTGCATCAACTGGTTCTTCTTTCATCATAGATTTAGGAGCATCAATCCATATGGATTCCTCCAAAGATATCTTCTCTAGCTTCAAAAGCTCTATTGGCCCTTCCATCAGTTTGGGCAATGATTCAGAAATATCCTCCGAGGGGATTGGAAGAATCGATATTGATCATGGTCACTTTTTTGATGTGCTTTATGTTCCTTCTCTTATAGCTAATGTCCTTTCAGTATCTCAATTGACTCACGCTAGAGATCCCAAAAGAGTTATCTTTACTCCATATGAAGTCGAGATACAACACATGATTTCAGGGGAAGTCATTGCAAAAGGAGTTGCAAATCAAGAGACAATACTCTATGAGTTTTCACCCTTCTTACCTCTCTCAAAGGAGTCTTCTCTTCACTCTCATACTCATGAAGAGAGTAGAATACTGCATCTCAACTACAAGCTAGCTCGGACTGTGGTTGATGGTCTCCTAGGTGGCAAGTTTTCTCATAGCACTTCCAAAATTTGCCTAAAAGGAAAGGATACACCAAAAGAGATGGAGAAAAAGAGGACTCTTGAAGAAGTGCGAATGCTGTATCTAGATCCACAAGAACCTAAAGATCCAACACCTATTGGTCCAACTCATATTTCAGCATGGACCTCCACTACTGCATCCTCCTTTGTTCTTAATGAAGATCCATCATCATCTAGTTCCATCTCTTCTATTGGTTGAGAAGAGGACTACATGCATATTCTGTGTAAAATTAGTCACAGTAGATCTAATGAACAAGTAAATCAATCACAACAGATGAACATAGAAAATATGGTGTAAAACTGTGCAAAACATGCATCAGTGCTCAATATCCCAATGAGGGTGAATAATTACAATACAATACAGTCAATGACTGAGCAATTCGAATTGACTAAGGAGGTCATTCAAATTACTAAATGGTGTAGCTTGGCTCTAACTAGGAGTCCTCATCATCAATCAGTGGTGGTCGTCAATGCACAAGAACCAGTCATCCAGGTGTCAATCTGAGTCTAACTGAGTGTAACAAGTGTAACTAAAGTGTGTAGCACTAATATAGGGAAGGAGGCTCAGTGGAGGGCGCATGGGAAGCTTAACTGAAGTCAGAACAAGTCATCTAGTCAATCTGGAGGTCCAACGGAGTGAAACAGTCAGTCGGGAGTGAAACTAGCCTCAAATCAAGGAGAATCGGAGCTAACTGAGTGTAAACTGAGTGGGTAGGTGAAGAAGTGCACCCTTCTCTAGAAGTAGGTGAGAAGTGGATGCCTTCATGACTAGGAGGGCTAAAACTCTGATGGAAGGAGCTCCCGGGTGCTAGAATGAAGTGGATAAGGTGCTGGAGGCATCAACCTGGTGACTGGGATGCATGCAAACCCTAATTGCATGCAAGGTCCTGAAAATGATGATGTGGATATCCGAACATTCTGGAACAGTTTCATGACATCGATATTTTTGGATATGTTCCTCCTTCGAGTGATGATGAGCATGAGCCAGTTTTACTTGCTTCTCCTCATGAGACTTCAGATTTATATTTTGCACATGATGATGAGCCAGTTTTACTTGAGATTTCAGATCCAGACTTTGGATGTGATGATGCATCTTCACATGATATTTCAGATGGAGATGATGATGAGAGAATGCTAGGCCCAGATCCACAAGAATCTGAAGGTCTAGAAACTGATAATGAAGATGATAGAATGGGAGATCCAGATCCATAAGAACCTGAAGATCTCTCACCTGGTTGGCCTCCTCTTCTTCAATGGGCAACCACTGCGCCCTGATCTTCCAGATTATATTTTTCACATGTAAGGATTCATCCTTGTGAAATTCCTGATCCATTTCGTAACTATCGATCCTTCCTTGAGAAAGAAGGACACTTACCTCCTTTAGGGGTGAGATATGATATGCTTCATTAGCATCCTTCAGTCTATTTTGAGGGAGGGATTTCTTCCCACTGGGTTTTCCCTCTTTCCTCACTTAGTTTATTTTATTTAGATTGATTATATGGGGTGACCTTTGGTCTTAGTCACCAGGGCCCTATTATTTATTTCAATTATTTCCTCATAGTATATCTTACGGGGGGGTGTTGGAATATTCACACCATCATTTTTGTATTTTGCATGCTGCATGCATTTGCATGCCACCGCATGCATCTAGTCATCATCATGGTTGTCTCCCCAACACCTAGAGCTTACTTTTATCTCTCTAGAGCCTATCTTTAGCCCTCAATTGGCCTCCTACCTACCTAATGCGCCCTCTTTTACTTATGTGCTTAGCAAGTGCACCTTTCTCACCTACCACTGTTAGTTAGAGTGCCTTTACTCACCTACCTTCAGTTATCACTCAGTTAGGGTGCCTTATCTCACCTACCGGGAGTTATCATTCAGTTAGTGCATTTATTGAGTATTTCTTCAACTGATTGCTCATTCTGACTACTTGTAGCTTCTAGTTAGCTAGTTATGGAGTTCCACTTGACTATTTGACAGCCTCATGCACCCCCTTGGAGTCTCCATTCCGTGATTTATGCGTAGATGGTTAAGTTAGACTCAATTAGACACACTTGACTAACTATTACCATTTATGACTGATACTATTGACTGGGTGATGTCTCCATTGTTATCCAAGCTAGACTTTGAGTTAGACAGTTTCATGCACCCCACTCAGAGTGTCCATTCCTTGATTTATGGCTAGATAGTTCTGTTGGACTCAGTTAGAAACACTTGACTGACTCTTACCACTTGTGACTGATACTACCGACTGGTTGATGTCTCCATAGTTATTCATGCTAGACTTTGACCTCAGAATTTGAATGCCCTACTTGGCTAATTCAAATCCTATATGATACCTCATCATTGATTATTTTAACACATTCTCTACATTCATTATTCATTGTATGATATTGACATTGTCCATTATTCTGTGTTTATGAGTGATTATTGAATGCATGCTTCTTCTTCTTTGCAAATAATCTTGAGAGTTAGATTGTGAGTTTGTTACAGTTGCTAGTTCCTTGCAGATTATCACATAGACACCATCTTCAACCTTGTAGCAAAGGTTGAAATCTGCATTACCTATGGTGATCATTAAGCTCATCAAATGACTATCGATCTTGGGTACCCGTATAGAGCTTTCTTGAATAGAATCCGAGAGTTTTCTTGATTCGTACTTCTTCTTCAATTACATCATTAAGAGAATGGTCTTATCTAGCCACTTGGAGCAAACATCTCGTCATGATCCTCTTCCTCTTTCTAGTATAATCTTCTAACCACGAGCCTTCTATAGTATGTTTGATTTGTAAGTCTTCTGGTTGAAAATCCATCACTTGTTCAGTGTTCATCATCCTTCTTTTGTAGATCATACCACATGATATTTTCTACAAATCAAAGTTAATTACATGATTAGTAATACTTCATAATCATCAAATCATGTTGACATGATAACCTATTATGCATACAGATATGATTCACATCGTTATGCAACTATCTTGACCAATACTTTGGCACAACACTTTTCCATATCCTGTATGCCTACAGTGGTTATCTAGATACCTTCCATCTCTACTAGAACATACTATCGAGAGCATGCACAGCTCTCAGCATGTCAGCAAAGAGGTTTCATTCTAGATAAACAACAATGGAATGTTTGTCCAACTTACCCATCATATGCATATTAGTAGTATATTGTTCAATGCTATATGAATGCTCACACTATGCATGATATATTCTAGGAATACAAATACGCATGCAACTATTACAAGCAATATCATTCACTACTCAGAGATTCAAATAACAACTCAAATACTTATCTTTTATGTTGTGTGGTTGCCTCCCGCTTGATCTCTATTTTATGATAGCATCATTATATGCCTTTGAACTTCTATCCATTTTGTACCACTAGGCATGCTTAAGTGGGCACTAGTGTCATCCTCATGATCTCATACATAATCATACATTCATTAGCATAATCTCAATACTATCAAAACATTATGATTCTAAACAATCTTAAGTATGTATGGTTATGATCATTTCATAGACAAGTATACTTACCTAATATCCTAACAAAGTAGGATTCTAACTTGATATAGGAAAACATACCTGGATTATCATGCTTGGTTATGTCTTAACATACCCAAACAATATCTTCTTTCTTCTCTTCAATGATTTAGAGAACTTGTGCTAGAAGCTGCATATCTCATAAGTTAAGCATAGTAGAACAAATTCATACATACCTCGTAAGCAGAGCCTCTATGTGATCAAATACTATGGATGAGTCTTTGTCTTCATGTCATCATGGTCATAGAACTTGATTTGTCTTTCTTGATGTGCCTGTATCTTGTTAGCAAACAACATCATCCTCATACAACACCACAGGTGAATTAGTACAATCATAAGTGTAATAAGCCTAATCAATGAATGTCTTATATCAATCACATGCATTCATTATCAAACAATCATAAGTGTACTAACCTCAATGACATGAACTTAATCAAGAATCAGATTTCAAAACATACCTGTGTCTTCTCAAGTCATACCTGATGAGTAGTCTTCTCTATAGGGGTAAACCCCTAACCGTCCAAGGTAGATTAATTGTAAAACATATTGTATAGGTTCATGGTTCTAGGATGATAAATATCAGTGCCATTTAAACCTCCTTTATTGCTGCCCTATGAGTCTCCCAACTTTGCTAGGGTTTCTTCTTACTTGGAAACCCTAATCTTCAATCTCCTTCCTCCCACAACATTTTGATGGAGGATCAATATCTATGATGAATGGATTCCAAATCCATATATTATCAAAGCTTCCAATGTTGTATTAGGTGTCTCCAACATTGTATCAGGTCCTTCCAGACCTAAAAACTGAAAACCCTAAGTGAGAGCTTCTTCCTCCTCTTCTTAGATTTCCTCCGTTGATCCATTTCATATGTGCCGTATTGTTTCCGGTGCATATTTGTAATTTCGGATCTGAAGGGTCTAAAACATCAGCATGTGGTAGCCTGACCTATCATCTTTCCGACACCAAAATTCTGAGATTTAATGGATTCTTTGAGAGAGAGTTATGCCAAATGTCGCAACGTGACTTGTTTATGGGATGAAACAGTATATCGAACTTGTACGGAGTGCCACGTGTCATTGTTTCAACTTAGGCCTCTGAAACAAGGACCTTTCAAACTATAGTCCGTTCCCTAACTATCACTTTTTCAAAATTTCATTTGGAGCTTCCTAGCCATAGATATGACCTTTTTCCCTAGGTCACATGTTTAGGACTGCATTCTGGAAGAGGAAGAAACCCTAACTTGTACGGATAATAAATAACAACGTACAATGAATCTGAAGCTGATCTTCGGACACACGGTACAGGGGGATGTTATATTCGTCCTATATAAGTTTCAGATCCTGAACCTTCTCCAAAATGGATTTATAGCGAAAGTACCATGATGACAAGGTTTTTCTATACAAAACCCTAACTTTCAAATTGTCGCAAGTGAGACAAGTGTCATAAGTGCCATACATTGCCTTCCTTCAGGCTAGCTCTGATAACATGTTAAGATTCAACATGATAATATAGATAACATCAGTATTACATTCCATTTCACAACAATATCATATACCGGATCACTGAAAGAACAACAAGCACAACATAAACACAACACAATTTATCCTGGGAAACCCTCATGGGGTAGAAAACCCAGCAAAGCTTCCTCAATATAGATGAACAACAATACAAATATGTAATCCCCAAACATGAGCTCCTTCTCCTCCTATTGCAGATCTCTCTCTCTCGTATGCACAATTCACAAGTGAGTGAATGAGTGTGTGAGTGTGATAAATGAGGAACACACCTCCTCTATTTATACATTACTCCGACTTAACTTACTAACTAGGTCGACCCCAACTTTAACCACTGGGGACTTAAGCACCCCATTACAACTGACTCTAGGTCGACCCCACTAGGGAAGTCTAATAACCCAAGTTACCACATTCTGACGGAGGAATAAACATCTCCGGATATACAATAAGGTCTTCACAGAGGAATGAAACATCTCCAGAATAATAAAGTACAAATATAATATTCTTAGAAGTTACAATATTTCAACAATTTTGACCCTTGTAGTACCATTACATCTAAGACTTACGTGCTTTCAGGACTATTCAATTTCTTTATATTTTCACACTCACAATATTTGACCAAGCAATTTTTGCACATTTCAAAGTCTTCTTTCAACATGCTTGCACACTTGTATCTTTGCTTAACCAAATCCTTGGTTGTTTGTATACATGTACCTTTGTCCAACCAGTTCTTTGACTGCTACCTTGAGAGAGTATGACTTGGTGGAATTGTTATTTGTGTTGCTACCACATGTAGTAGGATACATTGCTTATGCGCTTTATTGAATTGGGTTTGCATGATGTACCTTCCTTATATGATTCTTCATACTGATCATGCATGATGTATCCTTGGACAAACATATTCATACTCGATGCAACTTCTAGATATACGTATTCACACTGGCATCCATGTCCTTCACCATCTTGCGCATATACTTCTTCAAAGTGTCTTCCATATACTTCTTTAAGTTGGCATAGGAATGTTGTATCCACTTTAACACCGGTTGACATCAATGAATCAAACCGAACCAATTGACATCCTCTTTGACATTAGTTGACATCAATTACAACCACATTTAAACAATATTCCCCTTTGGCATTGATGTCAACACCTTATGAAGTTGTGTATGATATTCTTTGAACTGTATGCCTCATCTGTACTTGTCGTAGTGCTCCCCTGAGTGCTTTGGGATTTTGACTTATGCGCTGTATGTTGTCATTACTTCTTCTACTGTATGCTACTTCTGCGTAGAACATATGTACAATCATCTTCATTCCATTTCTTCAAGTGATTTACTTCATGCTCTTTCATGTCTGATGCATAATGATCTGCTTCACACTCTTTCATGTCTACTGTTGTTTATGAAATTACCTCTATGTTGATGTATAACCAGCTTCATTCATTACTCCTAGATGTTCTGTCAGCTTCATTCATTTATCCCCCTTTGACATTAATGGAAAAGAGGTTCCATTACTTGTGCAATGTAGTTTCTCCTTTTGTTTTATTTTTGCGCTGGCCTCTACCTCAACTGTTTTCAGGGATGATTCCCCCTGTCTTCATGATTTATTTCTTTGTTGCAATTCTACAATGATATCGCTTCATAATTATTGTTTATTTCTTTCCTGATATAGGTGTTACATTACTCCTTCATCTTGATCTCTTGTTCCTATCACAACACTTCACTATTATTTGAGCAGTGATTCATGCAGACTTCCTTTCGAGCGAACTACACAATGCTAACACCTTTTCCCGGTTTCTCTTTGTCTTTTCATTTGCTTCCTTTTTGCGCCTGAATTCTTCATCTGTCGCATTTACTGCGATGTCACCTTGCCTTGTCACACTTATTGTTGTCGCATCTCTTTCCATGACAACCAAATATTTGGCACGTTTGTCCTCCAACTTAACATTAAAGTAGATATACTTAGTTTGTGTGAGATCCATTGCATGTCACCATCGTACTTGAGATTTTGGGGAAACATCATTTCGTTGCACAACCAAATGAATTGAACTTTTGATTTCCGTACATCTTTTCATCACCTATTAAATTCGACATTCAATTTTCGCAACTCCACCAACTTATTTGATTTGCGCGATATTGAATGCATATCTCATCAAATTAATTTAATGTGTGCGAACACCTTCTATTCAACTCAATAAGAGTTCCGTGAACAATGCCTGTTTCATCACCATTAGTACTTATGCATTTACGTGTTGCATTCTCTTCTGGTTCTTCTCCTTTCTTCCAATGGCCTCCTTCTATCACCAAATGAGAAATTCCCTTGAGAATGTGCGCCTTGTCGTTTAGACTTAGCAGTCTGAGTTCGCATGTTTGAGAGGTGACATGGGTTCTTGGAAACGACAGATGGAAAACGATGAGTACCAATATCAGTGTTATATTTCAAATCACTTCTTTGTCCATGATCACATTGCTCCGTTGATCACACAAAAGGACACTATGGATGGAAGAGCTAGGTTGACCTGGATGAGTTATTGCTGAAACTACACTCTTCAATTAAAAAACTTATTTTTTCTACCGTTTTCATGACATGTGCGCTACTATTGGTACAGTGAACCAGCGTTCTAAATTCTACTATGCTTGAATACAACTAGCACACACCCTTAAAATGTTGCAAATGCTTGTTGTAAAGAGTAAATGTTGCTTACTGTGCGCCACTCTGGTTGTATAAATCTGCGCACATCTTAAGATGAAATGAAAAAATATATTAAGATTACAAATTGGGATTAGTTGAAGTTGGTTCTGCAACTTCCCCAACCTCCCAATTCAACCACCTCTCGAATATAACTGCCTACCTTGTCCCATAAATACAAGGAGGATCCATGAGAGAGGGATCTAGAAGGAATGCTTTAACTGTTGTTATGTTGGAGGAATTCCCAAGTCATTATGAAGAGTAGAAGCCCAGAACTTGGTTGCAGAAGTGTCTGGACAGATCAATCAAGATACACTGAGGAAGGTTTACTTTGTGTTGCAGGTTCATCATAGCAGAAGATCAAGCGAAATCTAGGACCATCCATCGTTAAAAAGGTACAACTTTTGATATCTTAATCTCTTTCCATTTGTAGTAACTATTGCAAGACAATGAATGTATTTACCTATCACCCCACCCAAGTTAGTAGTGTCGTCTCCCCACTATAAGGTATTTTTCCTGCACAACAGACTGACAACTCTGCTGGGGAGTAACCGGTTGTTTTTCTGCTCTAGGAGACCTTGTTAGGTTTTCGTCCATTCTTTTTCAGTCTTTTGTTCTCTGAGAGATTTTATTGGTCATTTCTACCTGTTCTTTTTATTTTGATTCATCTCAGTCTGATTCAGCAAAGCCTTTTTGTTTGCTTTAAGTCTTTGTGCACTGGTTTACTATACTTACAGTAGCACATTTTCTGTTATGAACGTTGCTTTGTCTAAAACACAGTAGCACACTTTTCTTGGCAGGCGCTAATTTCTATACCACACAGTAGTAGTGCACCTTTCCTTTAGGTTCAATCCTTCTGTTAGGGTTTGTTTCCAAGTTATAGGATCTACTTCTATCCTTCTGCTTTGCTTCTTTGACTGACTCCTGAGACTTGTATGTCCTTTTTGAGTCTTGTTTGCCTCTCTGAAGTTTTATAGTTTTCCTTTACTTGCTTTAGTATTTGTTTAAGATGTCTTTTCTGCGTTTTTAACCCTGTTTAAGGCTGTGCGCTACTCCCTGCTATACATAGCAGTACACCTTTTTTCCCTAGATGCCGGTTGCATTTATATAGACCTGCGTTTGGAACGCTTATTGTCTGTGGGAACAATAGTGCACTTTTACTGTGTCTTTTCCTTTTATTAGGGTTTGACCCCAGTTTGAGTTCTTAGGGTGGCTTTGAAAGGTTGTTTAGTCCATATACCTTCTGATTATCTATTCAGATCAGTCTGAGCAAGTTAAAGCTTTCTAGTTAGCTTTTCTTTTGAGTCGGTGTGTTGGTAGGGTTACTTTTTGGTTTGCTTACCTATTCCTTTGTTTGGCGAGTGTTTTCTTAAGTTTTGGTGCTTTGGAAGGATATTCCCACTTCACCTTGGATAGATGCGGAAGGTAACCCTTTGGCAGTAATCTTGGGAGGGCGGTTTGGTGATTCAAATGCTTGCACCTAGAGGACCTCCATTGGACGCCGTGTAACTAACCGTCGATACTCTATTAGTCTGTTATGGGCCCTTATCATCACAGACTTGCTTTTGAGAGTATTTTCCTTATACTGCTTGGTTTGATCACTTAGGAATTTTTTCGTGGTATGCTCGTTGCTCCTTAGTCGTAGTGGCCACTAGGTTTTTTACTTAGTTTGATTTTTTATAGTCGTGGAGGACCAACCTCTTCGTAGGTCTCGGAGGTTGCAAAACCTTCCCCCACTCACTGTGGAGCCTCCACCGCCACCGTGACGCCGGAGGACGGATTCCCGTAGTTCATTTGAACTTATGGGAGAAACAAAAGTACTTGGAGAACCACAACCCAGATCCCAATATCAAGAGGTATTTGATACCGTTGAGGTTGAGGACCTAACTTCTAGAGAGTTTAGCACTCCTTTCAACCCTCATTTGACTGAACCCAACAATCCACTATTGGTACCTGTAGGCTTTCTAGGACAACCTGAGTACAATGTATACTTGTTTACACCTGGTTACACCATGACCAACCCAGGAGATGAGAAGGGAGTTCCTCAAACTCCCACAACTTCTATGGGTACAAGGATTGTCAATCCTTCTTTCACAAACACTGCAACACCGAGCTCATCGCAGACTGCTTCTGCGTCGACTCCGTCCTTTAATTTTAATGTTGGTACTCTAGGCATGTCGAACTCACAAGATTCGACATCTACCTCAGTTTCTACCCCTACTTTTGGACCAAATAATGATCCTTTGACAGGGATACCTGCAGTGAATTTCACTCAGCCTCCTGTTACACAATAGTTCCAGGGTGTAACTCAAACTATTGCTTCCACATCCATTGTAGGATTGATCCCTTCTGCATCTATGCCTGTTATGGGTATGATGACAGCACCGTCTGTTACTACTACGCCTGGTTTTAACCCCTATGCAGGTTACAATGTTAATCCATCAAATATACCTGCAGGGAGTATCCCTTTCTCTTTGTTTACTGGAGGAGGGGGTAATATTATTAATCCACAATATGGTGGGGTTAACACCCAGCCGCAATGGATCATTGCCCCGAGAAGTAATCCGCTTTCTTTTGGGTGGAGCAATTTTAATGCATTCACTTCACAACTGATGGTTGGGGGAAACCCCAACCAGCAGTACACGAACCAGGTGTTGGGAGGTCCCCAATACCAGGTTCTTGTCTATCAAATGTCATCGGCACGACCATGTTTACCATTTCTGGAAACTTTGAACTTGCCAGATCTCTCAAAACTCACAAACGATCCTGTGCGCCATGATCCTGCATGGCCACCTGTTACCACTAGGTTGCCCTCAGACATCCCAAAGTTTGAAGGTAAGACTGGTGAGGACCCAAGTGACCATGTCACGAAATTTCATCTCTGATGCTCCTCGAATTAACTAAATGACGACTCCATCAGGTTGAGGCTCTTTCAAAGAACCTCAACAAGTGTCGCAGCCAAATGGTACATTGAACTGCCTGCAGCTGCTTATGGCACCTTTTGGGATCTAGCTACTGTTTTTATGAATCACTTTCAACTTCCTGTACGGTATGATGCTGGTATAGACCTTCTGTCCACCTTCCAACAGAACAAAGCCACTCATTTATCTGATCACATTCAGGAGTGGCGAAGGAGAAAGAGGATCATTAAAGCCGACATCCATCTAGCATTTTTATTAGAGTGGTATCTCAAATCACTCCTTCCTTATATTTCTAAAGAAGTTGCAACTTCAGGGGTGTCCTCCGAAGAGGAAGCCATCTTGAGAACCCAGCAGCTTGACTTGGTATATGCTCAGTCTGGGCTCTTATACGAGATTATTCCTGATGTGCCGAGGTCTAACATAGACTTAGGTAAACCTAAACCTGGACCACATGCTGATGGCATTGTGGGTTCAGTAGACTCTGCAGCATTTGATGCTTAAACAAAGCAGTTTCAAGCCTTGTCAGTCAAACAGTCTACTGCAGAAGCAACTTCGGTTGCATCCTCCTCTTCAACAAATGAATCTGTACAACAAGTGCAAACAAACCAAAAGGACCCTCAGAATCCCAACAACAAAAGAAAGGGCAAGAAAGGGGAGGGAAACCAATGAAAGCCCAAAAACACACAAAATGCCAACGAGGGTAAAAAGGAAAAAAGGAAAGTGAATTTCCCTTGCAAACTATGTGAAGAGGACCACCTTACCCAACAATGCCCTCTAATGGAAGAATCCCAGAAGCTGATCCGTGAAAAGAAACCAGCTGTCTTAAAAGACCCTTTCCCTCACGAACAGGGTTCAGCTTCTGGCAGCTCCGGTGTTGGGGGCACCACTCGTGCCACCTTAGTTGATCAATGATTCATTAATATGGTTGATTCAGATGCCCTTTCGCAAACTCAAGCTAGAAATTATACCCCGGATCCACAGCAGAAGGATGTTTCTGAGTCATCTACCCCTCTCCACATCGAGAGACTGGTGGATTCGCTACCGAAGATTCCGAAAGGTGTCTTCAAACGGGTTGTGCACAACCCCAAAGAGAGGGTTGCCTCCAACTACAATGTTGTGGAGGATTTAGCCCAAACCCCTTGTGCCATGTCCACTTTAGAGGTACTACAAAGGTGTCCATTGCAACGCAAAGCACTTCTCATAACGATCGGGAGTGTGGATTCATCCAACATGCTTGCTCGTTTTGATATGAAATATATAAAGTTCCGGTTTTCGTATAACGTCTCTCTCCAAATAGAGCTAAGCCATGGTCCCAAGACCATTGGATGAGCTATTGTAGATGAGGGCGCGTCTACATACGTAATTTCAATTTCTTGCTGGAAGGATTTAAGCGAACCTGAGTTAGCCCCCTCGAACATGGTACTTACCGCCTTTGATGGAAGATATTTTTGTCCACAGAGAGTCTTACCATCATTTGATGTTGAACTTGCAGGAAAACTAGTATCTGTAGAGGTTGAAGTTCTGGATGCTCCACTTGACTATAACTTGTTGTTGGGTAGGAGTTGGACATATTCCATGCAGGAAGAGCTGTCGGTCATTTTCCATATCATAATGTTCCCTCACAAATGCAAGATCGTCACAGTTGATCAACTTTAGTTTTCCCGGAAGAACAACCAGACTTCATCGGATTCAACAATCCCATTGGTTGATCAATCCCGCCCAGTTACTGAGAGTTTAGGAGCAGGGCTCTCTGGGTCATTAATAGGCACTTTTGACCTACCTTCTCCTATTCATTTTATTGGTTCTGAAGATTGTTCTTCATCTGATATTTTCACGGTCAGTCCAACGACAGATCCATGGATTCTCCCAACTGAATCAGAACCAGTTGTGCCTTTATCTGTTGCAGAGGTGGATTACTTAGATTCACAACATGCTGCAATAGAACATATCATGACTTTGTTGGTCTCTACCGAGTCAGATATGGACTATGCTCTTGCATAGTCGGTGGACTCTATCCACTCTTTCAACTGTCTAGACACTGTTTTTCCCTCTGATGAGGCGATATTGGAAGCAATGATTGGCCTGGACCATCCTTGGGACACATGCACCACAGGTCTTATTTTCTTCCTGATCTGGATAGGATTGAGAGAGGTGAGTTTTCTATGAGACCCAGTGGGAATGTTGATTTTTTTGCTATCCCTTCTACTTCGAAAGCTGCTTATGCCGAAGGGAATATGGAAAATATATCGAGAACCATTCCGATCAACATTTCCATCAAACCTGGGGTCGTGGAAAATATTTTCATTGGCGCAAACTGTTCTCCCGAGGAGATCATTTTGTATACCAATCTCTATAAAGAATTCCGTGACATCTTTTCCTGGTCTTACAAAGAGATGCCAGGCATCGACCCTACTTGATGAAGTACTATGCCTAGGCATCTGTGCCTTTTCATGTATTATAGTTGTACATTTTGTAGAGTTAGCTTTGTTTACAGTTGTTGTTACATCTTATGCATCTATTGCTTTTTGTTTCAGATGTCAACTGAACACTCCATAGGGTTTGTTGATGGTGCTAGTCGCCACACTCGTCAGTTGGCCGTAGCTACTTGGGTTATTTACTCACCAACTGGCCAATTGGTTTCTTCGGGAGGGGCTTGTTTAGGTCCCACAATGAACAATGTGGTTGAACACAATGCAGTCATAGAGCTACTCTGAGATGCTTTGTTCCATGGAATTTCACATTTGGAGGTACGGTTCGACTCGTAGTTAGTTGTTTTTAAGTTAATGGGTGTTTATCAGGTTAGAGATACTACTTTGCTATGTCATTTTTTGCGCATTAAGTTACTTGAGAGACAGTTTGATTACATCACATATCAACATATTCCAAGGAACTTGAATGCATTAGCTGATTCATTTTCAAACTATGTTTTAGATTGGCATTTGCATCATTCACATATATAATTCATGCATAAAACACAATAACACACATGTAAATAACACCGATACTGTATATATATAATCCATATCAAAAGATAACATGAGTTTGGATCGTAAGTCTGTCACAAAGTCAAGTCATAATATACAAAATTGGGCTCGATGGCCTCAAAAATATACATAAATATGCCCTTCTCCTATGGAGAAGGAGGGGCCTCATCTGCCTCTATTGCCTCTCTATAAAAAATGACCATCCTAGCTACTTTCTGCAGTAGCCTAATCAAAGTTGGGGGCACACCAAACACATTCTCCTGCATGTCGAGCGGCATTCGCTCGATCTTGTATGTCGGAATGTCATGAGTCAACCAACTCATCCGCCCCTCTATGTTCTCCAGCATGGCGTCAGCTGCACCCACTATCACTGGTCTCACGAAGGTACGGGGGTGTCCCTCAGAACGTACTGGTCCAACATCTGCATATGACATTTTGTTTCAGTACTTTAAACTCATCATAAAAAATATATATATATATAAAATGTAAAAATTAAATAATTTTTCAAAAACAAAACTTACCAATCTCTCCCCAGGCTGCTCCTTAAGGGAGAGCCAGCTCAGGATCGTTGCCAAATTCTATGCCCGCATATGGAAATTACACAAGAGTTGGAACCAGTCGATCCCACCACGCCCAGAAATCATCCTCATTGTAGCAAAAGTTGCTCTCGCCACCACCCTGGCTGAGGAAGATCTCTCCCCAACGACCCATCAATGGCTCACGGGGGTTAGGTGGGGGAAAAGCCATCCCCAAACTCATGGAAGGCACCCTTTCAAAGAAAAAGGTGTACAGTATGCTTCCGTATCTAAAATTCTTCATCCTCCCAGTCTTACACCCAGAGAGTTGAAGCTTCATGTTCGCCAATAGACTTGAACACCAATCAAATACTATTCCCCGTAGGCATTCAGTACCCATGTGCATAAAGTTCCTTGAAGCTAGATGTTACGTAGCACTCCCGGCCATCCGGTTGAGAATACTCAAGATTACCTTGAGTGGAAAGCTTGCAACAGTAGAGATGAGGACTTGGCTGCCAATTTTCTCTATACCCGGTACACAATAAGTATTGATGTAATCCTACACAGATAGGGAATCCACATTGCGAGAGGACCCTTTGAGATTCACTATGTCTCCCCTTCGGGAGAGGCCTGTGATGAAATATATGTCATCAACCGCCAATTCCAATATTTCACCTTGGATATTGAATACCAATGCATTGGCATCCCAGTATTGAACAAGCCTCTCAAGCAAGCGGATTTGTGCCCGCATGTTGACCATTCTATAAAATTTCAACAAACCACATCTTCGTAGCGCATGCAAGGTTAATGGATCTTGTAAAGCTTCTCGATCCATCTCCTCATGTTCCCTTTCACGCCATATGAGAACCATCCTGCCATTAAAACCATTAAAACCATTAAACGTCGATCATCTTTGTTTTTTGCCCTAGTTTTTGCGGTGAACGCTATTGTCCATCATGGACAGTAGCGTCCCGAACATGACTGTCTTATAGGTATAGTAGCGCACTTTTTCCAAGTGCGCTACTTTCTTGCAAGCAAACTAGTGCTCACACATAAATGCATTTAAAAGTTAGTTAAAAAATGATTTTGACCACAGAAATTGAAAAACATTGTATGTAAATACAAGCTAAGGATGAGTGTACTTACTTGGTGAAAGTGGAATGTAGATTGGTGACCCGGTTCGACCGCAATGAGCAAAGGTAGCTTGAGGTTTTTTCTTCACTTTTGCCCTAATTTCCAAATTGTGATATTTGATTTTTCAAAATGAAACTATTTATAGAAATTATTTTTTAATTTTTACCCACTTTTTCAAATTGGGCATAGTTTCATTTTTGTTATTTTAATTCATTAATATTTTTCAAAATTTTGATGATTAGATTAACTATATACTTCAAAATTATCACTATAAATTCAAACATCGAACTGTTAGGGCTTATTTTCTTCATTGACAGGATCAGTAAAGGTACCATATTGTTTCAATTTTTTTTCATTTTGGAAAATTTGTCCTGGTTACTAACTTGGTTGTTGAGATTTCATTACTTGGTAGGTCATGAACTTACGATCCCTGAAGTTGTTTTAAGTCATTTTAAGCCCTTCTTTTGACTTTTCAAAAGCAAACAGGATTGTCGAGTTTGCTTGTTCTCTTCAGACTCGTTAAAGGAAGTGAAGGGACATCCGCTTAAGTATAAGTTTAACCCTTTTCCGGACTTTTGCGGATTACTTACGAAAAAGGAATACTCTAGTCATACGTGGCTAGAAGATTTCTTCTCTCATCATTTTACACTTTTTCAGGGGAGGAGACTAACTGTACAAAAAAGGACTTTTGGAGGCTTCTTTAGGGTTTTCAGGCTCTTGAAATATGAAAACACCAAGCGAGCATTCACCTACTAAGGCTCGATGTGAAATCCATGAGAGGGTATATAGAGGATTGTTTAAGTTTTTCAGACTCTATAAACAAGAAAACACCGGTGAGCATATACCAACCCGGGCTCGATATTAAAATCCACAGGTAGGTGTATGGAGTTATTGTTTAATTTTTCCAGAGTCCTTAAAATTGAAAACACCGGCGAGCAAGAATAGATCTCGGCTCGATATTAAAATCCAGATATCAATATTATAGAGTATTCTTCTATCTCTTCTTCGAACTCTGTAAACAATGAAGAAGGTCCTGAGTCTTCCTCCCATGGGCTATTTAAACTTTTACATGGTTGGGGATTATTGAGTTTTCTTTCTTGGACTCATTAAAACAACAAGAAGGACATTCTTTTACCAAAAAGAATAAGGGATGAGAAGGGTATATCACATCTTTTCAGTTTCAAAGGCAGTTAAGTCAGTCATATCCTTGAACACAGCGCTTATTTGAGTCTATCATTTCAGTTGGGTTTTTAGTTTTTGACCTTAGGGTGAACCTGATCTCTGAGTTTTCACTCCCCCAATTGGTTATTATTCCAATCATATGAAGGGTCTGTTAATGTCTCCTACATTTCATGATTATATCTTTTTCCCCTCATGTTGAAAACTGCCTAAGTCACTTTGTGTCATGCTCACTGTTCAAGCATACAGCCTGTGTCGGCCATTCTGCAATTTACCTTAAATTCATGTGTCAGCCATCCTGGTGTCAGTTTGTTTCATCTTGTTACTTGTCCTACTCCACATTAGCTCAAACTTGTGAGTGTTTCTCGTGTTGGATGATGGAGGATGCATTAAGGCCTCCCTTCCAACGGAATTCTTCCCATCGACTTCAACTCATCATGCTATAAGAATGAGGTTTAGAGTTTCGGTTAGTACCTTGGGGATTGCAGTCATCAGTGGCATTTTCCCTCACTGTTGAATAATGGAAATACATCAATGTCTCTTGTTTGACAGGTTCCTCAAGTGTTCAACTTAAATTCCATTTATTCACACTTGTTGGATCGTACTAGGTACCTTGGGCCCCATTATCATTATCGATGGAAGCCCTCGCGTTTGTTAACGATATACATCAATGACCAGTAATCAAGCGATACCCTCCATGTTCGAATCCAAATAATTTATTCACATGGTTAAGGTTTGTACCTTGAGTTGTTTGGATGAAGACCATGGGACTCTGATAGCATCACCATATTTATGTTATCACCCAAGCTGCGCAAGACTGAGCCTCAATCATTTTGGCTCTTCATGAGACATAGATCCAGTTTGTTGTTTTGGCTATGATCTCTCATTTTGACATGGATCCACGCTTGTTTGTATTTCAGTGGCCATTCTATATATACATCTCCTAGTTATGTATCAGAGATCATGTTGTATTCTGCTACAAATCTATATGATGTCAAGATTGTAATTGCTCGTTGACCTTGATCGTTGTTTCAGGTACTTTTGTGACTTGGTTCTACGGTTTCTTGCTCCTCCTCTAACTTGGAATTATAATGTATTTCAGACATCGTTTCCCTCTGACCTCACACATTAGGGGGCATTTGTTATAGGTCAAATCTGCACTTCTCCATCCGTGATCACATTGCTTTGTCAATCACACAAAAGCACACTATGGATGGAAGAGCTAGGTTGACCTGGATGAGTTATTCCTGAAACTACACTCTTCAGCTGAAAAAATTATTTTTTCTACAGTTTTCATGACATGTGCACTACTATTGGTACAGTGAACCAACGTTCTAAATGCTACTATGCTTGAAGACAACCAACGCACACCCTTAAAATGTTGCAAACGCTTGTTGTAAAGAGTAAAAGTTGCTTATTCTGCACCACTCTGGTTGTATAGAACCTGCGCACATCTTAAGATGAAATGAAAAAATATATTAATATTACGAATTGGGATTAGTTGAAGTTGGTTCTGCAACTTCCCCAACCTCCCAATTCAACCACCTCTTGAATTTAATTGCCTACCTTGTCCCATAAATACAAGGAGGATCCATGAGAGAGGGACCTAGAAGGAATTCTTTAACTGTTGTTACGCTGGAGGAATTCCCAAGTCATTGTGAAAATGAACCATCATCTTCTACAACTCTGCATATTTTTCCCATGCGTCCTTCTTCAGATTGTACAACACTGGTGCCAGTGGATTTGGAACTTCATCTTGCGCACCCTCTAGATTCGGTAATTGACCTCGAGCTGTGGCTGTAGAATGCTTTAGTATGTTTCAATTTTTCCACCCGTATTTGTCCTCTTGTATACGACAGTTTTGGCCTTGGCATGGAGTCTTGACTCAAGCAATTTTGTAAACATATTTGGATAAATGAAAAAGTTCCATTTTGCGCATTCTCATGTCTATCTTTCAGCAATGTTTGTTTCTTCATGCAACAATTTTCTTTTTGCATCTGCATTGTTGAATTTAAACAATTACTCCGTTATATACCGTGTGTTGTGGGGAAAATGCACCTATAGTTCAGGGGAGAAACTACCAACTTACGGTGATAAAGATAGACTTACAAGCATTCTGCAAGTACAATAAATAAATGAAGAGATTAGGGTTTAGAGATGTAGGCACCTTATTCAGAAGGTTGATCCTCGCTTTGCCTCCCTCGCTCTTCAATGCTTATCCAGTATCGCAATGCCCAGACCTGCAAAACAACTTGATACCTTTCTCAAACACATTTGACTACATATATAAGACTGATATTCATAATAGAAGAAGACATCAGATTATAAACAAACTGTAATCAAATCTAAGACACATTAATGGGTCATATTTGGAAAGAGAAGAACGTCTGATCTTTATTAATGAATGAAAGCAAGTACATACAATTATACCTTCCTTCAAGCTTGGCACTTCACGAAACCTAGATTCAAGGTCTCCTGCTTCTGTTCTCCAAGGATCCCAGCCTCTAAGCAATTGTACTAGGGTTTACCAAAACTGAAGCACAAGAGAGGGGGATGAGGGTCTCCATTCCTCCAGCATAACTTTGTAATTGGGCTTCGTCCTTCACATGACCCTTCTACCCTCCTTATATAGTCAATGAGGAAGAGGAAAAGAAGTTACAACCACTCAAGAGGTTTCCCAACCAACTTAACTTACTCGAATTTCGAGATTTTGACCAAAACAAGTGTGTACGCTACTCTATAGTAGACAAAGTCGCGTACATATGGCAATGGGCGCTACTATGAATGAGGTAAAGTCGCGTACACACGCTACTATTACAACAGTGGAGTCGCGCTCATAGTGAAAAATGGCCAAAAACAGGCTTTTCTGCTCATTTTCAGGAGATGGTTTGGTCTAGAAAAATGTTCCTAAGGGTCATATACATCAAATGGGTCAAGAATGAGGTAATTTCAACCATTTTTAGTGTCCCTAATGACTCCTCCATCCACAAATGTCCTGTTGTGTGACTGAACTTGATCTCAAGAAGTGTCGTCATGCGACCAAGGGAAACAAGTTTTGTCACGGACGGAGAGGTGTCATTTCAAGCTATAACAGATGCCCCCTAATGTATCAGGTCAGAGGGAGTACAGGAAACGATGGCCGAAATACATTATAAATAAAAAAGAGTTGAATCATGGAGGAACGGAGAAACCAAGAATCATAGGCTCAAATGAAGTACCTGAAAGCAAAGGCAAAGTCAGACAAACTTATCCATGGGGTAACTGTCCATGTTCAAATGGTGGAACATGACCTCCAAGAGGATACAATAATGATCCAAATACTGATGCATATATCATGGCCACTAAAATACAAGCGTGGATCCATGAGGAACATAAGTGTAAACATAGCCACATAAATACAAGGTGGATCTATGTCAAAACTGGAGAACATAGCCATAGAGAACAAACTGGATCTATGTCTCATCAAGAGCCAAAAAGAGTGTGGCTCATTCTTGCGCAACTTGGGCGATAACATAAATGAGGTGATGCTATCGAGGATCCCAAGGTCTTCATCCAAAAACAACCCAAGGTACAAACCTATCCATGCGAATAAATGAGTTGATGTCGAACATGGGAGGTATCGTTTGATTACCGGTCATTGATGTATACCGTTAACAAACGCGAGGGTGTCCACCAATAATGAAAATGGAACCCAAGGTACCTAGTACATTCAAACAAGTGCGAATAGATGGTCTTGCCGTCGAACACTTGAAGAATCCATCGGATAGGAGACATTGATGTATTCCCATCTATCCAATAGCGAGGGAAACTGCCACTAATGACTGCAATCCCCAAGGTACTAACCGAAAACTCTAAACTTCATTCCCAGAGCACAATGAGTTGAAGTCGATGGGAACAAGTCCGTTGGAAGGAAGGCCTTAATGCATCCTCCATCATCCAACACGAGGGACACTCAAAAGGTATGAGCTGATTTGGAGTAGGACTGAACACACGATGAAACATACTGACACCAAGGAATGGCCGACACATGAGGTCAAGGCAACTGCAGAATGGCCGACACAGGTTGTATCCTTGAACAGTGAGCACGACACAAGAGTGACTTAGGCAGCTTTTAACACAAAGGGACCACGATACAAATCTACAATGTAGGAGACATTAACAGATTCTCCAAATGATTGGAATACTAACCAAAGGGAGGAGTAAGAACTCTGAGATCAGGTTTATCCCAAGGCCAATCACTAGAACCCAACTTGTTTGAAAGACTCAAAACAGGTGCTTTGTTCAAGGAGATAGTTGACTTGCTGCCATCATATTGAAAGATATTTTAACATTCTTCCCTTCCCTTTCCTTTTTCGTTTTTTAACGAGCTCGACAAAGAACTAAAGCATGCTCGACGGTATTTTCATATTTAAGGAGTCTGAAAAACCTAGAAGAAAACTCCATACACCTATCCGTGGATTTTATATCGAGCCCGGATTGGTCTATGCTCGGTGGTACTTTCTTGCTTATAGAGTTGAAAAACTTAAACAGTCCTCTATACACCTATCCGTGGATTTTATATCGAGCCCGGATTGGTATGTGCTCGCTTGGTATTTTCATGTTTAGAGATCCTGAAAACCCTAAAGAGAGGCTCCAAAAGGTCCTTTTTCGTAAAGTTAGTCTCCTTCCCCGAAAAAGTGTAAAATGATGGAAGAAGAACTCTTCTAGCGCATACAAAAGTATACCTAGAGTATACCTTTTCCGTAAATTATCCACCAAGGCCCGGAAAAGGGGTAATTCTATACCTAAGTGGATGTCGGTTCAGTTATTTTAACGAGCCCGAAAAGACAACTATGCTCGGCAAACTTTTCCTATTTAAGGAGTCTGAAAAGGGCTTAAACGAACTCCATAGGGATCTTTTCCGTAAAGGTTTAACGAGTCCGAAAAAGTAAACTCATGACCTCCTTACTGTTTTTAATGAGCTCAAAGGAGATAGAAAAAATGCTCATAACTTCCTTACTGTTTTTAATGAGCTCGAAGTGAAGATGAAAGAAATGCTCATAACCTACTTACTGTTTTTAACGAGCTCGAAGTAAAAGAAGAATGCTCGAAACCTACTTACTGTTTTTAACGAGCTCGAAGTAAAAGAAGAATGCTCGAAATGGGAGGAGACGAGTGTCAGGGACATGCGAAACTAGCTCCAAGCGCATGGAACAAAGCTATGCACAATGCAAGGAACATGAGCAAGATAAGGACACTCAGGGTGTGTCTCCTCCAGGTAAAAGGTGTCAAACTGCGAAGGCAAAATGATACAGGGCTTAGCGGAAACGAGATCAGAGATGGAGGCTTATACAACGGGCTAAAAGCATGGAAGCCGGCTTCAGGCTCATTAGCGCAAGCGGGATCATAATAGATGCATATGCAATTTGAACACAAAGATGGGAGCCTTATCAGGGATGGCCAGAAATATATGAGGAAGAAAGATATGAGGCTTCTTCTCAAAGTCATGGTAAATCTAAAAAGGCTCCCGAGCCTATGAGAAAAACTCAGCATGGGCACCAGAATGGCATAAGGGTGCTGACTAGGGTGACCCATGTTAGGTAGGCTCTGCTGTCGGACTGGTGCACAATGCATAAAGAGATGGCTAACACACCAATATCCAACAGGTTCGACCCTATGGCGAATTCGGATGGCAAAAGGTTCAAATGCAACATAACAGCGGGGAAGCCTAAACCTATATGCAAGGTTCCGAATATACCTGACATGGTTGCACAAGGTGTCGAAAAGGACCAGTAAGCAAGTATACATCCAGCTAAGAATCCTGTCTCCAAGAAACATTAGTACCAGGATCATATCTAAAACATATGTAAGGAAAGACCCGATACAAGTCACTGTGGTAGAAATACTTTCAACTTCACTATCATCAACAACAGGCATAAACAAGGCAGAATTTTCGAATGAAGACTCTATGGTACCCAAGCCCGAGGACTTACAATCAACAAGATCAAATTCAGGATGAAGATCAAAGTTGAAGGACATGATGGAATTTGCAGGAACAAATTCATCATCATGGGAGTTGAAAATTATAGAAGCAGAATCAAACTCAGCAGGAACACCGATTTGTGGATCTATAGGAGAGTCCAAAGACTCAACAGTAGGAAGATCAGACTTTAAGGTCAAACCGGGGCTGGACATAACTGCAACTGGATCAACATCCAAATGAATGGCAGACTGTACTATGGACTCTAGGAAAACTTCATCGGAAGGAAGCATATCATCCCAGATAGAATACATATCTAAACATTCAGATGGAGGTGTCACTTGGTCAAAAGCTGGGACCAAGTCCCGAGAAGGTAAGCATGAACTCAGAGACTTCTTCTCAGTAGCAGTTGAACTCAAGGAACAATATGCCACATGAGGCGCATATGACATAGTAGTGCCTAATGACGAGGGATCAGACTGGTCTACAGTTGGGTAATAAGGAGGATTAATGAATGCAAGCTGGTCGATGGTGACAATGTTTTCGTTATGAGGGAAATGCATCACACGAAAAAGCGTAGACACCACAGCATGCATAGCATAAACGTAATCACGCCCAAGGATCATATCAAAGTCCACAGGGTCCTTTAGAACCATAAAATCAACTAAGACTGTTTTTCCACCCAAGGTAACAGGTGCCTGACGGAGGAATCCGATCGGTTCACTAGGTCTTCTATCAAAGGTCAACGGCCAATTAGCAGCTGGAAAAACATTAGGGAAACCCAAATCTCTCCAAGCATAAGCGGATAAGATACTAACAGAAGCACCTTCATCAACGATGCATCGATCAACCGTATGGTTCCCGATATCAACCTTTATTTGGAAAGGTGTCGAAGAAGGAAGACGAGGCTCGGCTAGACTATTCCAATCAAAGGAAACAATCCTAGGGCTTGGTAGGGGTTCACATGGCACAGATGAAGTGCCCCCTTTTTCAGGAACATCCAAACTGGAAATGCAGAAGACTTCAGTAGTAGGTGCATCAATCTCTGAAGGACTGATGGGATCGGTCGAAGATTGCATCGATTCAATCACTTCACTCTCCGAAGGAAGAGTGGGGTCGACCAAAGATTGCATTGGTTCAACCACTTTATCAACCAAAGGTTGATCTGACTGCAGGGAATCTATAGACAACTCAGGAACAGAGGTTCCTTCAGACATGGACCACACTCTTCGTACCTCTGGAATGGTAGGGCATCGGTGAGTAAGGTGATCTCCCTTACAAAGTTTACAAGGGAACTTTGGTTTCCGTCCTATAGGTTTAGACTCCTTTACAACGTCAGTACTCTCAGCATGACTAACATTGGCTGACAGCTTGCCCCCAGCATGACTCTCAGAGGCTGGTTGCTCAGAAGCAGAAGACTTTTGAACTAAGGACCACACTTTTTGCACTTCTGGAAGTACAGGGCACAAGTAAGTAAGGTGGTCTCCCTCGCAAAACTTACAAGGGAACTTAAGCTTCTGTTTGTTGGGTTTGTCGACAATGTCAACTCCCTCAGCATGACTTGTAGTGGCTGATCTGGTGTCTCCAGTATGACTCACAGGAACTGGTGACTTGTCATTAATATGACTAGCAGTGATCAATGACGTGTCCTCAACATGACTGACAGTGGTTGAAGACAAACTTTCAGTATGATTTTCATTGACTAAAAGTTTTCTCCCAGCATGACCTCCAGAGGCTGGGTGGGTGCCCCCTGCATGATTTGCAGAGGCAGGGAGCTTGCCCCCTTGTTTTGGCATCTTCTTCCTATTCTTCCCCCGTCTATTCCTTTTAGACTGCTGGTTACTAGTATTGCTACTTTCACCACATGAGGTAGACGGAGGAGGAGAAGATGTTACTGGCAAAGGAGGCACAGGGTTCTGATGCTCTTGATTTGAGGTGCTCACAAAAGAAGCGTCAGGAGCATGCAAGGCATTCGGAGTGGAAAACAACCAAACCGGCAGCCCAATAGTGAATCCAGGAAGATTCA
Organism: Larix kaempferi; assembly: GCA_027924585.1. NCBI lineage: Eukaryota > Viridiplantae > Streptophyta > Pinopsida > Pinales > Pinaceae > Larix > Larix kaempferi. The sequence continues at coordinate 31,825,177 of BSBM01001005.1, forward strand.
GAGTAGCCATTAAGGGAGCACCAATGTTTCCAATGAATGGAACAGCACAAGGATCCCCCGGAACAGGGGTACCTTGATTGGCACTCGCCGGAATGCTAGACATAATTTCCTGCTCAAATGAACAAGAAGTTCTCTAAGGCAAACTAAAAAAAAAAAAAGTAGCACAAAGAGCACACCACTAAAAAAAGGTCCTAAGTAAATCAAACCAGGCAAACAGATGCCTTCCGGAGAAGAGTCTGGGATGATGAGGGCCCAGAACAGATCAACGAAGGATGAAGGACAGTTACCTGGGGTCCACAATACAATGACTAAGGGTGCAAGCGCTGGAATCACCCAACCGCCCTCCCAAAGACCTGCAAGGGATTTCCTCCCACGTCTGTCCTAGGTACAGCAGATATACCCTCCGCTGTCACCTGTGTATGAACCTAGAGTCTGATACTAAGGATACCACAACACCGAAAACTCCTGGGGGAACAGTCACCGGTCGAATCAGAAAGCGTGGGCAGGGTAGCTAAGCCCGAAACTCGAAAGAGTCCCCAATACGCAATCCGATCCTGGCGTATGCTCGAACAGAAAGTAGGAGGGGTATTCCCACAAACTGATCTCACATTGACCTACTGCATAGATCCCAGGGAAATTTTGAGTGAGGTGGGTTTACCTGATGATAGTCTCACTACGATTTTTGCGCAATGTGTGATCTTGGGTGGTTTAAGGTGTTTTAAACCCAAGATCCTAACCAAGACTAGTTGGTGTAGTGTAACCTAGAAAAGAAAATGTTGCTAGTTCATTTTATTAGAGTTCATTTTAAAGGTTACTTGATTACTCAAAAAGGTAGTGGGTGTGTGAGAGTGGTTATAATAGAAATAGAGTACTGAAAATGAAATATTTACCACCAAACAAATCTTTTTCTTTTCAATGCAAGTCTTAAAATTCTGATCTAGAATGCATGTGCAAATGCAATTTTTTAATCTTTTGAATGCAAAAAGGTAAAAATAAAGTCTAAATGTAAAAAATTAAACTCAAAACCTAAGAATGCAGCTACTCAAACAACTAGGTATGCAAAAGAAAACTTGTTCTTTTTTATGCAAAGCACTCTAAAATCTTTTAAGCCACTTGCAAGGTACTCTATTCAGACGATAAATCAAAATTCTTTATGCTTTTCAAAGGTAAGAAACAAAAACTGAAGCCAACCTACTATCAAAGCAAAGCAAATAAACTTTCAGGTTCTCTTTATGAAACAGTAAAAGCTACCAAAATGACTTTCAAATTCTTATTGATGTAAGCATGCCAAACATTGGGAAAAGAGTACAAAAACTACTTTTAGACCCAAACGAAGCAAATGACCTACGAAGAAGTATGGTTTGGTAAAGTCAGGTCTGCACGTAAACAATGCAAACAAGGTCTTGAACAACAGCCAAAACACTTGAGCTTTCACTACAAAAGAAAAACTAAAAGCATAAGGGAGGACAAGAAACCAACCTAAAAGAGAAATTTCACTCAAATAGATACAAACAGGGTCAAAAAGACTCAAGAGGTTTCAAATCCAGTGGAAATGGGGCAAGCAAGTTCAATCAGACTCAAATTAGGGTACAAAACACCAAACAGGTCCACAACCCCCCAACTTAAGTCAACAAACCCCAAAACTTTCCAAACAAGCCCAAATTGATCAAAAGAGGTTCAAATCATGAATGTAGGATCAATACAAGGATGGGAGACCACTTATAGGGGTTTAACACAGACCTAAGGTCATCAGGGACCCCCAAACATGCAGCCACAGCCCCCAGATTTGGGTCCACAACCCAAAAACTCAAAAATTTCAAACCCAGATTTTGAGCGCTACTGTGTATGAAGGAAACTAGCGCTCATAGCAGTATGGGCGCTACTGTGCAAAGGAAAAGTAGCGTATGAGCGCTACTGTGTGGTACAAACAGTAGCGTACAAGAAAAAAAAGTCTAAAAAACGGGGTTAAAACCCCCAAACTGGGTCCACAAAGGTTTGCAAGGGCTGGGAAGGGTCTGTAAAAAGCCCAGGAGGGTCAAACAGAGCCTACTAACTGATCCTAATCAAGAAAATGAACAAAGACCATCAAACAAGACTGAAGAAATGACCTTGGATACCCCTAAGCAGTTAGGCTTATTCCCCAGCGGAGTCGCCATTCTGTTGTGGGGAAAATGCACCTACAGTTCAGGGGAGAAACTACCAACTTACGGTGATAAAGATAGACTTACAAGCATTCTGCAAGTACAATAAATAAATGAAGAGATTAGGGTTTAGAGATGTAGGCACCTTATTCAGAAGGTTGATCCTCGCTTTGCCTCCCTCGCTCTTCAATGCTTATCCAGTATCGCAATGCCCAGACCTGCAAAACAACTTGATACCTTTCTCAAACACATTTGACTACATATATAAGACTGATATTCATAATAGAAGAAGACATCAGATTATAAACAAACTGTAATCAAATCTAAGACACATTAATGGGTCATATTTGGAAAGAGAAGAACGTCTGATCTTTATTAATGAATGAAAGCAAGTACATACAATTATACCTTCCTTCAAGCTTGGCACTTCACGAAACCTAGATTCAAGGTCTCCTGCTTCTGTTCTCCAAGGATCCCAGCCTCTAAGCAATTGTACTAGGGTTTACCAAAACTGAAGCACAAGAGAGGGGGATGAGGGTCTCCATTCCTCCAGCATAACTTTGTAATTGGGCTTCGTCCTTCACATGACCCTTCTACCCTCCTTATATAGTCAATGAGGAAGAGGAAAAGAAGTTACAACCACTCAAGAGGTTTCCCAACCAACTTAACTTACTCGAATTTCGAGATTTTGACCAAAACAAGTGTGTACGCTACTCTATAGTAGACAAAGTCGCGTACATATGGCAATGGGCGCTACTATGAATGAGGTAAAGTCGCGTACACACGCTACTATTACAACAGTGGAGTCGCGCTCATAGTGAAAAATGGCCAAAAACAGGCTTTTCTGCTCATTTTCAGGAGATGGTTTGGTCTGGAAAAATGTTCCTAAGGGTCATATACATCAAATGGGTCAAGAATGAGGTAATTTCAACCATTTTTAGTGTCCCTAATGACTCCTCCATCCACAAATGTCCTGTTGTGTGACTGAACTTGATCTCAAGAAGTGTCGTCATGCGACCAAGGGAAACAAGTTTTGTCACGGACGGAGAGGTGTCATTTCAAGCTATAACACCGTGTAAATATAACAACTTAATATATGCATCTATTTGAATTTTCCTTTTCTGCGACATTACCAACTTAACACATAACCTTATGCAACCATAATGAATACTATGACAGACACTTTCTAACCACACACCTAACTACCATACCCCTTGAATTCCTTAAGATGCATCATGTTGAACTAAAGGGTCTCAATCCATATGGAATTATCCAGAGAGGCAGCAATTGTTTGCTACATTAGATGCACTTGGGTTTCCTGTATCTTCAGTATACTTATGAGGAGATTTCCATACCCAAGCCTTGTTGTGCACACTTCTATTTTGATTATGCACCGGATATTTTTCACTGCAGTCCTTTTGAATGCGATTTCCTTTGTGCAATAAATTTTCATCTAGATAGTTCACTACTCTTTGACAATGCATAGCCTTATGTCCAAAACAATCACATGCATAGCATCTCATAGTTTGACAATATTTTGCAATATGACCAAAACGATTGCATCTTGCACACTTCACCCTTTTGATCTTTCTTTGGTTAGTAAATTGAAGAGAGTTGTAGTTGAAGGAATCTTCTTACCTGAGGGACTTGACATGATTAGGGAAATATTCTGTGTCGCAGACCTTCTTTGATGTCTTTTCATAACCAAGATCTGTTTTTTCTTCTGGTGATATGTGATTGTTCATAATTTTGTTCAGGATTGATGTGTTGTCTTTAAACTTTTCTTATACTACATCATCAATACTAACCTTGTTGTTTTCTTGATGTGCATATATCATTGTGGGATATTGGAATTGTTTCTTTCCCTTTAATTCAATCAATTTTTCGTCTAGACGAAATATCTCTTTGTCCTTCTCCTCAAACTGATCTGTCAACATCCTGATTTTCTGTACTAATTCTTCCAAAGAACCATTCAAAGCAGCTTTCTCTTCCTCAAGCACTTTAACCTTGTATTGTGCGCACATCAGTTGAATCTCATAGTTGGTCACCTTTTCATGAAATTCTACATCAATATATTCTTGAAATGGCTTGTCATGTTCTTCATACTTCGAAAATTGTTCCTGCAAGAATTTAATCTTCTTCCTTGACTTCTTTAAGTCATCTAGGGCACTAATCAATTCACCTTCCCAATCAATGTCTACAATATCTTCATCTTCTTCAGATTGACTATTAATATTGACCTTAGAAACTGGATTTGGAGATGTCATTGGCTTTGGAGATGTTTTGAATGATCCACTAAAGAAGTATTTGTCTAGTGTTCCTAGTTTTCATTTTGCAACTAGAGTATTCTTCAAACTTCTCTACTTCTTTTCCTCTCTTCTTTCTTCTTCCACATGAGCCATGAAAAGTAATTATTTTGGTTCTTCATCGTAATCGCTTCCTTCAGATGCATTGCTTCCTTCCTCAGTGCACATACTCTTCCTCTGTTTTGGAATCCTCCTTTTATTTTCAGTTCTATGTTGAGATCACAGAGTCTTCCGATCATACGAAAACGATTCCTCATCATAGTAATTGTCTATGTTTTCTTTGTAAGGACACTTAGAGGCATAATGACCTACTCCTCCACATCTGAAACATTTGAAGGGAAACTTGTTCCTGTACTTACCTCATCCTTGTTGGAACATTCTAACCATCTCAACAATGTTTTTGCATGCATGCATTCCATGCAGTGGTAGTTGAGTCTCCTAACACATAGTCCTTGTTTTTGGCCCCATAGTGCTTCATTTTGGTCATCATTAGCCTCCTTATCCACATCACTAAAGTGTAAATGCGGTGAACGTATCCGTTCACTAATTTAATAGTCGAATCCGACTCTCATATTGAATAATAGATAAGAATAATATATTGATTGATGATATACAATGGATATGGAAGCCTTAAATATGGTTGGGCCATCTACTATTGAAGAGACATTCCTCTTCATAGCTATAATAATTAATTACTATTACTAATAGTATATAACCTATTTATTTACTAATTTATTGTTGTAGCATTGCCTTTCCCTTGGAAAAGCTTTGTCCTCAAAGCTGAGTTTCTCATGACGTCTTTTATTCTGGCTCTATGTCGCACTGATAATTTGAGAGATGCAATTTTGATTACGACCATTTCCTCCTTTGGGTTATTTTGTCTTGGTATTTTCATTAAGTATGAACTTGGTGAAGTTTTGTTTACGCTTTTTCTACTTGTGTGATTGCTTCTTTTAACTATGTTTTTCGTCAATTGAACATGCTCAACATACATTATGACCTTAACTATTTCCGTGTTGTTATTCCCAAAACATTTTGTGTCAGTCCCTTTGAATGGGCTCTTTGTGCTTATAATGCGCATAAGAACACTGGTATTATCTTGTGTCTGATAGATATTATAGTTTTTCCAAATGATGTTCTTCATTCTAATCCTTGTGAAGAAATCCGTAATTTGCTCACAAGGTGGGATTTGGTTTGAAAGCCTAACTATATTGATGCTTTGTTTGAAAATTTTACCATCTAGGTGGACACTAGACTCCGTCACTTCTATCCTTGATATTATTCCAAGCATATTTAGGATGTCATCATGTGTTATTCCCCTTCTACTTGTCTTGTAAGATGAGGTCTCACAATCATCATATAACATTCTTGGATTTGAAATCACCATATAACTTCCATTGAGATTCCTTTGAGGTGAGAGGATAGTTAGGGTATAGGTTGAATCTGGAATATTTACTTTCTTAGACTTGAATTCTTCTGCACATTGTAGGATCCATTCCTTGACATTGCATTTATTATTTTTATTATTATCAACACCGGCTTGTCTCTTATCACAATCCAGGTCAAGATCATCTTTCTCCTTGTCAAATATTTCGTTGTTCGTTTCTTTATTAATAGGATGTGCTGTATATTTGTCTTGCATATTATCTTGATCAATGCCATTACTTTCATCATGGTTGAAATAATGGTCTACTACATATTCTTCTTTTACCTCAGCTTTAGTGGCTTCTTCTACAGAATTTTCACATACATCTTCATTTTCTATAAGTGTTAAATTGTTAATAGATTTTTTTATTTCATTTATATCCTTACTGATTTGCTCAAAAAGCTTGATCAATTATTCATTGAATGACGCCATAGGTCTTGTAGAGGGGGATGTTTTTTTTTATTTTTTATAAATAACTCATCTTTTTTTTCCCCAAAAATAATTATTATTTTAAAATAATAATAATAATTATTTCAATAATAATATTTTTTTTAAATAATAATAATTATTAATTATTAATTATTAATAATATTATTATTTATGTCTTATGTAAACTATATATATAGTTTAATATATAGTTTCTTTTTTTTTTAAATATTAAACTAATGTAATAATATTATTACAAAGTTTAAATATTTAATTTTTTTTTTAAAATTTAGGGGTTCACTTGTTGGAGAGGAGGACGAGAGGTGGAGTGGTGGCTTGCAAATGCAGCAGATAACTACCGTGTAAGCAGTGAAATCTACGCGGAGTGGAGACTTGGAGCGTGTGGTTTACTGGAAAGTGTGTAGTGTGAAGGAGAGGGAGGAAAGAGCGCAGGACTGCGTGAGGGAAGAAGAGAGGAGAGTGGAGGCGGCGGAGCTAGTGGAGGCGGAGTAGTGAAAGGAACCGGTGTGAGAAGAGGGGATGAGCGATGGGAGAGCGCAGAAAGAAGGAGTGGGTGGAAGAAGGGGAGCATGGAAAGACGTGGCGGAAGGTGGTGGTTGGAAGGATGGCGAGCAGCGAGGAGGGAGGGAGCCACGTTGGAGTGAAAAAGATGGGTCGTGGCTCGGAGGGAGATGATGGTGGTGTGGGTGACGTGATCGGGTTGCAGGGTGGAGAGAGGACGTAGATGGGATGCGGGGAGGATTTGGAGGGATGTGGGAGCAAGGGGAGAGAGTCAAGGTGGGAGGTGTAGTGGTGGAAGGAGAGAGAGGTGTTAGCGCAGGCGCTAAATGGAATGGAGTGGGAGCTGGTGGTACGTGGAAGGAATGCGTGAGGGGATGAGGAGGTGAAGTGGAGCAGCAGAAGAATGTTGATATGAGCTGAAACAGAGCTCAAAGGTGGATGTAGCCAAATCTGAATCCGAGTTCACCCGAGGAGTTGATGAGCCGAGTCCGAGCTCAAAGTGCAGGAGCGAATCCGCTCTGATACCAAATGCGGTGAACGTATCCGTTCACTAATTTAATAGTCAAATCCGACTCTCATATTGAATAATAGATAAGAATAATATATTGATTGATGATATACAATGGATATGGCAGCCTTAAATATGGTTGGGCCATCCACTATTGAAGAGACATTCCTCTTCATAACTATAATAATTAATTACTATTACTAATAGTATATAACCTATTTATTTACTAATTTATTGTTGTAGCAGTAAATGCGCCCTCATGCATGATTTTAGGAGTCTACACAATCAGTTCCATGAATTAAGGCGCCTTGTCCCCTTGATTGCCTAGTTAAATGATTGTTACACCTAGTTCCACTGCTTCTGAGTGTTGGAGAGCCATTTTTTACCACTGTCAGTCAATTATGCGCCTCCTTGGAGTATCCTCCCCTTATTTCTATCCCCAATGACTCATTCATGCACCAGTTCACCTCAGTTGACTATCCATTGAGCATTAGTGGCCACTAGAACTTATCGAGTGATGGTTCCAATGCAAACTAAGCCTAGACTTGAGGCGAATTCAAATCCTACCTGAGGATATTGAATTCTCTCCATTGTAAAAAAAAATTTTACCATCTTATTGCTAAAGAATGTATCAACAATAATTTTTCATCTGAGATCATTTTCATGAGTGATTTCTGCAATTTTTCTTCCTATTTTTCTTGTGAAATTAGTGAGGTTTGTTCACCTTTGTGATCCATCCTATGGAATTTCACATGGTATCAGAGCTTGTGAGAGATTTGAAGATTTAGTAACAATCCTCCAAGATACATTTCCAATTGTTTTTGCAGGTTATTCCATCATCAGTAGCGCATTCAATCACCTACAATGGATCTATCTTCAATACCGAAGCTCTCTCCTTTCAATTTATTCGAATGGAAGGATCAAATGGAGATCTTCATGTGCAACAAAGGTCTCTACAGGGTGCTCAAGGGAACTGAATTTGAACCAAATGGCGCATCAGATAAAGCCAAGTACCTAAATAAGATTGATAAAGTGTATGGATTGTTGTGTCTCAACATCTCTAAGGACCTAATCTTTCATCTATCCGGTTTGAAAACTCCCAAGGAGGTTTGGACAAAGCTCAAATATTTATATGGGAAACAATATGATTTGATAGGACATTAGTTGGAGAATGAGTTGATCTCTCTGAGCCCCAGTAGGTTCAAATCCATCACAAACTTCTTCACTAAATTCAAGAATCTAGTTGTGCAGCTAAAGATGTGTGGTATTGAGAAGAAGGCTGAGCAACTAATTCTCTCTATTCTGTCAAAATTGGGACTAGAATATTCTGTATTTGTATCCACCTTCCAAACAACAAAATTATCCATCCCAAATTGGAATATGCCCACTCTAGATGTATTCATCTCATCTCTCACAAAGGAGCAAGACAAATTGGTGCAGATGGGAGTCATAAAACCATATAGGGATCAAGCTCTTGCTGATGGAGAAGGAAAGAGTGCTAATGGTCAAGGGAAGAAGAAATGCAAGGTGAAGAAATAGTATGAGCAGAAGAAAAAGGAGTCTCCCAAGCATTTAGAGGGAACTTTGAATTCCAAGAGAGGCAAGAAAAATAAAAAAGAGAAGACGAAATGTCCATACTGCAACAAAGATTTTCATCCTGAAAGAGCTTTCATGAATAAGACAATTGATCTTATGGATCAACCTCTAGAGAAAAAAAACCTTCCAGTACCTGGAGGTGCTAGGAGAAAAGAAGTTGATTCTAAATCCAAAGCTAAGGATAGACTTCAAGCACTCATGGATGGAAATTCGAATGCATCTTCCTTCATCATAGATTCTGGAGCCTCCAGACACACGTCTGCGTCCAGAGATCTCTTCTCAGAATTAGAACCTACTGTTGGGATTTCCATCCTAATGGGAGATTATTCATAAGTTACTTCAAAAGGAATTGGAAGGATAAACCTTGATCATGGATACTTCAATGATGTGCTCTATGTTTCTACCTTGGAAGGAAATCTCCTTTCAATCTATCAAATGACACATACAAGAGTTCCAAAGAAAGTAATTATTACTCCTAATGCTATTGAGATAAAAGAGATCTCTTCTATAAAATTCATTCCACGAGGAATTTTATATCATCATTCCAAGCTTTATGAGTTCTCTCATTTCATGCCTTATTCAACTCAAAGTGCACTTTTTACCCATGCTAATGAAGTTAGCAGGCTTTGGCATGAGAGGTTTGGGCACCTCAACTACAAATATTTGCAAGAACTGCAAAATCAAAACATGGTTGAAGGCCTCCCAAACATCATATTTGCTAAAGGTACTTTTCAAGGTTGCTTGATTGGAAAGCATCCAGAGCACAAGTTTGAAAAAGGAAAGGCAAAGAGAGCCTCATCTCCTCTCAAGTTGATTCATAGTGACATATCAGGACCTCTCCCTCACTTATCTATGAATAATTCTAGATACATCTTAACATTCATAGATGACTATTCGAGATTCAGTTGGGTCTATTTTCTAAAGTTCAAATCAGAATTCTTTAGATATTTCAAATTTTGTAAAGATGTTGTAGAAAATTTCATTGACAATAAGATCAAGGTCCTTCTTACTGACAATGGAGGATAGTATGTAAAGAATGATTTTCATCTATTTTGTCTAGATGAAGGTATTGAAATGAAATACATTGTCCCATACACACCACAACATAATGGTGTGGCTGAAAGAAATAACAAAACCCTAAAAGAGATGGCTACATGCATGCTTGAGTCTAAAGCATTGGCTCCTAGAGTTTGGGCAGAAGTTGTCAATTGTGTTGCATACCTCCAAAACAGAGTTCCACACAAAGGCCTAAAAGGAAAAAATCCATTTGAATCTTAGATGGGATACAAGCCAGATGTGTCTCATCTCAAAGTCTTTCGGTTCAGAATCTTGGGAAAAGACTCCTTCAGAGAAGAGGAGAGTCTTAGAGCCTCAAAGAAAAGAGTGCATATTGGTTGGTTATGCACAAAATGAAAAATCCTATAAACTGTTGGATCTGTCTACCTTGCAGATATTCCTTGAAAGAAGTGCTCAGTTTGAAGAATGTCCATTGCATTATTCCCACCATGTTGAAGCAAAAATCTTACTAACTACTCCACCACAATAGGGCATTGATTTGCTAACCTTGCGTGCACATACCACCCACAGTTTGCATCCCCTTGATGTGAGTGTGTTTGCACCATTTAAATCCTTTTTGAGGTTTGAGAGAGCTTCATGGATGGAAAAGAACACTAGGGCGGAGGTAAAAAGGTTTGAATTAGCTGAACTTGCCAGTAATGCATTAGGAAGGGCTCTCACTCCATCAAATATCAAGGCTAGGTTTAGGCGTACAGGAATATGGCCACTAGACTATAATGCCCTTTTGCATGATATGGCTTGCAACCAAGCTTTTGAGGTACATGTAGATGATGAATATGCTGCAGAAGAATATGGAGATGCTATAGACAACATGTTATCCCTCTCTCAAGGACATTGCCAACCATTGGGTGACACCGATGAACACATCAACGCTACTCAATATGACAATGAAGCTGGTGATTATGTCATGGAAGTTGTTCAATATGCACATGAAACATGTACGTATTTGGAAAATGAAGACCATGGAGGAATTACTGATCCTCATGTGGTCGAAGGTTTCCAAGCATTGCAAAGACATGAAGAGCAGTTCGCCTTGCCAAGCCAGGTGGAGCAGTCGGAATGGTTATTGGAAGCTATGATGAATATGAACAAACATATTGTTACTAAATCCAATAAATAAAGCATGAACATGCCTTCATAGCTAGCATTATTGAACAACGAAGCTGTCCATTATTTTGTGGATGTCGGGGGTTTAGAAGAAGGTGATGTAAGCATTGAAGAACTAGATGCAACAGAAAATGTAGATGTAACACAACTCCCGGAAGATACTCATACACCACCCAATGGTTCAACACTCAAGTAATTCCTAAGGTTTCCAGTGGAGAGAGTGCAAGAAAAAGCAATGAGAGGACCATCAGATGTTCTTCGCTTGAGCAGGAGTTCACAATTAGTCACTTTGGATGACTACATAAAACTATTGACTGAGGTAGAACAAAAGAAAAAGGAGATGCAAGAACAGAGAAAACAGAAGAAGCAACTTGCAAATGAGAGGAAGGCTACAAATATTGTTTAGGCTGAGTCACAAAAGCTTGTAAGGCTTCAAAGAAAGGAAGATAAGCATGAAAAAAAGCACAATAAACGACTGGACAGGCATGAAAAAGAACTAAGAAAGGTACAAGAGGATCAAATTAGGATGGAGGAGAAAATAATGTCCAACTCAGTCAATCACATTGTGGATAATACATGTTTATTCCAGGACCTTATAGACATACAGATCCCCCAATATCTCTCGGCTGCTCATGCCCCCCAATTCCTTGACAACAGTGGGAGGCCCAATCCCACAAATGCTTTCCCAACTCCTCCAGTTAATATAGGGACGATGGGGTCAAGTCCTAAATTTTCATTTTCAATCCCTCAATGATTGCAAGGACCAAAATACCCTCAGGAAAATGCAGGCATCTCAGCCCTTTCGGCTCATGCAAATGAAAGCAACCCAACCCATCCAAATAATGAAAATGTAGGCATTTCAACATACTTGTCCAACGCAAATGCAGGGAACCCATCAATATTGGGCAATGAAAACAGTTTGCCTACAAAGAAAAGAATATGTTGTGTGCTTATGCCCAACCACTTCCAAGTGGATTTTGTTAGCTAGGCAATGTTTTATTAAATCTGGAATGTTTTGTTGTAATCAGAACTAGGCCATAAGGGCTTTGGCACCTATATAATCCATATCCTAGTCCTAATTGAATATCAAGGCCAATTTTTCCGACATTATTGATATAGAAGAAAGTTTACTTACCCTAAATTTGTTATAAAATAGGTAGTGCAAGCCACACTACACATTGATTATGGTTATGAACTCAGCTGGCCAGGCTGCATAGAGGTCAAGCCTGATTTGTTTCCAGGCTTATAAGCAGGTATTTTTGTTTGTTATCTAATAGGTAAATAGGTAATTGAACTTGTTTACAATTCTGGATTCAATCTTTCCAATGAATTATATGTAATCATTTACTTGTTATCAAGTTTACAACTACATATACAAATGACAATTTAAATTTACAATTGAAGTCCTAAGTAATATATCAGAGAATCCAAAGAGGAAGAACACATGCACTAAAACAACCACCATACCAAATGCAACCACGAATTCCGCTACTACTACAACTACATTTCATAATTCAATACAATAACATTTAAATTGCCATTAAATCAATTTACAGATTTCATTGCAATTACCAAATTGCATAGAAGAACCGAATGCATTACAAAACCATTTCTTTGTCAATTACCAAAACCGGTAACATAAAAGAATTCATTACAAGAACCATTACATAATACAAATATGCTATTACCTAATTGATTACAATAACCATTGCAAATTACATTTACCAACAGACATAATTCATCACAAATCCATTCCCTTCACATTTTCCAAAACGAGTAACAGAACATAATTCATTACAAAAACCATTGCAATTTACATCTACCAATAGACAAAATTCATCACAAATCCATTCCCTTTAAATTTTCCAAAATGAGTAACATAACATAGTTCATTACAAAAACCATTGCAATTTACATTTACCAACATATAGAATTCATCACAAATACATTCCCTTTACATTTTCCAAAACGAGTAACAAAACATAGTTCTTTACAAAAACCGTTGCAATTTACAATTACAAATTGCCATTACCAAAACCATTACAAATTACAATTACCGAAACCATTACAAATTACAATTACCAAAATACAAAGGTATTTTGGAGGTTATGCACATCAACACACCGAATTTGGGACAAAAGGACCTATCATCCATAATGAAGGCAAACCATCTAAATATGCATCCCAATCAAGGAGATAATCCCTCATGATCTGCTATGTCCCATTCTAAGCCAAGTCATTAAGGATACTGCATGCAATTTGAGGTGAAGAAGGTTGCTATTGAAAGCCTTATTCCATTGTGCTTGCAAACAAAGCATGAACACCCACAAACATGGAAGCCCATAAGAAAATACCGAATAGTCGCATACAATCCCATAAACCCATCAACTAGGGTTTACGTTGGGGTTTGGAAGGTTTACGCTAGGGTTTTGGTAGGTCATTTTGCATAGTGTTGTTATGGCCGAGCCCCAAAGATGGCATTCGAATTCGCATAGACCCTCGAAGCAAAATAGTTAGGGTCACTGCCAAAAATTGAGGTTAACCCTCGCATAGCACATCCAGGCACAAAGGTGGCGTTCAAATTCCAAACTACAAGCTACTTAGTTACAACCATACACCAAACCACGACCATAACAAAACCAATACCACAATCGTGCCACAACAATTCAATTATAGCCATACCACAACCAAATTACAAGCTAGTATAAACAATCTGAACAACAAACCCTGGCAAGACCTTGAGAATCCGAATTACAAAGTGTTTACAAGCACAGCAAGGGTGAAACCCATACAAATTTCCAACAATATTAGATGTGTTTAAAAACATAGAGGGCAAGCGACCCGACATTTGTCACAAGAGTACACAAATATCCAACCAGTAGTGGAAGTGTTGATAAACACATAGGATCATCGGCTGGTATGGTTTAACGCCTACCAGGAAAAGGAAGAACAACCGCACCATATGAGCCACCCATAAGGTCTTCATTCCCATTCTCCACCGTGCATTGAACCTCCAAGAACCACAACCGAGCTCCACATCCAATCTCCACCTGCAAAGAATGGAGAAAATGGCAGTAATTGGACTAGGTAAAATGAAACCACGCAGTTGAAAACCAAATGGTAGTGCTTCTTACCTAGTTGAGGGCTGGTACAATGCAAGTAGCGGGTCTAGCGCAAATAGCAGCACACAACGACGACAACGAACTCCAAGCAATCACCCACAGGAATCACGACAAACCGAGCGTCGAACTAGCCGACCAATTCCATTCACCAGGTAAAAAACATTCCCAGTTAATGACGGATGTGGTTTCTTGACCAAGCGGACCAACAAGCGAACCAGGCCGCACCACTACCAGGGGGGAGGCCATCACCCATCGAGCCCGAACAAAATAACACTACGTGAAACGACCTCCAAAAACCCTAGCATAAACCCTAAAAGCCAACGTCGAAACGTGCCCAACTAATAGGCCCACCATCAGCACATGGCGAGCTCTCCAACTAGCATTTTCCGTACGCATTGGCCTCCACATGGCCTCCACGATGGTTACTGGGAGGGAATACCACTACTGGTTCCCCTCCCCTAGTTGGCACTCACATTCTCAATTTTGGGTGATTTTTTAAAAATGTTACACATTTTTTGGAATTTAATTATTTAAAATTGGCTTAAAATTATATATAATTTTTAAAAAAAATTGAATATAATTTATGTTGTGAATTATAATGATAAAATTTTAACTATAAAATCTAAAATAATTTAAAATGATTTAAAATTTTAAAAAATAATAAATCAAGATTCGTTGAAAAAATTAAATTTATCCAATAACCTTTCATAATCATAAATTTATATGTAAGACATACATGAAAAGTTTACGGGCATTCTTTTGCAAAAAACATGTCATGTCCCAAAATTTTGCATTGGGTCACATTGGCCTAAGCCCTTGGCCATTCTCATGATAGTTTGTCAAATTGATGCCAAGGTCAAATAATTGCCAAGAATGATGTCCAAGTTATTAACAATGTGAAATTAGATCAAAATGTACAAGGTGGGTCACATTAAGAGAAATTCCCAATTCAAGTTTGTAATATACCCATCCAAATGAACTATCGTGGAGGAAAATTACTAGTTCCCTAGGTTGGGGGTGGAAGCTTTGGGATTTGAAATAAGGGGGATAATAAATGATGTTTGGACATTAGAATGGTATAAATATTTAATAAAGGAGCTAAATAAATAAATACAAGGGAAAATAAAAGTGGCAATTGATCATGAAGACACATGGAGGATGTGGGACCCACACAAGCTAGATTTTCTATGCCACATGGAATCCTCCTCTTGTCAATTCGAATCCATAATAAGCCCAACATTCTTGGGATGAGTTGGAAGGTCAATATACTTGGCATGAATCAATTAAGGTCGAATTGGAGTGGAAGAGTAACTCCCATGAAAGAGGAAGAGGCATTTTGGAGCTAGTGGGACACTTGGACTAGAGTCCCTAACTCTATGACAACAATGATGAAGATGCTATGGCACCTATGACACAAATCCAACCTGAATGATGACACCTAACATATATGACATGTCAGGGCGAAAAATAGCCTCCAAGAGGGCGCTCAAAGGAGTTAGGGAAGCCAAAGAGACACCTATTCGAATTTGGTGGAGGAGGAGGCTAGAATTGGAGGGACAAGTGGCACATATTGGAATCTCTTCCCAACTTGAGTTGGCATGAATATCTTGGAAGGAATTCGACCCATGGAGGACCTTATAAGTTTATAAAATACAATAACAAAGAAGGACAGTGGCTTTTTGATCATTTTACATTTTGCATTTGGAGAAGAGAGCTAGTGGAGTGTTACTCTACTTGCCTTAGCACCAATTTCGAGGGTGAAAGATTCCCATCCTAATTGGAAATTGGAGAGGCCATTCAGACCTTTCATTTGGAGATGAAATGGAGTATTTTGTTACAGGTTGAAGCTACAGGGCATCTCATGGTCACATCTCTTTCAACTTGCTTCTATAGCCATTCTTCTATTCCTTGGCATATTCTTGCTCGTTGAGGAGAGGGGCACTTGTTGAGGTGATGAACTCTTTGGGATACCTATTGAGGCCCCATATATTTTTAATATGATATATATACTCTTTTTCTACTGCTCAGAAGACTTTCAGGTCGAAAATCAAAGAGATTTGATGTAAAAATGCTAAACTATGAACAAATGGTGTCATTTCCCCAATACCTTGTTATTTGCACTTGAAGTGGTATCAAATTCGAGTGGTCTAGTCATTGTATGATGTATTAATGTTGTATGGAGTTCCATTAATTTGATGAAGCAGTTTCATATTCATTATACAAGCATTTGGAGCAATATTCTTAAGTTTCATAACCACTTGTGAAGATTTACTATCATTTCCCCCCTATGTCGAAACTAGTATTTTTGTATCTGATTCAAGAGGGTTGTAGCAGACTTAATAAACTGAATGGTGATGAATATGAGACTATATTTATGTCTCCTAGATATCCCCTACCTCTTTTCATAATTTTGATAGGGTCCAATAGCATTTGGAGAGCAATTTCCAACATCTACCCCATGGGGAATTGAACCCCTAATTGCTAGCCAAATTCCGTACATTGGCCAGAATTCAAAGGAGAGTTGCATAAGAATTTTTAAGACTCTAAGGAATCCATGAACCTCATAATCATGTCCTAATACCATCCATATACATTATGTAACAATTTGGGAGCATTTGGAGCTATTTGGAGATCAAGAAACCAATACTAGTTAAGAGAAATTGCTAGTGAAATCCCCTACCTTGGCCAGAATCCTAAGGAGTGTTGTAGAAGCCTTTTGAAGACTCTGAAGCATCCATGAAACTCATAATAATGTCATAATACCATCCCTATACCTTCTGTGACAAGTTGGGAGCATTTGGATCCATTTGGAGATCAAGAAACCAATACTAGTCAAGGGTCGAACTAGTGGAAAAATTGAAAATTTCACCATTTTAATAAATTTCTAAAAAGGGACATTACAAAACATGATAGGAAATTATGAACCTGCAACTTCAAGGTTATAACAAAGAGTATTGTTTTACAAATTGTAGTAGGAGAAATTATAAAATAAATGAAAACAACTTTACGGTGTGCCACCAGGGTTGGAATTTAAAAGGAAACTACCCATCTTTGAGCATTTTTCTCATCAAATACGGCGAAAAATATTGAAGAAACGTATTGTCAGATGGGTAAAAGTTTTTATAAACTGTCAAAATGATGTTTGAAATTTTGTTGTAAACGTCATTAATATTTAACAGGTGGAGACTAGGTAGGTTACTAGCTACTAAAGGAGTAGGCTTATACGTGAGCTGTGTCGAGTCGAGTGGTGTCATCTGTAGTTTTCACTGTGAAAGATGTAGGAAAGATAAGATGAATATTTAGTGCAATTAGTCCCAGCCTCGTTAAGGTAGAAAAGGGTAATAATGAACAAGTTGATCAGTTGTATTTTATTTCCGTTTAGACACTACTCCTGATTTGGCTACGTTTACTAAAATTACGTCTTCATTAATTCCATCTCATGGTTTGGATTACGCTTGCGCAGGTTCATTTAATTCCATTAGAGAAGAAATCCGCTCATATATGGTGAATCTGCCAGCCATATATTTTTAAATTATTACTAAATTTGTTTCTTCCACACGCAAAAAGATACACCGTATGATTATCTTTAAAGTTGAATTGTTACTCTACCTGTAAAGAATGTGGCGTGCAGGTTGTTACATTTAGAGGCTTTTCGAATGTTAAAGAGTCGACCGTTATCGGTAAAGGATTCTAACTATGATCCTCTACATGACAGCCCTAGTGATGAGTTGGAACACGATCCAGAAGCCATGGTTCTTGATTTCATAAAAAACGGAAGATCAGAACATGAATATCATTGTTGTCAATGTGATACTAAATACTTGGACACTTCAGAAGATCGTTTGAAGGTACATAAAGAGAATTTAAAATTTTGCGATCTTTCAAAATATTATTTCAACTCAGATTTGGTTGACTTTAGATTCCATTATAATTTATTTGAATCCTTATCTGCAGGATTTGGTGGCATTGTATTCACATTGAAGAGAGAAATTCTTAGGCTCATCATATCTGGAATTTCCATCTTTTATGAAGCCAAAATTGATATATGGAGCAACCCCAGCGGTATCAAGTGCAACAACAGTGGTATTAGGCGTCTTCTGGTGAAAAATTTAAGGCTGAAAGGTTACAATGCAACTCTCTACAAAGTTAAATGGTACAAGTTTGACAAGAAGTATGAATACATAGACATTTTATTATCAGATGCAGAATCTGGTGACCTTATCATAATTGACACAGATTTTCAAGCACAATTCAAAATAGCAAGGCTCATACCTCAATACGAAGCATTTTTTACATTAATTCCAGTAATCTTATGGTGGGAAAACCAAGAAATCTAGAGCAAATATTGCAGTTGATGTCAAACGATGCAAAGTCTTCATTAAAGCAAAGTTCTATGCATGTTCCGTCGTGGAGAATTGATCCGGATTTATTCAGGAACGAAATAAGATAGCATATACAGAAACACATACACAGATATATGGAAAGCAACACAATGATACAATAAACACATATTCTATTAAATAGCGGAAATAGAACAAACTGTAAAATACAATAGCTGGAATGGTGGTAGCTATCTCTGAGAAGAGATGTGGCCTGTTAAATTTTCTGAATTTACTTCAATCTGATCTAGGATCTTAACTGAGAGAACAACATGTACAGCATATCTACAGCATATCAATCATGGAGACAATAATGCAAGCACACAAGAGACACAAAGATTTACTTGGGGAAAACCATAAAGGTGAAAAACCCCAATAACTTCCTCAGAGATAGATAGAGCAATGATACAACCAACCATAAGAAATAGACACAACCTAGCAGCAGATCCTCCTCCTCCATAAGTGCGCCACTCTTCCTTGAGTGCATGTGTGAGAAGTGAGTGAGTAAATAGAGTGCCTCTCGCACTCTATTTATACTTGACTTGACTTGCCTTTTTACCTAACTCATGTAGGCTCGAACTTAACCACATAATATAATGCTGACTGGGCCGACCCCCAATAGGGTGGTCTAATAACCCTTTGACCCACATGACTTATACAGGGCCGACCCCAACAAGGTGGTCTAATAACCCATCAAGTATAAGTTACGACACTTACAATATAAATAACGACACTTCCGTATAGATGAATAATAACATCTCTATAGGAATACAATATACATATATGTGAAATACATTCCGAAGTTACATATACATCAACACTCCCTCTTAACTAGGAAGGTATTTCTCAGCACAGTTCTTCTAGCACAAGTCATCTTCTCTAGATCATCGTCACTGGATAATCGTCATCGAGTCATCATCATCGTCACTGCTGCTGCTATCTCAATCAATCTCTGAATCTACTCGTCATAGGAAGTTCTACAGAGCCAGTCCTTTTTCATACTGGATGTAGGCCCACCACCTGCAGGTCTTCATCATCACTGGCCATACTGTGGAATCCTTAGGACTTATTACGTGTGTCACAAAACCTCGAAAGAGCGTCCCAGGCTGTTACGAACACACAACTCTACCTATAGGATCTCCCAGGGCGCTATTACATGTGACCCCACCACAAAACCTCGAAAGAGCATCCCAGGATGTTACGGGTACACAACTCCGACCTGTAGGATCTCCCAGGGCGCTATTACATGTGACCCCACCACAAAACCTCGAAAGAGCATCCCAGGATGTTACGGGTACACAACTCCAACCTGAAGGATCTCCCAGGGCACAAATTACATGTGGTCACCACAAAACCTAGCAAGAGCATCTCAGGATGTTACGGGAACACAACTCCGACCTGAAATATCCCAGGGCACAAATTACATGTGGTCATGGCAAAACCTTGAAAGAGCATCTCAGGATGTTACGGGTACACAACTCCGACCTGAAATCTCCCAGGGCCCAAATTACATGCCATAGGACAAAACCTCGCAAGAGCATCCCAGGATGTTACGGGTACACAACTCCGACCTGAAAGATCTCCCAGGGCACAAATTACATGTCCTCCCAGAGCAATGTCTCGAAAGAGCATCCCAGGTTGTTACGGGTACACAACTCCGACCTATAGGATCTCCCAGACATGCTCCTCTGCACAACCTGATCCACGGCCACAAAGTATCATCCTGATACTCACCATACATCAACCTGATGTACACATGATCATCCTGATCATCATCACTGCAACGTCCTGTTGCATGTCATCTGGAGCAACATCCTGAAGCTCATCATCCATGATCATCCTGATCATCACTGCAACATCCTGCTGCATGATCCACCTGATCATCAATGCATCTACCTGATGCATACCAAGTATCTACCTGATACATATCATCATACATGATCCTCCTGATCATACAATGTATCCACCTGATACAAATACAAATACATGATACATATCACCATACATGATCCACCTGATCATACAATGTATCCACCTGATACATATACAGATACATGGTCCAAGCATCCAACATGATGCATATACAAAATACATACACATGATCCAACTAATCATATCCAACATCCAACATGATGCGTACATATAAGTGATCCAACTGATCATATCCAGCATCAACATGATGCGTACATATAAGTGATCCAACTGATCATATCCAGCATCAACATGATGCATACATACATACATAAAAATGATCCAACTGATCATATCCAAGCAGAAACCAGAACATCATCCTGATGCTCATCATCCTGATGCTCATCATCCAGCGCTTACATCCACAGCCATGTGAAGGATCCTCCTTCCAACATGCTTGGAATGGCTTCAGCAAATGTGTCCATCACTTCTTCCTCGAAGTGTCCTCGATCTGAAGAACGCCAAGCCTCTCTCTGAAGTACTCGAACTTCACCCTGGCTAGTGGCTTCGTCAGCACATCTGCAATCTGCTCGTCTGTCGCAACATATAGGAGCTTCACAGCTCCTCTCTGCACCATATCCCTGATATAATGATATTTGATCTCTATGTGTTTCGACCTGTCATGAAACACTGGGTTCTCGGACAGCTTCACATAACTCTGGTTATCACAGAAGATACCAGTAGCCTCCAACGGGAGATCAAATAGCTCAGACAATAGCTTCCGTAGCCATACTACCTCACAACTAGCTGAACAGGCTGCAACATACTCTGCCTCAGCTGTACTCAGTGCTACACAGGACTGCTTCCTGCTAAACCAAGAGATCACACCTGATCCCATACTGAAGCAACACCCAGATGTGCTCTTCCTATCTGCAGCACTGCCAGCCCAATCTGAATCAACATAACCCTGCAGGTTAAACTTTTGATTCGCTTCATACTTGAGCCCATAATCCACTGTACCCTTCAGGTACCTCAGAACATGCTTTACAGCAACCAGGTGAACACTCCTCGGATCCATCAAGAACTAACTCAATGTGTTCGCTGCAAGGCAAATATCTGGTCTTGTGTTCGTCAGGTACATCAAGGACCCAATCATCTGACGATACATAGTGATATCAATCGGCTCAGATGAAGCATCACACAGGCGCTTCAGGTTCGATGCCATAGGTGTGGCCATAGTCTTGTAGTCCATCATCCCGAACCTCTTCAGGATCTCTACTGCATACTTCCCTTGTCCAAAGAAGATTCCATTACTCTGCCACACCTCCATGCCAAAAACAAATAGTGCATCAACCCCAAGTTCTTCATCTCGAACTTGGCAGTAAGCTTCCGCTGCATGTCGGCAATCAATCTATCTTCACCTGTAACAAACAGGTTATCCGCATACAACTATTCAAGAAAGCTGTCTTGAAATCCATCTAGTGTATCTTCTATTTCATCACTTTCATATTTCTCTATGCTGCCATCTGCAGCATGCTTGATCTTGATAGATCCATATGGAAGTCATAACAAACTTCCCTTCAGGTCTTGGGACTACATCCCAAACATCATTCTTCATGATCGACGGATCATGGCATTCCATTTCTTCATCCCAGATCCTGGGAACTTCAATATCTTCAATATTTTCAATATATATCTTTGTTGCTGGAACAAATGTTGTAGTCCTTTTGTAGGTCAAGATATACGGTCTTTCCTACAAAACAGGTTAAATTGCATGATTAGAAACATCTCATAATTTTCAGAACAAATTCTTAGACATAAAGAAATATGTCATACAATCATGCAATTATCTTAGCCAATGCTTCAATACAACATTTATCCATATCCCGTAACTTTCTAGATGCCTTCCAATCTCTACCAGAACATTGTTAAGAGTGTGCACAACTCCCAACATGTCAGCAAAGAGGTTTCATTCTAGATAAGTAGCGATGGAATGTTGTACAGTGCCATAGGCTACTTACCCATGCATATTGGTAGTATACTGTTCATCAATGCAATTATTCTAATGTGCATAATACACAACCTAATTCTAGGAACATCAGTATATACATCATTGAATAGTATTATTTAAACAAGCACATATGCAAGAAATGATAATTAAAAATACTTATCTTTGTTTGGTTACTGGGTGGACTCCCTCTGAGTCTTTGCTTCCTTGTAGGAGATGCTGAAGTAGCTTCTTCTACACCTTTCTGTTATGGAATGTAGAAAGATGGTCAACTCCCTCTGAATATCTGCATCCTTGCAGAAACTACTGAAGTGTGCTCCGTTTCTTTCTTGCAGGAATAACTAGAGTGTGCTCCCTCTTGATCTTTGCTTCCTAAATTACCTGTTCTTGAGCTCATATTCATCCTTGGTCCCTATGCATGCTTATTAGTATCATGATTGTGTTATCCTTGTGAACTCATATAAAATCATACATTCATTAGTATACTATTAAAACACAATAATCTCAAGCATGTATAATCATGATCATTTCAAACAGAAAATAATAAGCATTAGCATTCAAGGTTTATGTAGGATTCTTATGGTTAGTCAAATCATAAGAAACATAACATGTCTAAACCTGTAATTACTCAAACCTATGACTCTTCGGGTTAGTTGAATCATCAATCAAGATAAGAGATATAATATGCATAAAACCTGTGATTATTCAAAGCTATACCTTCATGATTCTTCTGGTTAGTCATATTATCAATTATGGTAAGAAACATAATATGCATACGACCATGATTATTCAAACCTATGACTCTTCGTGAATAATCACTATCAACAACACATTAGTATAAGATCCTAACGCAAGGTAGGATTCTAGCTTGATATAGGAAAAACATACCTGGATTAGCATGCTAGCTATTTATGTCTAACATACCCGCATAATGTCTTCTGGTTCTCTTCAATGACTTGTGCTAGTAACCTGCATGTCTCATAAGTTAACCATTGTAGAAACAAGTTATACATACCTCGAAAGTAGATCTTCTATGTAATCCATGACAATGGATGAATCCTTGTCTTCATGTCACCATGATCATACGTTCTTGAAGTAGAACATGATTTGTCTTTCTTGGTGTACCTTTTATGTTAGTAGACAACATAAACCTCATACAACACCATAATGCATTAGTACAATCATAAGTGTCAATACCCTAATCAATGAATATTTTCTATCGTGCATTCATAATTTTATTAAGGTGATATGACAAGTCTGAAATCAAGATTGTACTAACCGTAATAACATGAAGACAAACATACCATAAACTTAATCATGGACAAATATCGAAACATACCTCGATGAGTCATACCTGTCGAGATCGCTTGTAATCTTCTTATGTAAGGCCTTAGCCTCATCTCCCTCTGAAACAGGAATTTCTTCACTTATGCAGGTGACCAATCCATCTTCTTCTAGGATTAAACCACCACTTGATTTGCAAGAACTGGAGGAGCTAGATATGGATTTGTCAGAGAAACCCCAAAAATTCAAACTTTGAGTTTCAAACTTCCGAAAGGATAGAAATATGCGCCTTTATGAGCTGATCAAACTGGTATATTCAGAATTTGAAAACTGCAAAGTTTTACTCCTCAATTTTGCCTTTGAAACTTCCGGATTCACTGGACGTGACCCTGAACTGGGGTTTGATGAAGCCCACTCTTCTGCCCAATCAAAAGTTTTGATCCAAATCTCTAAGCTTCTATTTTTCTGAGGAGCTTCCAGCCATGGTCACGGATTTCAAAAATTCCCATTTTTACAGAAGCCCTAATTTTCCACTTTCCTGATCAAAGTCCTGAACTAGGGTCTGATCAAGCCCGGCCGTATCCCCAACCAAAAATTCTGATCTTGGTCTCTAAATTTTTATTTTGATGAGTAGCATTCAGCCGTGGTCTCCGATTACAAAAATTCCAACTTTCTCCAAAGCCCTAAATTCCGGAAGCCATGAATGAAGGTACCAAAAAATAATTCTGTTTTGATAGAAATATGTACCTGATTGTTTCTGGTGTAACTCCGAAATTTTTGATCCACAGGGTCTGAAAACGTTTCTTGAGATATCCTGACCTGTTAGCTTTCCATCCTGACAGGTCTGACCTCAATTGGATTTTCTGAGAGAGAGTTATGCCAAGTGTCGCAACGTGACCTGTTTATGGGATAATACAGGCGAGCGAACTTGTACGGAGTACCACGTGTTACTGGTTCACCTTCGGCCTTGCAAATTTTTTTTGAGATAGTACAGTCTGTGTACTACCTGTCAATTTTTACGAAATTTCATTTGGAGCTTCCTATCCCAAGTTATGACCTTTTTCCCAAGGTCACCTGATTTTGACTCAGATCTGGAAGAGGCAGAAACCCTATATTGCACAGATCATAAATCACAAAGTACAACGAATTAGAGGTTTTACTTTGGACACAAGGTACCTGGAGATTTAATATTCGTCCTGTAACAATTTCAGATCTGAAAACTTCGCCAAAACGGATTTATAGCGAAAGTGCTACGATGACTGGGTTTTGCTATATCAAGCCCTAGCATCGTAAGTGCAACAAGTGTCATACATGCCATATCATGCCTTCTTTCAGGCTAGCTCTGATCCCATGTTAAATTTTCTGAATTTACCTCAATCTGATCTAGGATATTAACTGAGAGAACAACATGTACAGCATATCTACAGCATATCAATCATGGAGACAATAATGCAAGCACACAAGAGACACAAAGATTTACTTGGGGAAAACCATAAAGGTGAAAAACCCCAATAACTTCCTGAGAGATAGATAGAGCAATGATACAACCAACCATAAGAGATAGACACAACCTAGCAGCAGATCCTCCTCCTCCATAAGTGCGCCACTCCTCCTTGAGTGCATGTGTGAGAATTGAGTGAGTAAATAGAGTGCCTCCCGCACTCTATTTATACTTGACTTGACTTGCCTTTTTACCTAACTCATGTAGGCTCGAACTTAACCACATAATATAATGCTGACTGGGCCGACCCCCAATAGGGTGGTCTAATAACCCTTTGACCCACATGACTTATACAGGGCCGACCCCAACAAGGTGGTCTAATAACCCATCAAGTATAAGTTACGACACTTACAATATAAATAACGACACATCCGTATAGATGAATAATAACATCTCTATAGGAATACAATATACATATATGTGAAATACATTCCGAAGTTACATATACATCAACATGGCCGCCATGCTCATTCGTGCCAAGATGATTACAAAGAGAGGCCGAAAGGCCTATTTATCATAAGCATGAGGGAAAGAATCCCAAACATCCAAAAACCTAACCCTAAGAGATGAAGCGCCAAAAGTCATGTGGGCCCCGTTTGGGTAAGTTAGTACATCAACTTCCCGGGGTCGTAACTCGTGCATACGATCTTTGTTTGGGGCGCTCGGTAGCCCGTTGGAAAGGGCTATCCGAGATTTACAACTTAAAACTGGGGCCAAATGCATGCCGAAGGCAACCATTTGGTCCCCAAAATCACCAAAAAAGGTCGTTTAGGGCCTTAAAACGGCCCCGAAAGTTTAGGACCCGAAAAACTGCTAAAAATAGTAATTTGCCAAAATTGCCAGAAGATTGTTTTGAGCCAGTAGGAAGATGTGGGCCGCCACCGAAATCCACCTAGATCAATCCTCCCTCCTTAGGAAGCAATGGTCTCCATTGCGTCAAATCCCTTATCATATGTCGAACTATGTGTTGAGTTGAGCTCCTGCTGCGGTGTTTGTTGAAGCAAAAAGGTTGCCTTTCTTTGAAATCTTCAAAAGGGTTGTAATTGTTGTTGCTGGATGCACTGGAGATGTTCAACAGTTTTGGTTGTTGTGGTATCCTTGGTATGCACTGCTGTGGATGGTTTCTTTTTGGAGGAGCACCTTGAATGCGTGGCCTTGCACTGCAGAGGCACTCGAATAGGCGATGCTACACTGAACTTGTGTTCTTCTAGTTTCTGCTGAGTAGAGGGATAATGTGTAGAGGTTGTGGATGTCTCTGCAATCTGATGTTCACCTTTAGTGGAAATTGCGAGTATGGAAAATTTCCCAGTGTGGGCGATTATCTTCCTGCCCTGATTGGTTGGGGTAGGCAAAACTGTCTCGGGTATATGATAGAGTTGTCCTCCCAATGCGACAATGACACTGCGAGGTCGTGATTCATATACAGCATGACGCTTCCACATATATGGTTTTCCTAAAAGAACATCACATACTTCAAGTGGGGCCACATCACACAACACCTCATCTTTGAAGGGTTTGATGCCGTATGGTAGGCGACATTGATGACTGACGCAGATCCCTCGTCCTTGGCTCAACCAACCAATGGTGTATGGTTGTGGGTGTGGTGTTATTGGTAGCTCCAATTTCTTGATGACTTCTGTTGAGATCAAGTTCTTTTGGCTGCCGCTGTCCACAACAAAGTGTAGGGGAATTCCCTTCACCCACATCTGTGAGTGGAAAAGGCGCTCCTATGCCTCTGACTCTTCACGTTCCTCTGGTTGAATCTGTGTGGTGGCAACAACGGCACTGGGTTATGCATCAATGATCTGCTTCCCTTTCCGCGTGGCTGTGAAAATAGGTTCTGAGTCAGAATCGGAACTGGGATCTGAGTTTGAAGCTTTGATCTCAGCCACCAATGACTGTTTTGAGCGACATTCATCAGTGTTGTGCCAGGGGCTTTTGTGGAACTCGCACCACTTCCCGGTGTCCTTCTTTGTCTTTTCATTACCCTTCTTTGCTTGTGGTTGGGACTAGTTGTCCTTTCCATGCCCCACGTTCTGCAAGCCAGAGTTTCCCTTGCCCTGCTTCTGCGCAGGTCCAAAGTCATGGTTGTTCTTTTGCTGAAATTTATGCTCAATTTTGACAGCATATCGATAGGTGGATCCGAGTGAAGAGATTTCTAGGAAATCCATCTCTGTTCGTATGTACCGGTGTAGGCCACTGCGATATTTCAGTACTAGGTGCCTCTCGGAGTCCTTGATACCTAGCTTTGTGCGCAAGGTATGAAATTTGTTGGTGTACTCAGACACCGTTTGGTCCCTCTCTTGGTGCAGAATGGTCTATTTTGTGTATTAGTCATCATAGTTTCCAATAAGATAATATTGTTCCTTGACAACATCTATAAAAGAGGCCCAAGTCGGCTTGGAATATTCAAACAATCCAGACTCGTCTGATGAGTTTTGCTCACAATAAGTTTCCCACCAATTTTTGACATGGGAGACGGCCTTGAGGAGCACAAAGATGATCTTTTCCTTGTCAGAAAATTTGTGGACAGAGAAATAACCTTCTAGTAGATTCAACCATTTATCTAGGGCATCGGCATCGATCTGGCCTTCAAATAAAGGGATATCAAAATTAACTTGTACCTTGAAGGGATTCGTATCTCCGAAATGGCTGCTCGTTGAGGGTGCATTTTCCGCTATTGGCATGCATCGAAGTATTTGGGCGAAATTATCCATCATCTCGTTCCTCTTTCATGCGAGGGCTTCCTCGAGCAACAACTTGATAGGATCTACTGCTCCGTCGTCTCTCTTTTCTTCCACCATGGGAAGCCATTTGGGGTGGGGAGAGTGGTCTTCCCCAAGTGAAACTAGTTTTACACCCAACTCTCTGTATCCTGACCTCGTCGGGGACATGCACCGAGAAACAATCAAAGAGAAGACCACTCTGATACCACTGATCCGGATTTATGCAGGAACAAAATAAGATAGCATATACAGAATCACATACACAGATATATGGAAAGCAACACAGTGATACTGTTCGGATATCCACATCATCATTTTCAGGACCTTGCATGCAATTAGGATTTGCATGCAAATTCTAGGGTTTGCATGCATTTTGCATGCATCCCAGTCACCAGGTTGATGCCTCCAGCACCTTAGACACTTCATTCTAGCACCCGGGAGCTTCTTACATCAGAATTTCATCCCTCCTAGTCAGGAAGGCGCCCACTTCTCACCTACTACCAGAGAAGGGCGCACTTCTTCACCTACCACTTCAGTTACACTCAGTTAGCTCCGATTCTCCTTGATTTGAGGCTAGTTTCACTCCTGACTGATTGTTTCACTCTGTTGGACCTCCAGATTGACTAGATGACTTGTTCTGACTTCAGTTAAGCCTCCCATGCGCCCTCCACTGAGTCTCCTTCCCTATATCAATGCTACACACTTCAGTTACACTAGTTACACTCAGTTAGACTCAGATTGACACCTGGATGACTAGTTATTGTGCATTGATGACCACCACTGATTGATGATGAGGACTCCTAGTTGGAGCCAAGCTACACCATTCAGTAATTCGAATGACCGTATTATTCAATTCGAATTGCTCACTCATTGTTACTGTATTGTATTGTAATTATTCACCCTCATTGGGATATTGAGCACTGATGCATGCTTTGCACAATTTTACACAATTTTTCTGAGTTTCATCTATTGTGATTTATTTACTTGTTCATTAGATATGCTGTGACTAATTTTACATGGTATCAGAGCCATTGCAGGGACAAGATCTCTTTTCTACAGGTGTTCTACAAGGATATTTGAGTGAATTTACTCAAAATTACAAAAAAAGTTTGGCATGAAATATCTCAAGGGCATTCGCTCCTGTGCATGCAAACCTTAAAAGTACTTCCAATACCACTCCAGAAGCTTGAGTTTCCACATAAATCTGGATCTGATACATTGGACCCATTCAACATTGCTTGATCTCCAATCCCAGGTGTGATGCAACTTTAAAAGGGTGGATTGTTCGACCTTACTATTCTTGGTTTTATTGTGATTTGTAGGTTATTGTCTCCATCAATTGCATTTGCTACCTTACTTTTGCAAGCCTTCCTACATCAAAGTGCACTTGCTCCTAGCAATGGAATACTCTTCTTCAAATCCTATCCTCACCCCTTACAATTATTTTGATTGGAAAGAAGATATGGAGATCATGTTACATTCAAAAGGATTACGTTCAAAAGGATACTATCGAGTCACTATTGGTCTTGAATTGGAGCTAAGCACATTGTCAAAACGAACCAAACACTAGAACAAGCTTGATGAAGCTTATGGTCTTCTTTGTCTCTCCATCTCCAAAGATATTCACTTCCATCTCAGCGGATTGAAGACTCCAAAAGCTATATGGGAGCAACTTGAAACATTATTTGGCAAGCAGGATGAGCTTAGGGCCTTTCAATTAGAGAATGAATTGATTGCTCTTAGTCTTGAGAATTTCGAGACCATCAATTAGTTTTTCACAAAATTCAAGCACTTGGCATTGCAGTTGAAGAACAATGGAGTTATCAAAGAGGATATGCAATTGATCCTCTCTATTCTCACCAAGCTTGGTAAAGACTATTCGGTATTTGTCTCTACTTTCAATTTCGGTCGGCTAACTACCCTGAATTGGAAGATGCCTACCTTGAATGCCTTCATTGAGTCCGTCACAAAAGAGCATGATAAGTTGATTCAAATGGGGTCCATAAAATCCAAAGATTCAGCCCTATTTGTTCAAGGACCCAAGAATTTGAATGGTAAAGGAAAGAAAAAGAAAGAGAAGCCCAAATTCGAACCTCACAAGCAAAGAGACAAAGGAAAGCAGACGGATGCACCATCTAGTTCAAAGTTCAAGCAAAAGGGTAAAGAGGGTAAGGAAAAATCTAAATGCACTTATTGCAACCATGGCTTTCATCCCGAAAGTTCATGCTGAAGAAGACTATAGATCAAATGGCCCTCCTTTTGGAAAAGAATAACATAACTCTTCCTGACGGTGTGAGGAAGAAGGATAAGAATGATGATCATGAAAGAGGACAAGCACTCATGGCAACTGTTTTGAATCCCACTACTCTTTTGATAGATTCGGGTGCCTTGAATCATATGGCTGCAAATATTGATTCTTTTTCTTTATTTGATCCAAACAACTCCATCCCCATCCATTTGGGAGATGACTCAAAAATTTCTTCAAAGGACAAAGGTACAATCCATGTTGATCATGGAAGCTTTCAGAATGTTCTCTATGTGCCTTCCTTGGCTTCAAATCTTCTTTCTGTGTATCAAATGACACACACTGTTGAACCGAAGCAAGTTACATTCATCCCTAATATAGTTGAAATTTCTGATATCAAAAGTGGAAAGCTTATTGCAGTCGGAAAGGCGAACCACACTGCAAAATGCTATGAGTTTTCACACTTTATTCCGCTTGCAAAGCCCACTGCTCTTCGCACACATGGTAATGAGGTTAGTAGGCTTTGGCATGAGAGATTTGGACATCTTAATTATAATTATTTTCTGCTGTTATCAAACAAATCCATGGTAGATGGTCTTCCACAACTCTATTCCTCGAAGGGAATATGCACCGGTTGCATTATTGGGAAGCACCCCGAGCACAGGTTCGACCACGGCAAAGCTAGCAGAGCTTCTACAGTTTTGGGGATGATACATTCTGATATCAATGGTCCGCTGCCTAATATGTCATTAAATGGTTCAAGGTATGTTTTGACATTTATTGATGATTTTTCCCGCTTTACATGGGTATTTTTTCTCAAAAAACAAGTCAGAAGTGCTTGGAAAATTCAAGGATTTTAAGGCTTCTGTTGAGACCACCACTGAGAGCAAGATCAAAGCTCTTAGATATGATGATGGTGGAGAATATATCAAGGCCAAGTCGCTGCAACTTTGTACCCAAAGCGGAATTCAGATCCAACATACAGTTCCCTACACACCCCAGCAGAACGGTGTAGCGGAAAGGAAAAATCGGTCACTGAAAGAGATGGCTACTTGCATGATTGAATCAAAAGGTTTGGCTACAAATCTTTGGGCTGAAGCAATCAATGTAATTGCATACATTCAGAACTGAGTTCCACATTCATCCGTGAAAGATATGACTCATTTCGAAGCATTCTTTGGTCACAAACCGGATGTGTCAAATTTGAGAGTTTTTGGCTCTACTGCATGGGCTAGAATTCCTTCCAAGAAGAGACGAGCTTTGGATCCACAAAGTATTGAGTGCATACTAATAGGATATGGGGAAGAATCAAAAGCATATAAAATCATGGATATCAGATCCAAAAAGATATTCATAGAGCGCAGTGTGCAATTTCAAGAACCGCTTCAAGATTTGCAACTAGTTGAGGAAGAAACTATCGTTTCACCACCTTCACCAAAAGAAAATCCGTGCAGCGATAATGAAGGTATGAGTTCTGATATTTTTGATATTTTAGCAGCACATGATGATCATGACATATCAGGTTTGGAATCCAACCATTATGATCCTCCTCCGTTACCAAAGTGGGCCCAAAACACTCTTCAATATGCTGGTTCGAACCTTGGAAATCCTGCTGATCCGAGACGAACAAGAGCAGACTTTCAAAGAGCAGGTATGGCTCTTTCTATTTCTGATCCATTACTTCCTGAGATTTTTTAATTGATGACTGGTTCAGATTCCACAACATACTATCATGCCCACCGAGATCCGAGATGGCAAAGTGCCATGGATGAAGAGTACAGTTCTCTTCAAAAGAACAATACATGGGAGCTAGTTTCTCTTCCACCTGGATGAAAATTAGTCAAATGTAAATGCATCTACTGCACGAAAGTTGCTGCTGATGGCTCTATCAGCAAATACAAAGCAAGGTTGGTGGAAAAAGGTTTCTCCCAAGTCCAAGGAGTGGACTACATTGAGACCTTTGCACCGGTTGCAAAGATGGATTCCATCCGCCTTGTTTTGGCAATTTCCGCATCCAAGCACTGGGAAGTGCACCACATGGATGTGAAGAGTGTTTTTCTACATGGAGACCTTGCTGAAGAGGTATATATGCAGCAGAAAGAAGGCTGCACATCAGATCCATCATTAGTTTCCAGATTGAAGAAATCTTTGTATGGGTTAAAACAGGCCCCAAGAGCTTGGTATACAAAGATGGACTCCTTCCTTCTTTCTCAGAATTTCAAAAGATGCAAATCTGATCCGAATGTGCATCTTCAGCAAGTTAAAGGTAATTTGTTGGTTATTGTACTTTATGTTGATGATATTCTCATTACTGGTAGCACTCTTACTTCAATAAACAAGCTAAAAACTACCTTAAATCTAGCTTTTGACATGAGCGATTTGGGCTTGTTGAGTCACTTTTTGGGCTTGGAGATAGCTCAAAATTTTGATGGGATCACTATATCTCTGCAAAAATATGCTTCCGACCTGTTATTGAAGTTTAATATGGCTGAATGTAAGGCAGCCCCATTCCCATTCCTCTCAGGAATTAGTCTTGAGGAGGGAAATTCTACACTGCTTGCAGATTGCAGTATGTATCGACAGTTGATTGGTTCACTACTTTACTTGACACACTCAAGGCCTGATATTTCATATCCTGTGAGCGCCATGTCAAAGTATATGCAGCAGCCCCATGAGCTTCATTGGCGGGAAGCCAAGCGGATCTTGCAGTATTTGCAAGGTATGAAACATTTTCGCATACATTATGCTGCAGATTCTGAGCTTGATTTCATTGGTTTTACTGATTCAGATTGGGTAGGTGATAGCATAGATTGGAAGTCCACTTCCGGTTATGTTTTCATGATTGGACATGGGCCTATTTTTTGGTCAATCAAAAAGCAGGCAGCCATTGCACTTTCTTCAGCAGAGGCAGAGTATCGAGGGGCAGTCAATGTCTGCATTCAGGCAGTTTGGTTGCAGGGTATTCTTTCCGAGTTTGGTTTTGGTGGCACTACTTCGACTGTCCTCTTTTGTGACAATCAAAGTGCTATCAAGATCTCCATAGATCCAGTTCAGCGGCAGAGGACCAAACAAATTGAGATTCATATGCACTACATTCGACAGTTGGTGCATGATCGCACCATCATTCTGCAATATTGCCCTACTGATGAGCAAATTGCATACATCTTCGCCAAGAGCTTCACTGAGAAGAAGTTCTCTTACCTCCGTTCACTGTTGGGGGTGAGTTCCATCGTGATGGAGACAGATTGATCCATTATGATGTACTTAGCTTAAGGGGGGGCTTTCTTCCCACTAGGTTTTCCCTCTTTCCTCACTTAGCTTATTTTCAGCATCTTTTTTATTATTGTATTGGGGTGACCTTTGGTCTTAGTTACCAGGGCCCTACATTATTTTTTGCACATCATAGTCTAGCTTGAAGGGGGGTGTTCGGATATCCACGTCATCATGTTCAGGATCTTGCATGCAATTAGGTTTTGCATGCAAATTCTAGGGTTTGCATGCATCCCAGTCACCAGGTTGATGCCTCCAGCACCTTAGCCACTTCATTCTAGCACCTGGGAGCTTCTTACATCATACTTTCAGCCCTCCTAGTCAGGAAGGCGCCCACTTCTCACCTACTGCCAGAGAAGGGCGCACTTCTTCACCTACCACTTCAGTTACACTCAATTAGCTCCGATTCTCCTTGATTTTAGGCTAGTTTCACTCCCGACTGATTGTTTCACTACGTTGGACCTCCATATTGACTAGATGACTTGTTCTGACTTCAGTTAAGCCTCCCATGTGCCCTCCACTGAGTCTCCTTCCCTATATCAGTGCTACACACTTCAGTTACACTAGTTACACTCAGTTAGACTCAGATTGACACCTGGATGACTGGTTATTGTGCATTGATGACCACCACTGATTGATGATGAGGACTCCTAGTTGGAGCCAAGCTACACCATTCAGTAATTCGAATTGCTCACTCATTGTTACTGTATTGTATTGTAATAACTCACCCTCATTGGGATATTGAGCACTGATGCATGCTTTGCACAGTTTTACACCATTTTTCTGAGTTTCATCTATTGTGATTAATTTACTTGTTCATTAGATCTGCTCTGACTAATTTTACAAATACAGTAAACACATATTCTATTAAATAGCGGAAATATAACAAACTGTAAAATACAATAGCTGGAATGGTGGTAGCTATCTCTGAGAAGAGATGTGGTCGCTATGCTCATTCATGCCAAGATGATTACAAAGAGAGGCCGAAAGACCTATTTATCATAAGCATGAGAGAAAGAATCCCAAACATCCAAAAACCTAACCCTAGGAGATGAAGCGCCAAAAGTCATGTGGGCCCTGTTTGGGTAAGTTAGTACATCAACTTCCCGAGGTCGTATCTCGTGCATACGATCTTCGTTTGGGGCGCTTGGTAGCCCATTGGAAAGGGATATCCGATATTTACAACTTTTGATTAGGGCCAGATGCATGCCAAAGGAAACCATCTGGCCCCCCAAATTGCAAAAAAGGTCGTTTAGGGCTTCAAAATGGCCCCGAAAGTTTAAGACCCGAAAAACTGCTAAAATAGTAATTTGCCAAAATTGCCAGAAGACTGTTTTGAGCCAGTAGGAAGAGGTGGGCCGCCACAGATATCCACTTGGATCAAGAACCTTGTAAATTGGTAGTAGTTGTAGCTTGTATGAGCCTGTTGCCTAGGGGCCGGTGATGAATGATGATGGATCAGGATCATGGCTTGAATCCTCGATGAGCCAATCATTGGAAAGCCGCAGAGCAGTGTGCACTATGTATCCCCATTTGTTTGTTGTGGAAGCCGGTCAGGGAAATTGCAGCATGCAGGAAGCCAAACACCGTTGCATTCCTTTGTTGTGGAAGCTAGACACCACCGCATTTAGGAACAGGTTGTTTCGCCTATGATTTTATACCAGAATAAGCAACAATTTTTCAGGTTTCCTTCAACAATTGTAGGTCACTTTAATGTCTGTTAGGGTTTTGGGAAGTTGTACTTGAGTATCTGGCAACAATCTATTCCTTTTGCAAAAACTTAATGGAGATGAACTTCAGTTATGTTGTTAATGGCAGCAGGGAGTTGGAGTAGATTGTCTACAATTGTCCGAAATTGCAACCTCTTCCGGTTTGTTATCTTCCCTTCCCATTTACTTGATATTTCGAAACACAAGTAGAAGTGAGATAAATATTGAATTAGACTTAAGGTTGATTCCACAGGTATTTAAGTCTAGTCAACATATTTCATTTTGTCTTCCTTCTAACTGATGAATGTAGGGATTTTACTGCAATTAATAACTAAATTGTAAATAAATTTATTTTTTTTAAGTTGCTCTCAAGCTCCTTTAACATCCACTGACACCTCTGTTTCCATCTACATATGGATGGAGCTATTGTTGTAGGAAGCTAATCTTGCATAGTTCTAACTTCATTAAATTTGTTACACTAAACAAAACCAAAGCAAACCGACTTTGGAAAGTGGGAAACCACCATAGTTACAAGGTTCGGTTGGATCCCAAACCGTTGAGAGTGGCCGAACTGGTCTAGACCAAACCTCTTAACTTTTCGTTAACAAATAGACAAAACCTCTGAACTTTTCCTTCACAAATACACAAAAAAAAATGAAAGATTCCAGTTGATTAACAAAAGAAAAACCTACGTTAGAGCCTTGTTATCCCCCATGTCATATTCCTTCACCTTACAAGCTAAAAGCACTGTATATGAGGAAATATCTCCTTTTTTAGTGTTGTTTGTGTGTGCTTATATGTATTTTCTTGGTAAGTTTTGAATTTCTAAGTAACTGTGCAATTTTATGTATATAAGGAAATCTCCTTTTTTAGTGTTTTTTTGGTGTGTTTATGTATTTTCGTGCTAATGTTTGAATTTCTGAGTAATGTGTGCAATTTTATATATTTCATATTTATGGCATTTTCTTCTAACCTTTCAAACATTGTTGAAATCTCAAACATATCCAACCCCTCATGAACCTACTAAACTTTTCGAACTTGGTAACTATGCTTGCAACAAAGGTTTGAAGGGTTGAAATGTGGCTGTGATATAAATGCTACCATTATTATAATTTTTAAACGAGAATTGTCATAGATTTTTTGATCTTGTGTTGCCTTCCACAATTGCAAGTCACTTCAGTAATTGTCAGGATTTCAGGAAGTTGGTCTCGAGTATCTGCTAACAATCTATTTTGTTTAATGGAGTTGCCCTTATACTTTTATTCGTAGAAAGAAGAACTAAGGTTAAAAGTTACTCAAATCTTCTCATGATTAGAATTTGGAATTTCTATATTAAAGTAAAAACATCAGCACATTTGTGCCATGATCAGTTAGACAAGGTAACTTTGTCGTTTGTGTTTTTATATGGTTAATGGGCATGGTACATGTTGCTAGAGGCAAATCAATGATTATTTCCTTGTTACAACAACAGTCAACCACGGAGTTGTTCGCACCAAATAAGAAACTAAGTATATACCGTGGTTCACTCATACTAACTTGACGAATATAAAAAGAGCTACTAAAAGAGCTATCCACAAGGAGAAATCATAGCTCCTACTTTGATTTATTCTGATTCTAAAATCAATAGTGCTTGTAGCTACAACCATCCCTTTTCAGAAATAAATGAACTATATGCTCCAACAATGTGGGGGATCTTGTAGCAACGTTACAAGATGCCTAGTTTCATACTTCCAAATTCCAATCATCACAATTTTGAAAACTTATTGCATAAAGGTAATTTATATATTAAAACATGATTATTGGCAAGTACATATTTAGGGAAAACATTTTACTGAAGGGGAATGTTAAACATTAAAACCTAAAAAAAAAAGTATATGGGTAAGACTGAAGTGAAATTCCAACACTATCTGCCACTTACCAATGAAAGCGCGTGTGATTAGATTTTACTTTCGGCTTGGTCAAATACGAAAAAACAGCATGTAGATGCAGATTTAAGTTCAAACAATATTGTCTCATGTTCTACAACGGAGTGGAGGGATTCCCAGTGTTTTCACGTGTACTGATATGGAGAGTGTTGAGCTCCTGCTGCGGCGTTTGTTGAAGAAAAAAGGTTGCCTTTCTTTGAAATCTTCAAAGGGTTGTAATTGTTGTTGCTGGATGCGTTGGAGATGTTCAACAGTTTTGGTTGTTGTGGTATCCTTGGTATGCACTGGTGTGGATGGTTTCTTTTTGGAGGAGTACCTTGAATGCGTGGCCTTGCACTGCAGAGGCACTCGAATAGGCGATGTTGCACTGAACTTGTGTTCTTCTTGTTTCTGCTGAGTAGAGGGATAATGTGCAAAGGTTGTGGATGTCTCTGCGATATGATGTTCAACTTTAGTGGAAATTGTGAGTATGGAAAATTTCCCAGTGTGGGAGATTATCTTCCTTCCCTGCTTGGTTGGGGTAGGAGAAACTGTCTCGGGTATCCGATAGAGTTGTCCTCCCAATGTGACAATGACACTGCGAGGTCGTGATTCATATACAACATGACGCTTCCACATATATGGTTTTCCTAAAAGAACATCACATACTTCAAGTGGGGCCACATCACACAACACCTCATCTTTGAAGGGTTTGATGCTGTATGGTAGGCGACATTGATGACTGACGCGGATCCCTCATCCTTAGCTCAACCAACCAATGGTGTATGGTTGCGGGTGTGGTTTTATTGGTAGCTCCAATTTCTTGATGACTTCTGTTGAGATCAGGTTCTTTTGGCTACCGCTGTCCACAACAAAGTGTAGGGGAATTCCCTTCACCCACATCTGTGAGTGGAAAAGGCGCTCCTATGCCTCTGACTCTTCACGTTCCTCTGGTTGAATCTATGTGGTGGAAACAACGGCACTGGGTTCTGCATCAATGATCTGCTTCCCTTTCCGCGTGGCTGTGAAATTAGGTTCTGAGTCAGAATCAGAACTGGGATCTGATTCTGAAGCTTTGATCTCAGCCACTAATGACTGTTTTGAGCGACATTCATCAGTGTTCTGCCAGGGGCTTTTGTGGAACTCGCACCACTTCCCGGTGTCCTTCTTTGTCTTTTCGCTACCCTTCTTCACTTGTGGTTGGGACTAGTTGTCCTTTCCCTGCCCCATGTTCTGCGAGCCAGAGTTTCCCTTTCCCTGCTTCTGCACAGGTCCAAAGTCATGCTTCTTCTTTTGCTGAAATTTATGCTCAATTTCGACAGCATATCGATAGGTGGACCCGAGTGAAGGGATTTCCAGGAAATCCATCTCTGTTCGTATGTACCGGTGTAGGCCACTGCGATATTTCAGTACTAGGTGCCGCTCGGAGTCCTTGATACCTAGCTTTGTGGGCAAGGTATGAAATTTGTTGGTGTACTCTGACACCATTTGGTCCCTCTCTTGGTGCAGAATGGTCTATTTTGTGTACTAGTCATCATAGTTTCCAACAGGGTAATATTGTTCCTTGATGACATCTATAAAAGAGGCCCAAGTGGGCTTGGAATATTCAAACAATCCAGACTCATCTGATGAGTTTTGCTCACAATAAGTTTCCCACCAATTTTTGACAAGGGGGACGGCCTTGAGGAGCACAAAGATGATCTTTTCCTTGTCAAAAAATTTGTGGACAGAGAAATAACCTTCTAGTAGATTCAACCATTTATCTAGGGCATCGGCATCGATCTGGCCTTCAAATAAAGGGATATAAAAATTAACTTGTACCTTGAAGGGATTCATATCTCCGAAATGGCTGCTCGTTGAGGGTGCATTTGCCGCTATTGGCATGCGTCGAAGGATTTGGGCGAAATTATCCATCATGTCGTTCCTTTGTCACGTGAGGGCTTCCTCGAGCAACAACTTGATAGGATCTACTGCTGCGTCGTCTCTCTTTTCTTCTACCATGGGAGGCCGTTTGGGGTAGCAAGAGTGGTCTTCCCCAAGTGAAACTAGTTTGAGACCCAACTCTCTGTATCCTGACCTCGTTGGGGACATGCACCGAGAAACAATCAAAGAGAAGACCACTCTGATACCACTGATCCGGATTTATGCAGGAACAAAATA
Organism: Larix kaempferi; assembly: GCA_027924585.1. NCBI lineage: Eukaryota > Viridiplantae > Streptophyta > Pinopsida > Pinales > Pinaceae > Larix > Larix kaempferi. The sequence continues at coordinate 31,864,505 of BSBM01001005.1, forward strand.
AGATAGCATATACAAAATCACATACACAGATATATGGAAAGCAACACAGTGATATTGTTCGGATATCCACATCATCATTTTCAGGACCTTGCATGTAATTAGGGTTTGCATTCAAATTCTAGGGTTTGCATGCATCCCAGTCACCAGGTTGATGCCTCCAGCACCTTAGCCACTTCATTCTAGCACCCAGGAGCTTCTTACATCAGACTTTCAGCCCTCCTAGTCAGGAAGGCGCCCACTTCTCACCTACTACCAGAGAAGGGTGCACTTCTTCACCTACCACTTTAGTTACACTCAGTTAGCTCCGATTCTCCTTGATTTGAGGCTAGTTTCACTCCTGACTGACTGTTTCACTCCGTTGGACCTCCAGATTGACTAGATGACTTGTTATGACTTCCGTTAAGCCTCCCATGCGCCCTCCACTGAGTCTCCTTCCCTATATCAGTGCTACACACTTCAGTTATACTAGTTACACTCAGTTAGACTCAGATTGACACCTAGATGACTGGTTCTTGTGCATTGATGACCACCACTGATTGCTGATGAGGACTCCTAGTTGGAGCCAAGCTACACCATTCAATAATTCGAATGACCTTCTTAGTCAATTCTAATTGCTCACTCATTGTTACTGTATTGTATTGTAATTATTCACCCTCATTGGGATATTGAGCACTGATGCATGCTTTGCACAGTTTTACACCATTTTTCTGAGTTTCATCTATTGTGATTGATTTACTTGTTCATTAGATCTACTGTGACTAATTTTACATGGTATCAGAGCCATTGCAGGGACAAGATCTCTTTTCTACAGGTGTTCTACAAGGAGATTTGAGTTAATTTACTCAAAATTACAAAAAGTTTGGCATGAAAGATCTCAAGGGCATTCGCTCCTATGCATGCAAAGCTTAAAAATACTTCCAATACCACTCCAAAAGCTTGAGTTTCCAAATAAATCCTGGATCTGATACATTGGACCCATTCAACATTGCTTGATCTCCAATCCCAGGTGTGATGCAACTCTAAAAGGGTGGATTGTTCGACCTTACTGTTCTTGGTTTTATTGTTATTTGCAGGTTATTGTCTCCATCAATTGCATTCGCTACCTTACTTTTGCAAGCCTTTCTACATCAAAGTGCACTCGCTCCTAGCAATGGAATACTCTTCTTCAAAGCCTATCCTCACTCCTTTCAATTATTTTGATTGGAAAGAAGATATGGAGATCATGTTACATTCAAAAGGATACTATCGAGTCACTATTGGTCTTGAATTGAAGCCAAGCACATTGTCAAAAAGAACCAAACACTACAACAAGCTTGATGAAGCTTATGGTCTTCTTTGTCTCTCCATCTCCAAAGATATTCACTTCCATCTTAGCGGATTGAAGACTCCAAAAGCTATATGGGGGCAACTTGAAACATTATTTGGCAAGCAGGATGAGCTTAGGGCCTTTCAATTAGAGAATGAATTGATTGCTCTTAGTCCTGAGAATTTCGAGACCATCAATGAGTTTTTCACAAAATTCAAGCACTTGACATTGCAGTTGAAGAACAGTGGAGTTATCAAAGAGGATATGCAATTGATCCTCTCTATTCTCACCAAGCTTGGTAAATACTATTCAATATTTGTCTCTACTTTCAATTCCGGTCGGCTAACTACCCCGAATTGGAAGATGCCTACCTTGAATGCCTTCATTGAGTCTGTCACAAAAGAGCATGATAAGTTGATTCAAATGGGGTCCCTAAACTCCAAAGATTCAGCCCTATTTGTTCAAGGACCCAAGAATTCGAATGGTAAAGGAAAGCAAAAGAAAGAGAATCCCAAATTCGAACCTCACAAGCAAAGAGACAAAGGCAAGCAGATAGATGCACCATCCAGTTCAAAGTTCAAGCAAAAGGCTAAAGAGGGTAAGGAAAAATCTAAATGTACTTATTGCAACCATGGCTTTCATCCCGAAATTTCATGCTGAAGAAGACTATAGATCAAATGGCTCTCCTTTTGGAAAAGAATAACATAACTCTTCCTAACGGTGCAAGGAAGAAGGATAGGAACGATGATCATGAAAGAGGACAAGCACTCATGGCAACTGTTTCGAAGCCCACTACTCTTTTGATAGATTCGGGTGCCTCGAATCATATGGCTGCAAATATTGATTCTTTTTCTTTATTCGATCCAAACATCTCCATCCCCATCCATTTGGGAGATGACTCAAAAATTTCTTCAAAGGGCAAAGGTACAATCCATGTTGATCATGGAAGCTTTCAGAATGTTCTCTATGTGCCTTCCTTGGATTCAAATCTTCTTTCTATGTATCAAATGACACACACTCGTGAATCGAAGCAAGTTACATTCAGCCCTAATACAGTTGAAATTTCTGATATCAAAAGTGGAAAACTTATTGCAGTCGGAAAGGCGAACCACACTGCAAAATGCTATGAGTTTTCACACTTTATTCCGCTTGCAAAGCCCACTGCTCTTCGCACACATGGTAATGAGGTTAGTAGGATTTGGCATGAGAGATTTGGACATATTAATTATAAGTATTTGCTGCTGTTATCAAACAAATCCATGGTAGATGGTCTTCCACAACTCCGTTCCTCGAAGGGAATATGCACCGGTTGCATTATTGGAAAGCACCCCGAGCACAGGTTCGACCACGGCAAAGCTAGCAGAGATTCTACAGTTTTGGGGCTGATACATTCTGATATCAGTGGTGTACTGCCCAATATGTCATTAAATGGTTCAAGGTATGTTTTGACATTTATTGATGATTTTTTCCACTTTACATGGGTATTTTTTTCTCAAAAAACAAGTCAGAAGTGCTTGGAAAATTCAAGGATTTTAAGGCTTCTGTTGAGACCACCACTGAGAGCAAGATCAAAGCTCTTAGATCTAATAATGGTGGAGAATATATCAAGGCCGATTTGCTTCAAGTTTGTGCCCAAAGCGAAATTCAGATCCAATGTACAGTTCCCTACACACCCCAGCAGAATGGTGTAGCGGAAAGGAAAAATCGGTCACTGAAAGAGATGGCTACTTGCATGATTGAATCAAAACGTTTGGATGCAAATATTTGGGCTGAAGCAATCAATGTTATTGCATACATTCAGAACCGAGTTCCACATTCATCCGTGAAAGGTATGACTCATTTCGAAGCATTCTTTGGTCACAAACCGGATGTGTCAAATTTGAGAGTTTTTGGCTCTACTGCATGGGCTAGAATTCCTTCCAAGAAGAGACGAGCTTTGGATCCACAAAGTATTGAGTGCATAATAATAGGATATGGGGAATAATCAAAAGCATATAAACTCATGGATATCAGATCCAAAAATATATTCATAGAGCGCAGTGTGCAATTTGAAGAACCACTTCAAGATTTGCAACTAGTTGAGGAAGAAACTGTTGTTTCACCACCTTCACCAAAAGAAGATCTGTGCAGCAATAATGAAGGTATGAGTTCTGATATTTTAGCAGCACATGATTATTATGACATATCAGGTTCGGAAACCGACCATTATGATCCTCCTCCATTACCAAAGTGGGCCCAAAACACTCTTCAATCTGTTGGTTCGAACCTTGGAAATCCTGTTGATCCGAGACGAACAAGAGCAGACTTTCAAAGAGCAGGTATGGCTCTTTCTATTTCTGATCCATTACTTCCTGAGATTTTTTATTTGATGACTGGTTCATATCCCACAACATACTATCATTCCCAACGAGATCCGAGATGGCAAAGTGCCATGGATGAAGAGTACAGTTCTCTTAAAAAGAACAATACATGGGAGCTAGTTTCTCTTCCACTTGGAAGAAAATTAGTCAAATGTAAATGGGTCTACTGCACGAAAGTTGTTGCTGATGGCTCTATCAGTAAATACAAAGAAAGGTTGGTGGAAAAAGGTTTCTCCCAAGTCCAAGGAGTGGACTACACTGAGACCTTTGCATCGATTGCAAAGATGGATTCCATCCACCTTGTTTTGGCAATTTCCGCATCCAAGCACTGGGAAGTGCACCACATGGATGTGAAGAGTGATTTTCTACATGGAGACCTTACTGAAGAGGTATATATGCAGTAGCCAAACGGATACACATAAGATCCATCATTAGTTTGCAGATTGAAGAAATCTTTGTATGGGTTAAAACAGGCCCCAAGAGCTTGGTATGCAAAGATGGACTCCTTCCTTCTTTCTCAAAATTTCAAAAGATGCAAATCTGATCCAAATGTGTATCTTCAGCAAGTTAAAGGTAATTTGTTAGTTATTGTACTTTATGTTGATGATCTTCTCATTACTGGTAGCACTCTTACTTCAATAAACAAGCTAAAAACTGCCTTAAATCTAGCTTTTGACATGAGTGATTTGGGCTTTCTGAGTCACTTTTTGGGCTTGGAGATAGCTCAAAATTTTGATGGGAACACTATATCTCAGCAAAAATATGCTTCCGACCTGTTATTGAAGTTTAATATGGCTGAATGTAAGGCAGCCCCATTCCCATTCCTCTCAGGAATGAGTCTTAAGGAGGGAAATTCTACACCGCTTGCAGATTGCAGTATGTATCGACAGTTGATTGGTTCACTACTTTACTTGACACACTCAAGGCCTGATATTTCATATGCCGTGAGTGCCGTGTCAAGGTATATGCAGCAGCCCCATGAGCTTCATTGGTGGGCAGCCAAGCGGATCTTGCAGTATGTGCAAGGTATGAAACATTTTGGCATACATTATGCTACAGATTCTGAACTTGATTTCATTGGTTTTACTGATTCAGATTGGAAGCCCACTTCCGGTTATGTTTTCATGATTGGACATGGGCCTATTTTTTGGTCAATCAAAAAGCAGGCAGCCATTGCACTTTCTTCAGCAGAGGCAAAGTATCGAGGGGCAGTCAATGCCTGCATTCAGGCAGTTTGGTTGCAGGGTATTCTTTCCGAGTTTGGTTTTAGTTGCACTACTTCGACTGTCCTCTTTTGTGACAATCAAAGTGCTATCAAGATCTCCAAAGATCCAGTTCAGTGGCAGAGGACCAAACAAATTGAGATTCATATGCACTACATTCGACAGTTCGTGCATGATCGCACCATCATTCTGCAATATTGCCCTACTGATGAGAAAATTGCAGACATCTTCACCAAGAGCTTCACTGAGAAGAAGTTCTCTTACCTCCGTTCACTGTTGGGGGTGAGTTCCATCATGGTGGAGACAAATTGATCCATTATTATGTTCTTAGCTTGAGGGGGGGCTTTCTTCCCACTGGGTTTTCCCTCTTTCCTCACTTAGCTTATTTTCAGCATTTTTTGGATTATTGTATTGGGGTGACCTTTGGTCTTAGTTACCAGGGCCCTACATTATTTTTTGCACATCATAGTCTAGCTTGAGGGGGGGTGTTCGGATATCCACATCATCATTTTCAGGACCTTGCATGCAATTAGGTTTTGCATGCAAATTCTAGGGTTTGCATGCATTTTGCATGCATCCCAGTCACCAGGTTGATGCCGCCAGCACCTTAGCCACTTCATTCTAGCACCCGGGAGCTTCTTACATCAGACTTTCAGCCCTCCTAGTCAGGAAGGCACCCACTTCTCACCTACTGCCAGAGAAGGGCGCACTTCTTCACCTACCACTTCAGTTACACTCAGTTAGCTTCGATTCTCCTTGATTTGAGGCTAATTTCACTCCCGACTGACTGTTTCACTCTGTTGGACCTCCAGATTGACTAGATGACTTGTTCTGACTTTAGTTAAGCCTCCCATGCGCCCTCCACTGAGTCTCCTTCCCTATATCAGTGCTACACACTTCAGTTACACTAGTTACACTCAGTTAGACTCAGATTGACACCTGGATGACTGGTTATTGTGCATTGATGACCACCACTGATTGATGATGGGGACTCCTAGTTGGAGCCAAGCTACACCATTCAGTAATTCGAATGACCTTCTTAGTCAATTTGAATTGCTCACTCATTGTTACTGTATTGTATTGTAATTATTCACCTTCATTGGGATATTGAGCACTGATGCATGCTTTACATAGGTTTACACCATTTTTCTGAGTTTCATCTATTGTGATTGATTTACTTGTTCATTAGATATGTTGTGACTAATTTTACAGATACAGTAAACACATATTCTATTAAATAGCGGAAATAGAACAAACTGTAAAATACAATAACTGGAATGGTGGTAGCTATCTCTGAGAAGAGATGTGGCCGCTATGCTCATTTGTGCCAAAATGATTACAAAGAGAGGCCGAAAGGCCTATTTATCATAAGCATGAGGGAAATAATTCCAAACATCCAAAAACCTAACCCTAGGAGATGAAGCGCCAAAAGTCATGTGGGCCCTGTTTGGGTAAGTTAGTACATCAACTTCCCGGGGTCGTATCTTGTGCATACGATCTTCGTTTGGGGTGCTTGGTAGCTCGTTGGAAAGGGCTATCCGATATTTACAACTTTCGACTAGGGCCAAATGCATGCCAAAGGCAAACATTTGGTCCCCCAAATTACCAAAAAAGGTCGTTTAGGGCTTCAAAATGGCCCCGGAAGTTTAGGACCCGAAAAACCGCTAAAATAGTAATTTGCCAAAATTGCCAGAAGACTGTTTTGAGCCAGTAGGAAGAGGTGGGCCGCCACCGATATCCACCTGGATCAAGAACCTTGTAAATTGGTAGTAGATGTAGCTTGTATGAGCCTGTTGCCTAGGGGCCGGTGATGAATGATGATGGATCAGGATCATGGCTTGAATCCTCGATGAGCCAACCATTGGAAAGCCGCAGAGCAGTGTGCACTATGTATCCCCGTTTGTTTGCTGTGGAAGCCGGGTAGGGAAATTGCAGCATGCAGGAAGCCAAACACCGTTGCATTCCTTTGTTGTGGAAGCTAGACACCGCCGCATTTAGGAACACGTTGTTTCTCCTATGATTTTATACTAGAATAAGCAACATTTTTTCAAGTTTCCTCCAACAATTGTAGGTCACTTCAATGTCTGTTAGGGTTTTGGGAAGTTGTACTCGAGTATCTTCCAACAATCTATTCCTTTTGCAAAAACTTTATGGAGCTGAACTTCAGTTATGTTGTTAATGGCAGCAGGGAGTTGGAGTAGATTGTCTACAATTGTCCAAAATTGCAACCTCTTCCGGTTTGTTATCTTCCCTTCCCATTTACTTGATATTTCGAAACACAAGTAGAAGTGAGATGAATATTTAATTAGACTTAAGGTTGATTCCACAGGTATTTAAGTCTAGTCAACATATTTCATTTTGTCTTCCTTTTAACTGATGAATGTAGGGATTTTACTGCAATTAATAACTAAATTGTAAATAAAAAATATTTTTTTAAGTTGCTCTCAAGCTCCTTTAACATCCAATGACACCTCTGTTTCCATCTACATATGGATGGAGCTATTGTTGTAGGAAGCTAATCTTGCATAGTTCTAACTTCATTAAATTTGTTACTCTAAACAAAACCAAAGCAAACCGACTTTGGAAAGTGGGAAACCACCATAGTTACAAGGTTTGGTTGGATCCCAAACCGTTGAGAGTGGCCGAACTGGTCCAGACCAAACCTCTTAACTTTTCGTTAACAAATAGACCAAACCTCACTTTTCCTTCACAAATACACAGAAAAAAAAATGAAAGATTCCAGTTGATTAACAAAAGAAAAACCTACGTTAGAGCCATGTTATCCCCCATGTCATATTCCTTCACCTTACAAGCTAGAAGCACCGTATATGAGGAAATATCTCCTTTTTTAGTGTTGTTTGTGTGTGCTTATATGTATTTTCTTGCTAAGTTTTGAATTTCTAAGTAACTGTGCAATTTTATGTATATAAGGAAATCCCCCTTTTTAGTGTTTTTTTGTGTGTTTATGTATTTTCATGCTAATGTTTGAATTTCTAAGTAATGTATGCAATTTTATATATTTCATATTTATGGCATTTTCTTCTAACCTTTCAAACATTGTTGAAATCTCAAACATATCCAACCCCTCATGAACCTACTAAAGTTTTCGAACTTGGTAACTATGCTTGCAACAAAGGTTTGAAGGGTTGAAATGTGGTTGTGATATAAATGCTACCATTATTATAATTTTTAAACGAAAATTGTCATAGATTTTTTGATCATGTGTTGCCTTCCACAATTGCAAGTCACTTAAGTAGTTGTCAGGATTTCAGGTCTCGAGTATCTGCTAACAATCTATTTTGTTTAATGAAGCTGCCCTTATGCTTTTATTCGTAGAAAGAAGAACAAAGGTTAAAAGTTACTCAAATCTTCTCATGATTAGAATTTGGAATTTCCATTTTAGAGTAAAAACATCAGCACATTTGTGCCATGATTAGTTGTTAGACAGAGTAACTCTGTCGTTTGTGTTTTTATATGGTTAATGGGCATGGTACATGTTGATAGAGGCAAATCAATGATTATTTCCTTGTTACAACAACAGTAAACCACGGAGTTGTTCGCACCAAATAAGAAACTAAGTATATCCCCTGGTTCACGGACGAATATAAAAAGAGCTACTAAAAGAGCTATCCACAAGGAGAAATCAGAGCTCCTACTTTGATTTATTCTGATACTATAATCAATAATGCCTGTAGCTACAACCGTCCCTTTTCAGAAAGAAATGAACTATATGCTCCAACAATGTGGGGATCTTGTAGCAACGTTACAAGATGCATAGTTTCATACTTCCAAATTCCAATCATCACAATTTTGAAGACTTATTACTTCCAAATTCCAATCATCACAATTTTGAAAACTTATTGCATAAAGGTAATTTATATATTAAAACGTGATTATTGGCAAGTACATATTTAGGGAAAACGTTTTCAGGGAAAACGTTTTACTGAAGGGGAATGTTAAACATTAAAACCTAAAAAAAAAAGTATATGGGTAAGACTGAAGTGAAATTCCAACACTGTCTGCCACTTACCAATGAAAGCGCGTGTGATTAGATTTTACTTTCGGCTTGGTCAAATACGAAAAAACAGCATTTAGATGCAGATTTAAGTTCAAACAATACTGTCTCATGTTCTACAACGGAGTGGAGGGATTCCCAGTGTTTTTGCGTGTACTGATATGGAGAGAGAGGGGAACTGGAGGAAGATGGGGTACGTCTACAATGCCTTCCAATATCTGCAACACTTTACTCATCGACGGCCTCGCGTCTTCGGCGTCCTGGATGCACCATCCTACCACTATGGCAGCCCTCTCCACTTGTTCTGCGTCTACATCGTTCAACAATTTCTTGTCCAGCACTTCCATGGCGTTTCCGCAGCTGATCTGAGTTGCAGCCCATGCGGGAAAGAACAGCTCGCCGGATTCCGAGACGCTGTCCATGCTTCTTCGCCCTGCGATTATTTCGAGCAATGTCATGCCGAAACTGTAGACGTCGGCCTTCACAGTGATAGGCAGGCCTGAGATCCACTCGGGGGCCAAGTACCCTCGGGTTCCTCTCATGGTCGTCAGGATCTTACTAAACTCTCTTCCCAGAAGCTTTGCCAGCCCAAAATCGGCCAACTTGGGGCGAAAATTGGAATCCAGGAGGATGTTTTCCGGCTTGATGTCGCAGTGAATGATGCAGTCTCTGCACTTCTCATGAAGGTAAGCAATTCCTCGGGCAGTCCCTACCGCGATGCCGAAGCGCGTTTTCCAGTCCAACACCTTGTGCTGCTGATCGTCTCTCGGAGTTTCGTGGAATAGGAGGGAGCCGAGGCAGCCATTGAGCATGTATTCATACACCAACAGTCTCTGCGAGCCTTCGGTGCAAAATCCCCGCAGCCAAACCAAATTCACATGCTGCGTGATTCCTACTATACTCAGCTCTCTGTGAAATTGCTCCTCTTCTAATTCGCTGACAGCCTCCAACTTCTTAACGGCCACCAGAGAGCCGTCTGGAAGAGTCCCTTTGAAGACGAACCCAAAACCCCCGCCTCCCAGACATTCAGAAAAATTATTCGTTGCACTCTGCAGCTCTCTATAAGTGAATACAGTAAGCCCAGCCGGCGTGTATTCTGTTGCAGACAAGCCAGGGCGCTTGCAACACCAGAGAAACAACATCACAAAAGCCAGAATAGCAACCAGCCCGGCCACGACGCCGCCCACCACGCCGGCGAGAGTCACCTTCTTGTTAGAATAAGAGGAATGAGGCACATCAGCGGCATCTAACCGCAGAAACAGAGAGATCCCGTTGGAAGTATCATACAGATTTAGCAATTCACCAAACCACATTACACAGGTCTGCAAAGTGCCGTTAACGTAGGCATATGCGGTGCACGAGCAATTGCTGAGACAGGCTGCCTGGCAATGCCTCTGCCCTTTGTATTGAACCCCTTGAGGGGGCATAGATTTGCCACTCAATTCTACAAACCCGTCGGTGGTACTCCGGTTTCGGCCATGGCTGCACGCTAACGGCGTTTTCCGAACACAGCCGCTTGACCACTGCTGAGATTCCCATTCTTGGCTGTCTCTGGGGACAAAGCCTGACACGCAGTTGCAGGACTGAACATTGTTATTGTTGCATGATCCATAAGGTCCGCATACGGCATAAACCTCGCATTGAGCGAGGGGCTGTTGCCAGACCATGCTCCATTCTTTATTTTCCAGCATAATGGACACTCGCAATTTTCCCGACTTATCCATAACTACACGCGACAAAGATGTGAAATCTTGCCTTATAACAAATATGAAATACTTGTACGAATTGTTCCCGAAATAGGTCAGATTGTACCAGTAATTAGACCAGGACACAGGAAAATTGCTGAAACATTTGCCGTTCCAAACACCGCTCTCCCAGTATGTGGTGTGATTCTTCCACAACATCACGAACTGGTCGGCTCCCTTAGGATCCATCGGAAGGGCGAAGGGCCCAGGACTCGGATCCCAAGGGCTCCTCCACGACGACAGCCGCTGGCTGTTAGTAATCTTCATGCCTGGAAACCATGTATTTTGTGGATGGTCGAAGCTCTGCCAAATGATTTCAGCGGTATCCTCGGCACTCAGCACGGCCAAGTTACCAGAATCCATTATCACAGCAGAAGAAGGCTTCTTCCCGTTTCCCTTGGAGGACCAGACAGTGGATCTCCCATAAGACAGAAGGAGACTCCCGTCCTCGGTGAGATTAAGAACGCTGGACGCGTTTTGTAGCGGGTGGTCCACGTTGGCCACCCAAGCGATTGTTTGCTGGGAAGGCTGGGCATACCAAATACCGACATACCATTTCTTAACGTTGTTGTTGCTGAGATTGAAAAATCCGAATTTGAAGATACCGCCCTTAGAAATCCTGGTCTGATTACCAGTGAGAGAGGTGCCCAACACTATGCTGTCGGAAGCTGCGTCTTCAGCATCGGCGGGCTTTATCTGAAGCAGCAGCACAAAGAGGAGAAAGAAAGCAGACAGAATCTGTGGGAGTTGCACTCTCATGCTGTTATGACTCCCCATTATAAAATGAATGAGCTGCCGTGGTGCCACACAATAATCTGATGGCCATTATAAAGTATTCATGAGTGCGGTCTGGCCTTTGAATGTTGTGTGTTCAACTTGAACCAGTCGATACGGTATACCCCATGATCATAACGTGTTCATATTGCGGTTCTGTTCAATTTGAAGGAATCGTTACGGTATAAGCTAGACTAATGAATGACTGACTCTCTCCGGCCTTTGAATGTTGTCTATTCCACTTGAACGAGTCGATACGGTAGAGCTAGAATAATGGCGGACTGACTGAATGACTGACTTGTCTACACTGCTACATTTGTTTGAAGCATTTAGTGTTTAAGACGACTTAGACTAATGGCGAAATTACTAAATGAATGACTTCTCTGCACTTCTTTTGCATTTAGTATTTAAAACAGGCTCCATGACTGAAAATATATTCCTTAAAGTCAACGAATCCTGCATTAGTTAAAACAACGTTAACAAATATTTAGTTTATCTGGTTGAAAATGTACTATTAAAATTCCGTAATTAATGATGATGGTTCACGATTATTTATTTTATGACTTACATTTACATGTATAATTGGAAATGAAAATGTTATATTAAAGATATATAATTTGCACAATTTTATTTCAAATCAGTGTCGATGAAAATGGAAAATTGATAAAAAAACGTAGAATTAAACTTAAATGATGAAGACGATTTAAGAATTTCCGTTTTATTAGGATTATAAAGTTATAATAAGTAATTATATATATATATATATATATATATATATTCTTTTTATTTATTTACCTCACTTTTAAATCACTTCTTTTTTTTCCTTATTTTTAAATGGAATTCACAATAATTTTACTGTAAAATTTTCAATTTTCTCAAAATTTATTATTTTGATTATTTATAAATTAAATTATTAAAATATATTATTTAAACAATTACAAATTATAATTTAAAGATATTATCTCATCAAAATTTATAATTTTAATTATTTATAAATTCATTATATAAATAATTATAAATTGTAAATTGTAATTTAAAAATATTATGTCATTTTCATAGTGATTCAAATAATTGAAAGTGCAATTTGAGTTACTAATTACTTTAACTATTTTTAATTTTAAAAAATATTTAATTTTAATTATAATAATTTACAATATTTTTAATTTTTCCAAATTTAGAGGAATATTGAGATATAAGGTTATTTGAATGCATTATTAGTATGATTATCCTTTTTTTTAAATGGTGGTTCACACTACATCCACTTGGAGAAATGCCAACATCTATTCTCGAGATATAACGAGAATTACAATCATTACATCTAGTCAAAGTTGACTCCCAAGGAGCAAGTGTCACAAAGCAAGATTTGAATCCCGGTGAGGACGATTCAATATTTCTCCCAACCACCCAATATACACTCAATTGACTATTAGTATTATTATCCTTGCTTTACCACGAAATATAGTGATCCATACTATAGATTATAGTGAGTGTGCGATAGCATTTTTTCTACAATTTTTCTAAGTTCCAATGTCTGACATTATATTGGAGTTTTTAGTATTAAACTGAATTTTTAAATAAACCATTTATTTGATATGTGATTTGTTCTGTCTTGTTGACATTGTCCTTGAGGAATGGAGCCCATACATAGGGACGTCAACTCTCCTATACTGCATATGTTTGTTAAATCGTCCTCATCCTCCATTTTGCAAAGCCATTTATTTTCAAGATCCATTTCGCTTGGGCGAGATTGATTTCCATCAAAGAGATATTCTTAGGGAAGAGCGAGAGAAAATGACAGTTATTTAAAAAATCCACTTTAAAACCTTGCTCCAAATGGTCTAACTTCTCTCACCCTTTACCTCCCTTCCAACTTACTTGTCTTTAGACCCCGCACAGTTAGGAAAGGAGCTATGAAAACTCACTATTCTAGCTAGACTAAGAATTTTGTGTTTATTCCAACTAAGATTAATTCCAATGCATATTTGGGAACTCACCCCATCCCATCCCTCTTTTCCATTACGATCTGTCGACACATAGATTTAATGGGCATGGCTCCCACTAACGAATGGATTTCATGAGCTAGGTTCTTGAGGCATTGGTTTCACTCTATCTCATGTTATGCAAGAGGTGAGTGCTTAATAATGCTCCTAATCCACAGTGCAGATCTCTAGGTGGGGATCTATGTGGTTTTAGTTCATCTGCCCACTCTTATTTATTAATAACTGAATGAATAATTTGGCCCCACTTTGATTTGCTTTCGACCGTCACCATTATAGATCCCATACATTTTTTTTCTCGGATTTGCGGTAAAAAACTTGGTGATGGTGGGTTTGATTTGCCATAGCATGAACATGATAAAGTGGAAATGGTAGGGAAAACTATGGTAGAGAAGGAAGCAATAACTCTCAAGCAACATCTTTTGACAAATTTTATCTCATAAGAAGATGGAAATAAGCCATTAAGATTACACAAGCCTCCTCCAAAACCTCCGTCGGGAATTGCTACAAGTCTAACTTTTGCATCTCCAAAAGATGCCAGCAATGTGCCACCATGTAATATCCTGATTTTGACCCTATTGCATTAAAATTGTAAATGATGTAAATATCGTTATTTAATCATGGTGAGGAGCTCAAGGCCAAGGCCCTGCCATCGATTTATCATTTTATGTATCGGCAATTAAAAAATCGGTGCATATGGTTCTTGTGCTAGATAGGCACAATGTAAATTAAGACATCATGTAAATACGGATTTTAATGAAATACCCACAACTAGCTATGCAATGCAACAAAGAGATGGGGGCATGATTTTTATAAGGAATAGGGAGGGAAATTATTCAAACCCTTGAGCCAATAGTGTTAATCCAAATTTCATGAGAAAACCCATAAACCACCAACTACCCATTTTGACTTATGCACCCAATCATTTAATTCTTCCAAGAGTTGGTTGAGGTAGTTAATGCCTTGGGAATGAAGAGGTATGGCAGCCAATTTCATGCATGGGCAAGCCATCAACCTGGGAATTCGTATTTTTGCTTCTTGGGCAAGAAAACACCCACAAAATGGTGCCCAAAGCCATTCTTCACCCATAGAATTGGCTCTTTCACGGAGTCTGAGCTAGCTAAAGCTTTCCCCATCACGTTTTTCATCATTTTCCTGCATTTTCCATGGCTGGGAACTCGTTTTTGTATTGCACAGTGGCTGGGAGGAAGGGAGCCACGATTTTGGGGTTTATGGAGGCCGTTTTTGTCCCTTGAATGCCCATAAACGTTTTCTGAATACATTTTTTCTCTCTCGGGGTTGTTTCCCCATCTTCCATTTCGTTTTTGGCTACCCACGTTTTCCTAAAACTGGTAGAATCCCCACTTTGGGCATCTCACTGTAAAAATGTTTTCTTCATGCCCAGCACTTGGGATTTTGCTGTTATGTGCATCTCTGTTTTGGTTTGAATCCGTGAGCAAGAAATTCGGAGTGGAAGTGGACCAGAATTGGCTTGATAAACCTAGTGAGGAAGGTAACCTCTCAAGAAGATCAAAAGGGCTGGTTACTCTTCTATGCATACCTGGAAGAACACTAGAATGGGAGGTATGGCCTGAGGGACTGTGCAGTAGTGAAGGGAATACTTCCTTGTTCCAGGTGTGTAGGTATTGTGGGGAGGGGAGCAAGCTAGATAGATCTTGTAGAGAGCATCCATATCTCTGTGGTTGAGCTCACTAGCTTAGCAATTCTTCCTTTCCATTGCATTAGTAGCCTGATAAACCCAACTGTAGATTGGCTTGGCTAATTTTGGTGTATCTTGGCTATGTGTGAGTCTATTGTTCCCTTTTCCTTGTAGAAATCATGCCTAGCTCGGGGGTGGCAGTTGTGTTGAGCTAGTGATGAGCACAATTGGCCTATGGTTGGGTGGAACGTTGCAGTTGCATATCCAGTTGCTCGGGACTACTTTGTTTTAAGATAAGTACTCTCTCTTGTATAAATTCTGAAATGTCTTTATTTGATGATTATCATGAATATCTTGAATGTATGTTGGATATGTAGATGATTTTAATTCCGCTGTGTTTAATTACTATATGCATATGTATATGTCACTTAATATCAATGAATTTTACTTAAGGGATATGGGGCTAGATGCCCTGTTTTAGTGCCATGTTCTCTCCCTGGCTCGATCTGATGGGAGGGGACTTGACACACCACCACCGCCTACCCCTCAATATCACGCCCTTCATCCTAAGTTCACAGTTAAAAAATATGATGTACAGAAAGCTCCAGAAGTAGTCAGTTTTACCATTCATTAATGAAATAGGATGCAGAATAAGATTCATGTGGAATTGGACTTTTTGATAATCAAGATGCAGCGATTGCTCATAGTGACATGATTGGAGAAATTAAGAACCGTTATGCACATTTGTTAGCAGTGGGTTAAATTTCGTTCGAGTTCCCCTACTATTTGAAATGTTGTTCAGTCATTGTTTTGTTTTGATAGGCCAATGCCATAAACATATTATTTCTTCCTTTTGAAATTTATAGATCAAATGAGATGTGGAGACAAAAGGTGACTTTGTCTTATCCTTGATAAGAGAAGTGCAGGCTGCAACTTATACTGACACAGACTATTTTCTAGCTTTTGTTCAGTGGCTTGATGATGAGCTTGCTTTCCTTGTAAGTTAGATTATCTCAAATATATTGCTTGTACTAATCCTCATTCAAATCAAAATATTTTGTACCATTCTCCTTAATTTGCAAGTATTCACTAGAATGTAGATAGAAGGGGTGTTGCATAAGGTTATGCCTTGTGATCTCATGAACAAAAAATTCCCTATTTTAGGTAGATGAAAGAGAAGTCCTGAAACATTTTGAATGGCCACAGAAGAAAGCTGACATAATGCGAGAAGCTTCCTTTAGATACTAGGGTTCAAAAAGGTTGGAATCAGAAGTTTGGTCATATGAATATGATCTTCGTCAGCCTTGTGATGTTCCTTTTAAAGATGACACTGTTATTAGAAAAGTAAGAATTTACAATTCTTCTAGATTGTTGTTGTAGTTCTGTATCTAAGGTACTTTCAATATAACTATTTCTGATCATATTATTACTGTGGCAGGCTGGAGCAAGGTGTCTATAACCTGCTACATAAGAGAGAAACAACAATTACCATCTACAAATAGTTTGATATTCCAACTGAACGAAATAACACTTCTCTTTTGCCTCCATTGCAATTCCTCCAATGGCTTCTACACTTTCCACTGAATTTCTAATTCCTACTTTGCACTACCGCAGGGACAATGCCAACATGTGGCTCTGGTTGATTTTATGAGTAATTTTAGTGATTTTTATTTGGTGTTTTGGTAAGGATTTATATATGTATATGTAAGAGGATTTGAGTTATATAGTTTAAGCAAATTTGTTAGATTATAAAACTTTATAAATAAAAATAAAAAGTTAATGATATGGGTATAAACCATTTATATTTTAGCTAAAAATTTATATTTAAAGATATTTAATTTATGATGAACAATTATAATTTTTGAACAATGCTTTTTTAGAAAAAGCACAATAAATGAAGCTTATAATTTTTTAACAATGTTTTTTTTTGAAAAAGCACAATAAATGAAGCTTGTCTTTTATTTTGTTTATTCTTATTAATATATGGGTTTTTCAAATTCAATATTTGTTGAATCAATTAATCTAATTGAAATTGATATTTTTTAATATAAATTAAGCATTTTTTTATTTATACTTATATTATCATTTATTTATACTATTGATCACTAATTGGCAAGCTCCTTAACCAACAAACACACTAATGTGCCTTAACTACTAAACCATAAACTCCCCAATTACTATGGTTGATTTTAGTTGAGCATGTAATACTATGGTTGAATATATTTATCCATTTCAAGCTACTAACCCACTAATACCTAACCGCTAACTCATATATATAACGCCAATTTCATTAAATTTGGACATATTAAGCAAATTTTGGACTAAGAAAGTGTGAATTTAGACTTTGAAAGTGTCTATATCAACCTTTCTAAAGGGCAAACAAGTTCTGAAAGTGGCAATGTTGTCTTTGAAAAGTGTGTTTTTTGACTACTTATGAACCTTAAAATTGCAGTTTTTAGTTATAAAACTATGAATTTCAATTCAAAAAGTGTGAATTTCAAATAAAAAATCCAAATTTTGATTTGAAAAGTGTGAAATTCAAATAAAAAAATGGAAATTTTGATTTGAAAAGTGTGAATTTCAAATAAAAAAATGGAAATTTTCATTTGAAAAGTGCGAATTTCAAATAAAAAATGCAATTTTTTATTTGAAAAGTGTGAATTTCAAATAAAAAAATGCAATTTTTTATTTGAAAAGTGCAATTTTCATTTGTAAATGTTCAACATTTTAAGGTGAAAAGTTCAATGTCTACAATATTCAGTCATTGTTTGAATAACAAGTCAATCAGTTCTTGTTTTTTTTTATACAGTACCAAGGATATCCTTTTTACAGAAATAAATTTAATAGTTTCCAAATGAGGTAGGAATTCTCCACATAATCTATATAGGCACAACTTACTTACACATTAGTAACCAGTAAATGGTGTGTTCTACATCATAATAGTAATTTTACCTCAATGCCTAGATGTTCGTGGACATTCCATATGCTCAATGTTTGCTCGCCCAGCCAGGTTGATAGACAAAATAGAAGGATTAAAACAAAATATAAATTTGTTGCGCTAAGATCACATCAAACGAATAGAATACCGGGAAGAAGAAGGGTCAGCCGCCCCTTCATTTATGAGGGAATTGTAAACATATTCAACCTACGAAGGCTAAGATGTCAATTCATGTATATCCAAAATGGTGAACAATGTAGGAATACTTAACACGGGAAGGGTCGATCGATCGACCTTCATTTACGTGAGAAATGTAAAAATGTGTGATCTACGAAGGCTATGCCGACAATTCCTGACTTTCGACTTCTGCTATAAATAGTAGGGACCCAGACATCAACTAAGTTATAACATATAAAAATTGTTTGTCCCGACTTTCGTTTTACGACAAGAAGGATCGACCGACCCTTCTTTTCGTAGTTAATTGTGAAAACCTTTATCCAGCAATTCAACTATATCCATAATGGAGAACACAAGAAGGATCGACCGACCCTTCTTGCAGTGTCGAACTATTATGAAAAGAATACTAGGAATAAGAAGGGTCGGCAGACCCTTCATTTACGAGGGAATTGTAAAAATAGAACACCTTGGAGAAAGAGCGACTGCTCTTTCTCTGAGAATATTTCCACTTGCCAGCAAAGTCTTTGAAGCAAAACTTCTATAAATTTTGTTGTTAAAATGTTGATATCTAGTATCCCAGGGTGACACGTGGAACGCTCAGATTGTGACACGTGCATATTTGATTTTTAAAATTAGTTTAAAGATTGTATAAACGAATATTACGGATATTAATGGTACCATTTCAATATAAACATATGTATTTAACTTATAAAAGAAAGAATGTTTCTATTTAAAAAAACAAATAGAAAGAATGATTCTATTTTAAAAAAGTAGAATAGTATTCGTATAATGCTACTATATTACTTTTTTATATAGAATGGTATAGCTATGTAACTGCATGCCTATGCCTATTCTACTATTATTGAAGCATAAAAGTTACTTCTTTACTCCATTATTTCATGCTAATTGCATGTCTCCCTTAAGCCCATGCATGATGTCTTCCTTACTAATAATTTTAAAATAATCCCGCACTTTGGAATTTATCATTTTTTCGTAATTTTGATTTTGTTCCAGCCCGAACTAGAATATGGAAAGTGGAAGACAGATATATTTCTAAATGAAGACATTGTTTAAAAAAATCCTTTCAATAAAAAAGAAAACTAGTGGCACATTGAGTATAGCGACGGTTACTACTGTTTTATTACGGATTTAAAAAACTTATAAATATTTATTTTTCCAAAATTAGTAATGAAGACGGATGGGATAGATGGGGAATGGTAATTATCACAGTATGGCGTGATGGTGGTCATAGATATCATCTCTGTAGATTTTGCTAGAGTAAGATATCATCTCTGTAGATTTTGCTGGAGTAATTGTACAATTAAATAGAAGTTCATGACATTGACAGGGAACGAGAACGGTAATTGTACAAGTAAATTTCCCTTCGACAAGTAAACTTCACTTCGAAGAGCATTATGGACGACCATCATCAGGAGGAAGAGGTGAAGAGGAAGAGGCATAACAGGGAAGAGATCCCTTTGGAGGATAGTCGCAGTCTCTTCTGCTCATAGGACAGTTTGGAGGGAATCTAGGATTTTTGAACTGGACCTACCGTCAGTAGTGCAGAAGGAAATCCAAGGTGTGGAGCAGGAGCTCTGGAAAAAGCTTGGTAAAGATACCTTGCAGAAGGAATGCGGGAAGCTGGAAAATTGGGTCATGGACCCGGGGAACACTGCTGGCCATTTAACCCTGTACGAGCGACCTATTGCCCTTTACTGGGTAATGAAAAACTTGGTGGGGTATGCTCTTAGGGACCGTATGGAAAAAGAGGATCTGGTGCAAAAATCGCTTCAACCCAAATCCAGGGAGATGAACCGCAAGAATGAATTCTTGATGCAATCCATGGGCCTCTGTATTCTTGATGCTCCCATGACCACACCGGAAGAAAATCCGCAAGGCCGTTTATGAGATTTCCCTTCTATTTTTTTGTAATGTTGTTATTCTCTTTAGTGATCGGGGGTTGTTTCTCCTATGCAGTTGGTGTTTTTTGGGGGTTTATATCACTATGTTGTGTCCGTGTATGCTCAGTTCTCGGTTTAATAGTCTTTCTGTTAGGAATTTTTGGTTGATCTTCAGGATGTTTCGGCTGAAAGTTACAGCTTCTCTAAGTCGAGCTTTCGGCTATGGGTAGAACAGTCATACAACATCTCTCTTTCTTTGTAAGGCTTGAGAGCCTGGTTTCGCAGAAGATACAGAGAGCTTCGGCCTGTTTTTGTTTGAATGTAACCTCTCTTTATAAAATTTTCTGACAAGAAATATCGACTGCCCCTTTTTTTAGTAGAAGTGAAAAATAAGTGGCAATATTGGCTTTGAAAGTGTGTTTTTCTATTCGAATAGTGTGTTTTTTTACTACTTATGAACCTTAAAATTATAGTTTTTTGTTAATGTTGATATCTAGTATCCCAGGGTGACACTTGGAATGCTCAGATTGTGACACATGGCATATTTATTTTTTAAAATTAGTTTAAAGTTTGTATAAACGAATATTAATGATAAATGGTACCATTTCAATATAAACATATAGATTTAACTTATATAAATTTTTGGAATAGGTAATAATACCATTCTATATAAAAAAGTAATATAGTAGAATTATTATTTTTTCCTTGGAAAAAAAGCGTAATTTTATTTCATCTGTCGAGAACAAAATTACATTCTGTAGATTCACTTTTGGAGAAGTGCATTGTTGTTATTCATGACAATTTGTAAGACCTATAGTCTTATTCTGGATATCTTAAGCTTTTAAGGTTTTTACATATCAAGTTCAGTAACTGAAAGATAAAAACATGAGTGACTGCTAGAAATATTACATAGAAAATATATACAAAATGCCCACGGTAGAGAGAACACAGTTATGTGATAGAGCCAGAAAAAAACCTTACAACCATCTGAAACCAAAATATGCATCCAATGAAAAAGAAGGAACTTCCAACAGCTTAGATCATTCTATGAATGGTGTGTGAAATATAGTAGCATTATACGAATACTATTTTATTTTTTTAAATGTAATCATTCTTTATTTTTGTTTTTTTAAATAGAAACATTCTTTCTTTTTGTTTTTTTAAATAGAAACATTCTTTCCTTTTGTTTTATTTTAAATAGAAGCATTCTTTCTTTTTGTCCTTTTTTAAACCGGATGAAATCTCATAAAAAGAATGAAAAGTGTTTTTAGTTATTATCTTTTTCTTAATTAAATCCCTTCATGCTAGAAGGGTGGTATGAATATATAACCTTCAACCTGAAATTAAGTTCAGCCCTTCAAATTTGATCCCTGTGTGCCACTAGTTTTCTTGTTTATTGAAAGGATTGTTTTTTTTTAAAGCAAAAAAAGAGAAACTTTGTATTATATACTGGTAAAAAATAGTACATCCGTCTTCTTTTCACATTGCACTTATGAGACAAAAACTACCATATAGATAAATTCCCATGTCTACTATCAACCTTAGAGAATGAACATAAAGCCTTACTGTTTGACATCAAAATGGTCGGCATAGAAAAGACCCAGCCAGGTTGATAGATAGACTAGAAGGATTGCAACAAAATATAAATTTTTAGGGATAAGATCACATCAAACGATATCCGTAGGAACATCCATCCCACTCTAAACACTATGCCCCATATGTTCTCGTTGTGCCTTAACTACTGCAAGGCCCTTCTCATTTATTCTAATTTTTTCTCCTGTCCATCCTTGCCTTGGTGACCATGCCCATTTGATTCTATTTACATCGATCATCATATTTTCTTCTGCACCAAAAACCCATTGTTGCTTTATATCTAAGCAGTTTTTGTATAAGACCTTCAGATCCTTCGATGCTCCTGTTGGCTTCCACCATTGCACTTCTACTTTGTAAGACCCAACAGTACTAGCATCTGAATCCTGATAAATATTACCAATCTCCCTACCCAACTAGATTGCACAATCTGGATCTGGTGATTTCACAATGACCATTTGGCCCTTTACAACATCCACTCTTGGAATGAGTTCATCTCTAGGCTTGTTGCACACTGGTCCAACATAGAAATCCTGCAAAGCGGGAACATTTTCTTTCAACTAGGAATCCATAATTTCATGTTCATATCTTGTAGGTTCACTACTATGAATATCATGGTTTGTCGATGGCCAAAAGTTAGTTGATGACTAATCAACACTCTCGAAGGGACTGTCTACATATTTATATACAGGCTCCCAATAATTTAACTTGGGATGCAAAAATTGTTCACCTCCCTTCCCAATCCCTCGATTCCAGAATGAAATATATGTTTCTAGTACCCTTCATGGTGATAGCCTCTACATAGCTTGAATGATGTTTGGGAGGATACATTCTAGACAGTGAGATCCTGGCATTCCTTGGGATGTCAAGTTTCCACCTTTGACACTGTCGTACATGGATACTTGCAGTGGAGGTAGTGGGATCCAAGCATACTTTTTCCTGAGGATTTTTGTCGAGTGGCATTCTCACTGATGAGAATGCAATTCAAGCAATGGGACCCTGGAATTTCTTGTCTTTGGAGCGGTTATTTGCACGTTGGCTTGATGGAGCAAGACAACATTTCTTCACATGAGTTCGTCTACATTGTATCATGTTCCAGTTTCCTACATGGGGAACATTTATTTGGATGTACTTGTGGTTTTCTTGAATAGTGCATTGGAGGATGTATCTTGCATTTTTTGTTCATGCAGATCATTTGGAATCCTTCATTTGTGCTTAGTTTTCACACTAAGTACAAGGTTTGATGGTGGTAGCAGATGGAGCGATTCTTTGGGAGAATACGTGATTTCTCTAAAGGTGTAGTTGGGGATTTCTATGAACAGTTGGGAACATTCCAATTGTATTCACAGTATTTCATGTGAAATATTGTGAATGGTTGCCTCCTTGGAGGATTGATGATGATGTCTTCATGTTCGACACTTCCATGTAGTTGTTTGAGAGAGACCCATGGTGAGATTCGGTGTGGCTACTTTATTGAGGTAGGTATTCATGAGAATGATTGGGTTGATTTACTTCGCTCCAACTTGCTTGAGGACAAGCAATATTAGGAGGGGAGGACTGTCATGTCCCCAATTTTGGCCTATGGAAACTTGGCCGAGGTCTCCTAGGAAAAATTCATAAAATCAATATGGTGGCTAAAATAATTTAAAATACCTAAGTAAATTATCCTAAGGTACAAAAATAATTATTAAATGGATAATTAAGACACAAATAATTCTCAATTCGAATTATGGACCAAAAATAATATTCTGGGAATTAATTGGAGAATATTTTCCCAAGTCAAGTTGTAATTATGAATTTAGGTGGGAAATTAATGATTAAATTGGGTCAAAGGGCACTCAAGGAATGGCTAAGGAAGTCGGTTAGGAAGGGAAAATGCATGCTTTCAGATTTTGTTGATTTTGATGGGAATCTTAGTGCTACCTATACTTGGGTGATGCTCCCCTTTTCAATAGTTGGGTGATGTTCCCCTTTTGTATCTCAGTATCTAGTTGGATTTTCTCCAATTGGTGAAGTGGAGTTTAGCATCCCGCTCCTCTCATGGTGTTGTATTGATCCAGTACTGATGTTGGGTTCCATTGTGCTACATGATCACAGTTTCTATAGGTCTCCTACATCTCTCCGGTGGCCATATCAGCTGCTTCTTGTGATATTGAGATTCCATACTCAAGCTACCTCCATATACTTGTGTTCCTGGGCTAGTATCACACATTTTCTCATTTTTATTTCATGCAGGTGTATTTGGGGCTTCTACAGTGGATGATATGTTTTGCAAAGAATTTGGTGCCCATAGATCATCTTCCCTCTCCACTCTATTTTCTCTATGCTTCTATAATTGATGCTCTTTGAATCCATTCTAATGTACATGATCCATACTACTGATATCAATATATAAATCTCCCTTTGTTCCTATTGTGTCTCTCTCTTTTGCCTATTGTCTCCATATTGCATGTATATTGACATAAATTGGAATTAAGCTTAATTGACTGAACAAAACACATCCCCTTGTAAATATGATGTTACCTATGGTTATCCAACTCAAAATTGGTCCTGTACATACCCTCCTTGCATAATTTGGTTGAGGTTGTACACCATTTGGAAGCCCTTGGAAACTAGCTTCCTCATTAAGCCAAAATTGCCAATTCTTCAATCCTACTTTCCAAACTTGCTTCAATTGATCCTTGCGATTGTTAGTGGAACCCCATTGAACACCAGGAGAATAATATTTTCCACAGAGGTCCCGGGCTGGTACCTTTCAGCCATTGTTTTAGCCAATGGAGGCTTCCTCGGTGTGACAGACTCATGAAAGTGTCAATGATCAATGTGCTAGGAAATCCACCTCTTACCCAATGATATACATGAAGGAATTCTGAAATTTTCATCTATGTAATTTTATTCATACCACCTATAGTAATGTGTTGTAGAGCCTCTTCCCTTCCTGCACAAAACCACTCTATCCATGACCATCTTCATCACCCTTCCTCTTTCACTAGTCAAATTTGAGTATCTCTCATTGTTTCATCTCTAACGTTCTTCCAGAAGGTCCAATTCACAAACTGTAAGTTGCTACAGAAACCTGAGATTTTGTAGAATCCATACCAAGTGGTTTTACATAAAAATGAGTCTCCTAGCTACCTTTTTGGTCCATTTGGAAATTTTTACCCTGTGTTGTCCCGCATTTCCATACTCACTCTAAATCACTCCAAATCATTCCTGAACCACTCCCAATTTGCAAATAAGTTTCTCATTTCTTAATAAACCTTAAAAAATTCATGAAAAAGGTCAGTAACCATCCTATGTGTTCCCCAAGATTCCTCCAGCCTTGAACCTAACCCTCTTTGTCCTAGTTTTGAGTCTTTGGAGCTAGTGTGCCAAATATCTGATTTTGGTACATTACAGACTATACCTTTGGAGGACTAAGAGACAATATGATGGAGTTCAAAGCTTGCAATATTTTGAAATGATTAGATATGATGAAGAAGACCGTACTTGGCAGATATGGAGACAACTACTCATTAAGAGGGGGTGATTCTTCATCATACAATAAGGTTGTGGTTTGTTAATGTATTGGTAGAGTTTATCTCTATGTGTGTGGCTTGATTCTAAGTTGTAGGACGTTGTTGGATCTAGATGGAATTGAGATATTCTATCCACCTAAGTTATCTCCTAGTTTCGTGTGTGGTTGATATATTCTTTCAACAAGTTGTTAGTTTGGCTAAAATATTGTGTCTATCTTGAGGTGAAGCTTGATATATAAATATGTAACATTGTTTAATGTAATAGATCAATCAAGGAATTTTTTTTTGTGTGAAGCAACCATGTCTACTCTCCCATTTCTCTACACATAATGCATCATAACCTCTTACTAATGTTAAATGTTGCAATACGTTATGTCTCATTGCAACATAACCATTGATAAACATAATAATGTCACATAACTGTTGAAGAATTTCACAATGTGATATAAACACCAATGAAGATAGTAATTTGACATAAATCAACCAAGATGAATATTGCAATATCTCATAATCAAACATCACATTGTGACAAAACCATTTATCAATGTTGCAATATGACATAATCATTGATTAATGTAACAATGAGATTTAGTCATTAATGAATGTCATAATGCAGTAGAATCATCGAGGAATGTAGCAATTCGACGTAACTCCACTAAGATGAATTTTCCAATGTGACACAATATCTTATATTATTATTATTATTTAAATATCCTAATATGAGATAATCGAACATGGCAATGCGACTAACCATTGATGAATGCCATAATGACATATAACTATTTATCAACATAGAAATTCAACATAATTCAAACAAGATGAATGGTTAGCATTTTTTATGGTTGAATTAGTCATAGTTAACCATTACTTATGCATGAACCAATTTATTCAACACATGTCACATTATGTTTAAGCATTAGGGTGTTCCCATGAAGATGGGAAACATTTTTTGGCAAGAGGAGGGCAGGATTATGTTAAAAAAATACCTTGACCAAGCTTTTAAAAAATCAATCGAGGGATTAAATAAGTGCTCGATCAATCTATTTTAAAATGCTCGATCAAGGGTTAATAAAACCCCCAATCGAGCTCCATATCTCAATTGAGGGTTTTCCTAACACTCGATAGAGCATTAATAGCTCGATCAAGACATTTGATTTTGGAAGCTCGATTGAGCTATTGTAATGTCCCCAAATTTTTTCTAAGGACCACTCCATTGGACTAGGGTATGCAATGGACTAAATCACTTGGTAAAGTCATGATAAATTATTAAGGTATGATAAATTATTAAGGTGGTGGCATGGGTCACAAATTTGGATAGTATAATGTCCAATATTTGTGATTAAAGCAACCATAGAAAAACAATGGACAAGGAGGGCGCATAGGAGGATGCGTTGGGCCCCATATGAGTTGTAATTCCCCCAAATCAAGCCAAGCATCTCCAAATTCGAATTCTAATATTGAAGGAATCTCATAATGAAGGAATCCTATCTAATTGTAACTCCCCGGGATAAGAATAGTAAAGGAGGGCGCACTTGTGGAAGTGTAACTCCCAATGGGAATATATGACATATTATGACAACTTATGACATGTTGCAAGTACCTATGAAATCTTATGACATGTTGCAGGTCTTAAATTTAGACAACGAGGGTGCTAGAGGTTAGAGTGGGCCCACATCAAGATGTAACTCCAAAATCAATCTAATCCTCTCAAATTCAAATTTTCAAGGTAGATGAATTTATTATTTGGACAAATAAAATGAGAGGAAGTAAATGTGTCCCAAGGTGTCATTCTCTCATAAAAATAACATTTATTGATATTTTATTAAATATTTGTGAGAGATTTCTAGAATGAGCCACAAATGCTCCATGAATATTTATAAAAAGGGTGAAGACACAAGTGAAGGGGATTTTTGGTCATTTTAATTTTGGTATTGGATATCCATTGAGCCTATGAATATTGGGATATGTTCCCCTTGCTACCGAACTAGTTTTGGTGGCGAAAGGTTCCACCCTGGCTAGCAAGAGCGGAGAAATCACTTAGATTTCTCAATTGTGATTCATGTGAATGAGAGGTGAGGAGGAATCACTCAGATTTCTCAAGTGAGATTTAGTGGATGCAGGTTTAGATATTTTTTTATTTCTAGTTTGATTTCATCTATAGGTTTTTGGAATTTCAAGTTGTAGCAGTAGAGGTTTATGGTGTTTTTCAGGCATTTTGGAGTTGGACTTGTGGGTTCTTGCTTAAGGAGGGCACACCATTGGATCCATTTTCACATGAAGAGATCATTATTGGGAATTATATTACTTATATGTGACATAGGTAGCAATTTGGGAGGCTTCTCTATCATTTGGAGGTGTTTCTTGTTGATTTAGAGCTTGGATTGGTGAAGGAGGGCTGAAATAGTGGTTCTGGTTTCAAAACATTTGAGCATTTAAGAGATATGAGAACCATTACATTGCATTCCGAGCGTTTTTTCCAGTGGGAAACACTTTTTTTTCACTCAAAAATGTGTTCATATGACCGAGATGTGCCCATTTTATCAGATCTACTCCATTTTGTATCTCTTCTGGTAGAGGTTCGAACTTGTACAATTGTAACTGAGTATTTCATGAGTTTAAAGCTATGTTAGAGACATGTACTATTTTAATTAGTTTCATTAATGTTCCCATAGTGAATAAAAAATATCCAATTGTTTTCCTCATACGGTGTTCATATTTAAGTAACCAGTGATTTCATGTATAAATATTTCTCATATGGTTAAGCAATTTACAGTACTGATTGTAAAACTTTAATAGAAGTATGATGAGGTATGTTACGGAGTCAATTATATTTGTTTGGATGTATTTTAGTCTCGTTGAATATTTTTGGAAGTATTAGAGTCTATTAGGAGGTGTTTGGGTCAAGTTGAAATCCAATATTCCTATGTGGGGAAATCGAGTTAGTTTCTCACTAGTCTTGAGAGGGTGCCTTTCATACTTCCTTGGAAGTTATTTGGAGTCTATCAGTGGGTCACCTAGTTGTATTTGAGTCTATTTGAGTCCATTAAATTGATATTGGGATAATTTGAGTCACTTTGGTAGTGTTTGGGAAGAGTTGGAAACCTCGTGTTCGGTGTGGCCAAAATTGAACTAGTGTTCCTAGTTTATTTAGTAGCTTCCAATTTTATATCAGATATAATTTGGGACACATATCGGTGGAATATAAACACATCAATGATTTGTACACCTTTAATGGACATCATAAATACACATACACTCCACTGTTGTTGAACGAGAACATATCATAAGCCTTCAGAAGCCATTGTTTGGGAAAAAGTTGAAAATCAACATAATTAAAGTTGGAACCTTGGAGATAATATTCCTAATTTATGATTGGGGATATTACAGTGGTATCAAATCAGGTTCCTCGACAGTTGTGGGAACTAAGAAGAACATTGAATAAAGAAAAAAAAACCTGGAATAAGGTTTGCAGAGATGAGGTTGGAACCTGTTGCATAGGAGCTTGAGGAGAGCTTAACATGGGAAGAGCCCTTCTTTGAAGATGGTTTCATTTCTTCAGTGGAAGACAATGAAGGAATTGTAAGTATAGATGGAGGATTGCATTTTCTACATGAGTTGGAGGATTCTTTATGTGATAGCATATATAGTGTTGAAGGTGGAAATTATTCAATGGATAGACTTGTAGATGGAAGATTGTTACCCACTTCCCTTCATACCTCAACTATAGAGGAGACGAAGTTTGAATGGGAGAACATAAGGGAGTTCCATGAGAAGACGAACAAGACATATCGAGATATAGAGAATAATTTGCAGCAGTGTGAATCTTTACTTTTGGAGTGATGTGCATCAAAAATTATGGAAAGGATGTTTGGTATGTTTGCAAATAGTGCACCCAAAAGTTCCAGTGATGAATCTAGTTCAAAAGGTGGTGACTCCATTGTCATTGTTCAGCCTTAAAATGTACATGAGGATAGTAAAAATCATCCATCATGTGGGATTCCTAAAGCAAATAAAGCTATGTTCAAAAACTCTTTTCATCCATACGAAATTTTGGATCAAAGGGAATCACATATTGCAACCTTGAATTTCATAATGAAGTCAAAATGGAGGAGCACAAGTCACTTCTTAATGGCTGCAAAATGGAAGAAAGATATGAGGGAGATGAACATAAAGAACAAGAAACCGAGCCTACAATCAGTCAGTTTGAAAAAAAACAAAAATCAGCATTCCATTCCCCATCAGAGCTTCATTATGAAGTTGATGTCAACCGCACGAAGGGTGGAAATATAACAGCAAGGTATGATCATAATTCTTACTTTTGCAGTAGACATAATTCTTTGCATTGTCATGAGATAACAACCATTTCACGTGGGGATAATGATATTGTAAAGCCTTCTAATGTTGATTTGAATGTTAAATATGAATTATGTGTTGTGGATTTATGCCACAAGCATTCTAATTTTTTATATCATCCATTAGAATTTTATTTTGGGAAGGATGACAATGGCAACAAATCAAAAAATTTAGTGGAGGAATGTTCCCACGAGATGCAAATCTTGGCAGGCAGTTGAAGGTAAGCAAAGAGAATGTTGGGAAAACCATGAAAAGTTTTGATGACACAAATGCCTTGGTAACAGATTATTGTCGGAGAGATTTAGGGGCATATGATAGTTTTAAAGTAGAATCTTCCCTTGCATATTTTGAATCCATTTGAAAGGCAGTGGTATCCATGAAGACTAAATAAATACACCTGCTTTCCGATAGAGAGCATCATCTTAGGCTTACTGAGATGTACCATTTTTCATTACAATAAAAAGAAGGTGAAGTTGAAAGACTCACCCATGAGCTTGATATCACCCATGAATCCTTGAAGATCACACGAAAAACACTTCAAGAATTAGATATGGAGGTTGAACAACTTCCTAGGGAGATGGAAAGATCACACCCTCCCTCCTACACTTCAGAAAACTCGTTGTATATGGATAATTACATTCATGGTTTGATGCAGGAGGCTCATGTGGGGGTTGAGCATGAAGATATTTCATATTTGCAGGTAATTGAGGAGAGAGTTGACATGGAGAATGTTGACCAAGTAATTGTTTTTCATCAATAGGATCATGAGCTACCTCTATGGGAGAGAGACTTAGTCATGGAGGAGACAAATGTGTACACTTTATATGGACCATCCATTAGAGGAGGATACACATCCATGATTTGGTGGATATATGTATGACAAAGGTGGATACACATTGGGTTCAAAGCATAGAAACCAGTGTTCAGTCTTGTGAGCAACAATAAAGGCATCCATTGATATTATCTAATGCCTTCATTATTCATGGAAGGAGATGGAAGTTTCATCTGATTTAGTTGGATGGGACCAATGTCATTGATGTGAGACATATGACCAATGCGCATATTTCACAAGAGGAGTTTCATGTGTTATTGGAGAGCATGGTAATTTTTAGGGGCGAAATTTCGCCAAATGGCTATTTTGGGGTTTTTTTTTCAAAAAATAAATTTGCAATTTGGTCATTTTTAGTCTCTAATATCTCCTATATCTACATAAAACATGTTTTTTTATCATAATATTCGCCAAAATTTACACGTTTCAGTAGTAAATTGTATTTTTCATATTTAATATTCGCCTACCTATATATATGTTTTTTTCAATCCAAAATAATCGCCTATAATATTATACTTAAGTATAATATTAGCTTCCTTAAAAAATACCTTGTTGGAGAGGCTTAGAAGTTCCAATAAGCATTGGGAGTGATTCAATTCCAATTTGGTGGTGGGATCCTAGAATCCTTCAGAGTACTGGATTTTTTCGGATGACAATGATGATTGGAGGGGTACATCATAGATAGTGGGATCCTAGTATTACTTGGTTCAGTAGTTTAGCAACTAGCATAGGTGGTAGATCTAGCCATCACTTTCAGGAGCCTGTCCATGTGGAGCATAGAGTTAGTTTCCTAGGTGGGAAACCCTATGATGGATGGATGCATTGTTTTCTTGCCGGGTGGCTTGGGAGACTATAGGAGGCTCTTTCTGTGGAGACTATGCAATCCAGAGGTGGATGCAGTAGACACTGCATTTCTCAAGTTCATTTGGGACCCTGGGATCATTCATGGACTCAGTTGTTTTAGTTGGGTTGATGGAAGGATAGTAGGAGACATGGAGCTATTTCTTGAGGAGATTGTTAGAATTCATGAGCGGCTGAGAGTCATGGCCAGTGATTTAGACATACTTCCTTTTCCTATATTCAACATAGAGTATGGAAGTAAGATGGTATATTTCACTTGGATGCCTATGCATGCCACTATCCATGGTGGTATATTTAGTTTTCATAGATTTTTTAGTTTGGATATCCAGGAGAGGGAGATGTAGATAGAGTATGACAGTGGGATGGTTATGATCAAATTCACACAAAAGAAACACAGTGTCCCTTTTGAGATTAGTTGGGGATCTTAGATTTATAGTGCAAGGTAGATTTCCAATAGCAGACCTCGAGTTGAGAGTCAGTTCCAGCTTTCATATGATGAGATTCTTAGCAGACCAGTTTTTTGGGGATTTGATTGACTAATTGTAGTATAGTTTTACCCTTCTTATTGGCATTGGTCAGGAGGTTTCCTATTCCAATGCTTTGCAGGACCATACAGTGAGCAGGGTATACTTCACCTCCTTTCGATTGACTTGGAGCCATGATACCATTTTCAACCTTAGTGTGGCTCATATTTTGGACTATAAAGTGATGACTTTGTCCACTTGAAATTGTATCTTTATGAATAGTCATCGCTAAGGAAGGAGGAATAAAAATTAATGTGCATAGGTTGGGGAAGGATAAAAATCACTACCACACACAAATTGAAATTGCTTAAGGACAAGCAATCTTGGGCAGGGAGGACTTTAATGTCCCCAAATTTTTGCTAAGTACCACTCCATTGGACTAGGGGATGCAATGGCCTAATTCAATTGGTAAAGTAATGATAAATTATTAAGATAGTGATAAATTATTAAGGTGGTGGCATGGGTCACACATTTGTATACTATAATGTCCAATATTTGTGATTAATGCAACATTAGAAAAACATTGGACAAGGAGGGTGCATAGGAGGATGATTTGGGCCCCATATGAGTTGTAATTCCCCCAAATCAAGCCAAGCATCTCCAAATTTGAATTATAAGCTGGAAGGAATCTCATAATGAAGTAATCTTATCTAATTGTAACTCCTCGGGCTAAGAATAGTAAAGGAGGGCGCACTTGTGGAAGTGTAACTCCCAATGGGAATCTATGACATCTTATGAAAAATTATAACATGTTGCAGGTCCCTATGAAAACTTATGACACCTTATGACATGTTGCTAGTCCTAAATTTAGACAAGGAGGGCGCTATACGTTAAAGTGGACCCACATGAGGATGTAACTCCCCCAAAATCAAGTTAATCCTCTAAACTTCAAATTTACATGGTAGATGAAGTATTTGGCCAAATAACATTAGAGAGGAAGTAAATGGGTCCCAATGTGTCATTATCTCATAAAAATAACATTTATTAATATTTTATTAAATATTTGTGAGAGAATTCTAGAATGAGCGGGAAATCCTCCATGAAGATTTATAAAAAGGGTGAAGACATAAGTGAAGGGCACTTTTGTTCATTTGAATTTTGGTATTGGAGAGCCATTGATATTCTCAAGCTTTGGAGATCCCCCTTGCTACAGAACTAGTTTCGGTGGTGAAAGGTTCCACCCTAGCTAGCAAGAAAGGAGAAATCACTCAAATTTCTCAATTGTGCTTCATGTGAATGAGAGGTGAGGAGGAATTGCTCATATTTCTCAAGTTATATTCAGTTGATGCAAGTTTATATCTTGTTCTATTTATATTTAGAATTCATCTACATGTGTTTGGAATTTCAAGTTGTAGCAGCAGAGGTTTGTGGTGTTTTCCAGGCATTTTGGAGTTGGATTGTGGGTTCTTGCTTGAGGAGGGTGCATCATTGGAACAATTTTCACATGAAGATATCATTCTTGGGAAGTATATGACTTCTATGTGACATAGGGAAAATTTTGGGAGGTTGTGTTAAAGTTACAGCATCATGAGTCATTCTCCAAGTCAATCTTGTGCACCAGGATTGAGCCTCGTGTGTCGAGGTAGTGCCTTAGGAAGCCTGAGTTGGAGTCAATAAACTTGGAATAGATTCTTGAGTTGGACTCAAGAATGACTAATCCTTATGTATAAAGGATAATCCTCATGTGTTGAGGTAAGTGCTTTGTATGTCAAAATGATGATGTTGTATAGTGTTGGTTTCCAAGGCTAAGGTCTTGTGTGTCAAGATAGATCCTCATGTGTTGAGGTGGTGCCTCATGTGTTGAGGTAATGCTTTGAATGTCAAAGCATGAATCGTGTGTGATGTACTACTAACCATGATTTAGATATTAACTCTCCTCTGGAGACTGACCACATCTAGAGTGAATTACTTTAGCATATGACCACTTGGAATGATAGTAGAAGAATATGATCACATAATTGGAAATATATCCTTAGTATATTT
The DNA here is from genome assembly GCA_027924585.1 of Larix kaempferi. Taxonomy (NCBI): domain Eukaryota; kingdom Viridiplantae; phylum Streptophyta; class Pinopsida; order Pinales; family Pinaceae; genus Larix; species Larix kaempferi. The sequence continues at coordinate 31,898,259 of BSBM01001005.1, forward strand.
GATATGATAGATAAATTAAAGTTGTTACATGTGGGCCATGCAAATAATACAAGAGATAAAGATAAGTTTGAGAACTATGATTGCTGAGACTAAACGACACATTGCACATTCTAGAGGTAATTGGTTAGTCTGTGATTAAAGGAGGCCATTGTAAGGAAAGGAAGAACAAACAACAAGGACGATACAACAATGCGACACAAAAGAGAATGGATGCAAGAATTGATGGACCAAACATTGCTCACAGATATCTTATAGAATCCATCAAGGGATGATCATGCGCAAGCAGTTATTTGATGAGAAAGGCATTCAATGTCGCGCAAATTGGAAAGGATGATGTAGTCGCCAATAATAAATGTTGAACTTAATGAATTTTAGGAAACAGTACAAAAAGAGGAAGTTCGATTCATTGCACTGTGTTGCCTTAAAATATTTCAGTATGAAAACAACACGTCACTCTTACCACACAATGTTAGGAACCTATGTCAACCCTTCTCTTTACTATGTTAGTATATTGTTGTTGGACGCATATGCTTTGTAAGTCGTCCCGTAGTATTTGTTGATCCATAGTTTATATTAGCCCATAGTATTGACCCATAGTATTGGACGCATATGCTTTGTAAGTCGTCCCGTAGTATTATATGTCCCATGGTTTTGACTCATAGTATTGGGCATAGACTTAGTATATAAGTGTGTGTTGAGGTCATTGAAGGCACCGTGAAGTTAATTGTATTGAGCTTGCTCAAAGGAGGTTGCCCCCTCAAAGTGGCCCATGATTAATATAAAAGTGATTCTATTCTATTATTTCTGATATCTCGTGTATTTGCATTAATTAATTATTGCAGGTTCATCACATCTGGTATCAGAGCACTTTCTTGGGCTCGTTGGGTGGAATTTCTACCAAATTTTTTTTTCGCATCTGTTGCAGCTTCGGATTTGGGAATAATCCCTATCCGCTTAACTGTGGGAAGTACTTGGGCATAAGCCCTAAAACTCATTGTGAGGAGTACCACAGGAACCCCAAAGTAGCTGGCCCATTGAGAGGACCTGCCAGCGAAAAGGGCAACGACCCCTACTTGATTGACTAGTTCCCACCCGTGAGGTAAACCAAGAGCTGTCGTTTGTGGCAAAGCGGTTATCAGTTTCACCTGAGCCGTGGAGTGAGGGGTACTGCCCCAATACGCAAGCCGTCAGACAACATTGGTGTCCGAGTGAAACACCTGAACTGTTAGGAAGCCGTACATACCTGGGGTCCATATCTATTTTCAGTTGAACTGTTGCCGATCACTTCTGCTCCAGATCCAACCGTTTCAGATCTATTCTGAAAGTCGTTCCAGATCCAGTCGCCGTTTCAGATCCAGCCGTTTTCGATCCCTTCCACGCCGTTGCAGATCCATCTGTTGCGGATCCCTACCGCGCCGCTGTTGCCGATCCATTTCTGGAAAAAATAATAATAATAATAATAATAATAATAAAATAAATAAAAATAAAAATAAAAAAATAAAAAATAAAAAATAAAAAATAAAAAATAAAAAAAATAAAAAAAATAAAAAATAAAAAATAAAAAAAATTCAAAAATTCGGGGAACCCCTGTCATCCCATTCTGCATCTTTCATTCCTGAGGACCCTATCCCCAATTCCCCTTCCCATAGCCCGAAATCCCACATTTTTCTATTCTTAGGGTTTGCCATAACTTCCTCAGATTTCACCCAATCACCTTCAAATTTTACCACAGAGTTCCTTTCTGAATTCTGCTTCTTTGTCCCTCTCTGCCAAATTTTCTCATTCTATCACCCCGCTTCTGAAATCCCCCTTTTTGCTTTCTTGTCCTTTCGAAAGTGTCCAAAATCTAGGCAAACCCCAATTACCTATCAGATTCTTTCCCCAATCCAAATTTCCCTTTACTAAATCAGCTTCTGTTTGTGTTTTTCTACCCATTCCACCCAAAAAAAAAAAAAAAAAAAACCTGGTTATGGTTGTCACCCGTGCAGGAGCACACACCATGGAGGAAGCACTTGCAGCCATCCAAACCAAACTCCAAGATCTGGATGCAAAATTTCTCAGCCTCCATCTTCAGCATTCAGCCATGAACAATACCAAACAACCAGAATCTTTTGCAGCCACCGAGTTCTCTTCTTCCAGCAATTTTCGTGTGCCGAAGCTTGATTTTCCTCGCTTCAATGGTACTGATTTGACTGGATGGATCTATCGAGCAGAACAATATTTCAGTCTGCATAATACTTCTGATGCCCAGAAAGTTCCACTTGCATCCTTTCATTTCGAACAAGAATCCCTTCAATGGTACCATTGGTACATCAAAGCTCATCCCGAGCCAAACTGGACAGATTTTTTCCAACTCATTTTGCCACGATTTGGTCCTAGTGCTTTTGATGATTTCACAGGAGCACTCACTAAACTTCACCAAATTGGCACAGTGAGAGAGTATCAGACAGAATTTGAGAAATTGACCAATCACACAGAAGGATTGTCTGATGAATTCTACAGGAGTTGTTTTATCAGCGGTCTCAAGGATGAAATCCACTCAGAGGTCAAAATGTTTTGTCCTAACACAATGATGGAAGTCCTAGGGTTGGCTAAGCTAGCCTAGGACAAGATTGCAACTCAACAACGCTCCAAACCCACCTTTGTTCCCTTCAGAAATATGGGTTCCCAACAACCTCCCATCACGCCTTCTCCTCAACCAACTCCTATCAAGCATTTGCCTGAAATAGAAATGCAGGCACGCCGAGAAAAAGGGCTTTGCTATAATCGTGATGAGAAATTCACTCGGGGACATAGATGTGTTCAACAAAAGCTCTATCTCTTGGATGTGGATTCTCTTCCTGCCTTAGAGCTTGGTGAAGAAGCTACAGATACAGTAGATGATCAGGTCGACATTCAACACCCGCCTGTTGACACCCCATCTCAGGACGACCCACCCGAGATCTCTCTCCATGTTGTAACCGGCGTCACCACCCCACAAACAATGCGGGTCAGGGGATACTTCAAGAAGCTCCCTCTTACCATACTCATTGATTCTGGTAGCACTCATAACTTCATTGACCCTCGGATTGCCAAACAGGCTGATTGTTTTGTCCATCCTTGCTCTAACTTTGAAGTCATGGTTGCCAATGGGGGCACCTTACCTTACAAAGGGAAGTGTCACAATGTGCGTATATCTATGGAAGATTATAACCTACGCTCTGACATGTTTGCCTTGTCCTTAGACGGATGTGATGTGGTTTTGGGTGTTCAATGGTTACGCACACTTGGCCCCATCTTATGGGATTTTGCTGAACTTTGGATGCAGTTTAAAGTCAATGGGGCACAACACAAATTTATGGGATTGCAACCAGGGTCTCTCTGCATCATCAGTTCACATCGCCTGGAAAAAATCCTTAAGAAGAATTCCCATGGTGTCATCGCTCAGCTCAATTCCATTCAGATGCACCCATCTACAATCTCCACTACTTCCTTGGATAGATATGCAGGTATCTTTGCTGAACCAATGCGCTTGCTACCTTCAAGAGGCCTTTTCGATAAGAATTTAGCCACATCTACCTCTCAACAGGAAATGATGGCTATTTTGCATGCAGTATAGAAGTGGCAGCCATACCTATTAGGGAATTATTTCTGCATCAAGACTGATCTCCAGAGTCTGGAAAATTTTCTGGAACAATGGGTCTCCTCCCCAACGCACCTGAAATGGGTTATCCAACTCATGGGTTATTCCTATGTGATCACTTATAAGAAGGGTAAGGACAATATGGTGGAATATGCTCCTTCTCGCACAATTGATGACCCAATTTCTCTTACAGCTCTTTCTCTGCTTGTTCCAAATTGGTTGCAATATGTTCAACAGGGCTCTCTCTTCTATGAACTCCATGCTTCTTCAACAATAGGGCACTCTGGGTTCTGCAACATGTATGACCGGGAACAATGTAACTTCTTTTGGCAGGGACTAAAAATGACAATTCAACAGATGGTGGCTGATGCTGATACTTTCCAAGTCAACAAGGGTGAAACAACACTCCTTTCGGGATTGCTCAAACCCTTGCCCAACCCTACACAGCTTTGGCCAACTATTTCTATGGATTTCCTAGCAGCACTTTGGTGGTACAATACCACATCTCAAAGGACACCATATGAAGCAATCTATGGAAAAACACCGCCAGTTCTTCTTCCATACACCCTTAGCAGCTCCCTAGTTCAGGAAATTGACTCGGTTCTTCGAAACCGCGATCAGATTCTTCTCATTCTGCAGGACAATCTTCACATGGCCAGAATTCACCTGAAACAACAAGCCGATCAACACCGTTCTGAGCGCATTTTCCACGCAACTGATAGGGTTCTTCTTCATCTACAGCCGTCCAAGCAATCCTCCTTGACACCCCAAAGGCATCAGTGGCCCGAAATGCAACCCAAGGATGCTACCGGGGAACCACTCCTTCAGATTTTGCAGCAATTTCTCCAACCAAAGCTTTGAGGACAAAGCTTTTTCTAAGGGAGAGGGGATGTTAGGAACCTATGTCAACCCTTCTCTTTACTATGTTAGTATATTGTTGTTGGACGCATATGCTTTGTAAGTCGTCCCGTAGTATTTGTTGATCCATAGTTTATATTAGCCCATAGTATTGACCCATAGTATTGGATGCATATGCTTTGTAAGTTGTCCCGTAGTATTATATGTCCCATGGTTTTGACTCATAGTATTGGGCATAGACTTAGTATATAAGTGTGTGTTGAGGTCATTGAAGGCACCGTGAAGTTAATTGTATTGAGCTTGCTCAAAGGAGGTTGCCCCCTCGAAGTGGCCCGTGATCAATATAAAAGTGATTCTATTCTATTATTTCTGATATCTCGTGTATTTGCATTAATTAATTATTGCAGGTTCATCACACACAAACTGAGGTTCATGTCCACCATATGGAAAATGTGCCATGTCTCATGTTGGATGCGACTACATTAAATGCGACAAAGCTCGGTGACAGCGTAGTAAATACAATAGGTAAAGAAGTATGGTGCATGAAGAATAATGCAAAATTAGTAGTTAACAGGAATGCACTACGCAGCAGGAAAGCATGGAAGACAACAAATATTATTGCGCAAGAAACATATGGTGATGCAGGAACAAAATATCATTGTGAAAAGTATGGTAACATTTTGTGATAGGAATATATCTACTTCAGAAAATGAAATAAAATATAATTATGAATAAACACTGAACAATGAAGCATAAAGACAGGGGCAGTTATCCCACGAAAGGTCAGAACTGTTCAGGTGCAAAAAACAAGAAGAAGAATTCTCAAAGTGCAATGGACCTCTTTGCCATTGATGTCAAAGGGGGATAAATGAATGAATTTGTTGGAGCAAAGGATAAATGCATGACGTAGTTGGAGCTGAGGAGAAATGCATGAAATTGTTGACTGAAAAGAAATGCATACATGAGGATACAAGCAGAAATGCATAAAGCTGATGCATAAAGAAAACATGAGAAATGAAGAGCAAGAAGTATGAATCAAATGTGAAAGAGCATGAAGTGTTGAGGACTACATAGTATGAAGACATCAAAGAAGTAGATCATGAAGTATGGATCATACATGAAAGAGCGTGAAGTCTTGAGGACTGCAAAGTATAAAGACATCAAAGAAGCATAGCATGAAGCATGAAGCAGACGTGGAAGAGCGTGAAGAAGAATACTTGAAGACATGTCATGCAAATATGATCTGTTTAGATACGAGAGGAATTTGTATAGTATGCACAGAAATGACAGAATTATTGATAAAGAACACAATATCCAAAAATCCCAAAGAGTTTAGGGGGAGCACATACACAGGAGGAGCACTGCGACCAGAACACACATGAAGCAAACAACTCAAAGAAAATTAGACACAACTTCATAAGGTGTTGACATCAATGCCAAAGGGGGAGATTGTTGAGCATTGGTTGTCATTGATGTCAACTAAAGATGATGACCATCATTCAATTCCAAAGAGGATGTCAACTAATTCAGTATGAGTCACTGATATCAACACAAGTCAAAGTGGATACAACATTCCAACATAAATATGAAGAAGCCACTTTAAGGAAGTCTACTGCACATGATTGAGAAAGCATGAACATCATAAGCATATGTGCAAGAGGTGAAGGTGATAGATATGCAACTTTGGAGTATACATAAAAGCACAAATATCTGAAGAAGACAAGAATCATATATGTGCAAGGTGATAGACATGGATGCTATCCTGAAAAAGTATATCTATTCACTGCATCCCTTCTATTTGAAGATGTTTACATTGTCTTAGAGCATATCTAAAAGTGAATATGTGAATCAAGGATGCATTAAGCATGAAAATTTGGAGTATATCTAAGAAGGGCATTCCAACAGAAGATGTGTATCAAGGAGACATCATACATGAGCCAGTCTGAAGAAGTACATAAGATGATACTTCATACATATCCAAAAGGATACTTCATGAAGATTCAGTTCAAGAAGGAAAACAAGCAATGCACTCTATATCATGGAGTCCTTGCGTAGCTATTGAGTCCACCAAGATACACCTTCTCATGAAAAACAACCAAGGAATTGGTTGGACAATAGTACAAGTGCTCAAACTGCCAAGAAGATGATTGAACCAAAGGGACAAGCAAGCTAGCAAGTATAAGTGTTGCTTTGTTGATGGTTGGGAGTGCACGGGAAGAAAGGAACATCATATGGTCAGAAAATCCTGAAAGCACACAAGCACAACCAATCAAAAAATGCATTCAGGTGGTGAAAAGTACACAAGTTCCTAAATGGGTACGGGTTGAATATCACATATGAGAAAGTTCCGCGACCGACAAATAGCAAATGCGCATGTCCCACAAGTAATGATCAAGCATAGGTCAAAGCCCCATCAAAGAGAAGTTGGAGTGTGCCAATTTTCGTAAAGTTTCAATACAACAAGAGCGCATCACCCAAATGCAATGATAAGCATGGGTCACAATCCCACTAAGCAGAAGTCATAAAATGTGCAGACTATGCAATTGGTGATAACACAAGGGCACATTACCCACAATGGATGGTACAACAAAGATCATGGACATGTAAAATATAAGGTGAAAGATTGCAAATATACCATAAGGAAATGGTACATCTAGAGGAAAATGGTACACCACCAAGGTGCAAAGTACCACTAAGTTGTGGACCTTAAGGGCACTTGATAAATCAGAAATGGCATATCAATAGCGCAGATGATGACATGTGGCATATGCATGATCGAAGAAGTATGGAAGAAGGAATGCCATGACCAAATTTCAAACATATAATCCGTGCAGGACATGTATAAATAGAGATGCAAGTTGGAGATTGGAAGTAAATGGAAAGAGGAAGAATATTGCAAGTTTTATGAAAATTTTAGTTTGTTTTTCGAGGCATCAAGGGGCTCAAGGATGGAACATAATGATCTAGACAAGATTCCAATGTGCACATGCAACAGAGTGAAGTTTTGATGTTGTGCAAAAAGATGTCGAAACCTTTGACAATTGCGCAAACACGGACGTGAAGAAATGCTGAAGAATGTGAAAGTGTTGGATATCTTGAAAGACTGTATCACAATTAGCACGTCGACAGTCACAGAAGTTGAAGAGACAAAAGCGCAGAGAAAAAATCGAAGATTATCAGATATTGCACGGTTTTCTAGCTTATGCATATGAACTGAAGTGAAATTTTGCAAAGTTGAAGACTAAATCTGATGCACACCAACAAAACAATAGAAAAATCAGACAGGTGCATCAAGATGAAGATGATCTAAGACCAATGCATTATACTTAACAAAACAATCATTTGAAGGACGGGACATCACATATTGTCTGAAGGACCGCAACACTTAATTAAAATGGACACATCATAAAGTGTGCAGTTATCTCGTTTACTAGTGCTTCATTTCAATACAACATATCATCAATTGAAAGCACAGTATCAATTAATCATTGCAGTCACATAAATAATAATTTTGAACCATAAGCACAGACTGCAGCATCAACAGAGTACATAATCCATCAAGTAATTCATCAGCCGAAGTGTTATTTTTTAGACGAAAGAGAATTCAAGTGATATATGCAGAGCAATGATAGAATACAGTCTGCATACAAAGTTCATGCACAACAGAATCATCATCAGAAGACCTAAAGAATTGTGCAGAGTTAAAGAAGAGCAAGGCAGTAAGATATATAAAACACAAGGGTGGTCGGACGGGGCAAGGAGACAAGGATTTGGAGCTTCCTTCAGGTTGGTTCCTGTAAAACAACAAGGATACAGGGAGTCACAACTTCCTTCAGGTTAGTGCCTGTAAAACAAAGTGACAAGGGGTTGGTTCCTCCTTCAAGTTGGTGCTGGAGAAAACTCAGGGGGTTGGATCCTCCTTCCAATTGGGCTAGTAAAGTTACACAGGAAGTTGGTGCTTCCTTGAATGTATTCCTTCCAATTATAAAGAATCATTTTGTGGTTTTCTCCCATTTGGGTTTCCACATAAAATTTATGTGTATTATGTGTTGATAATGTGGTGCATGTACATGTGAATGTTTATTTATTGATGCGTAATAGATGATGAATGATTAAGTAAATTTTAATCTGTTAAAGAAGGTAAAATCTGCTAATAACTGTGCTAATACTAATTCACCCCCCTCTCATTATTAAATCTATTCCAAAAATTGGTATCAGAGCGAGTGTCTTCAGTAACAGATTAACATCTGGAAGATAGATTATTGCACAGAAAGCAGAAATGGATAAGCAAGAAGGCCTTTCTACAAACAGAGCACCAAGGTTCGACGACACCAACTATATTTTCTAGAAGGTACGAATGGAAGTCTACTTACAACCTTTAGTGCATAATTTTGGCAATCTACAGTCGATGGCTATGACATCCCCACGGTAGTACCAATCAATCCTGCGCAAAGGTGACTATATGAAAGCAATGTTAGGGCCAAAAAATGCTATATTATGTGGTTTGGTAGGTGATGAATTTGTCAAGGTTATGCACTGTGCATCAACCAACGAAATTTGGGACAAAATCAGAGGCATATATGAAGGATATGACAAGGTAAAGAAAGCAAAGCTTCAAAATTATTCCGGACAGGTTGAATCTCTAAGAATGAAATATGAAGAGAACATTACATCGTACTTATTAAGAGTTGATGAGGTAGTCAATGCTATCAAGAGTCTTGGGGTCACCTTGGATGAAGAATCAGTGGTACATAAGATATTAAGAACTCTTCCTCAAAGATTTAATTCCAAGGTTTCAGTGTTATAATATCGATCCAATCTTGATGAACTAACAAATGATGAACTTCATGGGATTCTCACAGCATATGAGATGAGAACATAAAAGGAAACTCCCATCAGAAAGGAATCATATTTCAAGGCCACAGGTATGGAAAAGCATGATCATGAAAAATACTGATGTGATGAATCATATGATGAAGAATCAAAATTTTCCAAGAAGATGAAAAGAGGACGAGGCAAGTATAAGAAACATTTACCCTTGAAATATTTCAGGTGTGGAGGAGTAGGTCATTATGCCTCAAAATGCCCTTACAAGAAAGAAGACAGTGACAGTGATGAAGAATCTAGAGCACATGATGAAAAGATTGTGCATTCTCAACACAGACCTGAGAATAAGAGGAGAATTCCAAAACAAAGGAAGAGTCTATATACCGAAGAAGGAAGCAATACATCTGAAGAAAGTGATTGCGACGAAGAACCTAAGATAGTGTTCTTCATTGCCCAAGTGGTAGAAGAAAGTAAATATGAAAGAAAGAATAACAACTCAAGGACTACTCCAGTTGCAAAAAACAATCCAGGATCACTAGACAAGTTTTTCTTTAGTGGATCGTTCAAGACACCTCCAAACCAAGTCACACCTCCAAAACCTATTGAAGAGGTCAAAATGGTCAATCATTCCGATGATGATGACACTGCAGAAATTGACTGGGAAAGTGAACTAATCAGTGCAATGGATGAGTTAAATAAGTTTAAGAAGAAGAATAAGCTACTACAAGAACAACTATCAAAGTATGAAGAACATGACAAACCATGTCAGGAATCTGTTGAAGTAGATATTTGCGAGAAGATAACCAGTTGCAAGTGTCAACTGAATTGCACACAAGAAAATATTCAAATACTTGATAAAGAAAATTTTGTACTAAGAACCTCACTTGATGAGTTAGGGAAATCACAAATATGTCTAATCCACTCGAAGAGAAGGACACATAAATACTTTGCCTAACATAAAAGTTGATCAAGATAAAGGGAAAGAAGCAAGTTAGCACTGATCCAATCTGCACACAATCCAGATCTGAGGATGAAGTACACAACAAGTTGAAGGACAGTACATAGGTTTTGGACAGGATTCTAAAAGATCAGAGATCACCAGAAGACAAAACTAGTCTAGGATTTGCAAAGACACCAGGGAAAAACTGCGACAGAGAACAACGTCCAAGACATGACAAAAATTTTAGGTATGATAAATCCTTCCGTTATAATTACTTTCAATATACTAACCAACGAAGGGTCAACAGAGTGAAGTGCGCAAGATGCTATCATTTTGGCCATATTGCAAAATATTGTGAAATTGTGAGATGTTATTCATGTGATCGCTTTGGACACAAAGCTATGTATTGTCGAAGAGCAGTAAACTGTCCGGATGAAAACCCGTTATGCAAAGTCTATTTCAATCAAAGAGACTTCAGTAGGAAATCTCCATTGCAGAATGAAAGCAAAAGCACGCACAATAAAACTTTGATCATAAAATATCCGAGAAGTGCGCAAATGATGCAAATAAATCTGTAACATACCCATATTTTTAGGTCAATAAATTTTATGAATTCTTAAAATTTTCATAAAGAATGTTTAACAATAAGAATTATACTAATTACTTTTAACATAAAGTTGAGTAATTGTCAATATTGTCAATACATACATTTGCAACAAGATATAAATAACAAGGTCATCATCTTTTAAAATAGAAACACATATAAAGTATACTTACAAAAAAACCTAGATGATATTCATCATATAATAGTAGTTGTTCATAAGGGAAATAAGTCCGCTTATTAAAGAAAATAAATCCTAAGATCAATGTTATTTAATGTGCATAATATTCTATCAACTTGTATTGAAATAAATAAGAGAAATAGGACACATAAAGTATGAACCATGAACACATTTGACAAAGGTACAAAATCCACAAGCCATTTAAACATTACACAAATGTGACACAACATAAAGAGAGAGGCCATTTTTAAGGTGGTTCACCCAACTTGGGATACGTCCACGAAGGGTTGTGTTTATGTATTTAAAAAAAATAAAGTGAAAGATTACATCTGGCAGCACATTGTTGCCATACTCCTTTCACTTCATCATCGCCTCTCTCATGGAGAGCATTTATCAAGGCCAACAAACTAACACTAACATTAATCAAGAGATCCATATATCTATATATCCCTAAGTTACTTGCAAAGGAAAAAATCCTCCTTCTTTAGGAAAAAATAGGCAAGTAGCAACATAACTAGCTACATATATATAAATAGATGTTCCAGGTATCACCTGTTCCGAGAATATGGTAAATGGTTGGATACTTAATTGAATATGCCATGTAAAGGTAAAAGTAAACAATTGTTCTCTTGGTATTTTAGGTTTTTTCTAAAAGTAACCAATAATTCTCTTAGTATAACCGCGATCAAACAAATCGAAGTTTGGGAACCAGTATCAAATTAAAAATGTAAACGTTCAGGATTCCACCCAAGTCATGCTGTGCTTGTACTTGTGTTTTCAAAATGGAGACTCAAGCCAGATTTAAAGGTTGCGGACATCCACAATTTCACTGGGGTCATGCCTTGCTCATACTCATGTCTTCGAATAGAGACCCAGATTCATAACATATATCGGTGTTTTTATTTATTTTTATTTAATTTTATTAAAACTATATTGTCATAGGTTTGAATGCGATGAGCAGACAACCGCGTACCCTCATCCCCAAACCATCAAATGCAGAAAACAAGTCTAGGAAACCAAGAGATCGATTTCCTAAATGGAAATCGCCCGATCTGATTTGGCAGTATAAGACAAGGAATTACACAATCTGGAAAATCCAATCATCCCAATAAAACAAGGTAATGCAGAAACATACTGAGTCTCGGAGTTACAAGCTTCCCTATGGATAACTTGAAAAATACATACTAGTGAGGGATAGAGATTACGTTTCTCTGTTCCGGAAAAGTACTGGGCATTACAAACGGCGGTAAGGCATTTTCTAGCTGGATCAGTTCAGGGCTTCCAGACTCTTTGCATTCTCCAGCAGAAATCTTTCTGGCACAGAGCTGCCTCCCCTTCGCAAAGATGTAAAGGTCACCAGTGCATGGGATGGATCCGGAGGAACTCATCAATTCTTGTACTATAACAAGGATACCTGGACGGTATCTGGTCAAAGCATGGAACTGAGTCCTGAAGGAGACGCCCGGATTCTTTCATTACTTAAGACAAAACTATAGAACTGCAATCCACTTGTGCATAAATACAACCATGGCGCCATCTCCCCTTCATCGGGTTACTGAGACCGTTGAACCCCTTTGGATCGATCACCCTTATCACCTGCAAAATCCTGGGAAGAGATCAGTTCGTCTCTCTCTACTCGCATGAATGATTTTCCTTTTTTCTCAGTAAGGAAGTCGTGTCCCCCCGATAGAATGTGACCCTGCCCTTTTAAAATCTACCAGCGGCTGTCTACCTTCGAAGGTTTGTAATGTCCCCATTCAAATAATTGCATAGTAAGACAATCCCATCAATCCTACTAGTTTCCTAGGTTGGATGGGCACATGTGAAATTGTAATAAGGAAGCTAATAAATGATGTTTAGACATTAGAAGGGTTCAAGTATTTAATAAATATGGTGAATAAATAAATTCAAGAGAAATTCTAGGTGGCAAGTGGTTTTGGAGACATATGGAGGGTGTGGGACCCACACTAGCTTGATTTTTCAATGACACATGGCATCTCTCTCTTGCTAATTCGAATTCATGGGAAGGTGAACACTCTTGGGTGAGTTGGTAAGTCATAACACATGGAATTGAGCATCTTAGGTCGAATTGGGATGGATTGGTAACCTCCATGGAAGATAAAGAGTCAAATTGGAAGTTTGTGGACACTTGGACTAGATTCCCTAGCCCCTATGACACCAATGATGGAGAATCTATGACAACTATGACAAATTTCAGACCTGACCTCTGACATCTGACCATTATGACATGTCATCCCCAAAAATAGGCTCAAGGAAGGCGTTCATGGGAGTGGAAGAAGCCAAAGAGACTCAAATTCGAATTTGGGAGAAGATGGAAGGTTGGAACTAGGAGACAAGTGGCAAACGTGAAATATTTCCTAAGTGGAAATCTCTTGAAGCTATTGAGAGGATTTCGACCCATAGAAGGATAATTTTGGTTATAAACTATAGAAATCAAGTATGAGAATGGCTTTTGATGATTTGAGAAAAATTGCATTTGTGAAGAGAGAGCTAGTGGATGACTAGTTTCTTGCCTTAGCCAATTTCGAGGGTGAAAGATTCCCATCCAAGTTGGTGTTTGGAGAGGCCACTCAGGTATTTCATGGTGCTTTAATGGAGTTTGTATTTTTAGGTAGCAGCTACAAGAAGTTTCATGGTTTGGTTTAGTGCAGCACTTTCTCTCCACTGTTTCCATTTTTGAAGGCATATTCATGCTCCTTGAGGGAGGGCGTTTTTGGTGAGCTCTTGTGATTCTTGGGAGAGATTCTCATTATATATTTCTGATTGTAATAGCTTCATATCCTCTTTTCTTAATATTCATAAAGTATCAGGTCTAAATACCCACTGGTTGTATGCAAGAATATTGATTAATGAGCAAACAATGTCCATTTCCCCAATGCATTGATGTATGACACTATACTGTTGATTATTTCGAATGGATGGATGATTCTCTGATATATTTGTGATCAATATATTTCCATGGATTTCTTCTACAATTTTCATGTACTCTACTTGAGCATTTGAAGCATTTTTACTTAGTTTAGTTGTATTGGGAGGTGAAATAGTGTCATTTCCCCAAGGGTCGAATTGGGGATTCTTTCAATTGAATGGGAGAGGATGAGAACAGTTGTAATAATCCATTAATGGTTCATATGAGACCTTAATAACATACTTAACACATTACATACCTCTGTTCATAAATTTGAGGGAGTTTAGAGGCATTTGGGAGGCCCTTTTCAGTGTTACCCCTGGGGGATTTGATGCACGAATTCCTAGTCAAAATTACATATATTGGTCAGAATATAAATCAAGTTTTCAGAATTCTTTGGAGGACCATAAAACATCCCTGAACCTAATATTCAATTCTAAATATCATTCATACACTCATACAAAATATTTGGGAGCATTTGGGTTGATTTGGAGGGCAAAACAGTAAAACTAGTCAAAGGTCGAAATTGGTAAAAAAAGTGGAAAATTGGGCATTTTCTTCAAATTTTTAAAAGAGGATATTACAAGTGGTATCAGAGCATGGTCTTGGAACCTAATGGTATTAACAAGAATCCAAACAAATAAACCACCACCCTTTGAATCAGTAGTTGAAGAAGTTTTGGTTGCAGAAGAGATAGTAGCAGAAACAGAGTTTTTTTCTAAAACAATGGGTAGAGAGGAGGAGGAAAAATTAAGACATAAGGAGGAATTCATTGAAGCCTTAAAACCATGTTTTGAAGAAATTACCATGGTTATGCTAGAGATGAATAAACAAATTTTTTAAAGTTTCGAATTGTTGGGTAGCCAACTTTTAGGCAAAGGGATGATAGGAGATAACAGTGGTTCACATTCAGGGGAAAAGATAAAAGGGAGTGAGCATATTTTTTCAAGCATGGTACCACATAATAGACCTGATGAATTCCAAAGCACACAAAAGCATACTGCACCTAAATTTCTCACACCGAAAGAAGAGCCCAATATTGAGGTGGATTATAAGAAACTAGTAAATGATTGGAATGATTTGAATGAAGAGTGTAAAAGAGGTGTACCACTCAGTGACTACATTGATGCTATACAAAAAATTAAAAGGAGGAAAGACAATAGGATTCCATTCCAAAACAAAGAATTAAATAGTGCTATTGGAAAAATGTCACTTCCTACTTTTGATGGTTCTTCTCAAAATTCTGCTAACACTTGGGTGCAAAAATTGGATGTATATTTTCAGCTGAATCCTATGTTGGAAGAGGATGCATTAAAAATGGCCATTTTTAATTTGGAAGGAGATGCCAATGAATGGTGGTTTCATGGGCTGAAAACCTTGGGTCATAATCCAGGTTAAAACATATGGAGAATTTGTTGACAGGGTACTAGAAAGATTTGAACAAAAAGATCCAAAATTGCCTTTCAAATAACTAGCTCAATTGAAGCAAACTGGGTCCCCTACTGAATATATGTTGGACTTTCAAAAATTATCAGTCAAGGTAGCTGATGTATCTATGGGAAGATTAGTATTGCTGTTCACTGAAGGTTTGTCTGAACCTTTAAGAGGTTTGGTCAAATCCCACAATCCAACTACATTAAAAGATGCAATGAGCTTGACTAGGGATCTCCAAAATGTGCTTCCTAGAACGAGATTTCCTCCCAAGCCTAGCTACAAATTTGAAAAGAAACCTTGGAAAAGGGATGGATATGATAAGAAACCTTGGCAAAGAGAGACATTTGAAAGGAATAAAAAAGAAGGACTAAACAGGGATGAACTTAGAAAAAAGAAACTGTGTTTCACATGCTTCCAACCATGGACACCAGGGCACAAATGTACTAAAGGAAAGGTTCAATACATAGAAGTATTTTCTGATAATGAGAGGTATGGTGGGGGCATGGATGAAGATGGACATATTTCAGATCAAGAAGAGGCATATGAGACAACAGTAGAAGAGGAAAGACAAGAATAAAATCAACCTTCACCGGACAAAGCAAGAATGGCAGTACTTTCAGCAGTACCTCGCTATCATACTATCCGATGCAAAGGTGTGGTACAAGGACAAAGAACTTCAGTTTTGGTAGATGGAGGAGCCACCCATAAATTCATTGATGCGGAGATGGTGGAGAAAAGAAATATACCTATTGAACCATTTGATGGCTTCACAGTTGTCATTCCTGGTCACAACACAATGCAATGCAAAACATGGGTTCCAAAGCTACAAGTCACCGTAGGTAACTATACTTTTGTTGATAGTTTTTATGTGGTTGATGTTGCTAATACTAATGTGGTTTTGGGAGTGCAATGGTTGTATTCAATAGGATACCATACAGTAAATTATCAAATTCCTGAAATTAAATTCCAAGATTCAAAAGGAGTACAAAGAGTTGTGAGAGGGAAACACACTTATCCAAATCAAGTAGTGACTTGCAATAGTATGAGATCTATATTGAGGCATGGGGATATAGAATCGGCTGCTGAATGTCATATTACATCTCCCAAGCCAACTATAAAGATTTTTGAACACCCAAAGGAGATAGAGAGACTTTTGCAAAAATATGAAAAGGTTTTTAGAGACCTTCCACATGGTAGACCACCAGATAGGGGGGTTGAGCACAGTATTATTTTGGAGGAGGATACTTCACCCATTCAGATACCACCTTATAGACATCCTAAAAATTTCAGAGATGAGATTGAAAAATCCATCCAAGAACTCCTAGAGTTGGGACTCATTAGACCAAGCTCTAGCCCTTATGCTTCTTCAGTGGTGCTAGTGAAGAAAAAAGATGGAACATTGAGAATGTGCATAGATTTTAGAGCCTTGAACAAAAAGACTATCAAGAATAGGTATCCTATTCCTAGGATTGATGAGCTCATGGATGAGCTACATGGGGCCAAATACTTCTCAAAAATTGACCTTAGATCAGGGTATCACCAAATTCGAATGAAAGATGAAGATGTGCAAAAGATTGCTTTTCGATGTCATTTTGGCCACTTTGAATTTCTTGTCATGCCTTTTGGGTTAAATAATGCTCCAGCCACATTTCAATCATGTATGAATAGGATATTTTGCAAGCAACTAATAAGGTTTGTTTTGGTTTTCTTTGATGACATTCTCATTTACAGTAAAACATGGGAAGAGCATTTGCAGCTGTTAGAGATTGTGTTGAAAATTTTGCAAGAAGAGTCCTTATTTGCTAAGTTATCAAAATGTGAATTTGGGATGAAAGAACTACTGTATCTTGAACACATTATTGGGTAGGAAGGAGTGAAGGTACACATGGAAAAAATCAGGGCTATCTTGGAATGGCCATCACCAAAAAATATTATTGAATTGAGAGGCTTTATTGGCATATGCACCTACTAAAGAAAATTTGTGAAAGGGTTCTCCAAGTTGACTTCTCCACTCACTGATTTGACTAAGAAGGATGCTTTCAAGTGGGATGAAGAGGCTGAAAAGGCCTTCCAAAAAATGAAAGAGGTAATGAGTAGTTGTCCCATACTTACACTTTCTGATTTTACTAAACCTTTTGTTGTGGAATGTGATGCTTCAGGTGGAGGAATAGGGGTTGTCCTAAAGCAAGGCCAACACCCCATAGCCTTTGAGAGCAGAAAGTTGCAGCCTCATGAAAAACTTTACTCCATCTATGATAAAGAAATGCTGGCCATTATGCATGCATTGGCCAAATTTAGACAATACTTGGTGGCCGACAAGTTTGTGGTGAAAACTGACCACAATAGTCTAAGACACTTTCTCACCCAAAAAGATCTAAATGAAAGGCAACAAAAGTGGGTAAGCAATATTCAAGCTTATGATTTTGATATTAAATATGTCAAAGGAAAGAATAATATAGTAGCAGATGCTTTGTCAAGAAGACCTTCTTTTTCTCTCATGGATATTGCCAAGGATTGGAAAAACATGCTACTAGTTGAATATGCTAAAGACAAATTTGCTTGTGATGTGTTGGATGGAATCAAAGGGGATGATAAATACAGGATTTTGAATGGGTTGATATATTATAAGAGAAGAATTTATTTAGTTCACAACTCCAAGCTCAAGTACCGAATTTTGCAAGAAGCACATGATTCCCCACTAGCGGGCCATCTGGGGATCTTCAAAACTTATAGACAGTTGAGGCAAAGATTTTTTTGGAAGGGGATGAAGGAAGATGTTCAGAAGTATGTAAATGAATGTAAAGTATGTCAACAAAACAAATCAGAACTTACATGTCCAGCTGCCCTATTACAACCCTTTCCCATTCCGGAGCAAAAATGGGACAGTATCTCCATGGATTTCATCACCGGGTTGCCTAAATCTTTGGGTAAGGATTGCATCTATGTGTTACTTGATAGGTTGACAAAATTTGCTCATTTCTTTGCTGTTACATCATCTTTTAGTGCTGCACAAGTGGCTGATATGTTTTTCAAAGAAATCTTCAGATTGCATGGGCTCCCCAAGAGCATTGTCAGTGATAGAGATAGTAGATTCATGGGTGCTTTTTGGAAAGAGATTTTTAGATTGGTAGGCACTCAATTGACTCCAAGTACCAGCTATCATCCACAAACTGATGGACAAACAAAGAGGGTAAATCAATGGTTGGAAGGATACCGAAGAAACTATGTGGGAGAGCAGCAAAAAGCATGGGAAAAATGGCTACACTTGGGTGAGTTTTGCTACAACACCACTTATCATATGTCAATAGGAATGTCTCCTTTCAAAGAATTATATGGTTATGATGCACTTACATTAGCTGAAATTATATTTGGTGATAGTAGAGCCCCAAAGAGTAAAGATTGGGTGGAAGAGAGCCAAGAAATTTTAAAGCTCTTGAAAGACAATTTGCAGGTTGCTCAAAATCAGCAAAAACAATATGCTGATAGACATAGAGAAGAAATAACCTTTCAAGTCAATGATTTAGTATATTTAAGGTTGCAACCATATAAACAAACATATCTAAAAAAGAATGGAGCAGAAAAATTAAAACCAAGGTACTATGGGCCATACAAGGTAGTGCGGAAGGGTGGAGAAGTAGCATATGAACTAGAACTTCCGGAAGGGAGTAAAATCCACAATGTATTTCATGTTTCCTGTCTCAAGAAAGCCCTTGGTCAGCAAATCATCACTTCAGAAATACTTCCTACTTTGGATGATGAAGGTCAGCTCACACTTGTTCCGGAAAAGATTTTGAAGACACGGGAAAGAAGGTTGAGGAGTAGAATTATAAAAGAATATTTAGTGCAATGGAAGGACTTACCAAATGAAGATTCCACATGGGAAGAGGAGAAGATTTTGCAGCATCCAAATTTTAAATTGCTTGAGGACAAGCAATCTTGGGTGGGGAGGACTGTAATGTCCCCATTCAAATAATTGCATAGTAAGACAATCCCATCAATCCTACTAGTTTCCTAGGTTGGATGGGCACATGTGGAATTGTAATAAGGAAGCTAATGAATGATGTTTAGACATTAGAAAGGTTCAAGTATTTAATAAATATGGTGAATAAATAAATTCAAGAGAAATTCTAGGTGGCAAGTGGTTTTGGAGACATATGGAGGGTGTGGGACCCACACTAGCTTGATTTTTCAATAACACATGGCATCTCTCTCTTGTTAATTCGAATTCATGGGAATGTGAACACTCTTGGGTGAGTTGGTAAGTCATAACACATGGCATTAAGCATCTTAGGTTGAATTGGGATGGATTGGTAACCTCCGTGGAAGATAAAGAGTCAAATTGGAAGTTTGTGGACACTTGGGCTAGATTCCCTAGCCCCTATGACACCAATGATGGAGAATCTATGACAATTATGAAAAATTGTAGACCTGACCTCTGACATCTGACCGTTATGACATGTCATCCCCAAAAATAGGCTCAAGGAAGGCGTTCATGGGAGTGTAAGAAGCCAAAGAGACTCAAATTCGAATTTGGGAGAAGATGGAAGGTTGGAACTAGGAGACAAGTGGCAAATGTGGAATATTTCCTAAGTGGAAATCTCTTGAAGATATTGAGAGGATTTCGACCCATAGAAGGATAATGTTGGTTATAAAATGTAGAAATCAATTATGAGAATGGCTTTTGATGATTTGAGAAAATTTGCATTTGTGAAGAGAGAACTAG
Source organism: Larix kaempferi (assembly GCA_027924585.1). Taxonomy (NCBI): domain Eukaryota; kingdom Viridiplantae; phylum Streptophyta; class Pinopsida; order Pinales; family Pinaceae; genus Larix; species Larix kaempferi. The sequence goes on from BSBM01001005.1 coordinate 31,918,374, forward strand.
TGGATGACTAGTTTCTTGCCTTAGCCAATTTCGAGGGTGAAAGATTCCCATCCAAGTTGGTGTTTGGAGAGGCCACTCAGGTCTTTCATGGTGCTTTAATGGAGTTTGTATTTGCAGGTAGCAGCTACAGGAAGTTTCATGGTTTGTTTTAGTGCAACACTTTCTCTCCACTGTTTCCAGTTTTGAAGGCATATTCATGCTCCTTGAGGGAGGGCATTTTTGGTGAGCTCTTGTGCTTCTTGGGAGAGATTCTCATTATATATTTCTGATTGTAATAGATTCATATCCTCTGTTCTTATTATTCTGAAAGTATCAGGTCGAAATACCCACTGGTTGTATGCAAAAATATTGATTAATGAGAAAACAATGTTCATTTCCCCAATGCATTGATGTATGACACTATAATGTTGATTATTTCAAATGGATGGATGATTCTCTGATATATTTGTGATCAATATACTTCCATGGATGTCTTCTACAAGTTTCACGTACTGTACTTGAGCATTTGAAGCATTTTTACTCATTTTAGTTGTATTGGGAGGTGAAATAGTGTCATTTCCCCAAGGGTCGAATTGGGGATTTTTGCAATTGAATGGGAGAGGGTGAGAACAGTTGTAATAATCCATTAATGGTGCATATGATACCTTAATAACATACTTAACACATTACATACCTCTTTTCAGAAATTTGAGGGATTTTAGAGGCATTTGGGAGGCCCTTTTCAGTGTTACCCCTGGGGGATTTGATGCACGAATTACTAGTCAAAATTACATATATTGGTCAGAATATAAATCAAGTTTTCAGAAGTATTTGGAGGACCATAAAATATCCCTGAACCTAATATTCAAGTCTAAATATCATTCATACACTCATACAGAATATTTGGGAGCATTTGGGTTGATTTGGAGGTCAAAATAGTAAAACTAGTCAAAGGTCGAAATTGGTAAAAAAAGTGGAAAATTGGGCATTTTCTTAAAATTTTAAAAAAGGGATATTACAAGGTCCGTCTGGCGCAGAGAGGATTTGGAGCACCTGGAGGTCGAACCCCCGTTATGTGGCAAAATAGGAAACAAACTTGTCTCCCCAAGATTCTCCGCCAAAACTAAAACTTATGACAATTTAATAGCTAACTTGTACCCGATTGAGGAGTCATAGGTCGTGTTTCATAAAAATAAATGACAACATTTCCTAAAAATAAATGGGGTTTTCCCACCAAAGCAAGAATTGACAGCACTTGTGCAAAATAAACTTGACGAGTGGAAAGTAGTCCTCAAACAGTTGTAGTCGATAAAATCTAGGACAAAAGGTGACATACCCTCAAATGTCTCTAAGGGTAAGGTCTCAAACTAAGGTGTTCTTCTTCCTTTAATACATATACATGCCCTCGATTAATGTATAAATATGAATTTTAACTTTCTAGGCTTTTATGCTATTTCCCTTTCTTTTTATTAATAAGCTTTTGGGTTTTCTATTTGATATATTTATGTATCTATATATGTATATATCTATACCTATATTTTGCTAACAAATATATCTATATAGTATATTTGAATTAGAGATACTTCTTTCGCATTCTTGGTCGAACTTAAGGTATTAATCATGTCTAGAATTCTAACTTATAAACAATATTAACTAGCCTTATGCTAGTAGGTAGGTAATCCTAACCAATGCTTGGGCTATTTTAGATAAATAACAAAAAGAGAACTTTAACGTTATCTTAATTTGGGGAATTAATTATATTTTTCCGACACTCTTGTTGAGGTGTAATTTATTGTGATATCTAGTAAATCCACTTAGTTTTACTCTCGTATGCATGCATAGCTTTATGCTAATAGGTAGGTCGTGGAAGTCAATATTAGCATACGATGAACAGCTGTCATATAGACTTAAGATAATGACCTTATGACCTAAGGTATTAATTAAGCCATTTCACCATTTCTCTGGTGCTTGCAGCCTTTGGATGACCCACCGTCATCATACATGCTCCTCTTAGTGAATTCCGTTGCCCGTCGTGTAGTCCCAGCACAACAGTCAGTGACGTAGTTCTACAATTTTAAGAATAAATACCATTACATACAACGTTTTACTGGTGGGGCCTTGGCCTTGAGCTCCTCACCATAAACGATTACAATAATTATTTACAAATTATTAGGTCAAAAGGGATGGATGTTACATAATCCTGGAACAACAAGCAATTGATTCTGTTATTTTTTCACAATTTAATTCAAGATTATCTAGGATCTTATCTGAGAGAATAACATGCACATCCATTCAAACACAAGAGAAAAGAGACACAAATAATTTCATCGGGGAAACCATAAAGGAGAAAACCCCACAAATTCCTCAGAGATAGACAATACAATAAACCCCAAAAGTAGAAATGGTCTCCGGTAGTTTCTCTCTTCTTCACTTGTGCGAACTTGTCCTCCTACTCACTTATGCAAACTTGATGATTGAGTGAATGAACAAATAAGAGAGGCACCCTCTCTATTTATACTTTATCTTTCACTTGACTTTTACCCAACTAGGTCACCCCTAGTTGTACTTGACTGGGCCGACTTCTCTAGAAGAGTCTAATAACCCATAGACAACTTAACTCTGGGGTTTAATGCCTTGACATACAAAGGAGGATTAACCTCAATGAATTTACATGGCTCAATTACAATAAAGACTCTCCCGACCAGAGGAATAAACATCTCCGTTGGAGGTACAATAATAAAATACAAATACAATATAAATTATACAAGTGAATATCTTCCGAAGTTACAATTACATTAACACTCCCTCTTAACTAGGAAGGTATTCTCTTGACACAGTTCATCAGCACAAGTCTTCGTCACTGGATCATCATCAAAGCTGGATCATCATCGTCACTGTTGCTGCTATCTCGACCATCAATTTCCAATCTACTCATCATAGGAAGTTCTATAGAGCCGTCCCTTTTTCATGTTGGATGTAGGCTTAGCCTCCATGTAGGTATTCATCATCTCTATGAGCAAGCCATCAAGTAGGTACATCTCAGGACTTATTATATGCCACTGCAGGATCTCCCAGGACTTATTATATGCCTCTGCAAAACTTGAAAAAGCATCCTAGGACTGATTATATGCCACTGCAAAACCTGCAGGATCTCCCAGGACTGATTATATGCCACTGCAAAACCTAAAGGAGCATCCCAGGACTGATTATATGCCTAAGCAAAACCTGTGTAACCTACTGTCTCCTCATCGTCGACGGAGCACAACCCAGATGCACATCACAATGTCTCCAGTATGGGAGGACTTTCTTACCACCATACGAGACCCCGTCTACCAACATGCGAGGAATTTCCTACCAACATGTGAGACACGACACTTACATCAACTGACATCGGAGGAATTTCCTACCACAATTCGGGAATGGCCCAACCCTTACATCTACACCATGGGAGGACTTTCCTACCACCATGTGAGAATGGCTCAGCCCTTACATCTACAGCATAGGAGGACTTTCCTACCACTATGGTAGAATGGCTTGGCCCTTACATATACCAACATAGGAGGAATTTCCTACCACTATGCGATAATGGCCCATGTGCATCTGCGTCTTCCGGACTCATCACTTCCCCTTGGAAGGAACCTCGATATGAAGTACACCAAGCTTCTCTCTAAAGTATTCAAACTTCACTTTGGCTAGCGGCTTGGTCAACACATCGGCTATCTGATCGTCTATCGCAACATACTGGAGCTTCACTGCTCCTCTCTACACCATATCCCTGATATAGTGATACTTGATCTCAATGTGCTTCGAATTGTCATGGAACACTGGGTTCTCATACAACCTCACACAACTCTAGTTGTCGCAATATATACAAGTCGCATCCAACTGGAGATCAAACAAATCAGATAGTAGCTTCCTCAACCACACTGCCTCACAACTAGCCGAACAAGTTGCGACATACTATGCTTCGGTTGTACTCAATTCCACGCAGGACTGCTTCCTGCTAAACCAAGATATCACACCTGATCCCATACTGAAGAAGCACCCCGAAGTTCTCTTCCTATCAATGGAACTACCTGCCCAATCCGAATCAACATAACCCTCCAGGTTAATATTCTGATTCGCATCATACTTGAGCCCATAATCAATTGTACCCTTTAGGTACATCAGAATATTCTTTGCAACAATCAAGTGAACATGTCTCGGATCCGTCAGGAACTGGCTCAATGTGTTCACAACAAAGCAGATATCTAGTCTCGTATTCGTCAGGTACATCAAAGATCCAATCATCTGACGATACATAGTGGAATCAACCGACTCTAATGAAGCATCACTCGATAGCTTCAGGTTCGATGCCATAGGTGTGGCCATTGCCTTGCAGTCCATCATCCCAAACCTATTTAGGATCTCTACTGCATACTTCCCTTGTCCAAGGAAGATTCCATCCGCACTCTACCACACCTCCATACCTAGAAAGTAATGCATCATGCCCAAGTCCTTCATCTCGAACTCGACAGCAAGCTTCCTCTTTGTATCTGCAATCAACCCATCCTCTCCTGTTACAAACAGGTCATCTACATACAGTAGGAGTATCACTGGGTTCCCTTCCTCAACCTTGTAGTAAAGGTTGGAATCCGCTTTACTCTTAGTAAATCCCAAGCTAGTCAGGAAGCTATCTATTCTGTCGAACCATGTCCTGGGCGCCTGATTCAAACCGTACAAGGATTTCTTCAATTTGCACACATGAGTCTTCCTGTCATGTGTCTCAAATCCGAGTGGCTGCTCCACATACACTTCCTCTTCCACTACACCATTCAGAACGCCGTCTTGACATCCATCTAGTGTATCTTCCATTTCATCACTGCAACCAGAGCAAGTACTGATCTAATGGAAGTGTATCTAGCTATAGGTGCAAATGTTTCCTCATTGTCTATCCCTTTTTTCTGGGAGAATCCACATGCCACAAATCTTGCCTTGTGTTTTTCTATGCTTCCATCTGTAGCATGCTTGATCTTGTAGATCCATTTGGAAGTCACAACAGACGTCCCTACTGGTCTCAGGACCACATCCTAGACATCATTCTTCATGATCAACTGGTACTCCTCAATCATGGAATCCTTCCATTCTGTCTTCTCAGCTACTTTTTCATAGTTGGAAGGTTCTTCGTCAATGATGTCACACAACAGGGCTACATAGCTGTAGTATGGCCTCGGTCTCTTTCTTTCTCTGTGCATTCCTTCTGGAGCACCATATCTCTATGCATCTTGAATTGCTTCTCGTACCCATGTTGGTTTCCTCTTGTGAGAATTCTTCTCACGTGGTGGATCTACAGGTTCTTGTGTGTCTTCCATATCGCGTTCTTCATGATCTTCTGGATTTACTTCATTCATTGTTGTATCTCGGATCCTGGGTACTTCTGGTTCTTCAATGTCTTCAATAGGTAGCTTTCTGGATTTGTGATATGCTGAGTCTTCGTCGCTTGTTCTTCGAAAGAAATCTCTCTTGTAGGTGATGGTATACGATCTTTCCTTCAATTCAAGTTCAATTGCATGATTAGAAACATCTCATAGTTTTCAGAACAAATTATTATGCATAAAGACATGGGTCATACAGTCATGCAATTATCTTAGCCAATGCTTCAATACAACATTTATCCATATCCCGCAACTTTCTAGATTCCTTCCATCTCTACCAGAACATTGTTAAGAGTGTGCACTACTCCAACATGTTAGCAAAGAGGTTTCAATCTAGATAAGTATCAATGGAGTGTTGTACAATACCATAGGCCACTTACCCATTACTTGCATATCAGTAGTATCTTGTTCATTAATGCAACTTTTCTAACATGCATAATCTACATCCTAAATCTAGGAACATAAGTATGTACATGAATGAACAACATCATTTAAGTAATCATATATACAAGAAATGACAATTCAAATACTTATGTTTGTTTGGTTGTTGGGTGGACTCCCTCTCAATCTTTGCTTCGTTGCAGGAACTACTGGAGTGTGCTCCCTCTTGATCTTTGATTCCTTGCAGGAACTACTGGAGTCTCTAATAGTGTGCACATTAACCAATGCTTAAAAAGGATGAGAGGTTCTTCCATAGATTATTGATCTTTATTTGTTTTCTGGAGTCTGACTCTACAGTAGCTTCTTCTACTCCTTTCATGTAATACTAAAAGTCATCTCTAGCTTCACCTTATGAGGTGGAACCTTCTAAATAAACCATTGTAGCTGGTTACCTTCATTATAATATATATTCTCCATCACTTGAAGAATATTCACTGTATTCTTTGGTTCTCTTTCTTGCAGGTTCATCATCTTCCACGGTGTGAGCATGGTGTCTTTTCTTGTTGGTCTTCTTCTTGTTGCAGGCACTTCTATTTCTGGTACAATCTCTGGAGTAGTGTCCCTTCTCATCACATGTATAGCATCTAATGTTAGATAGATATTTTCTAGATCTTCTAAAGTTCTCCCTCTCACTTTGGTGGTGATGCTTCTCCTTCTTACTGTGGTGAGGATGCTCCCTCTTGGTGTTATTATTCCTGGTGTGTGTTGTGAGAGCCTGGTCTTCATTACCCATCTTCTCTTCTCAAGCTAAAATTCAAGCTTCTTCCTATGAGAACTCCCCCCACATCCTACTGAAGGTGATCAAATTTCTTATTGCACATATTCCTTGAATGAAGGAATCCCATGACATAGGAAGACCATTCAAGGTGGTCATCACTATTTATCCATTCTCTATATCTTCTCCCACATCTTCAAGGCGTTCCTTTATCTGAGAGACCTTTGTAAAGTAGGACTGCATGGTCTCTGCATTTTGTATTTTGACATTCTTCAATTGGTTCCTCAATGTCATCTTCCTATTTATATTCCTTCCTTCAAATAAGGTGGTCAAGGCATCAAACATCTCTTTAGGTGTCTTCAGAGATGACACATGTGGTATGCGATGGTCCTTGATAGAATCTGCAATGATTCTCTTAGCCTTAACTAGGTTCTTCTTGTGTAAGGCTTTAGCCTCATCTCCCTCTGGAACTGGAACCTCTTCATTCACATAGGTGTCCGATTCAGTATCTTCTAGGACAAGCCCAATCCTATACTTCCATGCTCGAAAGTTATCATCCCCTTCAAGCTTATCCTCAAGCTTGGTGTGGTGATACATCTTTAATGAGAAACTCAAATGGAACAAGAAAAGCTTTAGGTATTACCACTTGATTTGCTGAAACTAGATCTGGAGTTGACTGGCTTAGGGTTTGTTAGAGAAACCCTAATTTTTCAAAGTTGGAATTTGGAACTTCTGGTTGGACAGATAGATGTGCCTCCTCAAGGAAATTTTTCCAATGTACTCACTTCCATAAATCAGTGAACAGAAACCCAAAATATTTGATGCCCTAGTTTTCCTCCGGTAGTAGTGACAGGCCAAAAAATGAAAATTCTCGGAATTGAATTCTGCTTTCACAGGAAGATTCTCCTGGATGAGGTGAGTATGCTGGTGCACTTGGTTTCTGAAGATTCCATAAATTCACCTTAGAAAATTGACTTGTGAATTTCAGATCTGTAGTTTTTGGCTTTTTCTGGTTTTCTGATTTTTCTGGTCCAAAGTCAAATTAGGGTATGACTTATCTCGGGGTTCTAACCAACCAAAAACTTCGATCTTGGTCTCAAAATTTCGATTTTGATGAGGAGCATCTCCTTGTGCTGAAAGCACTCCAAAATTCCTCTTCTGTGAAAAGCCCTAATTTCCAGCAGTAGTGATAGGCCGAAAATTGAAAATGCTCAGAATCAATTTCTGTTTCGACAGAAAGATGCGCCTTCCTTAGGTGAGTTAACCTAGCCTCCTTTTTCTGATGATCTGTGGAGAGAAACCCAAAAATTAAGAATCCCTAGCTTCCGCAGCTGCACAGTGTCTTCTGATACCATGTTAGTTTTTGACAATTTAATTCAAGATTATCTAGGATCTTATCTGAGAGAATAACATGCACAACAATTCAAACACAAGAGACAAGATACACAAAGAATTTCATCGGGGAAACCATAAAGGAGAAAACCCCGCAACTTCCTCAGAAATAGACAATACAATAAAATCCACAAGTAGAAATAGTCTCCAACAGCTTCTCTCTTCTTCACTTGTGCGAACTTGTCCTCCTACTCACTTATGTGAACTTGATGATTGAGTGAATGAACAAATAAGAGAGGCACCCTCTCTATTTATACTTTATCTTTCACTTGAATTTTACCCAACTAGGTTGCCCCTAGTTGTACTTGACTGGGCCAACTTCTCTAGAAGAGTCTAATAACCCATAGACAACTTAACTCTGGGGTCTAATGCCTCGACATACAAAGGAGGGTTAACCGCAATGACTTTACATGACTCAATTACAATAAAGACTCTCCCGACCGGAGGAATAAACATCTCCGTCGGAGGTACGATAATAAAATACAAATACAATATAAAATATACAAGTGAATATCTTCCGAAGTTACAATTACATTAACAGATTCCTCTCTGGCTAGTCCCATAAGGACGATGGGAGACAGTTCAGTTCAAACACGATGCCTCCTAATGAATTCAAGAGAATGTTTAATTAGGTGTGTAGTTAGATTGTGTAATTAGAGTATTTGATGTTAGGATATGTTCAATATGTGATTATGTCGCAGATAAGGAAGATTGCATACATATACAATCATACATGTATCGTGCATACCATAGAACATAGAAGCATAATATATGGTTCAGTTGCATAGAATATAAGCAGAAGATTTTTGCACGAAAATATGAACACTGCTAAGAACATGAAATTGCGTGAAACTAATCTCTTTCATTATATTCATAAATTGGAGCATGGTTACAAAATTGCATGAGTTAATAATACATATTGAAGCCATGAATGCCATATACAAAGTAAGGGAGAAAAATTGACAATGCCGAGGAATTCTACAACTGCAATTCAAGGTCAAGGTCTAAATCCGGCCGTCTCGCAAGTCGCAATTCCAAGTCCACTAGAACCAGAGAAGAACACTCAGGGGCAGAATGAAGAGGAAAAATTTGCAGAGCTACAAACGATGACGAGTCAACCTGCTGAGGCCATAGATGAGACAATTCTTGCAGAATTTGTTGTTGCTAACGCTCCATATTGTCAACCCTGCGAGTCAGAAGGTTTAGTAACCCAGAATGATGATGGATCACCTGCGACTGAGAAAATTGATGCAAAATATGGTTTTCCTGCACATGTTGCTGCCATGAGTCCATATCAGTTCACAAGCGTGAGAACTCTTATTACTGAGACTGAACGACACATTGCACATTCTCAAGGGAATTGGTCACTCTGCAATTAAAGGAGGCCATTGTAAGGAAAGGAAGAACAAACAACAAGGACGAGATATCAATGCAACACAAAAGAGCAAGGATGCAAGAAGTGATGGACCAAACATTGCTCACAGAGATCTTATAGAAGCCATCAAGGGATGATGGCCTGGATGCAGTTATTTGATGAGAAAGGAATTAAATGACACACAAATCGGAAGGCATGATGGAGTCGCCAAAAATAAATGTTGAACTTAATGAAATTTTTGATACAGTACAAAAAAAGGGAAGTTTGATTCATTGCACAATGTTGCCTCAAAATATTCCAGTACGAAAACAACACGTCACTCTTGCCACACAAACTTATGGCCATGTCCTCTATATGGAAAACGTCCCATATCTCGTGTTGGATGTGACTACATTAAATGCAACAAATCTCGGTGATAGCGCAATAAATGCAATATGTGAAGTAGTATGGTGCATGAAGAATAATGCAAAATCAATAGTTAACAGGAATGCATTGCGCAACAGGAAAGCATGGAAGACAGAAAAGATTATTGCGCAAAACAAATATGGTGATGCAGGAACAAAAGATCGATGCGCAAAGTATGGTAGCATGTTGTGATATGAAGATATCTACTTCAGAAAAGGAAATAAAATATAATTATGAAGAAACACTGAACAATGAAGCCGAAAGACAGGGGGAGTTATCCCACGAAAGGTCAGAACTGTTCAGGCGCAAAACACAAGAAGAAGAATTATCAAAGCACAATGGACCTCTTTGCCATTGATGTCAAAGGGGGAGAAATGCATGAAGCTGTTGGAGCTGAGGAGAAATGCATGAAGCTGAGGATAAATGCATGAAGTTGTTGACTGAAAAGAAATCCATACATGAGGATACAAGCAAAAATGCATGAAGCTAATGCATAAATAAAATAGGAGAAAGGTAGAGTAGGAAGTATGAAGCAGACGTGAAAGAACGTGAAGTGTTCAGGACTTAGAGAATGAAGACATCAAAGAAGCAGATCATGAAGTATGGAGTAGATGTGAAAGAGCATGAATTCTTGAGAACTGTGGAGTATGAAGACATCAAAGAAGTAGAGCATGAACTAGCATGAAGCAAACGTGAAAGAGCATGAAGAAGAATACTTGAATACATGTCATGCAGATATGATTTGTGTAGATATGACAGGAAGTTGTATAATATGCAAATAAATGACAGAAGTACTAATAAAGAACAAAGTATCCAAAAAGACCAAAGATTTTATGGGGAGCACATACATAGGGGGAGCACCGCGACCAGAACACCAATGAAGCACACAACTCAAAGAAAATCATGCACATATTCATAAGTTGTTGACATCAATGCCAAAGGGGGAGATTATTGAGCATTGGTTGTCATTGATGTCAACTAAGGACGATGACCATCATCCCATTTCAAAGAGGATGTCAACTGATTCAGTATGAGTCACTGATATCAGCACAAGTCAAAGTGGATACAACATTCCAACATAAATATGACGAAGCCACTTTGAGGAAGTCTATTGCGCATGATGAATAAATCATGAACATCATAAGCATATGCGCAAGAGGTGAAGGTGACAGATATGAAACTTTGGAGTATATCTAAAAGCACAAATATCTGAAGAAGACAAGAATCATATATGTGCAAGGTGACAGACATGGATGCCATCCTGACAAAGTATATCTAGTCACTGCATCCATTCTATCTGAATATGTTTGCAATGTCTTAGAGCATATCTAAAAGTGAATATGTGAATCAAGGATGCATTAAGCATGAAACTTTGGAGTATATCTAAGAAGTGCATTCAGGAATAAGATGTGTATCAAGGAGACATCATACATGAGCCAGTTTGAAGAAGTACATAAGATGATACTTCATACATATCCAAAAGGATACTTCATGAAGATTCAGTTCAAGAAGGAACACAAGCAATGCACTCTATATCATGGAATCCTTGAGCAAATATTGAGTCCACCAAGATACACCTTCTCATGACAAACAACCAAGGAATTGGTTGGAAAATAGTACAAGTGCTCAAACTACCAAGAATATGATTGGACCAAAGGGACAAGCAACCTAGCAAGTATAAGTGTTGCTTGGTTGATGGTTGGGAGTGTGCAGGAAGAAAGGAACAGCAGACGGTCGGACAATCCTGAAGCGTGCAAGCATAGCCAATCAGAAGATGCATTCAAGTAGTGAAAAGTGCACAAGTTCCTAAATGAGTACGATCAGTTGAAGATCACATATGAGCAAGTGCCTCAACCGACGAACAACAAGTGCGCAAGTCCCACAAGTAATGATCGGGCAGAGTTCAAATCCCCACCAAAGAGTAGTTGTAGTGTCCACAGTTTCCATACAGTTTCAATACAATAAGAGCGCATCACCCAAATTCAATGATGAGCATGGGTCACAATCACACTAAGTAGAAGTCGAAAAATGCACAGACTATGCAGTTGGTGATAACATAAGGGTGCATTACCCACAGGGGATGGTACAACAAATATCATGGACATATCAAATATAAGGTGAAATATTGCGCATATACCATAAGGAAATGGTACATCTAGAGTGCAATGGTACACCACCAAGGTGAAAAGTCCCACTAAATTGTGGACCTGAAGGGCGCTTGATACATCAGAGAGGACATATCAATAGTGTAGATGATGACATGTGGCATATGCACGATCCAAGAAATATGGAAGAAAGGATGCCATGACCGAATTGCAAACATACATTCCGTGCAGGACATGTATAAATAGAGATGCAAGTTGGATATTGGAAGTAAGTGGAAAGAGAAAGAAGATTGCAAGTTTTGTGAAAGTTTCAGTTTGTTTTTTGGGGCATCATGGGGATCGTGGACGGAACAAAATGATTTAGAGAAGATCCGTATGCGCATATGCAACAGAAATGTTTTTTAATGGTGCACATAAAGATGTTGTAAACCTGTGACAATTGCACAAACACAGACATGAAGAAATGCTGAATAATGCGCAAGTGTTGGATATCTTGAAAGACTGTATCACATTCAACACGTCGATAGTCACATAAGTTGAAGAGACAGAACCGCATAGACATAATCGAAGAGTATCATATATTGTGTAGTTGTCTAGCTGATGCATATTAAATGAAGTGAAAGTGTGCAAAGTTGAAGACTGCATCTAATGCACAACAATGGAACAATAGCATAATTAGACAGGCGCATCAAGATGCATATGATCTAAGACAAATGCGTTATGCTGAAGGGAAAAATAATTTGAAGCACAGGACATCACAGATCGTCTGAAGGACCGCAACACTTAATCAGAACAGACACATCATAAAGTGTGCAATTATCTTTGTTACTAGTGCTTAATTTTAGTACAACAAATCATCAATTGAAAGCACAATATCAGTTGATCATTGCAGTCACATAAAAAAGAACATTGAACCATAAGCACAAACTGCAACATCAGCAGAGCACATAATCCATCAAGTAATTCATCAGTAGAAGTGTGATTTTTTAGAAGAAAGATAAGTCAAGTGATTTATGCAGAGCAGTCACAAAATACAGTCTGCATACGAAGATCGCGCACAACAGAATCATCATTAGAATACGTGAAGAAGTGCGCAAAGTTAAAGAACAACAAGGCAGCAAGATATATCAGACATCAGGGCAGTCGTATGGGGAAAGGAGACAGGGATTTGGAGCTTCCTTCAGGTTGGTTCCTATAAAACAACAAGGAAACAAGGAGTCACAACTTCCTTCAGGTCGGTGACTGTAAAACAAACCCCCTGGGGTCGGTGCCTCCTTCTAGTTGGTGCTGGAGAAAACTCAAGGGGTTGGAGCCTCCTTCCAGTTGGTGTTGGTAAACACAGGAAGTTGGTGCTTCCTTGAATGTATTCTTTCTAATTATAAAGAAGCATTCTGTGGTTTTCTCCCATTTGGGTTTCCACGTAAAAGTTATGTGTTGATAATGTGGTGCATGTACATGTGAATGCTTATTTACTGATGCATAATAGTTGATAAATGATTAATTAAACTTTAATCTATTAAAGAAGTTAAAATATGCCAATAAATGCGCTAATATTGATTCAACCCCCCTCTCAGTATTAAATCAATTCCAACAATACGACCATATTAACACCACAAAATATAAGTGGTGCTAATACCACCACCTTAACACCACAAAATGTAAGTGGTGCTAATAACACCAGCGTAACACCACAAAAATGTAAGTGGTGTCAATATCACCACATTAGCATCACAAAATATAAGTGGTGCTAACTTGTGGTGCTAAAAGATGGATTTTCTTGTTGGGTTTGTTCTATTGCTTGTCGGCATTTTTTTACCTAGTGGATGGGCCATAAATTAGAATCTATCACTGCCTCCTTTATTCGTTTAGCATTCATTGGTTGGAAAATATGGCAGTGTGTAATTACCTCCACCACCATGTCTCTGTGAGTGTATGAAATCATTTTTATAAATGTTTCCATATCGCCACGACTTGTTCATCTCTGCCAATTGGCTATCAGCATTGTTGTATCTTGAGGTCTATCGTTGTGCACATTTTCTTTTCTTTGACCTAGGTGGCAACAATGCCCTTTGCATTGCGCAAGTAGCTACATGTCTTAATTTAATAGTTAAATGGCTTGATATTCTCATATTGGTTGGACCTTTGAATGATAGAGATATATTTTTGGATATGAGAGAACTTTTCATATCACAATGAGGGGGTAAACTTGAAAAAATTGGTTATGATATGGTGAAAGATTAGTTGGAGGAGGAGTGGCCTTTTACATGCTTAGGGATAAGGGAAGGTCGTGAGGTTAGGAGGAAGAGATTTTCTTCTTTATATATATATATATATATATATATATATTAATGGATATTGGAACTTAGGATAGGGAGGGTAATTTTTTTTAATTGGGTATGAAGGGATGATAAATGAAAACTTGGCAAAATTAAGATTTAGTAAAGGACGGAGATTTTTTTAATTTGTGTTAATGATAATGATGGATATTGGTGATGTGGGGCCCAGGAGAAGGGGGTTATTTTTATTTTTGACATGAATGCGTGAAAATGCTAGCATGGTAATGACGACGACATTAGATGGTGATTAATGTAATAAATGACGACTAATAAAAAGAGACGATGAAACTCAAAACTCAGATGAGTGGCATGGGGGTCAAATGGTGACGCTTTTTGGGAAACAAAATATGGGCATGATGAGGTAATTTCTTTTTGAATCAATGATGTAGAAATAATGGCATGATGATACATATAGGGAGAACCAGTGAGTTTCAGAACTAGACATAATTTTAACATGACACACATGACGAACCTTCCTATAAGACAAGAATAATGAAGGCCAATTGATTATGTATATGATAGAATTGAGTATGGATGGGAAGAGGACATTTTTCTAGACATCATGGTTGAGATAGAATTGGATTATGGCATTGTTCAATGTGTTTATCTTTGACGTCATGTTCCGACCCTTCAGAATCCCGCCAATGTTGGGAATCAACTTCTAGTCAAACAAACAACAAATGAAAGGAACATATAGACACGTGATGACTCAATAATGAACGACCAACATGATGACAACATAACCATGAATCAAGTACATGTACTCATATTCATCCCTGAAAAAAGAGTAGGGATAGCATTCACAATGGGAAAAGTAGAGGGACAAGAAGAAGTGTCGGGAAAAGAAAAAAAAACAAATAATTGATCAGTGTATCCATGTTGATCACTAGGAATTGCCTTATAGTTTTGATCCCTCCATGTCATGTCCTCTCCTATATATCATGGCTAAACGTCATCATCTTATAGGTTAACATCTACACAATCTAGAGAGATAGCATAATGACGTATAATATTGAAAGACATCGAAATCCATGAAAACTAATTGGGAAACCAAATAAAGGAAATGACTAAAAAAGGAACTAGATAAGTGAATGAAAAACATCAAATTGTGAAAAATAAAACATATGACATAATGCGGTGAAACGAAAACTTTATGCAGAAACAAGAAAAGAAATTTACCTACGACTAAACATGCAAGCCTAACTCCTACCACAACGAAAGGAGAAAATCAAATTATGGAGGGTACCTTTTATTGTAGAGGAAAACCTTACTAATGTTATGAAGACTGCGTTCCAGATCATATCATCAAAATTTATGCCATAAGTGTCGAAAATCAAAATAAATACATTGCCAAATGTTGAAAATTATTGTTAGACTTAATTGAAACAGATAAAGAGAAACACAAATTATATGAGTTAGTCCTAGTGAGATCGAAATAATTCATTATCCATGAATCCCAAATGAAATATTCAAACATCAACTAAGTAGTTTCCCCGTCACATTCGTTATTTATGATGGATCGATCATGAATATAATGCATTTAATTCTTTCTTTGTAATTATTAATTACCAGAGCTGCATTGAATTCTTAGTCAAGATACTTCTCGAGGAGACATTCAAGGCAATCATCATAGGTAGGATGTGATTCGACCTCATTCTCTTCATTAAAAATGTCACGTCCCTCTAGGAGAGACTCAGGATAATCATCGTAAATTGGATGTGAATTATCTCGAAACATGAAATCACTCACAGATAAGATATAATAGTTTAAATTAGGGACCTTCATGACCTCATCCTCTTCAATGAGATGGAAAGCATCTTTAATAAAAAAATGAGGATAATCGTCATAAATTGGTTCAGGGATTCCCTAAAAAACATAGGGCTCCAAATCGAGGATAGGGTCATTGAAAATCGAACTCTCATCCCCAATCGAAAAGGACTGAGAATCTTTATTGATTAAATAATGGGGGGCTCATCAAAATTCTCAATCACTATGTCATTCAATATTAAACATCCATGGTTGAAAGGGGTAGGAAAAATGCTCTCAAGATCATTATGAATCACCCCCTCATAAGGACCAATCTCTTCTCTTTCATGATCATTCATGAAGAAATTATCCAAGGTAATATTGTCATTGAATAAGACATCCTCTTGCAGATTACAAGTCTCACCATCAAATAAGAACTCATCCTATGGATCATGGGAATTGAGGCAGGATGTCATGTTTCCGAGGAGTGAGAATGTGGCAGTCTTTCTTGAAATTGGTTGGGAATATATCATCGTCAAAAAATAAAACCTTGTGAATATCTTATGCAGTAGATAAGATTGATTAAGGGACATCAATTATATTCTCGATCATCTTGAGAAGGGAGCTTAGGATATGGGAATAATCATCAAGAGATATTTTTTTAGCGTATCCTCCCATTGCTTCTTATATTTGGCTTCCAAGAGTTTATGGAAGGTGTTAGAATCACGATACTCATCAAATAAATCACACCAAGGTAAAGGAGCCTTTGAATTGTCAAGCTTAGTTTTGAAAATGTTGAAGAATTGCTCCCAACCCTGGATAGAATAGTCATGCAGTGAATTGAACCAATTAAAAGCTTAGTGATGAAGCGTATGGGGAAAAATGCAGACCATCAGAGAAGGATCTAAAATAACAAGGGAGTAACAATATTCAACGAAGTATTTGATATGATCTTTAGGATTCTCATGAGATAGACTTGCAAATTGGGAAAGATTATCATCCAAACACCAAGTTTATGGACTGTAATTCAAAACCCTTGGAGTATCAACACGAATAACAGTAGGCCAACAAACATTAGTCATAATTGGATGATAATTATAAGAAGCTAGATGATGAAGCTAATCTCAACGGAATCTGATTAGGAAGAATTCAAAAGAAATATAGGAACTATGTTCCCAAACAAAGTCATTGTTTTATGTTGATGCTCAAATTGACATGGTATAGGTAAGAACATTGAAAACACCCTTGGAGGATTGGTCAAGGGAATGATGTAGATGGGAACTCAAGTGATTCTTTAATCCCTCAGATGAATGAGATTCACAAGGTTAGTGGATGAGATCAAGTGCATCAATGCAATCAAAAGAAACTATTAAATTGATGGAATAATGATTAAGAGCACTAATCAGTAAAGAATTGAAATGTTTGTTATGAAAATATGTACAAAGATAAGTAAGCAATTAATGAGATAAGTTTTGGAAATCATATTGAAGGCGTTAGCTAATAAAAACAAAATTATTTAAAAAAATTGTGAAGTATAACTTATATTGTTTAGATTCTTTATGTATGCCAAAAGAATACGTTAGATAATCTAAAAATCAACTTCTCAAGGTGGGCAGGTCTATTGTAAAGCAACATCTGTTGTCAGTTTTCTCGTCCATATTCGTGTTCTAAAATAGTAAATAAAGCACGCTTGGGCTTGGGAGGTCTCTTTCTGGATTGTAAGGGAAAATATCAGGGTGAATGCCCTCATATCTACATAGTCCCATGCAAAAGTTGTGTTGCGCTTTGAAAGCACTTGTATTAGCTATTGCTCTTGGTCAATGGGAAAGTTAGCATTGATTTTGAGTTTTTTGTCAAGGGAGATCTATACTACCTTGATTGGAGACTTACTCTATTCTATTAGACATAACCTTTATTATACAGGTTCCTCTATGAGGACTCCAGTTATTTCCCAATCTTGCATGACAACAATATCCCAATGCTAAAGATTTCATTATTGTTATGTATAAAATAAATAATTTTGCGATGTAATAAACTTTAAGATGTGAGTTTTTTTATAAAATGGAATTATTTAACTTAACGATTTGTGTTAAATTAAAAAACATGAAAAACAATAACCAGCAACTAAGTTATTTTTACAAAAGTGTATTAGAAAGCTAAACACCTACAACTTGAAAATTCATCAAATATGTACAAGTTATATATATATAACTAACTAACTAACTTGTACATACTTGACTAATTTTCAAGTTGTAACTTTCTAATACATATTTTTGTTATATATGGAGAGAGTCTAGAATATTTACAAATCGCACAAAATCTAAATAAGAAAAATTAAAAAAAAAACTAAAGCGGAAAGATAATCGAAGTGAAATAAGGATGTAGGTATGCCTAAAAGTTTATTTATTTATTAAAAATTAGAATTTAAACAGAAGTTAGTACAAACAACTACGATCAGTTTTAGACTCGGGAGAATATGAGGTTTCTAGGACTTTATGCCGCTTTCAATGTTTCCTGACAATTATGATTACTTTGATGCATGGAGTGTAATCCCCTTTGTTCTTATCCTTATGCATGGAGTGTAATCCCCTATGTTTTGTGCTTATCCTACATGTCGGGACTCCTCGTGTGATGCATGGAGTGTAATCCCCTTTGTTCTGTCATATGTTGCCATCGCTTTGCTTGGTGGACGGGCCATACACTAGAATATGTCATTGCCTCCTTTATTCGTTTATTGTTCGGCTTTGCCAACTGGCTGTCAGCACTGGCGTAGCTCGAGGTCTATTACTGTGAGCATTTTTATCTTTTCCCTGGGTGGTAACGTTGCCCTTTGCAAGAGTAGCTGTGTGTCTTAATTTAATAGTTAAATGGTTTGAGATTCGCATCTTACTTGGACCTTTGAATGATAGATATCTTTTTGGAGACGACAGGACTTTTCGTATCACAATGAGAATTTAATAAATGCAACTTTATAAAAGGGGGCGCATGACCAGCGTTCAAATTTGAACCCTTCCTGGCCCTTCCAAAGGGTTCTAGCCCTTCCTAGAAGTGTAAAGTTAAAATTGCCTTTCAAAAAAAATTTAAAATCTGAATTTTACCCTTCCAATAGGAAGGACATAATTTATATCAACATTTCAAAAGAAGGGCAACATTTGAAATTACCCATCCATACAAATTTCAATTTCTATGTTGAAATACCTATGCTATAAAATTCGACTCGTCAGTCAAAATATTGGAAATATCATAAATTATAATCATTCACTCACTCATGTCATGCACTCACTCCTTAACTTTGCAAGGTGACGAGTGATGACTGGCGACGACGAGGTACTAGCCACTGAGATTTGACTTTGAATCCAGAGTCACTTCGGGCTGAGATCTAAGGTGTGACAATGTGTTAATGACTATGGCTGTAACAATAGAGAACCACTACTAGGCCCAAAACAAGGCCGAAACATTGTGCCTACTACCTCTGTGAACCTGGCTACCAATGTCCACTCGTCTTTCGTCAAAATGAAATTTAAATTGCCCCTTTGATGAGTCCTCCTCTACAAGACTTCATTTATTGCATGAATGTCACAGACTCACGACAACTTTAAAGAACACTCAATGACATGCAACTACAAATAATGGCATGCACCTAGAACCACAAACCAAGCAGAGGTTGATTTATGCATTTGATATAGAGAGGTGGCACTAGGAACACAATATGGAGAAACAATGAGTTAGAAAAAAACATTTTGACCAAAGTACCACAATGGTTATTAATAAAATTTATAAAAAAAAAATTGGCTCAGGAATTGTCTTCAATTTGATGGGTGGCATGATCATGATTATGTAATCTCCCTCTGTCCTTCCAAACATATGTGGTTTCTCACCACGTTTCTCTTCGACACTCGCCACCAAAATACGTATAAAAATTACATGTCTTTACATCCTCTTCCCTTTAAATCCTCATCGCATAGTCATGACTAAGGATTATTATGCATGCAAATCCTCACCTTATAATATCAATTGGTTCAAGGCGCAGAGACAACCATAAATTATCAAATGTGTCAAGACGCAAAGAGTAAGAGACAACTATAAGTAAGTCTTATATTAAATTTACCATATAAGTCTTTAATTGGCACTATCATATGAGATTTGACACGTTGGATTGTTGTGATCTTCTTATCACTCCTTACCAATGTGATTGTAAGGCTTCTTTGATGGTGAAGTCCATAATTTTAAGTCTTCTTCCTCATTCTCATGCCTTTTGTTAAGACAATAAGGAGGGCAGTGGCCCACAATAGAATGGAAAATAGTTTTGACATAGAGGTAGATACATTAATTCTTTCATTAAATAACTTAAATTCCATGCCAATGACTATGAATTCACTGAATCATGGATTGGTAAAAAACACATCAAATTTTAGAGCCTTGAGCTCTTAATTACTCATGTATCTAGAATTTTCGCAAATCGAGCCATTAACAAACTTATTTTGTTGTTATGGTTCAATTTAAAAGGTAGATTGTCGAGACTCAAACATGCAGCGACTCACAAGGCTCCAATTGACTTAGGATTGATTCCATTTCCCCTCCATCCCATACCTGTATGTTGTCGCGACAAGTGTTGAACAACAAAATTTGATGCCGAGGCCATTATGATGCTAGTGTTGCTAACTTGCTTGGTATGGAGGATTTTTTTTAATGTTTTTTTGAGCTATGTATTAATTTTTCTTAGGGGCCTAATGTCCATCATTCTTACATCTCTCAAGCTTTAGGATGGTTTCCCTCTCTCCGGTTTGAATTAAGGTTTTGGTTGGTTTTATATGCATATTATGGTTGTAGGTTTATTATAGCCTCATTTTGCTTAGTGGTTTCTTTTTGTACATAGTTAATAGTAAGTAATTTTCTCATGCTTTTAGTTTTATTTTAAGACTATATCTAGTTACAACGTCTTGCAGTATGCATAAGATCATGCAATGCCCCAATATGGTTATTGCATAGTCTAAGTAGTTTTTCTGTATAATGAAGTGTGGTCTTACCCAAAAAAATACAACAAAATAGTTGTTATTTTAATGAACTATAAAATTAATGTTACATATATGTCAAATCAATGTGTTCAAATTCAGTTTTATTGAAAAGATACCATTTTATCATGTAGATATTCAAGGAGTGTTCAATTGTTTAAGATTGTAAAAATTTGGATGGGCAATATTTGTTTTTTACATTTTTTTGAGAGAGGGGTTTAGTTAATTTATACTTGTCAATTGAAGTACAATTATTTAAATTACCGTTCATCTTTGAAGGGCTCCAAGAACAAATGCCCTTCCAATAAAAATTAAGACCCACCCTTCAAATTTGATCACTGCGCATGACGCATGTAAGATATAAGGGGTCAAATTCGAAAAATTTGGTTATGATATGGTGAGAGCAGAGTGGCCTTTTACATGCTCAAGGATAAGGGAAGGTCGTGAGGTTAGGAGGAAGGGAGATTAGAAGTTAGGATAGGGAGGGTAAAAATTTTTAATTGGATACGAAGGGATAATAAATAAAAACCTATCAAAATGAAGTTTTACTAAAGGGAATAATATTTTTTTTAATTTTTTTTGTTAATGATAATAATGAATATTAGTGAGGCGAGGCATAGGGGAAGGGGAAGTAATTTTGTTTTCGACATGACTATATGACAACATTAACAAGGTAATGGCGATGGCATTAGATGGTAATGACTTTAGTAAATGCTGACTAATAAAAAGAGACAACAAAACTCAAAACTTGAAATGAGTTGCACAAGGGTCAAATGGTGACGCTTTTTGGGAAACGAAATATGGGCATGATTTGCTCTAGACTCAATGATGTAGATATAATGGCATGGCAATGCATATAGGGAGAATCGATGAATTTCAAAACTAGACTGGATTTTATCAACACAACACACATTAAGAACCTTCCCACGAGAGGCGTGAAGGCCAAATAATGACATATATGGTGGAATTGAGTATGGACAAGAAGAGGACATTGTTATGGACATCATGGTTGAGACGGAATTGGATTATGACATCGTTTAGTGTGTTCATCTTTGACGTTATGTTACGACCCTTCAAAATCATGTCGATGTTGGGAATCAACACTTTATAACTTATAATCTCAAAATTAAATGCAACATACGTTATCATATCCTTCTCATAGAAGTGGGTCTCTCCCTAATTGGAAGTATGGTTACAATTATGTACCTAATGTACAAGAACAAGATAAACAACATGGGCTCCACAAGAATCTTCCTAAGATTGCTTCATACTCTATTCAAAACCACCTACAACTTAAGCAAGGTTGGCATAAAGATGCCAAGTCTTGGCTAAATCAATGGGGAGTTGAAGAAGAAGTCACTGTGCAAAATAGTGATCCTATTAAAAGTATTATTACATCTAAATTTATGGAGAAGATGTGGTGTGATAAAGAGTTAGAGAATATATGAGAAAATTAAGATATTATAAGGAGGTGATCAACCATAATTTAGAAGATCAAAAGTATCTCTCTACTTTAATTAACGTAAAGAAGAAAATCAACATGACTAAAATAAGAACAAACTCTCGTGAGCTCCATAGTGAAAGAGGGTGCTAGACAATTCATAAAACACCATGAGATGAAAGAATTTGTCATCTTTGTGACACTAAGAAAGTTGAAGATGAAAATCACTTTCTCATAGAATGTCTTGCATATACACCAACGTTAGAATGCAATTTCGAAGTGATTCTTTATTCTTTTAGAATCATATAAATGAAAATTAATTTCCATAACATTAATCATCATCATCATATAATTAAATAATAATATACTTAATATTATTTTATATAAAAATAAATTAATAAATAAACAAATTCAATAATCATTCATATATATATATATATATGAACTACTCAAAAATTAAATTTCTCTTTCTCTCCTTCTTAACTAACCTTTTAATTTCTTTCCTTGTGAACTCAATCACCTTTAATATCAAGTCACAGATAATATATGAATAGATAATATATGAATAGAATTTGAAATGCAAAACAGGAAGTTTAATATGACACTTCTCCACTCACTGAAGTTTAATATATCAATAGAATTTTATATGATAAACGTGGAACAAAATATAAATGGAAAACGTGAAAAGAAAATATAACACATTATTTTGCTCAAGACATTTCAATTCATGGATGGATGAAACCTTCATGACAAGTGTACTTTGCAGGGTTGTTTCTGAAATTGTAATATGGAAGAAGTAAGAACTATCTTAAACAGTCTACCATGACGGCCGTCCAACTCGTTTCCACTCTTATCAATCTTTAACTTTGATTTTTCTCAACCAGGTCTATTATTGTTGGATGGTGGATGATTCTGTTAAACTATTCGATTGAAAACATAATTTGAAAGAGAATATTGAGTGAGGTTCTACAGCGGAGTAGAGGGATTGAGTGCATGTGCAGAAGAATCTTTATCGCAGAAGAAAACGACTGGACTGTCATCACAGGCCTGGAGAGAGTGGGGAACTGGGGGAAGAGGTGGTACTTCTACAATTCCTTCCAAGATATGGAGCACTTTACCCATTGACGGCCTCGCGTCTTCGTCGTCCTGGATGCACCATCCTCCCACTCTGGCAGCCCTCTCCACTTGTTCCGCGTCTGCATTGTACAACAAATTCTTGTCCAGCACCTCCATGGCGTTTCCGCTGCTGATTTGAGTTGCAGCCCACGCGGGAAAGAACATCATGCCAGACTCAGAGACCATCTCTATGTTTCTTCGCCCTGCAATTATCTCGAGCAATGTCATGCCGAAGCTATAGACGTCGGCCTTAACAGTGATGGGCACGCCTGACAGCCACTCGGGGGCCAAGTACCCTCTGGTTCCTCTTATGGTCGTCAGAACCTTACTAAACTCTCTGCCCAGCAGCTTTGCCAGTCCGAAATCGGCCAGCTTGGGGCAGAAATTGGAGTCCAGGAGGATGTTTTCAGGCTTGATGTCGCAGTGAATAATGCAGTCCCTGCACTTCTCGTGCAGGTAAACCATTCCCCGCGCAGTCCCCACCGCGATGCCGAAGCGCGTTTTCCAATCCAAGTTGTGCTGCTGATCATTTCTCGAGGTTTTCTTGAATAGGAAGGAGCTGAGGCAGCCATTAGGCATGTACTCGTACACCAACAGTCTTCGGGAGCCCTCTGTGCAAAATCCCAGCAGCCTAACCAAATTTACATGCTGCGTGACTCCGATGGTACTCACCTCCATGCAAAATTCCTTCTCTCCTTGGCTCACACCTTCCAACTTCTTAACCGCCACCAGAGAGCCGTCCGCTAAAGTCCCTTTGAAGACGGAGCCGAAACCCCCGCCTCCCAGACGCTCAGAAAAATTCTTCGTGGCACTCTGCAGCGCTCTGTAAGTGAATACAGTAAGCCCAGCTGGCCATTCTGTTGGAGACAAGCCTGGGCGCTTGCAACACCAGAAATATAACAACACAAAGGCCAAAATAGCAACCAGCGCGCCCATGACTCCTCCCACCACGCCTGCGTGACTATTCTTTTTGGGAGGCACATCATCGGCATCTAACCACAGAAAGAGAGATATCCCGTTGGAGGTATCGTACACATTTAGCAATTCACCAAACCACATTACACAGCTCTGCAAAGTGGCGTTAACGTAGGCATATGCCGTGCACGAGCAATTGCTGAGACAGGCTGCCTGACAATGCCTCTGCCCTTTGTATTGAACCCCTTGAGGGGGCATAGATTTGCCCCTCAATTCTACAAACCCGTCGGTGGTTCTCCGGTTTCGGCCATCGCTGCACGCTAACGGCGTTTTCCGAACACAGCCGCTTGACCACTGCTGAAATTCCCATTCTTGGCTGTGTCTGGGGACAAAGCCTGGCACGCAGTTGCAGGACTGAACATTGTCATTGTTGCACGATCCATAAGGCCCGCAAACGGCATAAACCTCGCACTGAGTGAGGGGCTGTTGCCAGACCATGATCCACTCTTTATTTTCCAGCAAGTACGCTCGCACTTGTCCCGACTTATCCATAACTAAACGCGACAGAGGTGTGATATCTTGGCTTATAACAAAAGTGAAATATTTGTACGGGCCGTTCTTGAAAAAGGTAACATTATACCAGGATTTCGACCACATCATAGGAAAATTGCTGAAACCGTTGCCTTTCCAAACACCGGTCTTCCAGTATGTGTGATTATTCCACATCAGCACGAACTGGTCGGCTCCCTCTGGATCCATCCGAGCGGTGAAGGGTCCAGGACTCGGATCCCAAGGGCTCCTCCAAGACGACAGCCTGTCGCTGTTACTAAACTTGAGCCCTGGCAACCATGTATTTTCCGGATGGTCGAAGCTCTGCCAAATGATTTCAGAGGTATTCTCCGCACTCAGCACAACCAAGTTACCAGAATCCATTATCACAGCCGAAGAAGGCTTCTTCCCGTTTCCCTTGGAGGACCAGACAGTGGATCTTCCATAAGACAGAAGGAGACTCCCGTCCTCTGTGAGATTAAGAACGCTGGACGCGTTTTGTAGCGGGTGGTCAACGTTGGCCACCCAAGGCGCGATTATTTGCTGTGAAGGCTGGGCATACCAAATACCCAAATACCATTTCTTAACGTTGTTGTTGTTGCTGAGATTAAAAAATCCGAATTTGAAGATACCGCCCTTAGAAATCCTGGTCTGATTACCAGTGAGAGAGGTGCCCAACACTATGCTGTCGGAAGCTGCATCTTTCGCATCGCCGGGAAGCAGCAACAGAAGGAGGAGAAAGAAAGAAAACAGAATCTGTGGGAGTTGCTCTTTCATGCTGTTTTCTCTAAAATGAATGAGCTGCCGTGGTGCCACAGAATACTCTGATGGCCATTATAAAGTGTTCATGAGTGTGGCCTGGCCTTTGAATGTTGTCTGTTCAAGTTGAATCAGTCGATACGGCATACCTTTAAATGTTGTTTGTTCAACTTGAGCGAGACGATACGGCAGATTGACTGTATGACTTGTGTGTTCAACTTGAGCGAGCCCATACGGAATACCTATAAAATGTTGTCTGTTCAACTTGAGCGAGACGATACGGCAGATTGACTGTATGACTTGTGTGTTCAACTTGAGCGAGCCCATACGGTAATACCTTCTGTTCAACTTGAGCGAGACGATACGGCAGATTGAGCGAGCCCATACGGTAATACCTAGACTAACGGCAGACTCACCGTATGACTTGACTTTTGCAAAAATTCAACTTATAATAATAATCTCACAACGACTCAATGACTTAGATCTATAGTTGAAAACGAAAATCTAATATTAAACTTAACGTGACAATGATTTTTGGTTATTAAATTTATAAATTTTTATTTATAATATTTATTATAATTAATTAATTTGAAAAATAATTTTTATATTTTTGATTGGTTATTTTATGAATTAATAAGTAAATTTTATTTTAAATATTTGAATTCATAATTTTTGAGAAAAGAGATGGGTATGATTTCACAAATTTTTACGCCGCAGGTGTTCATTTTACCAGATCATCTAACATGACACTGTTGAATTAATCCATTTTACCAGATCATCTAGCATGACACGTTGAATTAATCCCGGGCGATCTAGAAAGGTTCTGAAAAGCTAAACTTGAGTAATAAAAAATGCATTTGAGTAGCGACACTGCTGGGACCCGCTAAAGGAAGATTTATGTAAATGAGAACCTCATCCTTCTTTGGTCGGACTAGTGGCTCCGCCCGTCAAATGGGATGGAATTTATCAGACTACTCAACACCTATAGAGAAGTCAGAGAGCGAATTAAACTACTTGGTCCTGCACGTCCATGAATTATACCCATTGCGATCCATCCGATAAAGGGCTTCACTTAAACTTTCCTATGGTTGCCTTTGCTGGAGTACATTTTTAAGGTTCACCAAACCTTGAGATTTGACGCACCAGGCATAACATTGATTGAGCTTATGAGTCATACAACCCTAATATTCTAGGTTTAATGACTTTCGATTTTTATAATGCATAAGAGATTTCTCATCTATCTGACAAATAGAAAGCCGCCATGTTTCACATAACATTATTCGTAGTCCAACCACGCTTTTCTTAGCCTCCACACCAAATTCTTGTCCTAGTGCATTTCAATTGTCTCTCGAGTCTTGTTGATCAATGTTCGGCGGAATTTATGCCCTCATTTGTTTATTCTATGCGATCTCCTGCAAGATATTGTCAGAACCTATCCGTAATGTTGTCACAGTCAAGATTTTTTTTAGAGCCTATCTATCATGCTGTCATGGATAACTTGCAACAGGTTTTGTTTTTTTTTTTCTTCAGGAGAACAAGTAGGGGAGGGAGGCCAAAAGTGGTTCGGCCCCACTTTGGCCACCCGGGATGCCACGCAGACGCCACCCGTCGAGGGCCGGACCACTGCAGGTGGCTGCTCCACGTCGTCCCGGGTAGCTAGCGCTTTAATGCGCTTTATGGCACCTCGGGACGCGTGCCAGCTGTCCCTTTCCCGACAGTCGCTCCCGTTGCCCGTTCATTCTTGCTCGGGGCTAGAAGGTGAGCGTTCGGCCACCCCACTAGCTGTCCGCCATGGCTCCGCTGCTGCTCCGCTCCCGCCTCCTGCTGCTGTTCGATGAGGCCGCTGCTTGGAAGAAATGTGACTGTGTTCTGGTCCGCTTTGGTTTGTTGTTCGCGCGGAGGTCGTTGCTGTTTGAGCATAGATGTTTGTTGTTGTTAACTGGCTCGAAGCTCGTGGTGGAGTGGCCCGCCTCCATGGTCGTCGATGTGCGTTGGATAACTGGTGTGGTGTTGTTGTTGTGTTCGTGGTCTGTGGCGTGGGTTCCCCGGTGGTTCGGCCCTGTTCCTGCTTGTTTGCGGGCTGCTCCTGGTTCATCCTCGGCTCCTGGTGTTCATGTTTCTGCTTCGTCGTCGTCTCCTGGTTCGTCCTCGGCTCCTGGTACCTGCTCCGCTCCTGGTTCGTGCTCGGTGGTGGCCACTTGTTCAGCAAACGTGGTAGGATTTCGATCCTACCGGCTTCGCTTGCATTGTGTTTTTCAACACAACCACTCTCTCGGTGTGATTTGCTTGCCTTCTCTATCTGTGTTCGGTTTGTTTGGGTCCGGTTGCCTGTTCAAACGACGTCGTAGGTTATTGTTTTTTGGTTTTTAATGGAGCACTGTTATGGTATTTGGTTTTTAATGGAGCACTGTAATGGTTTTTGGTTTTTAATGGAGCACTGTTATGGTATTTGGTTTTTAATGGAGCACTGTAATGCTTTTTGGTTTTTAATGGAGCACTGTTAAGGTATTTCGTTTTTAATGGAGCACTGTTAGGGTATGTGGTTTTTAATGGAGCACCGTAATGGTTTTTGGTTTTTAATGGAGCACTGTTAGGGTATCTGGTTTTTAATGGAGCACTGTAATGGTTTTTGGTTTTTAATGGAGCACTGTTAGGGTATTTGGTTTTTAATGGAGCACCGTAATAGTTTTTGGTTTTTAATGGAGCACTGTTAGCTTTTTTGGTTTTTAATGGAGCACTGTAATGGTTTTTTGTTTTTAATGGAGCACTGTTATGGTATTTGGTTTTTAATGGAGCACTGTAATGGTTTTTGGTTTTTAATGGAGCATTGTTAAGGTATTTGGTTTTTAATGGAGCACTGTTAGGGTATGTGGTTTTTAATGGAGCACCGTAATGGTTTTTGGTTTTTAATGGAGCACTGTTAGGGTATCTGGTTTTTAATGGAGCACCGTAATGGTTTTTGGTTTTTAATGGAGCACTGTTAGGGTATTTGGTTTTTAATGGAGCACTGTAATGGTTTTTGGTTTTTAATGGAGCACTGTTAGGGTTTTTGGTTTTTAATGGAGCACTGTTAGGGTATTTGGTTTTTAATGGAGCACTGTAATGGTTTTTGGTTTTTAATGGAGCACTGTTAGGGTTTTTGGTTTTTAATGGAGCACTGTTAGGGTATTTGGTTTTTAATGGAGCACTGTAATTGTATTTGGTTTTTAATGGAGCACTGTAATGGATTTTGGGTTTTAATGGAGCACTGTAATGGTATTTGGTTTTTAATGGAGCACTGTTAGGGTGTTTGGTTTTTAATGGAACATTGTAATGGTATTTGGTTTTTAATGGAGCACTGTTATGGTATTTGGTTTTTAATGGAGCACTGTAATGGTATTTGGTTTTTAATGGAGCACTGTTATGGTATTTGGTTTTTAATGGAGCACTGTTATGGTTTTTGGTTTTTAATGGAGCATTGTTATGGTCGAAATTGATTATTAATGGCACACTGTTAGGGTCGAAATTTATTATTAATGATTGTATGAATTAGCAATGAATGGTTGTTAATTTGTTAATGGAGTTGATTGTAGGATTAGGGTTTGAAGGATGCAGGAAATTCTGACATTAAAAAAAAACACCATAACAGTGCTCCATTAAACCCTTCAGTGATTATATTACTTTCAGTGATTGCTTGAATTTTGAAGGAATGGTTGTTAATTTCTTATTGAAGTTGATTATAGGATTGATGCATGCTTGAGATGAATAATTTGGGCATGCGAATTAGATGAATAAGTTGGACTGTGATTTGAAGGCATGAAACCTTTTAACAAATTAGGGTTTGCTATGGTTCATTGATTGTTTCAGTGATTGTATGAATTTGCAATTAGGGTTTGGAGGCATGAAACCTTTTAAGAAATTAACAACCATTCATGCTAATTAGGGTTTGCTATGGATCAGTGACTGTTTCAGTGATTGTATGAATTCACAATGAATGGTTTTTAATTTGTTAATGGAGTTCATTATAGGATTAGGGTTTGATATGATTTCATTGTTTCATTGGTTGATAACTTAGTATATTTTAAAATTGAGAGAAGGTTTCATGGTTATGGAAAATTCAGATATGGTTTAATGGTATGAAGGTTACGGGAAATTCTGACATAAAAAAACACCATAACCGTGCTCCATTAAACCCTTCAGTGATTATATTGCTTTCAGTGATTGCTTGAATTTTGAAGGAATGGTTGTTAATTTCTTATTGGAGTTGATTATAGGATTGATGCATGCTTGAGATGAATAATTTGGGCATGCCAATTAGATGAATAATTTGGACTGTGAATTGAAGGCATGAAACCTTTTAACAAATTAGGGTTTGCTATGGTTCATTGATTGTTTCAGTGATTGTATGAATTTGCAATTAGGGTTTGGAGGCATGAAACCTTTTAAGAAATTAACAACCATTCATGCTAATTAGGGTTTGCTATGGATCAGTGACTGTTTCAGTGATTGTATGAATTCGCAATGAATGGTTGTTAATTTTTGAATGGAGTTCATTATAGGATTAGGGTTTGATATGGTTTCATTGTTTCATTGGTTGATAACTTAGTATATTTTAAAATTGAGAGAAGGTTTCATGGTTATGGAAAATTCAGATATGGTTTAATGGTATGAAGGTTACGGGAAATTCTGACATAAAAAAACACCATAACAGTGCTCCATTAAACCCTTCAGTGATTATATTGCTTTCAGTGATTGCTTGAATTCTTAATGAATGGTTGTTAATTTCTTATTGGAGTTGATTAGGGTTGTTAATGAGAGTATGAGAGAATATGAAGGAGTATTTGAATGTTGGACATGCATATGTGTTTGTCCCATCTACAGTTAGCCCTCATTTTGTATTTTTCTAGAATTTTGGTTCTCATATGTGTGTGTCCCACCTGCTTTCATTCTTGCTGTGTGCTCTAACCTAAGTAATCTTTAACTGTGTGCTCGGTGATTGTTTGCAATGCTTACTATCAATCCAGTTCAAGTCGATTTGCATTCAAGTCAGTATTGCATTCAGAAAAAATTTGCATTCAATTTAAATGTTCAATCAGGTTGGTCTACCATCCAATTTAGTTTAACATTCAAATTAGTTTGCCAACCAAGAAATATAGCAATCAGTTTTAGTAAGGAATGTAGTCCAGTAAATAGACAGAGACATGAAGAAAACAATACTTGACATAAAGGGCATATTCTTGTTCAACATAGTAGCAATTCGAGATTTATACATATGGTTGGTCCATGGTGGGTTGGGACTTTATACATTTACTGTGGTTATGCCTAACATATATCCACTGTCAGATTGGAATCAAACAAAAACTTAGGAAACCACCCAAAATTCCCCCCAGCAACAAAATATTCCTTTCATATGTGTATGCAAAACACAAAACATCTATCATTCGCCAAACAAAAAATCCTATGTGTGAGGAGGTTGACTGCCTTCATTACCCAAACTAGTTGGGTTAGATACTGATGCATGACCTGGTTGTGTTGAGCTGCAAACATTTGGTGCGGGCCAGGTTGCTCCTTGTAGCCAAGGAGGAATTGAGTAACCATAGTTATGACTTGAGCCTAATTGCCCTGGGTTCACTAGAGTTTGGAAGGCATACACAGTATTTCCCCCTGCCTGGTGGTATTGGGGTATCTGTATGTTAATAAGGTCCTGGAATAATCTTCTGTTCTCTGAAAACTGATCCAATGGGTTGTCAACCACCTCTATCCTCTCCAGACCATTTGGATTCCTCTGATTTGCCTTTCTTTGCTCCCTTTCCTCCCTTTCCAATTGTTTCTGTTGCTCTCTTTCCTCCCTTTGTTTCACTCTTACAAGCCTTTCCTTCCTTCGATTTTCTGCTGCAACAATCTTTGCTTCCTTCTTCTCCTTTGCCAGGGCCTTCTTCTTCTCTTTTAAATCCTGCATGTCCTTTTTCTTGTGCTCAGCCTCAATCAGTAGGGTGATGTAGTCCTCTGATGTTAGTAGTTGCGAGCTCCTGCTTAATCTAAGATGCTCAGCAGTGGGATTAGATAGTTGAGTTGCAACTTTCTCCACTGGCAACTTAAGGAACTGGCCAAGTAGTGGCTCATTTGGTGGGAGTGCCTCATCATCATTTTCTTGGTCCACTGTATCTTCATTTTGTTCAATCTCATCTCCACCACCCCCAAGTGGCACATAATAATGTACATCTTCATTTTTAAGGACTGCTGGCATCGAAGACAGGTTAAGGCTTTCATCGTTGGTGGGGGTGACAATGTGTCTGTTCATATTTGTCATCGCCTCTGCCAACCACTCGGGTTGTTCTGGCTGGCTTGGAAATGTCAACTCCTCGCTGTTGTTTACCATTGCTTGGTCACCTCCATTCACACTCAAATCGGCAACGTTGTTATGAACAATCCCTTGGACATCTAATTCTGTTTCTGTCCTTCCAACAGCTTCTATATTCTCCCCAACAGGTTCGGTGCCATACTGACTTTCACTTACGTGTTCATTGTCGTCATCCAGTGGTTGGCAATGACCTTGAGAGAGTGATATGATGTTATCTGCAGCATCTGCATCCTCTCTCCCCTGAACATCAAAAGCCTGACTACATCCCGTGTCATGTTGAAGAGCATCAGAATTGAAAGGCCATATTCCTGTCCGCCTAAAACCAGCCTTGATATTTGATGTTGTGAGTGCCCTAGCAAAAGATTTGCTTGCAAGTTCTGCTAATTTAAACCTCTTCACCTCTACCCCCGGGTTCTTTTCCATCCAGGACGCTCTCTCAGACCTGAAGTAACACTTGAAAGGCCCAAACACACTCACATCTAGAGGTTGCAGCCTGTGGGTGGTATGTGCAGGCAGTGTCAACAGATCAATGCCTAGCCTGTTTGCCTCCTCAATGGTTTGTATAGCAACGTGGCTGCCATGGCCATCAAAAATCAAAAGGTGTCTGTTTTCAGGTGAAACACCGCCAGGGACAGAGGAAGCAAAGTGGCAAAGCCAACTCAAGAACAGTTCTTTTGTCATCCAAGCATGGGAGTGTGCAGCCATGCATGCGCGAGGTTCACAGTTTTTAATGTAATTTTTGAGTTGATTCTTTCCCTTGAACAGATAAAAACCTGGAATTGATGCTCCAACTGCGTTGACACAACAAAGAATAGTTATCCACTCCCTACTTTTTGGCAGAATTTTGGGCACATTCCTGCTCCCTCTCTTGGCAATTACCCGCATGCCACAATTCCTCCCTGCCTGCAATCCAGTCTCGTCACAGTTCCATATATGGTCTCCTCTGTATGAGTGTTTCTCATATGCATCAGAGAGTGTCTGATAGAACTTGGTCACAACTGTAGGGCGCAGATTGAAAGCCCTATCCCTGTCAAGCCCCTCTGCTGTGCGTAACACAAGTTCTGGATGCCTTTGTTTAAATCCTCTCCACCATGATTTTCCTGGAAATCCATCTTTGAAGGGGTTTGGCCTCCCTTGAAAGATTTGTGCAACAGTGGATTTGAGTTGAACCAACTCCAGACCATGGCCTAGTTGAGCCATCTCTTCACACCAAACCACAACGTCTTCTTCCTCTTCTGCACTCAACACTGTAAGAGGTCCTTTTCGCTTGGTATGGGTCAGGCCATTTATCTAGTAATGGATTGATGTTGGTGGAATCCCATGTTTTTTAGCAGCTGCTCTGATAGAAAAACCATTGAACTCTATATCATCTATGGTAGCCTTCATGTCTTCTTGTGTCCATCCTCTGATGGCACTAATCTTCTTATTGGCAGTTGCACCTTGAACTGTGGTTGATTGTGGAATAACACCTCCAGGATCTGCATCATTTGCCTCTTCAACTGTGGTTGATGGTGGAATAACACCTCCAGGATATGCATCATTTTCCTCTTCAACTGTGGTTGATGATGGAATAACACCACTACGCTCTGCATCATTTGCCTCTTCATCATCTCTGTGTGCATTGCTATTATCAGCATCATGTGCTATGTCCTCATCGGACTAGGTGCATCGTAGCTGGGAACCCCTGCTGAGTCTCCTACTTGACCTCCTTGCACGAGTAGTGCTGACTCTTGCCATGACTGCAATCACCCCACATAATTAGAACAAACAGGGGCAAGGACAGGGCTAGGGACAGTGCTCCATTAAAAACCAAAAACCATAACAATGCTCCCACCTACGGAATTAGAACTAGCTGTGTAAATTCACAGGGATCTGGAATATTATAATAGCTGTGTTGAAACAAAGTGTTAAAACGACCCTAGGATCTGGAGTATTCAAAAGGATCTCTTGATGTGATTTACATGTTCAATGCAGGTTCTATAGAAAAACTAGATATAGTATGGCTACTTGAAAACATTATTGAAAGACAAGTTTATCTTGAATGCAATACCTGAACTCTGAATGCTGTCTTGAATTAACTCTGCAACTGTGTTTTGCTTGAATGCAATGCCTGGACTCTGAAATTTGATGCTTGGAAATAGAGGTGAGTTTAACAAGGTCTGGGAATTTCGAATAGCAGAAAAAATGAAGTTTGTTTGAAGGTTGTAGTGTCTTTATAGCATTTTGGTGTTTGATTTGATTGGCAAGTTTGAGAAGGCATGGATTGCAACTGGCTGGAGTTGGATGAGTGGCTCAAGATTGAGTTGGCCTCGATCCAATGGCCATCAATGGGGCTTTGTCGATCCATGTGCTCTTTGAAATGCCTATGGACATATGCTTCTATTTGGTTTTCTGGTTGATTTGATGATTTTAATGGAGTTGGCAGCATTAATTGCATTGATTGGGCTACTTTGTTGAACAACAATGCACCTGGAGCTGACACTCATTCTCCATTTATTATGCAGGTGACATTTGATAGATGTGCAGGTGGGATGCCTTGGTGGTTAAGTGATTCTCGATGCTGGTCTGGGTGTACCCTGAAGCTAGTTCGATGGGGTCCATGTGATGGGCAATCCGTCCTTGTAGATTGGGCTGGCTGGGGAGTGATGAGGTCCAATTAGATGTTTGTGCCAGTGCATGTTGGGATTTGGAAGGGACATGATGGATTTGATTTTGGTTTTGTCAAGACTGCTCAGTTGTCAACCTTTTGTCCTATAGTTGACAGCTGTGGGCCTACTGTACAGAATGACACTTAATGAACTTAAATAGGAAACTTTTTATATATTTATATAATTATATGTGTTTGACAGTTGGCATTTTCTTGGTCACTTTTTGGGTTGTAACAGTCACCGGTTCTATCACCACTACCGGTTCCTGTTCAACTATAGAACTCTCTCCCCTATTTTTCTTTCTATGCTATCTCCCGCAAGATATTGTCAGAGCCTATCCGTAATGCTATCACAATCAATACTTTTTTCACAGCCTATCTATCATGCTGCCATGGTTAACTTGCAAGTTGCAACAGGTTCTTACAGGTCTGGAAGCTGTGCGAAAGAATTTGTTTATTCTATGCTATCTCCCGCAAGATATTGTCAAAGCCTATCCGTAATGCTGTGTCACAGTCAAGATTTTTTTTTCAGAGCCTATTGTCATGCTATCATGGTTAACTTGCAACAGGTTATTACAGATCTCGAAGGCCAAAGCTGTGTGAAAGAACGATTTTTGGGACAACTAGTGTGACGACATGTGCAGAAAGCGCATTGTGTTCTAGGTGTGGTATGTTGGATTTTTGCTCAGACCGAGACCTCGAGAGGCCATTATAAAGTGTTCATGAGTGTGGCCAGGGATCAAATTTGAAGGGTGGGGTCCCATTTCACTTTGAAGAACTATGAGATATTGAACCCTTCAATGCTGACATGTAAAAATAAGTCATTCTTTTCATTTGAAAATGTACTAGTACATCAAAATTTCATTGTTTACTTACGTAGTAAAGTTGAGAGGTGGCAGCACTGAATGTTATATATGTCATATAACACAACCATATTTCGCCCCGATCTAGAGGCTCTGTCTCTAGGACACTATGCCACCTTTGTAGTCTCAGCAGTTTCCCAAATTGATCTTGCCTCTTAAACTTTTAACAAATATAATAACCCCATTCCAATCCAACTTTCAGCCTTACATCCAAAATTAATACTATTTTACTCTTTAATGATCTTCCTGAACATGAGGAATTTATTAGTGAAACATAACTTAGGAGACACACATAAAATCTACTTTCTAGATGTTAAGTGTGAATTGCCATAACTAATTTTATAGATCTTTTTTTTCTGCATTAGTGCAGCTACAGTTAGCTTGCTAGCCCAATTCCAATCCAAATTTTAACCAGTATAATAATATTTAATGCCTCTTAAAATGGGTTCATAGGCTGCTTCGAACAATACAAGATCGATGAAGAATTGGGTTCTTCAACTCTTCTAAAAGCAACACGATGCTTATTCTTGGAAAAGTTCAATCTTTGTAATCACTAGCCTTCTTCAAACTAATATAAATTCCAACCTACATAAAATCTAGCCTACTTAACAATGGAAAAAATGATCATGTAAGCCAAAAAAGGAAAAAATTGTTTCAGAAGCCAAAAACATTGGACATTGAGTTTGGTCTGTATCTGCTTCTAAATTAGTGAACAATAGAGATGTATGCAGAAAGGAAGTTAAAAGGGTGAAGGGAAAGAATCTTAATGGTAACTTTTTTTTACTTCGTTGAATTGAGGACCATAATTTACTTTCATGCACCTCTATCAAACAGCTGCGTTGCCTATGCCATTTATAATCCTCCTTCACACAAGTCTATCAGAGAGAACAATTCAACAAAGAAGTTGGATTGGATTGAAAACCAGTAGCAAGTTTCTTTATCACTCTAATTGTGTACCCTACAGCAGAATTGAATGCCAATGACGACAATATATGTTTTAATTTTTCATTCAACACTATGAATGCCGCACGTACTTGGGATAGAATAAGTTTAAGCGCTCCTTACATGTTACATGCTATGTTATGTTTGAGCAAAGAGAACTATCCAACTCCAGGAAGCTTTTGTTCTCAATAGATGATTAAGGACCCTGGCTGCTTCTTCTCTATAGCCCTCCCCCTAGATATCGTTATACATACTAACTCTATTGTATTACATAGTAGATGATGGGTTGTGAAGCATAAGTAAAAC
This sequence comes from Larix kaempferi, assembly GCA_027924585.1. NCBI lineage: Eukaryota > Viridiplantae > Streptophyta > Pinopsida > Pinales > Pinaceae > Larix > Larix kaempferi. The sequence continues at coordinate 31,955,172 of BSBM01001005.1, forward strand.
GTAGGCAGACCAAGTAGAGAGGAGATGCATAGATGGTTGGAGTTCTTGTTATATGGTTGAAGTTCCTGTTCTATTCAAGACCAACCGTTAAGGGCAACAAAATCAAAAGGTAAAGTAGCACTGTCATTCTAAAAATCAAGATTACAATAACATTTTTGTCCCAGTTTGTACAGTCGAACGCAGAAGTGGGCACTGGGCATTCTAAGAAAATTTCCATCTTTCAACATTGTCCTTCACCAGATGTTGTTGCATATTCTCAATCATATTGAAATTCGATAGCTAGTTGGGATTGTAAGTATAGTAGCATCGGTGGTTTTCATATTAATAAATCCCAAGAATCTTAAACCGTGTACCATAGGAAGGTGTCGAGTCGGCGACTGAGTCACTGAGCAATTGGGGAAAATGGCTCATGCAGTACAGTTTTAGATACAAAGTCTAGATTCTTGATCTGACTCATTAACTAGATGCATGGAGGTTGGCAGAGTGGGAACTTCCCCAAATCCCCAAGGTTTTTGGTAAAGCTGGGGGGTGCAGTGTGCACACCTATTTCCCGTAGGGATGCAACCGTGGCCGGTGGCATCTCCATGAGGAAGAACTTGGCTTCAGAGGGAAAAAAATGGTCCTCCTTTTCCCCTCCATTTCAGGAAAGTTAAAGGGCGGTTAAATTCTCAAGAGCTTCGATCGGGCGACAATGGCAAATAGGGTAAGGCAATGAGCACATGGAATCATATGCGTGTACACAGAACATATGAAGAAAGAAGAAATTGTTTTTTTTGCTGTGGTTGGGAATCAATAAATGTTGTTCTGAACAGCCTCTGACGAAGATTTGTGACAAACCCACTCTCGGGTCCAAGCTTCAAATTTGAAGCCTTTAAGGTCCGTTTGAAGTTACAAAATTTCAATCAAATAATAATATTGTGTTTGCACTTTGAAGTTATAGAGTTTTAATCAAATAACAAAATTTTTAAATAATTGATGGGATCATGAAGGATAAAATGATGTACATACCTGCAAATTCATAGGATGTCAGCAATCCAGTCAGCCTTGAAGTTGAGCTCCTTAAAGAAAACGAATTTCTTTATATATGTTATGGCAGGCTGGCATTGGTAGCTTCACTCTACAAACTCTCATGGAGGATTGGAGGACATAGGGTAGGTGGAACTTGGAAGTAGATCAACCATGGTGGAGCAGGGGTATAAGCAAAAGCTTCTTTGTATAACTGTAATATTATATATTTATGGTGGGAGCCATGGAAGCATGGAATTGGAGCATTGACTAGATAAAACAAAGAAAACACAAGGTGGGACTCGGGAACTACAGGATTGACTTGGTACAACAAAGAAAACACAGGGTCGTGGGCAGGGGCCACGGGCGGAAGCGACATCTTGCAACATTACAAGAAGTTTCTGGATTGTGGAGTTTGTCTGAAATGCCAAATTCAGGGCACATTAACATAATATATTACATTGAATACTCAATCAACTCACAGAGTCATACGTCACGAATTGCTATGTGATAACTGGTAACTTGGTAAGCCCACTTCCAGCAACACGTATGAGCCACCAACCATGTTTAATAAAGTTGTTGCTGCCATTAAATGTGTTAAATACGTAAGCGCTCCCGGCTAACACGGGAACTTAGAAGCGTTCAAGCCATGGGCTGCACATTGTAAGCCTGTCCATGTAAGTTGTTCAATGATATTATTAGAGGCCCAATGGTCCATGATCCATCGATGATCGGACACGTGGATATTAGAGAGTAACTTAGTACCAAGTCCCAGTCCCAAGTCACCTAGCTAGTAGCCGCATTCCCAATTTCCCACTAAAAACTATTGACGAGTGAAATTTCAAGCTGCCCTTCTGTTGCAATTTTAAACAATAGTGGTTAATTTAATTATTGACGGGATTACCATGAAATTAATTTTTTTTTGCATGGTAAAATTTGAGGTGGTCTTCTATGATGTGTGAAATGGCCTCTGAAGGCCCCTGAAGGCTTCAAATTTTGAAGCCTGCTCGAGACCACAACTATAATCATAGAAAACCACCAACAACTAGACTACCAGGTATGTTTATTTTCTTGGATGTTTCATAGTATACTATGGTGTTTCTCAATTTTTATAGCCCCACATAATACGAGTAGTCTTCTTGTTTCAACAGAAGTTGCTCTCTCTCGGCTTCTCCCCTACTTATCCTTTCTTCCGTGTTGAATGGTAGAAGAAAGTGTGGGTGGTTTTTCCTAATCATAGCTGCCCCAAACCATTTGCTACTCACATCGCTCGTCATTCTTCTTCACCTAGCACTGCCGTTAGTTCGATCAATACTCAAATGGAGATTCCTGTAGAAGAATTCAATGAGGAAATGGATGAAAAAATAAATGGCACATGCATCTTTACCCTCCGCTTGAAAGTTTGATCTTAAGCAAGATTTCGTCGCGGGCTGAATATCATTACAGATTTCAGAACCAAGCACCAATGAGTCGAGAGGACATCGTTGAAACAACTTTCAGGTAAACAACTTTCATTCATTTTCATTTCCTTTTCATATTATGTTAAATTGAAAGGTTGGGGACATTAATGGTTTAGGGTTGATTAATATCTATTTCCTTGCAGTGTTTTCCTCTGGTCAAGCAGTGACAGTGTAGGAGTGTTTTCCGAAGAGCAGTGACCACAGATCCAGACAAAAAATTACACTAAACTGATGGAGGGTTAGCTGGAAATATTCAACAGCAATAATGAATGCCCAATAACATAATGTTGAATATATGGTATAACTTGCATTGAAATGGTGTGCTAGAATTAGTTGTTCACTCCAATTCTGCTGCAATTCGCTGTTTCTGAAGAGGACCAGTGACCACAGATCCAGGAACAATGTGCGCTCTCTTACGATCCTCTTTCCTCTTTGTTACCATATTTACAGTATGTCGTAGAAGGGTTTCTTTGTATATAGGCTTCGGTAGGTGTCCATGTTTGTCAAGTCAATTACTTGTTAGTACTAACCCTTTTACAACAAGCTATGACATAAGATCTATTGTATCCAGCAACATAGCTCTCAATGTGTTTAATTTCTGGAAGATACTTAAGCCGTTCCTTTACAACATCTAGATAATCGTGCCTTTATGCTCTCTGGGGAGAAGCTGCGGGTTCAATTTCATGATGTGAAAATGTCCAACCTTAATAAAATCAATTTTGAGAAATAATAATAATGATAAAAAATGGAAAACCCAGAAAACATTTCATTGAGAGGTCGTGACTTCAACTATTATGCCATATCGGAACTTCATAAGGTTCGGAACTATCCTAGAGTCACAACATTCCTCGACTTTTTCTTCACATGCATTCTAACCTTTTCAAGTTTGATTAGTCAGTTTCAATTAAAAAAAATGTGGTTTAGAATTTCCCATTATGAAGTTTCCAATTTGACTTGAGTTGATCATATCTGATGCTCATTACTGCATCAAATTTTGTCCTGAGCAAAATAATAAATTATAATGTCAATTCATTATGTATAAGATTGTGGCTACATAGTTTGCATGTGCACTCTTTCCCAGGAGATTTTAGATTTGTCCATCAGTTCCTCTACCAAGGTTATGCCTATTGATCCTTTGTTAATATTCTTTCTTTTTACCAGCTAATATCAGATTTGAAATGAACTTATGGTTCTATATTAGGATTACTAAAGTTCATATAGTATGACAATTTTCTTCTCTTTATTTGCCTCACTTCCATAATTTGTTATTTGTTTTAGTTTTTTATGATTCCATAATTTGTTATTTGTTTTAATTTTTTATGATTCTTAAGAAATGCATTGGGAAATTTGACATTTACCATTTTAACAGCTATTTTGAGCCCAACCTTGTTATAACCCGTGGCATTTTGTGCTCTTTACTAATGCTACCACTAGTATTCTTCCTTCCTTCACTTGCTACTGTCCTTTGTGAGAAAGAAGCTGTACTACTTTTATCATGATCATGCTTGCTTATGTTGGGAAATTTGTTGTTTATCATTTAGCCAACTATTTTGAAATATATTAAAGTCCAACCTTGTTCTAGTATGTAGCATTTTGTGCTCTTTGCTAATGCTATTACTAGTATTCTCCTTTATTTAACTTACCATTATCCTGTATGACAATAATTTGTATAAAACTTTTATCATGATCATGCCTGCTTCTATATGTAAGACATAACAAACTACCACCCCCGAAATGTATCCTAAATAAGGAATGGATTAGAAGTTCATTAAAATTTAATTAGCATAGTTAATCACTTAACGAAATTCCAGCGGAAATATTTTCCGACTGCACGCCGACCCATGTGAGGTAAACTGGTGTGGTTCACAATTTTGCACGGGTAACGATGTGTTGTTAGGTAAACATTTTGAATTTTTCATGCGCGGTAGTAACCATCAATGGATTTTTTGACCGCCCATTTCAATTTTACCCAGAACCTCCATCAACGGATGTTTTGAGCCATTTCGATTTTACCCAGAACCTCCATCAGCGGGTTTTTTGAGCCATTTCGATTTTACCCAGAACCTCCATCAGCGGATTTTTTGACCCATTTTGATTTTACCCAGAACCTCTAATCAAACTAGGTTGTATGCCATGCTTGACCTCATTCACAAGCCCTATAAGATAACCCTGTGAACAAACCAGGTCCCTTCTTGAGAAAAAATAGCAAGATCACTGATCAAATCAGATCGGACGTGATTCCAGGTCAAACCAATTCGTATTGCATGGAAATTTTCTGAACAAAGGGTATAATGTTTTTTTTTCAGATATGGTTGTATTTCTGTTTGGGATTCCTTTAATGAATGCAATTGCTGAAAATCCATTTTTTTCATTTATATATTATTATAAGGCTTGTATCATTTAATTTTTAATTTATGTTGTACAATTTTAGATCACATGGGATGCCATTCCAGATCAAACCAAATCAGATTGCATCGAATGTTTCTGACCAAAGACAATGTATGATGGTGCAGGGTAAGTTTGCCACTATCATTTGTATTTCTATTTGAGATTCTTCATTTTTATATTCTTATAAGGTTTGTAACATTCCTTTTCTAATTTCCATTGTACAATTTTTTTTCTAACCAGTCTGGCTATAACAGTTATTTACCAGATACTGTATATGCACAATAATCAATTTTACCCATTGTTTTTTGATGCAGAAATCTTATAGGACTCGGAAGATTTTATTTTGTTGTGTATGCAATGCCATAACCCTATTTACAAGGAGAAAATAAATTAATGGTTCTTACCAAAGGTTAGTGTATCATTTATATTGTGCCTATAGAGCTAGATTGTTTTTTTCACTGTGTATTTTCAATTCAGAGATCCCCTGTGTAACCTGTGTGGCCCCTTTGGGAATCTTGTCATGATTGCAGATTATAAATTTTCATAAATTTAATCATGTTTAGAACATACCCTAATCCATTTCCACATAAAGAATGGAAGTCGTTGCCTCCAGAAGTTGTGGAAGAATCATTATGAATACTTGCAGAAGAGGATGCTATACGAGAAAAACAATGACAAATGAAGCAACAATTATCTAAACAACGAAGGAAGTCACGACAATTATGTAAAATTGTTAAAAATGATTGTTGGAGTGATGATGAAATAGAGTGTAGTGGTAATGATGGTTAGGTCCAGCTTAAAAATATGCAAATACCTTATCAAATCTGTTGTCGCTCATCTATGCAGTGTGTTAGGGGAAAAGCTCCAAACTTTGATACTATTTCCCTTCTTAAAGAAGAAAGTGGTTTAGAAGAGATCATTATCTGCAAAGTTATTGATGAGTCCCATACAGGAAATGTAGAGTTGACAAACTTGGATCCTTGTGAGAATGATCCAATTCTTTACACTATTGGTACTAGTGGCACATGGACACGTAGTATAGATGATGTTTTTCCCGTTCTAATGGTGTATGCAGATGATAGTGGAAAACTTATGCTGCACCATCCTTCATTATCTGAAATAAAATCACAGTTATCTTCAAGGTCATATGAATATCATTCCACTGCAGTCATCAAGCGAGGGTTTTACATGGGATCTAGGTCAGATGTGACTCCCTTATTGGGAGATGATTGTTTTATCAAGATTGGAAGAAAGAAATTCATTCAAATAGATGGGCTTCTGGTGCACAGCACAAATCCATTTGATTTTACCATAAAGGCAGGCATGTATGTCCGTATTTATTATGAAAATTTGCCTGGTATTTCCGAAGAAGAGTCGTTGAAAATTCCATATCCCGTGGAAGTGTTGAATTGTTTAGTAGATGTTTCTACTGGTGGAACATTCTGTTGGGTAAGAATTTTTGAATGTGAGTTGGATGTTATTGGTAGAGGCCACCATATTCCCAAAGGTGTGAATTTACATCCACATTAGGTGTTCTATACAAAACAAGGTTTATTGATATCAACTGAAATCATTAATGGTGAGTATACCCGTACCTCTTTTAATTCATATTTTTCAGTTTATATCCCATTTTTTTTTCACCCAGAAAAAACCCAGTTTCTTGCTATTCATGTTTATGAATCAAAGAAAAATTACAGAAAACATAAGGTGCAAAAGTTCCAAATAAAACTACCAGCTAGACTCTGTAGACACTCTTTGTAACACTCATTAGTTGTATGTTCTACTGGATAAAACAGATTCCACTTCAAATCATCAGTACATATTGATCACTATGCCTTATTGATTGAGACAAAAAAATATTAAAAGATCGAAATGTACTAAACTGGGTAGAGTGCACATATGTAAAAGTCTTTAGATAGTATCTCATGCAGAAATGACTATATACTAATTACAATGGATAGAACCTTTATCCACTAATGTGGAATCCAAAAATTCCTCGAAATAAAGTGTACCCTCTTCCAGGACAATAGTTTTCTTTGATAGCAAATATGCCCGTGTGTTGAGTTCCTTGTGAATATGACAAAAAGATAAATACTGAAAATTACTCCCAACATTTGTTAATCTTTGTTTCCACTCATCCGGATTTGTAACCTGTAACATTGATTTCCCTGCCAACTAGTCGAAGACGCATTTTGAATCTCCACAAACCTGAAGTAATGTGATCCTTTTAAAGTTAGCAAAGAATAGTAAATCCCAGCTGGCTATCAGTTCAACACTAGTGTTTGATCCTCTGCCACAACCTAACCAAACACGAAAAAACTGATTGCCTAGGAATCTGATATAAATACCTCCCCCACATTCACCCAGTTTTGCAACTAATGTTATCTTTATAGTAACTAATGTTATTTTTATTTTTATTGCAGGAATTGTTGATGTTTTCTTTACTGTAAGCTCTATCAAAAGGTGGGGCAAGAGAACTCGAAGGGGAGAATATTTTTTTTGTCATTTTATCGCTATGAAAGATGATAAGCACACCACTTTCCAACTTCTTGCAACAAAAGGTGATGATAAAGTTGTGACTGCCAGATTAGCTGCCTCTATAGAATATGGAACTCACAATGCATTACCATCATGTATTCGAGTATTGCAGCTACATTGAATCCATCGTCACAATATCCATCTTCTTTCCTACAAAGTTTTCAACCACATAAGGTCTCGTAACATGATACGTAGTGAATCTTTTGTGGAAATTCCTTGTTCAAATGAAAGTTTCATGGCTACTTTTGAGCTTATTGCAATGCATGCCGTACCTCCTGGGATTGTGAAGAAAAAAAATCACTAGAGTTCACCATAGAAGGCTATGCGAATCTTAAGGAGGTTGTTTTCTATACATGGTCAACCTTTCCTGATAGATATCAGTTATCTTTAGGCTCAAGCAATGATAGTCAACCTGTTGGAAAATGGAGAGTGGGACCAACATTTAAATTTCGGTATTTGTATAATAGCCTACAGCCTCGTGTGCAAGTGCACTTTTCATGGGATTCACACCAATGGGATCTTGTTCATCATTATTATGGATTGGGGATGAGGACTGGTGCAACCCATTTGGAGATGTAAACATTATACCTATCATAAATATGGTGAATTCTGTATGAGAGATTTGTGGTGTAATATCTATGGTGAAATGTTCGAACTTTGTAATTTGAAGTTTCTATAAGTAAATATAAATTTGAATCTAGGGAAATCCAAATAGTCTTCTTTGTGTGCTTACTGAGATTGTTAGTGATTCAGTCTTGACTGTGCACTCTGATTTTGTAGCCTTGTAGTATTATCTGTTGATCCTGCAGGGCTGCATCACATGACATATTGATGTTGTGTTATAAATGGTTTTTGTTTTCCAAGGAAAAAATCTTTATCTTTGATATTTCAAAGTTTGAAAATAAGAATATACATTTTTTAGCCTATGAGATCTTGAAAAGATACATATGTTCTGTCTTCAAACTATCCTAATAGCTATTTATCCTAGTCATCCATAATCAACAAAATATTTAGTGAATTCTATATGACAGATCTGTGGTGTAATATGTATGGTGAAATATGTTTTTTTTTCCCAGGAAAAAAATCATACTTTTCATTTCAGAGTAGAAATAGCATACATTCTATATCATCCTTTCCTTTACTGCCTCAGTAAAGATTATCTTTTTCAGTAACTGATAGATAACATTTAGCCTATTTACCATTTTGGCTTCCAAGACTAAATATGTCAACAAGGATCACTGGCCCAAGTATACATAATCAACCATTTAGTTGCAGAGTAGGCTACTGAAAGAGGTTTTTGTCAAAAATGATTATGCATTCCTAGCTTGCATTTTTATGCTTATGGCTTCCATTTTACACCAAGTGTCCATAACAGTAAAAAAAGGTTAAAATTGCACCTTTCATAGATCGAGTGTGAGCATATGAGGTTAGGTTATATAAAATTAACACAAGGATAGTCTTCTCAATATATCTAGTCATCCAATTTCCAAAACCATTTACTATAAACATTTAATAGGAGGATTTGGCTTGCATTTTTATTATTCTAGGTGGATATTTCATAAATACAAGACAACCATGTAGTGTTTATGAACAACATGCACTTTCCGAACCCAAATTGAAAACAAAAATGTATAATAAGGTGGAAAATAGTAAAACATACAATTTCCAACTAAACTAACTCAAAACTACCGAATACTTAGGGTTGGGCAGGCATTTCTCTGATTTGGGTAAAACTGGGTTGAAAACACAAAAGTTGTCATTTTGTCAATTTAACTATGGACAAATGAAGCATAATTTAAAAAAAATGAAAGAGGTTTTTGTCAAAAATATATATATCTTCAACCCCTTGGTGTTAGTTTCAAATTATGACAATTGTACAGACTGTGGCGTGCAATTTCCTAAGCCCAGTTTTGAATATTTACACACTGTTTTTTACGTAACAACTTAGAATTTCAGTCATTTTTTAAAATTTGTCCAAGATACCTGGAATTTTAGTTATTCATGTTCAATTTGACTGCTATGCATTCCTAGCTTGCATTTTTATGCTTATGTCTTTCATTTTACACCAAGTGTCCATAACAGTAAAAAAATGTTAAAATTGCACCTTTCATAGGTGGATTGAGAGCATATGAGGTTAGGTTATATAAAATTAACACAAGGATAGTCTTCTCAATATATCTAGCCATCCAATTTCCAGAACCATTTACTATAAGCATTTAATAGGAGGGTTTGGCTTGCATTTTTATTAACCTAGGTGGATATTTCATAAATACAAGACAACCATGTAGTGTTTTTGCACAACAGGCACTTTCTGAACCCAAATTGAAAAACTAAATGTATAATAATGTGGAAAATAGTAATACATACCATTTCCAACTAAACTCACTCAAAACTACCCAATACTTAGGGCTGGGCAGGCATTTCTCTGATTTGGGTAAAACTGGGTTGAAAACACAAAAGTTGTCATTTTGTCAATTTAACTGTAGACAAATGAAACATCATTTTAAAAAAATGAAAGAGGTTTTTGTCAAAAATATATCTATCTTCAACCCCATGGTACTAGTTTCAAATTATGACAATTATACCTACTGTGGCGTGCATTTTCCTAAGCCCATTTTTCAATATTTACACACTGTTTTTTACGTAAAAACTTAGAATTTCAGTCATTTTTTTGAATTTGTCCAAGATACTTGGAATTTTAGTCATTCATGTTCAATTTTACTGCTATGCATTCCTAGCTTGCATTTTTATGCTTATGGCTTGCATTTTACAACAAGTGTCCATAACAGTAAAAAAAGGTTAAAATTGCACCTTTCATAGGTGGACTTAGAGCATATGAGGTTAGGTTATATAAAATTAAGACAAGGATAGTCTTAGCAATATATCTAGCCATCCAATTTCTAGAACCATTTACTATAAGCATTTAATAGGAGGGTTTGGCTTGCATTTTTATTAATCTAGGTGGATATTTCATAAATATAAGACAACCATGTAGTGTTTTTGCCAAGCACTTTCTGAACCCAAATTGAAAGCCTAAATGTATAATAATGTGGAAAATAGTAATACATACCATTTCCAACTAAACTCACTCAAAACTACCCAATACTTAGGGCGGGGTGGGCATTTCTATGATCTGGGTAAAACTGGGTTGAAAACACAAAAGTTGTCATTTTGTCAATTTAACTGTGGACAAATGAAACATCATTTTAAAAAACTGAAAGAGGTTTTTGTCAAAAATATATCTATCTTCAACCCCATGGTGCTAGTTTCAAATTATGACAATTCTACCTACTGTGGTGTGCATTTTCCTAAGCCCATTTTTCAATATTTACACACTGTTTTTTATGTAACAACTTAGAATTTTATTCATTTTTTTGAATTTGTCCAAGATACCTGGAATTTTAGCCATTCATGTTCAATTTGACTGCTATGCATTCCTAGCTTGCATTTGTATGCTTATGGCTTGCATTTTATACCAAGTATCCATAACAATAAAAAAAGGTTAAAATTGCACCTTTCATAGGTGGACTGAGAGCATATGAGGTTAGGTTATATAAAATTAACACAAGGATTGTCTTCTCAATATATCTAGCCATCCAATTTCCAGAACCATTTACTCTAAGCATTTAATAGGAGGGTTTGGCTTGCATTTTTATTAATCTAGGTGGATATTCATAAATACAAGACAACCATGTAGTGTTTTTTCACAACAAGCACTTTCTAAACCCAAATTGAAAAACTAAATGTATAATAACGTGGAAAATAGTAATACATACCATTTCCAACTAAACTCACTCAAAACTACCCAATACTTAGGGCTGAGCGGGCATTTCTCTTATCTGGGTAAAACTAGGTTGAAAACACAAAAGTTGTCATTTTGTCAATTTAACTGTGGACAAATGAAACATCATTTTAAAAAACTGAAAGAGGTTTTTGTCAAAAATATATCTATATTCAACCCCATGGTGCTAGTTTCAACTTATGACAATTCTACCTACTATGGCGTGCATTTTCCTAAGCCCATTTTTCAATATTTACACACTGTTTTTTACGTAATAACTTAGAATTTCAGCCATTTTTTTTTAATTTGTCCAAGATACCTGGAATTTTAGTCATTCATGTTCAATTTGACTGCTATGCAATCCTAGCTTGCATTTTTATGCTTATGGCTTGTATTTTTACATGTGAACATTACTTAATGGGAATTCATTAAAAATTAACTATTATCAAACTACTTGAACACTTATCAACTTTGTGCTTGGTTTATTTCTAAAGGGTTTTTCTTGGATAACATTGCAAAAAAAAATGTTTAATTCTATAACAAATGGACATTATTCAATAATTGACCATCCATTTAATCATCTTTGAATTAAGAGTAGAAACTTTGGCTTTGGGTAATACAATGTAGAGATACATTTTATCTTCCATTCCCTAGTTGGTACCTCTATTGGTAATAAAAAAATATCTATAGACAATCATTACAGGGTACATGTTTGAAACATGATGTGAACTGACAGATCGAATGCCATTCATCATATTTTGAGGCAGATCATCAAGCATTATGGTTCGTAATTGTACTGCTGCTTTCACATCCACTGTTCATGTTATTAGTAATTAGTAGACTAAAATGAATATGCAGGAGCTCAAGTCTTCAGGTTAAGAATATTATCACTATGAAGAAAACAACCGGTCGACCCCAGAAGCCTGTGAAGTCGAAAATTTATAGCAAGAGGAACAACAGGATAAAAGTTCTGCAATACTACAAAAAGTCTGAAGAGATATCAGAGGTCGAGGCGAAAGCAAATGCAGATGTTGAACAGTTGGAAGTAACTCCTTGCACCCCTGATGTTGTAAGAGAAGTTTCAGAACCTGAAAGCATGGGAACCACGAATATACAACTACCAGAAGCGACAATCATTAAAAAGGTCCGTGCTCGTGTTAACAGCCCTGGAACGGTTAAGAGGCGAGCCAAGACTACGCCCAGAAACAAGTTTCAGTCAAATATGAAGAAATTTGACACAGAAAAAAAATTGAAAATGAAGAATCCTCCAGCGAAGAAGATACGCGGTCCAGAATGTTGGAAGGTATGATTTGTAAAGCTTTACAATCCATTGAAGAAAATATTAATTCAATTCCAGAGATTCCAGCATTGAAGAGGTTGAGGAAGCAGTAAGGAGAAGAAAAATAGCCCAAGAGGAAAATGTCAAGTTATTCAAATAGAATCAGGAGCTACAGTTTGGATCCAAAATAATTTCTAGGGTTTTTGTTTAGAGTAGGATGAGACAAGGGTTGGTAATGGATGGCAGGGAAGTGCTACTGCACATTTTGGAAACATTAGTATCAAATTTAAACCTATATGAGTCTATCTTGATTTTAAATTGATACAAATACTTTCAATGTTTTTTATACTTCTGTGGTGGATTTTATGAAAACCAGTGTTTCTGATGATAGTTTATGATCATTACAGATATTATTTGTGTATTTTCTTCTATGTGAATCTAGTTTCCTTTCATAGACGATATGTTATAGATTGTAACAACTTCTGTTTTCAGAAAATGCACATATATGTTTGTTGATAAATAGATAATAGGCTAATTTGCAAAAAAGATTATATGTCTATGTACATAGATGCCAATGAGTGGAGTATTTGTATTTTTGATTCCGATTACAATTATTGCTATCAATAAGGCCAAGAAATCGAATGTGCTAATTGGCTTCTACAATTACCATACATGTTAACATTTTACAAAGGTTTTTGTTGTTTGATTTCGTAATTGGAAATTGATAAATGTCAAGTTTTGTGTATGGGTTTTATTTTTTATTTTTTTTAGTAATGGTGTATTGTGTGTTTTTGAAGAAAGTTGTTTGCAGTATATAGAGAGGTACCATAAAGATTTTTTCGGGCAAAGTGCAGAGAGATTACTTCTTTCCTCAAATTTTGGGTTAATGATCATTTTCAGTGATGTTGTCATTGAGAATCCATGGATTTTTACTATTTTCATGTCTACATCTACAAAGGAAGTCTTGCTTGTGTTTTGTATGGCATAGGTTTGAGTTTTTAAAATAGTTCTTTTAAAATAAATTGAGAGATTAGTTTCACATAGTATTTTTTTATGGTTGTGATATGGTTTTCTTGTTAGAATATAATTAGCATAAGTTATTTCATTATATTTGTCATGTTGGCATGTCAGAGTTTATTTGCATTATGATTATGTTCTCCATGGTTAAGCACTAGTGTAATGTTGCACGGTTTGTAATTTGTAATTTTGTAATTTTTATTATAGTTTGCAAACGTCAAAACACATTTGTAACTTTTATTATAGTTTGGAAACGTCATAACACATTTGTAATTATTATTTTAGTTTGGAAAAGTCAGCGTGCTGGTATCCTATGTGTGCATCCCCTTATTCCTTTCTGAGGGTGCCATCATCCTGCAAAATGGAAATAGCAGCCTCATGTTCCATGCCATTGATCGAAACAGGGGGTTCTGAAGTTACTGAGAGGTTCACTGTCAGAAAATTCGGAGAGAGCGCTGAGGCATGGAGTGACAGAACCAAGTGGCCAAAAGATATGCTAGATGTCCTGGTCAGAGCAGGAGTGCATCGTTTTCTTTTCGGTCAGTTCAATTTCAACAATGAAGAGATAGATAATGCCATTTCTAGTTATGATGTCCAGACCAAGGAATTGATTATTTTTGGGAAGAGGGATTGTCTGGACCCTGATTTGTTATCCAACGCAATGAAAATTCCACGCAGGGGGGGAGTAATGTTGACCACCAGGAAAACCCTCAAAGTAGAAAAGGGTGAGATGGAAAACAAAATATGTGGAAAAAAGGTTTTGGTTGCCTGGAATGGTTTAAGGATGCAAGATGTTCCCCTAGGACTGTACAAAACCTTAATTCAAATTGTACTTAGGACAATTATGAATCACCACAAGAAAGATATTTCAGGTGATTGTATGAAGTTGGTGATTCATTGGGTTGAAGACTTGACCATAGATGTCCCTCAAATATTGGAAAAAAAATTCATTTTGCACTGCAGGACAGCAAAATGAAGAGAGTGAAGTTCAGTTAGCCTGGTACACTACAAAAAATTATTGACTTATATCGACCCAGTGTTGTAGAAGGAAGCAGATTTAAAAATACATACGTTAAGAGGTCGAAACTAGACAACATTAACCAGGAAGTTCCTCAACAATCTCCAAAGGACAATGTACAAGTCCCCGGAGAGCCTTTTGAGTACTGTATGCAAGGTATGGGAAGTGACCCTGAAGAATTTGATGCTGTCTCAATTCTCGCCGGATTACATGAAGGGAGAGAAATAAATGTAAATGAGATGGATGATGTTGAGTTTAATGAACAGGAGGAGCATAGTGATGATGATATTGATGCTCCTACAGAAATGCCACTTGTTATATATACACCTCCACGGTTGGGAGTTGAGAAAACTTCCTCTCCAAAAGATTTTGTTGATGGTAAAAAAACATTTAAGCTATTCGATGAAATGTTGCATTTCAAAGAACAAGATGAATTTCAAAGAAAGAACTTTTCCTATTGGTATCTTACCGCAGTACAGAGAGTAGAACTCTGTAGGATTAAGGAGATGCAAATTTAGGACCTCTTAAAGGTAGGCGCTATTTTTCAAAAAGAAACAGTTACCAAATTCCTTTTTTTGAAGCCTCATTAAAATTTTCACTATTTACAGGTAATTGCAAGGTTAGAAACAGGACACGTGGATACTATGGAATCTTCTATTAAAAATTTACAAATGCTGGACCTCTTTATGGTAGGAGGCATTTTTCAATGCTTTTTTCCAAAAATAAAAGTTGCCAAATTCCATTTTTTGAAGCCTCCTTAATATTTTCCTTGTTTACAGGAAGTTGCAGGATTACAATCATCCCTTGTGAAGACTGTGGACAGTGCGAGAAGGACAATAGCAAGTAAGGACCATGTTATTCAGTCTTTGAAGGAGGAATTAGAAAAAATTCAGGAAGGATTTAAAAAGGAAAATGATGCATGCAAAGAAGAGTTCATTAATTTTCGGAAGAAAGATGAAGAAAACATAAAGAGACTGGAAGACGAGCTGAAACATCGACCGGAGGTTTTGGACATCCCCCCTCTAAACACTGTGTTCAGCCAGGAAGCAAGAATTTTTGCTGAAGTCAATAAGCAAAACAGAATAATTGAAATAATGAAGGCTAACTTTCAAAAAGCCTTGCTGAAGACTCCAATAAACATCAACTTGAGATAAATGAATATAGAAAAAAAGAGTACAACATGAAAAACATAATTGCTATGAAAGATGAAGAGTTGAAAGGAAAAATAGTTGAACTTGAAAACATTACTGCAGAACTACAGACTAGAGGAGTTGAACTACAGAGTAGGCATCTGATTCCTGGTCAAATTTATGATATGTCAGCACACCAATAGGCTTTAATAAGGTATGAGCGTTCCTTGCAAAACAAAGAGAAGGCACTGGACATAGCTTTTAATGGAATACAAGCTCATAAAAAAGTCAAAAAGGGGTTACAAAGCTATCGCGCCTTCTTAAGAATTCGAGAGAGGTCCTTGATGGATGTTATTGCAGCAGTGAATGCTGGAGCAGATCTCACTGCATGGTCAACCACACATGAAACATTGAAAAAGAAGGTAGCTGAGAGGTAATATGAGATTAAAGAGCTCAGATTGAAAATACTGAAGGATAGAGAATCACAACATTTGGGATGTAAGTCTGAGATAGAAGATCTGAAATCCGAAATTGCCACTATGCAGAAGAACAAGATACTTCAGCGAGTAGCAATTGTGTATACTCCAGATTGTTGAGATATTGTAACTTCAAAGAATATTATATTTGTACTTTATTATTCCGGAGATGTTTCATTCCTCCGTGAAGATCTTATTGTATATCCGAAGATGTTTATTCCTCCGTCAGATTGTGGTAACTTGGGTTATTAGACTTCCCTAGTGGGGGTCGGCCCTGTATGTGTTATGTGGGTCAAAGGGTTATTAGATCACCCTAGAGGGGTCGGCCCAGTCAATTGTAGTGGGGTATTTAACCCATTGGTTAAATACGAGCCTACATGATTTGTGTAAAACACAAGTCGGAGTAGTGTATAAATAGAGGAGGTGTATTCCTCATTTTACACACACTCACTCACTTGAGAGTGGCGCACTTATGAGAGAGAGGTCTGCTATGGAGAAGGAGGAGCTTATGATCAGGGTTACATCTTTTGTATTTGCTGGTCATCTATATTGAGGAAGCTTTACTGGGTTTTCTACCCCATGAGGGTTTCCCAGGATAAATCTGTGTCTCTTGTGTTTATGCTGTGCTTGTTGTTTCTTCAGTGATCCTGTATATGCTATTATTGTGAAATGGAATGTAATGCTGCTATTTTCTGTCTTAGCATATTAAATCTTAACATGGTATCAGAGCCAACCTGAAGGAAGGCAATGTATGGCACTTACGACACTTGCTTCTCTTGCGACAATTTGAAGGTTAGGGTTTTATATAGCAAAAACCCGTCATCGTGTAACTTTCGCTATAAATCCATTTATTCCAAGGTTCAGGATCTAAAAAGTTTACAAGTCCTAGATAACATCCCCATGTACCTTGTGTCCAAAGGGCACCCTCAGATTCGTTGTACTTTGTGAGTTATGATCAGTACAAGTTAGGGTTTCTGCCTCTTCCAGATCTCATTCAAAATCAGGTGACCTAGAAAAAAAGGTCATAACTTGGGATAGGAAGCTCCAAATGAAATTTCGTAAAAAGAGACAGGTAGTACATAGACTGTACTATCTCAGGAAACGTTTTCAGAGGACGAAGTTGAACCAGGGACACGTGGCACTCCGTACAAGTTCGCTCTCCTGGTTTATCCCATAAACAGGTCACGTTGCGACACTTGGCATAACTCTCTCTCAGAAAATACAATTGAGGTCAGACCTATCGGGATGGAAATATGACAGGTCAGGATACCACAGAAAAAGTTTTTAGACCCTGTGGAGTGAAAAGTTCAGAGTTACAGCAAAAACAATCAGGTACATATTTCTGTCAAAACACAATTATTTTTGGAGCACCTTCATTCATGGCTTCCGGAATTTAGGGTTTCAGAGAAAGTTAGAATTTTTGGAATCGGAATCCACGGCTGAATGCTACTCAGGAAAATCGAAATTTAGAGTCCAAGATCGAATTTTTTGGTTGGGTAGAAGACCAGGCTTGATCAAACCCCAGTTCGGGATTTTGATCGGAAAGATGGAAAATTAGGGCTTCAGCAAAAGTTGGAATTTTTGAAGTCTGTGACCACGGCTGGAAGCTCCTCAGAAAAATAAGAGTTTAGAGCCTTGGATCGAACCTTTTGATTGGGAAGAAGGGTGGGCTTCATCAAACCCTAGTTCGGGATCCTGTATAGAAGATCCAGGTATGTCTTGAAATCTGATTCTTGATTAAGTTCATAATGTGTTTGTATTCATATTATTTATTAGTACAATCTTGATTAATGTTAGAATTGTCTTATCACCCTAGTAACAGTATGAATGCATGTGAATGATCGAAGACATTCATTGATTAGGGCTATATGATTGTACTAATGCATTATGGTGTTGTATGAGGTTGATGTTGTCTGATAACAAGATACAGGTACATCATGAAAGACAAATCAAGTTCCATGACCATGACAACATGAAGACAAAGACTCATCCATAATATTTGTTCTACTTACGAGGTATGTATGACTCTGTTATATTATGCTTAACCTATGAGATATGCAGGTTCTAGCACAGGATCTCTAAATCATTGAAGAGAATAAAGAAGATATTGTTTAGGTATGTTAGACATAACCAAGCAGGTATACTAATCCAGGTATGTTTTCCTATGTCAAGTTAGAATCTTACCTTGTGTTAGGATCCCTTATATAAGTATACTTGGTATGATTGGTTATGCTTATTCATAAAGTTAGTAATCAAGGGTTTATGCATATTATGTCTCTTATCTTGATGATTTAATTAACCAGAAGAGTACTATGATCAAACAAGAATATGCATGAGTAAAAGAAGACTTCCTTGAAACCCTGAATACTAATGATCATGACTATACATATTCAAGATTATTTAGAATTATAATGTTTTGATAATATTGAGAATATACTAATGAATGTATGTTTGTGTATGAGATCATGAGGATGACACTAGTGCACACTTGAGCATGCACAGTGCTACAGAATGAATAGAATTTCAAAAGACATATAGAAGATCAAGCGGGAAGCAACCACACAAACATAAAAGATAAGTATTTGAGTTGTTATTTGAAATAGTAAATGATATTGCTTGTATGCATATTTGTATTCCTAGAATATATCATGCTGAGTGTAAACATTCATAGAGCATTGAACAGTATACTACTAATATGCATATGATTGGTAAGTTGGACAAACATTCCATTGTTGCTTGTCTAGAATGAAACCTCTTTGCTGACATGCCGACAGCTGTGCACACTCTCGATAGTATGTTCTGGTAGAGATGGAAGGCATCTAGATAGCCACTGTATGCATACAGGATATGGGAAAGTGTTGTGCCAAAGTATTGGTCAAAATAGTTGCATAACTATGTAAATGATATCTATATGCATAATAGGTCATCATGTCAATATGATTTGATGATTATGAAGTGTTACTAATCATGTACTTAATTTTGATTTGTAGGAAAGATCATGATGAATGATGAACACTGAACAAGCGATGGATGTTCAACAAAAATATTTACAAATCAAACACACTATAGAAGGCTTGTGGCTAGAAGATTCTCTTAGAAAGAGGAAGAGAATCATGATGAGATGTTTGCTCCAAGTGGCTAGATAAGACCATTCTCTTAATGGTGTAATTAAAGAAGATGGCTGCAGAAATGAAAATGAAAGATCTCAGATTGATGCATTACTTCCTAGGTCTGGAAGTATGGCAAGGCTCAGAAGGAATCTTTCTCAATCAGGGAAAGTATGCTGAGAAATATTAAAAGGACTTGATGTGTTGGAATGGCCACTCTCATGGATTCCAACTTGAAGTTGTTAGCAGATGACTCATCAGAGTTAGTGGATATAACTTTGTACAGACAAATTATTGAGTCATTGATGTGTCTAACGAATACTAGGTCAGATATATGCTTTGCTGTGAACACCTTGAGTCAGTATCTAGTGGAAACTAGATGTGTTCACCTGTTAGTTGCAAAGCATGTGATGAGGTACCTAAAGGATACGATAGACTTTGATCTATGTTATCTTAGAGATCATGACTTTAGATGGCTACACAGATGTTGATTGAGCAGAAATTGTATCAGACAGGAAGAGCACATCGAGAGGATGTTATTGTCTGGGATCAACCATGATCTCATGGTTTAGCAGGAACCAATCTAGTGTGGCTCTCAACACAAGTGGAATATATGGCTGCTTGCTCTGCTAGTTGTGAAGCGGTATGGCTTCAGAATTGTTTGACATAAAAATGGACCCAACTGTGATCCTATGTGACAAACAGAGTTGTACCAAAATGGCAGAGAATCCAGTGTTCCATGATAAGTCAAAGCACATAGAGATCTGACATTTCTATATACAAGATATGGTGTAGAAAAGAATTAAAGTTCAAATTTGTAACAAGTTACCAATGTACTAACCAAACCTCTACCGATCCGATGTACCAACCAAACCTCTACCTCAAGTAAAGTTTTCCGAGACAAACTTAAAATAGTTCAGAAGGACCCTCCTCGAAAGGGGGAGCGATGTGATCACTTATGATGAGATTTCCCACATCGACAGTGAGGTCGATGATGTGGATACCTATATTAGTGATGCCGACAGAGAGGTTGCTGGATGGTCCTTAGACAGGGTCTAAGGTGACAAGGGGATTGCATCATCCTTGAACACATGTTCTAAAAGAGAGCCGTAGACGTATGTCTTCGAGAATGAAGTCCTTGGTGGACATGAGGGGATTGGATCATCCCTGGACTTTAGTACTAAAGAGAGCCGTAGACGTATGTATTTGAGAATGAATTCCTTAGTGGACATGAGGGGATTGGGTCATCCCTGGAATTCAGTCCTAAAGAGAGCCATAGACAGATGTCTTCGAGAATGAAGTCCTTGGTGGACATGTGAGGATTGGATCATTCCTGGACTTCAGTCCTAAAGAGAGTCGTAGAAATATGTCTTCGAGAATAAAGTCCTGAATGAACAGGTGGGGGATTGTATCATCTTCGGACTTCGGTTCCAGAATTGAGCCATAGACTGGGTCTCCGATAATGAAGTCCTGAATGAACAGGTAGGGGATTGTATCTTCCCCAGACTTAGGTCCCAGAATTGATTCATAGACTGATGTCTTCGAGAATTGAAGATAGGACTGCATCGTCCCTGGACCTCGGTTCAAAATGTACGTGAGGACTGCATCGTCCATGAACTGGGTCCAAAATGTACGTGAGGACTGCATCGTCCATGAACTGGGTTCAAAATGTACGTGAGGACTGCATCGTCCATGAACTGGGTTCAAAATGTATGTGAGAGCACTGCATCGTCCATGAACTGGGTTCAAAATGTACGTGATGGGATTGCATCATCCCTAGACATGAGACTTGTCTTAAAGGTACGTGTGAGGACTGCATCGTCCATGAACTGGGTTTAAAATGTACGTGATGGGATTGCATCATCCCTAGACACGAGACTTGTCTTAAAGGTACGTGTGAGGACTGCATTGTCCATGAACTGGGTTCAAAATGTACGTGTTGGGATTGCATCATCCCTAGACATGAGACTTGTCTTAAAGGTACGTGTGAGGACTGCATCGTCCATGAATTGGGTTCAAAATGTACGTGATGGGATTGCATCGTCCCTAGACATGAGACTTGTCTTAAAGTGATAAGGATTGATCATCCTGGAACTTGATCTGGATTGTATCATCCATGGACCTATGTCCTAAAGAGAGCGGGATTGATCATCCTGTAATATGATCGTGTGTGTTGCAGGGTATGCTGCTATGTATTGATGATAGATGTATTAGTGAGAATACATGCTTTTGATGATAGATGCATTAGTGAGAATACATGCTTTTGATGATAGATGTATTAAGTGAGAATACATGCTTTTGATGATATATGTATTAGTGAGAATACATGCTTTTGATGATAGATGTATTAGTGAGAATACATGCTTTTGATGATAGATGTATTAGTAAGAATACATGTTTTTGATGATAGATGTATTAGTAAGAATACATGTTTTGATGATAGATGTATTAGTGTGGATACTAATACAGATGATCCAGATGCTGTAGATCGTGATGATCCAGATGCTGTAGATCGAGATGATCCAGATGTTGTAGATCGAGATGATTCAGATGTTGTAGATCGAGATGATCCAGATGCTGTAGATCGAGATGATCCAGATGCTGTAGATCGTGATGATCCAGATGCTGTCTGTAGATCGAGATGATCCAGATGTTGTAGATCGAGATGATCTAGATGCTGTAGATCGTGATGATCCAGATGCTATAGATCGAGATGATCCAGATGCTGTAGATCGAGATGATCCAGATGCTATAGATTGAGATGCTGATGATCGTATGATGACGATGCTGATGATCGTGAGGATCCAGATGTTGATGTTGTTGTATCTGTTCGATTGCTGCAGAAGATAAAGACTCAGTACTGAAGATGTTGATGTTCCAGTATTGAAGATGTTCCAGTAACTGCTTGAGTTACTGATGATGTTGAGAAAACTTCCAATGATTTATAGATGTATCATGTATCATGTTGATGGCTCCTTGCTCTTGCAGATGTTGTTATAATATCCTTCTCGTTAAGGGGGAGTGTTGAGATATTGTAACTTCAAAGAATATTATATTTGTACTTTATTATTCCGGAGATGTTTCATTCCTCCGTGAAGATCTTATTGTATATCCGGAGATGTTTATTCCTCCGTCAGATTGTGGTAACTTGGGTTATTAGACTTCCCTAGTGGGGGTTGGCCCTGTATGTGTTATGTGGGTCAAAGGGTTATTAGATCACCCTAGAGGGGTCGGCCCAGTCAGTTGTAGTGGGGTATTTAACCCATTGGTTAAATACGATCCTACATGATTTGTGTAAAAGACAAGTTGGAGTAGTGTATAAATAGAGGAGGTGTATTCCTCATTTTACACACACTCACTCACTTGAGAGTGGCGCACTTATGAGAGAGAGGTCTGCTATGGAGAAGGAGGAGCTTATGCTCAAGGTTACATCTTTTGTATTTGTTGGTCATCTATATTGAGGAAGCTTTACTGGGTTTTCTACCCCATGAGGGTTTCCCAGGATAAATCTGTGTCTCTTGTGTTTATGCTGTGCTTGTTGTTTCTTCAGTGATCCTGTATATGCTATTATTGTGAAATGGAATGTAATGCTGCTATTTTCTATCTTAGCATATTAAATCTTAACATAGATAATACTGAATTGAGGGCAAAAGAGTTGGTTACAGAGACAGAGCAGCTCAGGAAAAAATTGACCCAAGTTCAGTCTGAGTTGAGATATGCAAATGATGGTCGTCAGCAAAAGGAAAAGGAACATGAAGAGAAACATAAGATGAATGTGGAAATGCTGAAGAAGTACATCCAAGATAAAGATAGATTGACTCACAGTTTGCAAAAATATGCAACAAGAGTGAAAGAATTAGAACGAAAATATGAACATGCACCTCCTGCAGCTTCTGAAGAACCAGAAGCTTCTAGACAAGGCAAGAGACTAGAATGTACAAATTTATCTTCTCTAGAAAAGGAGGACTTGCAGCCTAAACCTACCAAGCAGCCTAGAACTATGGAATAACATTATCTATATATGTTGTGTATGTAAATACATTTCAAGTTTTAATACATAAATTTATATGTGTGTGTGTGTATTTCTCGGCAATGTATATGTTTTTGATGCATTTAATGTGAATGGTAATTTTGAATTTAACTTTTCAATAAGTGTACATAACAGGCCAGAAAGTTAACAATATCAAAATTGAAAACTTAACTTGTGTACTATAGGCATATATATTTGAATTTGTAAGAAATCAAAAGAGTGATAGTGATTAGTGGATATGCAATGTGAGTAGATTTGGTGACATAGGTAGATCCTAGCTATTTGCTTGGAACTGTGGATATTATAGGGATATTATGGGGATGATGGATTGAAAACTTTCAAGTTCTTTATGAGAATTTTGATGCTATGTATTGCTGTATTGATGTAAGTTTCTTTATCTAATGAAACTGAAATTCCAATTCTGGAACAATGTCATACAATTCTACTCATGCAACCAAATTTCAGCAAACAACCCAAAGCTGTAATGCCTATAGAACTGGCCTAAATAGGATAGAAATTTACAAAATATAAGCAAACACAGAAAACAACTGTAATTTTATTACTGAAAAAAAAATTAAATATTTAATATGCCTTCCAACATTTGTTACATTTCCAAAATTTGGTAACATGAATGTTAGCACAATAGAATAAATTTTTAGTACGGCAAGATCACTAGAAATGCTTATTGCAACATAAGTTTCTTTCACCATTTTGCATACAACGTTGCATTTCAATCATCTAGGACTTTTTTCTTTTTGGCTTGTCTCACACTTCTTATAATGACATTAGTTTTTATAGGATTCCCAACATCCATCTTTTGGATATCAACTACTGCCCCTTGAATTTCTTGTTTTTCACCACTCTGCCTTATACCATTTACCGAGGATGGAACACCCTTTTTATTATGAGTCATAGCCTCCATCATTGGCATATCAATAGCAGCTGCTCCATACACTTCTTGTAATTCATTGATTTTCCCTGCTTCATTTCTTGAGAATGAAACACTGATTTCATAGTAATTTTTAGTCGCCATCATAGGTATTTCAACACCAGCTGCCCCATTCAATTCTTGTGTTTGATCAGTTTGCGTTGCCACTTTCCTCTTGGATGAAACACTTAGAGTTTTACTGTTATTTCTTCTTTGAACATTATTTTTTTCCTTGCGCCTTCTGAAACGATGTGATTCACGAAAAGCCTCTTCGCCATATTTGCATATTGGCCTTGATCTTGGAAGATGATTACTGAACTGCGAGAACATATTAGTATTTAGTAGTTAAAAACAGATTATGAGTCCTCACACCATAAAATCAAAGCAGAATTAGAAACCATTTAAAATTAGGGCATACTTACTGTTGATGGCGCAATCAATAATTTCTTAGATTGTCTTACCCATGATTGAAATAGTTGTTTTACTTGTTTAGAAGTGACATCAGGGAAGCGGGATGCCAACTGTGCTGCAGTTTCGTCATTTAGTGGACCTCTTATCTTTTCATATTCAACATGAAGTTGACATCTAATATTGGAAGCCAAAAATCTTCTTTCTTTAAATTTTTGGAAAGTACCCTCTGATCTCATAACCAATTTGAAAATTTGTGCTCGCATCTCATTTACAAGACACATTTTGTCATGTTCAAATGTGTTTCTATACTCCTTAGCAACTCCTCTTCCTCCTCCTTGGATGTTGTTCAAATTTTTCATTTCCCTATGCTTACGTTCCATTACTTCATTCCTTAACCATCCTAAAGTATGAGGATGAGCAGCCCTAGTCATCTGAATAGCATGGGCCCCTTGGATATGCATATAAGGAATCATCTCATCTCCTAAACAACAAGAACACAATCAAAGCCACTCACTAGCAAGGAATCCAATCCTGCAATGATAGTGGATCAAAAGTTATATCATGAATGAGATAATACCACCATGCTAAATTACATAAAACTATGAACTTAGTATAAATTGGCGTACTTTTGCTCATATTCATATTTATCATCCCCTACACACCCTTGCAATTGCACCATGTGGAATTATTTATAACACTTCCACATCCTCACCATTTTTTTATACTTTTCTTCATCTAGTAGGCCTTCAATAACCTACAAGCACAACATTTCATTGTACATGATACACTACTTAATTTTCTATTAAAATTGCATAAAAATAAGAGCAAATTTCACTCTTGTGCCATCATAAACTCGTCACTTATTGTTAGTCAAGACCCACATTAAAAATATTGGATATGCTAACATAATTATTAAACCTTTAAAATACCCTCATGTCGAATGAGGATCTTGTCTGATGCGGATCCATCTGATTGCCCATAGTTAAGATCATTGTACTCTTGGCCCCTATGATGGTATGGTTCCTTGGTCTTACATGGAACACCAATTTTCTCCATCGCCTCCCAAATTTGAAAAAATTTCGTTTCCTCAATTGCTCTAGTTGGATGAACCTTGTCGTAATCTTGTGCAATTTTTAGAATTTCACGAAACATCTTCAAAACAGTTCTGATTCCGGCATGGCGAGCACAATATACAAGGTTGGACATTGAGCCAGGAGTCAGCTGTAATAAGTTGGCAGCACATGTTTCACTAGGTACGAGTTAGTTAAATAATAATAATTTCCATTTATAGTAAATAAATAATTTTGAAAACATGTACCTTTTGATCATTTGTTATATTCATGAGATACTTTTTGATAATGTTCAATTCTCTGCTGCATAAGGCTAGTTGACTGTTTGTAATACACTCATCCAACTTTTCTTCCCATCCTTCAATGCTTTGTTCCAAAGCAGGATTCAATTCCTAAAGTTTTAACCCAAAGTAAGATTAAGAAAGTCATGGCAAGATATCAACAAAAATCAGTAAACTTTTAATAAATATGTAAAACCTACTATGGCAAGTTCAGTGACATTGCATAAAACTTGGAAATGCTACGAATAGTATCCCCATCTTGAATTTTGATTTTATATGTAACCATGTGTATAGCTTTTTTATGGCATATGCACCAAGGACAAAAATTATTCCCCATTGGAGAGACATTATTATTGCATACTAAACTGCATATGGCCACTAGATCATGGCACTCGAACAAATTCACTTCCACTACCCTTCCATCTGGCATTAGGATCCCGTCTTGTGAAAGTTTGTTTATCTGATTCATTAAGTTATCCTCATTTGTAGGATCAACATCATATGCTAAAACCTGTTTATATTATTCCTTTCCATCCCATTTTCCAAGGTTTACACAAGACATCAAGCCACTATCTTCTAGTAACTCAAATAATATCTCACATACCTGCCCACCTCGATCATAATGTATATGAGAATCAATACCAAGTTTGAAAGAAACTTCAATGACTCTACTTCCAGTCCTCTTTTCATAGGACTTAACCATAAAGGAAGCATATGACTTTACTTGCTTCACTCTAACTCCATATGTGAGACCATCGGTTATCTCCCAACCCATATCAATATCCTCAACTTCTTTGCTCCACTTTTTCATCTCCTTGGAAACTAAAGTTGGACTAACTCCTTGCAATACACCATGACGGTCAATCCGCTTCAGACATTGCAAAGCCTTATGGCTCATGTTTGATTCAATAAATACAGAAGCCATATTCCTAGGCATAAAATCATTACGGATCTCTTGCATAACAATTGATCGAAGTTTATGAAGCACTCCATCTAGGTGTTCAAGAACATCCTCAAATTTAGAATCTTGACAATAGTTTTTGCTCATGAAGTACCCAATTCCAGAAATAATGTCATTTTCATCTACATCGTCAAGCATTAGAGGAAATTTCAATTTAAAATGGACCTTCCAAAAATAATACAAATTCCATGTCATCGTGTATTAGCCAATCAAAATGCTTTAAATTAAAAAAGGGAGCACCTAAAACAATTGGAGGGAAAAAATAAAAACTACTTTTTTGGATCGTATTTTCCACTTATCTCCTTGTAGGTTTATTCAAATTTCAAGCGGGAGGACTCGTTGGATGCATAATTAAATTATGCATCCAACGAGTACCCATGTTGCATACTTTTAACAACATTCACACTATAAAAAATTAAAAATACATTAAAAAACGTGTTTTCTCTCACTAGAAACACGTTTTTTAATGTATTTTTAATTTTTCATGGTGTGCATGTTGTTAAAAGTATGCAACATGGGTACTCGTTGGATGCATAATTTAATTACGCATCCAACGAGTCCTCCTGCTTGAAATTTGAGTAAACCTACAAGGAGATAAGTTGAAAATACGATCCAAAAAAGTAGTTTTTTTACTCACTCTCTACTATTATTTTATTATTTTCTTATTATTTTCCTTAGGAGGCCCATTTTTTACCAAAATTTCCTCTAATGTGACTTCCCAGAGAACCATCTACCAATTTCCTTAAATTTTTTGTTCCCCTCATTTAGTCCGCGGTTAAACCATCCATACCACTTCTTAAGACTCAATAAGGATGTCCTTAAGCGGTTTCCTGCTGGCCTTCTAGTTACAGCATATGTAGTTTGATATGTTAAACACCCTTCAGGAATTTATACTGAAGCTTGTACATCTACATAATTTTGATTTTCTGTAGGTGCATTTCTATCCATTTGTCCTTCTGGCATTTCTACTGAAGCTTCTACATCTGTAGAATTTCGATTTTCTGTAGTTGCATTTCTATCCATTTGTCCTTTAGGCATTTGTACTGAAGCTTGTACATCTGCATAATTTTGATTTTCTGTAGTTGCATTTCTATCCATTTGTCCTTCAGGCATTTGTATTGAAGCCTGTACATCTGCAGAATTTTTTTTTTTGTAGGTGCAATTCTATCCATTTGTCCTTCAGTCATTTCTACTGAAGCTTGTGCATCTGTAGAATTTTGATTTTTTGTAGGTGCATTTCTATCCAATTGTTCGTGAAAGGTAGTTCTTTCAACTGTTTCATGACTTCTAGTTGTATCCAACTTCTCAAGGGATGCATGTTCAAATTGTTGTCCACTAGGTAGGATTACACTTTCATTCCCTTCAACCGTAACCGGAGACAAAGGAAACCTAGGTTGTTGAGCAAAACAACCTTCTATACTTTGAAACAAATTATTTGTAATGGAAACATCATCAATAGTTGATATTTGAGGGACATTTCGGACCAAATTATGTGAATCAGAGTTAACAGTATGGTCAAGAGTTATATCTTGTACATTACTGTTGCCCTCAATTGTAATTGGAGTCAAAGTATGCCTAGGTTGTTGACAAATATTGTTGTTTGTCACACATTGATTACATACAGGACATCTAATTTCAACAATTGCTTTCATAGTATTATTTTTTGGTATGGAGTTTTGACCTGTAAGTGCTTGACATTGTTGACGAACAACACAAATAACAACTCTTTTACCTCCAGCAAGAGTGAATTGAAGGACAATATCATGTTGGGAAAAAAATGGAATATTATTCAATTCTACTTCCTTGCGTCGACCTCTTTTTCGAGGAATATTTTGTTGAGATGATTGGTTCGAATGATCCATTCATGACTTATTCTGCAAAATCAACAAAATAATCAACATTAATACAAAATATAGTTTTTTTGTATAAAAAATTCTTTTTTATGGCTAAAAAAGAAAACATTGAATAGTACAAGAACATGGGAGGAGGAAACATATATTCTCCAACTTAATCCACCTAAAAATACCTAAGGATGGAACTTATGCTTGCATTCTAGTGGACAAAGCTAGCATTTCACATTTACAAGGTAGCCTTGCAATGTTTTTGCACAGCAGGCATGTTTTTAGGCAAGCTTAGAAAAATAGAAGTACAACAAGGTGTAAAACAATAAAAAACACCATATCCAACTGAGATCACTAAAAAATACTAAACAATGAGGGCTAGGCGTGCATTTTACAGACCTAGTCAAATAAAGTTCAAAACAAAAAAATTGCAATTTTCAAAACTTTACTATACACAAAATAAACATATTTTAAAAATTACGAAGGAGGTTTTTGTCCATAGTATATATAGCTCCAGGTATATGGAATTAGGTTTTTAAAATCACCTCTATAAACATTATGGTGGGCATTTTTCTAAGCCCATTTTTATAGATTTACACTCTACTTTTACAAAACAAAATTGTTAATTTACACATTCTTTTCAATTATGACCATGCTACTTATAAATTATGATAAGTCATACATGTATAATACATATAGTATGATATAAATAGAATACTATCTTGAGGATGTGGGCCTGCTACAAGATCCTGATGCAAATGTTATGAGAATATATTGAAAACATAAAAATTGCAATTTTTCTACATAGAAGTCAAATTGAACATGAATGACTAAAATTCCAGGGATCTTGGACAAATTAAAAAAAATGACCGAAATTCTAAGTTGTTACGTAAAAAACAGTGTGCAAATATTCACAAATGGGCTTAGTAAAATGCATGCCACAGTAGGTAGATTTGTCATAAGTTGAAACTAACACCATGGGGTTGAATATAGATATATTTTTGACAAAAACCTCTTTCAGTTTTTTAAAATTATGTTTCATTTGTCCACAGTTAAATTGACAAAATGACAACTTTTGTGTTTTCAACTCAGTTTTACCCAGATCAGAGAAATGCCTGCCTAGCCCTAAGTATTGGGTAGTTTTGAGTGAGTTTAGTTGGAAATGGTATGTTTTACTATTTTCCACATTATTATACATTTAGTTTTTTCAATTTGGGTTCAGAAAGTGCCTATTGTGCAAAAACACTACATGGTTGTCTTGTATTTGTGAAATATCCACTTAGATTAATAAAAATGCAAGCCAAACCCTCCTATTAAATGCTTATAGTAAATGGTTTTGGAAATTGGATGGCTAGATATATTGAGAACACTATCCTTGTGTTAATTTTATATAACCTAACCTCATATGCTCACAGTCGACCTATGAAAGGTGCAAATTTAACCTTTTTTTACTGTTATGGACACTTGGTGTAAAATGCAAGCCATAAGCATAAAAATGCAAGCTAGTGTTCTAAATATGGAATATGGTTGTCATTGATGTCAAAAGGAGTTCAATGATGACAAAGGAATAACCAAGGACATGATGACAAAAGTGAACTCTGTGAAAGTCAAAGGATGGCATGTATGATGATGTGGCATGGTTGGTAGTGATGACATGGCATGTATGGTAATGTGGAATGTGTGATGAGGCCGGAAAAACACATGATGGTGTTCTGGAGTTACCAGGAAGTCATTATAGCAATCTGACATCATTTTGGAAAAATATGGCAATTTGGTGAGAAACAAGAAAATGACTAAGTATTGGAAATTTAGTAAAACCTGTCTTAAGGAAATGCATGCCATAATTTATAGGAGAATATAAATTCCCACACCATAGGGGGGTCTTCTAGATTGTTGTTTTTCCTACCTGACCATGTCTTCATTTTGTCCAGAACGTGCCTGAGGGAGAAGTTATGGACCTGCCAAAACAGGGGTTTAGCAAACAAAAATGACTAAATCACCTCAGAAAGATGCCCGCCCTAATTTATGGGTTAGAGTAAATTCCCGCAGCACATGGGGGTCTTGTAGTATGTTTGATTGCCTATCTAACCATGGCCTTAGTTCTCCTTGAACATGTCTGGAGACAAAGTTATGGATATACCAAAAAAGGGTCTCAGAATAAGTTTTGAAGGAAGTCCTAAAATTGACTAAGCGTAAAATTCACAAGGTTGAAAAGGCATTTTGAAATGCCCGTCCAAGCCTGTCTGAGTGATGATAAATTCATCAGAAAGTATAGAACATGTTCATTGATGAACTGGCTATCCAGCCAAGGAGACAGTTTTCCTATGGGTGTTCACACGTGTGAAATATGAGTCTGCCAAAATAGGAAGAAATGTGTTTTGATGTTCAAAAGAGGTTGAGAAGATGATTAGAAATGCCCTCCAGAAGCTCAGGGTGTCTCAGTAAATTCTAAAGGTGACATGGTTTTGTTGCCTAGTGGTCTGGCTATCCATCCATACCTTCAGTTTACTTAGTGATGGTCAGATGAAAAAGATATGAGTCTACCAAAATGCCTCCTGGCACAATAATGACTAGAGTTTGACAATTTTGTCTAAGTGTTGAAATTAAACAAGTTGGAAAGATATTTTCAAATGCCTGCCAAAGAGTGTGTGTGTGTCAGTAAAATCCAAAGACGGCATGATCATGTTCTTTGATGAACTGGCTATTTAGCCATGAGATCAGATCCTCTCCTAGTGTTCACACGTGCAAGTTATTAACCTGCTAAAACCAAGAAAAATGTTGAGTTTGCATGTTGTTAAGAATAACAATATAAGAATGAAGTGATATGTTATAAAACATATGAAGTGGTCGATGGTTTAGAATCCCTTGCTAAGTTTCACAATTATGAAGTCAACGAAGTTTTATGACGAGTAATACTTTATTAAGTTGCATGTTGTTAATAATAAATATAAGAATTAAGTGATATGTTATAAAACATAAAGAGACACATCTTGTGAAAAGTCATGATGTTTTATAAAAGTTAAGGACGTGATGTTAGTTAAATTCTTAATGAAGAGACATGACCTTCAAATTTTGGATTGGTTTTCTATATGTTAAATATATAATTAAAATATATGTTAAAGCACGTGAGAGTAAAGAAATATTTAACCTTTTTTTGGAGTAAAAAGTTAAATAAAAAAAGATATAAGAGATGTAAATTGAAAATTAAAAAAAGGGGGAAAACTTGTTGCTGGAAAGAAATAGAAAAATATTTAACCTTTTGTTGGAGTGAAAAGTTAAATAAAAATATATAAGAGATATAAATTGAAAATTAAAAAAGGAAAAACTTGTTGCTGGAAATAAATAAGTATTTAACCTTTTTGTTGGAAGTAAAAAGTTAAATAAAAAGATATAAGAAATAAAAATTGAAAATTAAAAAAAAAAGGGAAAACTTGTTACAGAAAATAAATAAAGAAATATTTAACCTTTTTGTTGGAGTAAAAGGTTAAATAAAAAGATATAATTAAAAAGTGATTTTAAATGAAGAGTCGTGCTTTTAAAAGGGTCACATTGTTTTGAAGAGTTGTGTTATTTCCAAAGAATACACATGACTATTGGAGAGGTATATATATTGAGAAAACAAAGTCATTCGAAATGTGTGTCTCTTTTGTGGATGGATAATGAATATTTTAAGAAGTAGGAAGATGGCTCTGTAGTCGAGTTTGTTGAAGAAGACATAAATAATGAAAATCCAGTATTAAAGAGGGTCTCTATGGTTAAATAATGATGTTGATATGAAGCAGTATAAACATCAGAAAAACTGTCTGGGGAATGATGAAGATCTGAAGCAGAGCAAGAGTAAAACAGAAGACAGAGACCAACAAAAAACCAATGAAGACTTTTATAGAAGCTACAGTAAGAAGAGGCAGAGACCAAGGAGTGCACAGTCAAGCAGAATAAGAGAACAGAATAAAAGATAGAGACCGGCAAAGTAAAAAGACAGTGAAGATCCTTGTAATAGCAAGGCAGAGATCAAGTCAAGATAGAAAGAGACAGAAGTTGAAGAAGACCAGAGAAGTATTAATAATATCAAGCAAAGGAGGTAGGGTGGTGCCAGGGCAGACTACATGCCTGCAAGGGGGGTATTGGCCTCCTTCCACTAGTGGCTGGAAAATCAGGGTATTGGTGTATCATTGTCTGTAGGTGCAGGCAAAAACTAGGGTGTGGGTGCATCCTTCAGTGGTGGCTGAGAAACTTGGGGATTGGTGTCTCCAACAAGTTGTGGCTTGCAAAACTTATTGTAGACATAATTTTGCAGTATAGAAAGTGTTGGTGGTTTACCCAATTGGGGTTCCACGATAAATTCTGTTTTTTTGTGTATCTTGTTGACTCCATGTTTTGATTAAAGTTTAATAAGTGGTTAAAAGGTAAAAAGTTAACAATATTGATTCACCCCCCCTCTCAGTATTGACCAATATTCCATCAATTGGTATCAGAGCAGGATTCTTCACTAATAGTTTAACCACTGGAAGGAAGATCTTATTAAAAACCACTATGGATCAACAAGAAGAGATTTACACAGAAAATGGATCTCCAATATTTGGAAAAGAAGAATACATATTTTGGAGCACAAGAATGAAAAGTTATCTACAGTTATTAGGACTTGATGTATTGGATGCAGCGATCTCTGATTATATCCCACCAAAGAGAATAAGGTCTCCAGCTCAAAAGAAAGCCAAGAAAAATAATGCAAATGCAATGGAGGCCATTTTGGATGGAATACCTCAATCCATCAAAAGGAAGATTGGACCATGTGTTTCAGCCAAGGAACTTTGGAATAAATTGGAAAAACTTTATTCAAATGAAGAGATAGCATAAACAAGCCTTGCTATTTGTGAGTCTGGTAGTGAAGACACAAATGAAGATGAAGAAAATCTATTTATAGGAACAATAACTCAAACTTCAGAAGATGCCTTAGATGAGGAAAGTGAGGTGAACCTAGAAGCAGAACTCATAAGTACCCTTGAAGAATTAAGAAAAAGAAAGAAGAAGAACAAGTCTTTGCAAGAAAATTTTTCAAAGTATCAAGAAGAGCAAAAGTCAAATGAAGAGGAAGTCAAGACTCTCCGAGAAGAGTTGCACAATTCAAGACAATAAGTTGTGGCTAGCATGGAAGAAGCTAATAGCTTGAAACAAGAAGTTGCTAACTTCAAAAAGGAAACAAAGAAGCTAGAAGACCAACATATCATTAATGGAAAAATCAAAGAAGAAGTGCAAAAATCTAGAAGACTTGAAGAAGAAGTTACTTTGCTTAGAAAAAGGCTTAATGAAGAATCTATTAAAACCAAGTTTGAAAATAGCTCAAAGACTTTGGATGACATTTTGAGTAGCCAAAGACCATCAAAATATAAAGTTGGTTTAGGTTATGACAATGAAAGGAAGCCTGAATGTTCCTCTTTCAAAAACCAAAGAAGAGATAATAGAAGTCATGCTGCTACACTAAAGAGTCCATCTATGAAGAAATAAAGTTAGAAGTCTGCTCCCTCCTCTCATAACAAAGACAGAACTAATGTGATGCCTAAAAGACCAATGCCAAGTAGGGTCCAACAAATCTTTTTGGGTCAATGCTACACATGTCATAATTTTGGACATATGGCTAGAGAATGTAAGCTAAGGAAGAATTCTTCGATGAAAGTCCAAGAACAAAGGAAGGAATAGAAGAGGATGGAAGCTATGAATCAGAAAGGTCATAGATTTATAAAATATGAAGGTAGTTTCTATGGCTATTGTCACTACTGTCACAAGTTTGGCCACAAGGCTATTGATTGCAGAATCAAGAAAAAAGATCTAAGTAAGAAATTCAAGAAACAAACAAGGCCAATAAGCAGGGTACCTTATGGAAATATGTGGAGAAGAAAAGAAGACTCCAAAGATGATGAGAAGCATAACAGTGTAGCAAATGAGAATGACATCCATTATGATGGAAAGCAAGATGAAAATATAAAATAACACACCGATGGAGATGAAGATATTGAAGAAGACGTTAGTAATGGTGGTGGAGCTGAAGTTGAAAGTCTTTTCTAAGAACTCTCATGACCTAGAAGAGAATCCCAAGATGAACATTAGAATGGATCACAAACTCAGGGGGAGTTAATATCAGAAAGTTGCAATTAATACTTGAAAAATGTCTTTTGATCAAGAAGAGAAGAATGTCTTGAAGTTGCCATCAAAACGAGAAGAAGAAATAAGAGTACTTGGTAAAAGTTATCTTGGTCAAAATCAAGAAGAAGTGTAGAAGTGACAAATTGGAATCAACTACCACAAGAGGATTTTATCTCAGTTTCTGAAGATGGAATGTGTTTGCAAAGAAGAGAAGCACAGTGATAGGGGGAGTTCGTAAACTCATCATCCAAGGATCTTATTCAAAAGAATCACTACAAGAAGGATGTTCATAGGATGATCAACACCAAGTCCAAATTTAATTGGAGGAGGAGAAGCAAAAGAAGGGCAGTTGTCCATCAGGGAACAATTGGAAATTTTATGTCAAGTTGGTTAATACAAAAAGGCATAATAAGTTATCCTTTGTCATTGTTGTCAAAGGGGGAGAAGGTTTAGGTGTTGCCATCAATGCCAAAGGGGGATATTGTTGGAAACATGGAATATGGTTTTCATTGATGTCAAAAGGAGTTCAGTGATGACAAAGGAATGACCAAGGACATGATGGCAAAAGTGAACTCTGTGAAAGTCAAAGGATGGCATGTATGATGATGTGGCATGGTTGGTAGTGATGACATGGCATGTATGGTAATATGGAATGTGTGATGAGGCCGGAAAAGAACATGATGGTGTTCTGGAGTTACCAGGAAGTCATTATAGCAATCTGACATCATTTTGGAAAAATATGGCAATTTGGTGAGAAACAAGAAAATGACTAAGTATTGGAAATTTAGTAAAAATTGTCTTAAGGAAATGCATGCCATAATTTATAGGAGAATATAAATTCCCACTCCATAGGGGGGTCTTGTAGATTATTGTTTTTCCTACCTGACCATGTTTTCATTTTGTCCAGAACGTGCCTAAGGGAGAAGTTATGGACCTGCCAAAACAGGGGTTTAGCAAGCAAAAATGACTAAATCACCTCAGAAAGATGCCCGCCCTAATTTATGGGTTAGAGTAAATTCACGCAGCACATGGGGGTCTTGTAGTATGTTTGATTTTCTATCTAACCATGGCCTTAGTTCTCCTTGAACATGTCTGGAGACAAAGTTATGGATATACCAAAAAAGGGTCTCAGAATACGTTTTGGAGGAAGTCCTAAAATTGACTAAGTGTAAAATTCACAAGGTTGAAAAGGCATTTTGAAATGCCCACCCAAGCCTGTCTGAGTGATGATAAATTCATCAGAAAGTATAGAACATGTTCATTGATGAACTGGCTATCCAGCCAAGGAGACAATTTTCCTATGGGTGTTCACACGTGTGAAATACGAGTCTGCCAAAATAGGAAGAAATGTGTTTTGATGTTCAAAAGAGGTTGAGAAGATGATTAGAAATGCCCTCCAGAAGCTCAGGGTGTCTTAGTAAATTCTAAAGGTGACATGGCTTTGTTTCCTAGTGGACTAGATATCCATCCATACCTTCAGTTTGCTTAGTGATGGTCAGATGACAAAGATATGAGTCTACCAAAATGCCTCCTGGCACAGTAATGACTAGGGTTTGACAATTTTGTCTAAGTGTTGAAATTAAACAAGTTGGAAAGATATTTTCAAATGCCTGCCAAAGAGTGTGTGTGTGTCAGTAAAATCCAAAGATGGCATGATCATGTTCTTTGATGAACTGGCTATTCAGCCATGAGATCAGATCCTCTCCTAGTGTTCACACATGCAAGTTATTAACCTGCCAAAACCAAGAAAAATGTTGAGTTTGCATGTTGTTAAGAATAACAATATAAGAATTAAGTGATATGTTATAAAACATATGAAGTGGTCGATGGTTTAGAATCCCTTGCTAAGTTTCACAATTATGAAGTCAACGAAGTTTTATGACGAGTAATACTTTATTAAGTTGCATGTTGTTAAGAATAAATATAAGAATTAAGTGATATGTTATAAAACATAAAGATGCACATCTTGTGAAAAGTCATGATGTTTTATAAAAGTTAAGGACGTGATGTTAGTTAAATTCTTAATGAAGAGACGTGACCTTCAAATTTTGGACAGGTTTTCTATATGTTAAATATATAATTAAAATATATGTTAAAGCACGTGAGAGTAAAGAAATATTTGACCTTTTTTTGGAGTAAAAAGTTAAATACAAAAGGATATAAGAGATGTAAATTGAAAATTAAAAAAAGGAGGAAAACTTGTTGCTAGAAAGAAATAAAATAATATTTAACCTTTTGTTGGAGTGAAAAGTTAAATAAAAATATATAAGAGATGTAAATTGAAAATTAAAAAAAGGAAAAACTTGTTGCTGGAAAGAAATAAGTATTTAACCTTTTTGTTGGAAGTAAGAAGTTAAATAAAAAGATATAAGAAATAAAAATTGGAAATTAAAAAAAGGGGGAAAACTTGTTGCTGAAAAGAAATAAATAAATATTTAACCTTTTTGTTGGAGTAAAAGGTTAAATAAAAAGATATAATTAAAAAGTGATTTTAAATGACGAGTCGTGTTTTTAAAAGGGTCACATTGTTTTGAAGAGTTGTGTTATTTCCAAAGAATACACATGACTATTGGAGAGGTATATATATTGAGAAAACAAAGTCATTCGAAATGTGTGTCTCTTTTGTGGATGGATAATGAATATTTTAAGAAGCAGGAAGATGGCTCTGTAGTCGAGTTTGTTGAAGAAGACATAAATAATGAAGATCCAGTATTAAAGAGGGTCTCTATGGTTAAATAATGATGTTGATCTGAAGCAGTATAAAGATCAGAAAAACTGTGTCTGGGGAATGATGAATATCTGAAGCAGAGCAAGAGTAAAACAGAAGATAGAGACCAGTAAGAAACCAGTGAAGACTTTTGTAGAAGCTATAGTAAGAAGAGGCAAAGACCAGGGAGTGCACAGTTAAGCAGAAGAAGAGAGCAGAATAAAAGATAGAGACCAGCAAAGTAAAACGACAGTGAAGATCCTTCTAGTAGCAAGGCAGAGACCAAGTCAAGATAGAAAGAGACATAAGTTGAAGAAGACCATAGAATTATTAATAATATCAAGCAAGGGAGGTAGGGTGGTGCTAGGGAAGACTACATGTCTACAAGGGGGGTCTTGGCCTCCTTCCAGTAGTGGCTGGAAAATCAGGGTATTGGTGTATCCTTGTCTGTAGATGCAGGCATAAACTAGGGTGTGGGTGCATCCTTCAATGGTGGCTGAGAAACTTGGGGATTGGTGTCTCCAGCAAGTTGTGGCTTGCAAAACTTATTGTAAACATAATTTTGCAGTATAGAAAGTGTTGGTGGTTTACCCAATTGGGGTTCCACGATAAATTCTGTTTTTTTGTGTATCTTGTTGACTCCATGTTTTGATTAAAGTTTAATAAGTGGTAAAAAGGTAAAAAGTTAACAATACTGATTCACCCTCCCCTCTTAGTATTGACTAATATTCCATTAGCTATGAATGCATAGCAGTCAGATTGAACATGAATGACTAAAATTCTAGGTACCTTGGACAAATTCAAAAAAAATGATTGAAGTTCTAAGTTGTTACGTCAAAAATAGTGTGTAAATATTCAAAAATGGGCTTAGGAAAATGCACGCCACAGTAGGTAGAATTGTCATAAGTTGAAACTAGCACGATGGGGTTGAAGATAGATATATTTTTGACAAAAACCTCTTTTAGTTTTTTAAAATGATGTTTCATCTGTCCACAGTTAAATTGACAAAATGACAACTTTTGTGTTTTCAACCCAGTTTAGTTGAAAATGGTATGTTTTATTATTTTCCATATTATTATATATTTAGTTTTTCAATTTGGGTTCAGAAAGTGCCTGTTGTGCAAAAACACTAAATGGTTGTCTTGTATTTTTGAAATATCCACCTAGATTAATAAAAATGCAAGCCAAACCCTCCTATTAAATACTTATAATAAATGGTTTAGGAAATTGGATGGCTAGATATATTGAGAAGACTATCCTTGTGTTAATTTTATATAACCTAACCTCATATGCTCACAGTCGAACTATGAAAGGTGCAATTTTAACCTTTTTTTACTGTTATGGACACTTGGTGTAAAATGCAAGCCATAAGCATAAAAATGCAAGCTAGGAATGCATAGCAGTCAAATTGAACATGAATGACTAAAATTCCAGGTATCTTGGACAAATTTCAAAACAGAAAAATTGCAATTTTCAAAACTTTACTGTACACAAAATAAAAATATTTTTAAAATTATGAAGGAGGTTTTTGTCTATAGTACATATAGCTCTAGGTATATGGCATTAGGTTTCAAAAATTACCTCTAAAAACATTATGGCAGGCATTTTTCTAAGCCTATTTTTACAGATTTACACTCTGTTTTTACAAAACAAAATTATGAATTTAGACATTCTTTTCCAATTATGACAATGCTACTTATAAAATATAATAATTCACACATGTATAATACTTATAGTATGATATAAGTAGGATAATATCCTGGTGCTGTGGGCCCAGGATGTGGCGTGCATTTTTGTAATCCTAGTTTTACAGATTTACACTGAGTTTCTTACATAACAACTCAGGATTTTACTGATTAATTTTGAATTTGACCAAGATACTTACAAATTATGAATATGTACATCTTTAATGCAAAAATGACACTGCAGACACTTTTGGAACCCAAATTCAAAACCTATATGTACAGTAAGGTGGAAAATAGTAAACCACACCATTTCCAACTTAAATCACTAAAAAATACTCAATAGTGACGATTAGGCGGGTATTTTTATGAACATGGTAAGACTTGGTTCCAAACATAAAATTTGTTATTTTGTCAAATTAACTGCGAGCAAATGAAACATAATTTTAGGAAACTGAAAGAGGTTTCAAACATATATTTGTCTTCAATCCCATGGTATTACTTGTAATACCCCATTTTGACCCTTAGGATATATTAGATTTTAATGTAAATATTGTATACATGTGATGTATGTTTTCCTAGCGTGGAGCTCAAGGCCAAGGCCCCGCTAGTGGAAGCTCGAATTTTATTTAAAAGGAAAGTATTAGACATTATGTTACCCATGTGCTATTTAGCCATGGAACATTGTAAAAATGATGTAAATAAACATCATGCAATAAAATACCAAAACTGACTATGGAGGCAACAAATGAGAAGGGGCCATGTGTATCCACTAGGGAGTGGTGAGGGGGTTGTGGGATTGAACCTTAGGTTTCCAAATGTCATCTTGAGAACCCATTTGACTTACCTTGCTGGCATTTAATTCTGTTGTAAGGAAGTGGTTGAAGAAAACAATCCATGGCTTCAATGTAGCATGGGCAACCCATAAATTTGTATGGGAGAGTATGGGTTCTGTTTTCTTGTACCACAAGTCACTCTACCTCTTGGGAGTTGCTTCTTCCTCATTCTCATTCTAGTGTGGAAGGACCTAGCATCATTTTGCATCCAAAAACAAATTCCCAACAATGAGCAAAACCAGAAATCCCAACTTTGCAAGAACCCATGTTTTGAAGAGCCAAAAATGTCCAGATTTGGTATTTGACAGTGAAATCCAATGGGGGATCCATAGATATGAACCTTGGTGCGAATTTGAGAGTATTAGATACCCCGAAATCCATTGGAAAACCCAGTTTTTATAGCCCAGAAGACCAGTGTCGGGATTGAGTTATTTGATAAACAGAATTGTGAGAAATCCAATTGTGAATGACTGAGCAGAGGTTGGGTTTGCTTGATAAACCCAGTGAAGGATAGAATCTCAAGAATTAGCAGCTGGACCTTTCTATACCCATCCTGAAGAGAACTGAAGGGAAGGGACACGTGAGGGACTGTGCAACAGAGAAGGGGACCTTCCTTGTGTTGGGTGTCGTAGGTAATGTGGGTGCCTTGACTGTTGAATTCCTTTGAGATGCTTGTAGCTCTATGGATGAGCTCACTGGCTTAGCATTGCCCTCCTTTTTCTGTTGTATGCTTGATAAACCCAACTGTGAGTTGGCTTAGCATAGCTGTTGAGTGAAACCATGGTTGTGAGTGAGCCTGTCTAGTTCCTCCTTAGTGGATGCACAACCCAGCTCGGGGGTGATCTCTCAGCTGAAAGAATACAAGCTGGACAGAGATCTATGGTTGGGTGGAACGTTGCTCGCACATAGCCAGTTGTTTGGACAGCTTCATCTTTCATATAAATGTTCTTTGTGATTTACATTATATGCATTATGTGTTTTGCAGTGTGTTAATTCTGAATGTTAATTGCCCATGTTAATGAAACGAAATGATTGTCTTAATGAAATCGACATGAAGTCTGTGCATAGCATGAGTACGAGATTGAATTCTTTGCATAATGAACCATCATATGCCTGTGTTAGATATGATGATGCATTACTGTTTGTGTGTTTGCAAATATGTTTATTTCCGCTGTGTTTATATTGAGTATGAGTCTGCACACAGAAGATTTTAATTATTATGAATTTATGAGTAATGTATGAGGCTGAGATCAATAACTAAGCCCGGTATGTCGGTCATGTTTCCCTCCCTTGCACCGGATTGATGGAAGGGGATGTGGCATTACTTTAAATTAATAATATATGTATGAACTGTCACATGCATTTTTTTAAGCCCATTTTTGTAGATTAACACTTTGTTTTTTACATAACAAATCAAGATTTTAGTGATTAATTTCAATTTCACCGAAATACTTACAAATTATGAATAAGTATACGTTTAAATCCTATGCTATGATACTCTTTATTATGTGAAATTTGTTGATATAACCATTTTAAGACTAAAAATCCCATGCTTTGTAAAAATGCATACATCAGTCACTTTTTGAACCAAAATAAAAAAACTAGTTGTAGAACGTGGAAATCTTTATAAATTCATGAAGATGATGTACAAAATACAGTGTCAAAAACCAAGTGAAAGACAAATTAAACAACAATGTCAAAAACCAAGTGAAATACAAATTGAAAGACAAATTAAACAACAATGTCAAACACCAAGTGAAGGACAAATTGAACAGTAATGAAAAAAAACAACCTTCGAGACTACAGTAGACTGTAGAAACGACTTAACAACTTTCCCAAAATAGATAACAACTTC
This sequence comes from Larix kaempferi, assembly GCA_027924585.1. Taxonomy (NCBI): domain Eukaryota; kingdom Viridiplantae; phylum Streptophyta; class Pinopsida; order Pinales; family Pinaceae; genus Larix; species Larix kaempferi. The sequence goes on from BSBM01001005.1 coordinate 31,997,114, forward strand.
ATTGTTTGATAAATGTACACATATTGATCTTAACAACTATCACATTAACAGGCTGTAGCATTCACATCAAAGCTATATGAGCAACTAATAAAGCAAATCCATATCACAATGCCATATTAGCCAAGTGCATTCATTACCATCTTATTCTATATGCTATTGTTCGGATTCTTTCCATTTTTTACCATCAACAGAAGTGACAGGCAAGTGCAATTTACTATCACTTGAGATAAGGATGGGATTGGATGAAGTACAATGCAGGCGTACCTGAGTCAGAATAATATGATTTTGTGTGGATGAGTCAAGGTTGGTAGACTTCACGCCAAAGGAGTCTCATCAGGTAATGCTGCTTCTTATGCCAATTTAGAATTATGAAGGTATCCACAAGACGTTTGTTTGTTTGGTTATGTTGCAGGGTACCAGGTAGTCGAAAACACCAGGCAGTCCAAAACAAAAAAAATTGTTATAAAAATCACTCATTCAAATTCATGAGAAATGAAATTTTTTTAAAACTACCCGCCATACTCAATTGATCATGGATGCTCAATTGATTTCATTCCACCATGTAGATCTAAAGGAGGCTCATATCATAACTGCGCCACCCATTCCTAGCGTGTCTTACGCTTCCAAGAAAGTTACTAGCGGTGCTAATTTAATGCAATTTCGATTCTCCATATGCTTAACCTACGTTAAACTCACGGTGGGTTGGAAATTTCTGCTCGGTGACTATGCTTGCTTTAAGAAAACAACCACTTAACTTATATTTTTTATTGAAAATTGTCTCGATTTCCTTTTTTCGGGCTCAAATCTTTTCGGTGAGTAGACTCATTTAATAAAAAAATAATATTTTCAATAGGATGTGAGCAATTCTAGCCAATAAAAAAAGAATCTTTTGACAAAAGAAAGCATCTTTTGATATTCCTTGATTAACATTCTTAATGATTTAGGATACCTGCTACTGTATGATAGTTTGTTATGGACAATGGATTTGACTTAGATTTCATGATAGAGCACATTTGAATATGATTGTTTTTCCAATTTTGTTGTGAGATGCTACTTTGCCAATGTTTCCACATTTTAGTGTCAAACATCATGAGGATGTTGACTAAAAGTGTCTTCCTTGACCATACCTAAAAATTTACAGCTCTAAACTGCTTTCCGATTCTAAAATATGCTCTTCAACCATTTTTGGTTAGTTCTCTATGCACCATGTTGTATGAAGTGCTTCCAACTAAAAGATGTGCATCCCAAGAAACTTGTAGTACATTCACTCCTCTCAGGTTCGATTGTTGTGAGCAGGGGTTAAATTTGACGGGCACCCTTACCCATCAACGAATTATTTTTTGACGGTTTTGTTCCCAAAACTACCCTGCATAAAACTTTTAATAAAAACTTTTACCCTTCAATTGAAATTTATTCCTGAACAACGAAGAAGTTCTGAAATTGGAAACTCCTATTAAGAATTCTGTCGAAATTTCCACATCGAATTGTTTGATCTAAATAAAATTTTCCATGAATTTGTTGGGGCATCAAGGTAAGCAAGGGAAAGCTAGTATACGGGGAATCATATGGAATGAGTATGGGGAACTAATAGAGAGCTTCTTGTAAAATCAAGCTCTCTCCATACTGGGAATCATATGGAACGAGTATGGGGTTAACCTCGCATTTCCCATTTTAACAGGTACTCAAAAATCAACGCAGTAAAAAGGTAATGGGGGCGTAAATAATATACTCCGAACTGTTTGTCACTCGTCGATTATATATATTATATTTGTTAATGTGACAATATGCTATGTACGTTACCGTGTGGTGTTGAATGAATGGGGAAGTTGAAATAAATAGCGAGGGCGAAGGAATAATGAATGGAGGCAGACAGAGATAGCGCTGATTGTGGTGGTTTACTGGAGCAGGTTTAGATAATATTTTTTTGTTTCTGATAGCCATGGAGGGAGTTTGTAAGAGCTGCTTCTGGATTTCGATTGGATTCCCGTGAATGGAGAGCTTCAGCAGCAAATCTGGCTTTGCAAGTAGTAATACATCCGTGTTGTTTTTTTGGGCATTGTCCATATGTCTCGGGTTCGAGTAGTTGGAGATCTAGACTGGTGGATTCGGTTCTTGAAAAACCTCACGGGTTTCGTTGGGGCTGCTAGGAATTTGGAGCCCAAGGTTTGGGTCAAGATACGAACCCAAAAGCGAAGCTTTTTGCTATGCTAGGTTGGGAGGAGGTACTACTGGGAGCAGATCTGGAAAGCAAGCGTTGAAGTGTGAATAGGGGAATCGAACGCGTGAACCAACGGTATATAGGTAGATAGATTGGATAGCATGACGAAAACAACGACGATGAGATTTTGCCTCCGTTATTATTATTCCAAGAGGAGGAGAAGGGAGCAGTCTACACATGATGAAAAAAGTGTGATTGAAATTATTCAAACCAGAGCCTAGATGTGAAAATGGTGTACTAACCTTGCAAGGTTCGGTGAAGCCTGAAGGAAGTTCCGGAGTCACACCCTGTCCAGGCCTCAAGGCTCAGGTGTGCCCACTGCAGTCTGCCATGTGAGGCGAATCATTCGAAACTTCCAATTTCCAACGTTGCATTTCCTGCACCACCTGCTCCTGGAACTACTGCATCTGCTTCTGGGACTACTCACTGCCAACTGGGTATCAAATTGTGTATAGCTTAGGTGCCTTTTCTATTGGAAATTTGGATCATCATCACTCCCTCCTTCCATCATGATGAATATTGGTGGGAATGCACATTGCAAATTCACATCTTCACACCCCACTCCAATCATGATGAGGGCCAAGATTGGGGTTAAGATTATCAAATTTCTAACCAAACATAAATATCCCTAGGATTACCAAATATATTGTAATTATGTACAAGTGGAGAAGGTAAAAAGGGGGTTAAGGGGTAAGGACTTATTGAGACATTAACCTAAGCCCTTATATGTTGAGTATAAATCTTAACTAGTGGTATATCTTTAGTTCCATAAACCCATGATTATTAATGTTTATTAGTTAACCATTATGCATTATTATCCTAATCCCGAGGATTAAAATGAAAATATGGGCTCCTCTTGAGGACCACATGGATAGTTTTAATTATACAAATATAATTCTTAGAATTGTAACATTCAAGGGTTTTTTTTAGGATTCTTTCCTATACAAAATATGGGGGTAAGTGAGGAAATGACAACCATATCCAAAAACTAAGGACTATACTTTCATGGAAGTATTATGCCATCCGCAATGAATTTTTTCTAATATTATGCTACCATTTGAGTTGAAAATATTTCCTACAATTGATAATCCTTGGAATCTTAATAGTGATATTAATTGGCTAGCCTATACTCTAGTACTAGAAGGAAACTATGATAGCTTGAGGGATTGTCTTAAGACAAGGGGATCCTAGCCATCGTTTGTGTAGGATGAGAGGGAAGAGTGTTGGTTGATTTGAATAGATATAAAGGGGATTTATGGAACCAATCAATTTAATGGATTATGGGTTTAGAAAGAGGACTTATCACTAAATTACTAATGGGTATGTATGCAAGAACTGGAACTGGAAGTCTGGATCCTATACTTAGTGTACTGAATCCTCGTTCCTATACTTACATAGTGTGCATTTACGGTGGCACCTGTAGGCTGCCAACCTGGGCATTAAATGATATTATGATACCTAACAACTATGTAGCAAGCTACCAACCGGATGCTGCCAGATCCCTGAGCTAGGAACCGTCCCGACGTCCAGGGCCCACTACATCTGGCACACAATAACTCATGGAGTCACGAGTCACTCCACCATCCATGGTGAATCGGTGAATGGACCATACTTCACGTCTTCAAAGTTCATACTATAATATATAATTTATAATATATATAAAATTTACATACGGGTATTTTTTGACCGCGCTTGTCAAATTGACGGTTTTTAAAATTTAATAGACTTCATTGTTGATGTGTATATTCCATGTTGAATAGTAATTTACAGGTAAAAAACCAAAAAACGGGTATACGGGTGTCAAATTTAACCCCCGGTTGTGAGAGATCTCAAGGTATTAAAATTGTACCATGTTGTAGAAGTGCTTCCAACTAAAAGATGTGCATCCCAAGAAACTTGTACTGCATTCACTCCTCTCAGGTTCCAAGAAACTTGTACTGCATTCATTCCTCTCAGGTTCCAAGAAACTTGTACTGCATTCACTCCTCTCGGGTTCGATTGTTGTGAGAGATCTCAAGGTATTAAAATTGTATTGAATCAATGGGTATGTTGTTCATTCTGCCTATGTTCACAATCTTTCATGATTGCTACTGAAATGGTAAATAAGCAAGTCATTTGGTCATGTCCTAGGTGATTGAGGCAAGCAACACTATATTAAGTGCATAGAATTAGAGAGTGATGGTAAATATCCCTAGCTTGAAGCCCTTGCAATTCCACAAACATAGTTTGAATCAACTAATGCAAATCTCAAAGAAAATCCTTGAAAACTAGCATGCTGGTTTAAGTACGACCTCAGTAATTATAATTTTATTCTTTCAATCCAAAATAGTCTATCAATCTTTGCCCATATTTTATGAGGTTTTACTAGTGCATGTAGTTTGGCTCTTTTTCTTCTCTGGATTCATCAACGCAAACCACAGGTGTGATTATGTTATCTATTACTAAATGCCCGGCTCTAAACCCACTCGTCCCTTAGCCTACAGATTATTGGTGCATTCCTCTAAATTAATCCTTTCATCCATTTCTTAGGAAATCCTTAAGTAAAGGCAAAGTTAAGCAGAACTTAATATGCAATTCCATATGTAACCGATACAATAGATACTCTACTTGCAGTTCCTTGGAACCTTTTGCCTTTCTGCTCAATTATGTTATTCAACGTTTTCCAAAACTTGTTCCTTTTTTATCTATTCAAAATTGTTCAATATATTTTGTGATTGTCAACTTTCACCTTCTTCTTGATCAGTGTTCAGATTGTATGTCTGCTATTACTCTAATTTGTTTTTACACTGTAGTCTTTTGAAACAAATAAGAACAAGTCTGACATTGAGTTTTCCTAGGAAACTGAAATGTGTGATTTCCAACAAGGACACATAAAACAAATCTAGAACAGAAAATAAGTTGACAAAAAGTAATGGTAAGATGCCTACCACTCCTAACTGCTCTGATGCTTTAGCTTTTCACCGGCGAATATTAGTGTCATCACTTCCTGAGAGAACATAAGTTGCATCACCGCTAAATTTCACATAAAACACCCTGCAAAATGCAAACAAATGAAAGTCACTTTCAAAATGAAGCATTATAATCCTTTCCAATTTATACCAATGCAACCATAGACAAGTCAAAAAGAATGTTAAACTCGAACATTTCATATTTTATAGGTAATTGAAATAATAAACCAAAAGTCAGCATTAAAAAGAAGACTTCATATTTTCTTTTTCTGTTGAGTAATATTTTCTGCACATATACTATCCATATAATATGGTAATATTTTCAGTTGAGTAATATTTTCTGCACATATAATGAATTCTGTTTAATATCGTAAAGCTACGTAATTCTATTGCAGAATAGTTTGAAAATAGTTACACATCCCTTGTAGAACATTCAGATTTGCTATAAGTTTGGAATATTCCATCCATCGCATTCAAAATAGTCGATCTCTTCCTTCAAAACCTTGGCCAAACGACTTCTAAATTAAAGATAGTGTCAAATAAATTCACATGTTTCCTCCATCCAAGAAGTCCATTTTCAATTGGTTTGATTTGCCTTTATAAGCCGTTACAATAACTAATTTCTATAAGTTTAGGAAACGATGGTAATTCTCCTATAGTAAACTCCAATATGGTGAAACTGGGTAATTGAGTGATCATGAATGTTGGGTGAATGTTATATTAAGGCAGTTCATATTTTTGTCATGTACTTCATATTTTAGGTAGCTAATAGTTATGATATCAGTTTTGGAAGTATCTTGTTTGAAAAAGTAATGTGTGAGAGATTGTCTTTATATCATTGAGTACATAATGTAATAGTTTATTATTATATTATTGAGAAAATATGTATAAGAGCTGTCATTTCACTCATTTATGATGTAAGATGCTTACTTTTAAGGGAATTGTTATATAGTGTTGTTATAATAACTAGACTTTCCCTTGTTAATTTTGAAAGAAAGTTATATATATATATATATAATAGTGAAGTATTATAATATATATACTCATTTAAATAAGGGTATAGTATTCTTTCAAAAAGAATTAAGCAATAAGTATATGTTGAAAAATGATCGATATATATATGGACAAATTTTGTTGTCCCTAAGAATTACCTTAGTATAAGGTTGGTGATCTTGCAATAAGAGATATTTAGCACCTAATGAGACGATAAATGTTTTCAAAATTATTAAATGATTATGTAAAATGTGGTCGGTATGACACATTAGGGTTAACGGAGTACCCCAACTTTGACTTATAAAAAAAATCACTTCATCCTAGGTGTCACATTTCTTATGACACTTTATAATTAGTTAAATAATGGTTAGGATGGTAATAATCCTACATACCTTTATACAAGTGAGATTTGATGCACAATTATTTAAAGATTTAAAAATAGGGATTAGTTGAAAACTCTATTTAGTTAAGATTGCATGTGGAATCCAATTGGTATAAAAATAAATCCCTTATAATCCATGGTGGTTATATACGAGTATATGGGTAGAATTGAAGTTGATATTATTATTATAAATTGTGGAGTGCATATAATTACAAGTTAGGGTGAATGCATTGAATTGAACAATATAAATGTTGATTACACACATTTGAATGATATTGAAGTTAACATTTATAATTGTGGAATTATACATTGGTCAAAAATAGAATTAATAATTATGGTATAATGGTTATGCCTATAAAAGTGCATATTTTAGTTGACCACTATGAATACTTATAATTGTTAAACCATAAATGGTATTGCCACATGGAATTATAGAGTATGTGAAGAGGGTTGTCGGGTTGATTATGAATTAAACTGTGTTGAGTCCCCCATGCATGCATGCCTTCATGATATCACTTCGCCTGGCCTCCAAAGACCCAGCGTATGAAAAGCGGGACAATCCTTTGAGAGGTAGTGAGCAAGTTGCTTTTAGGCACAATTTTAAGCTTCATGGGATTAAGGTATCTTGATGCCCTTGTCTTTCCTTGAGATATTTGTGATTTTCAATGTATGTTCCCTGTAGAAACACTTGATTTTTTGTGGTTATGAAATGTGGAATTTCGGGACTCTAACAACGGCCGAGCAACAATGTATGGTTCTGGAAGTTCCGAGGACACTCAGGTTTTTCCATGGTCTGTCCCTCCCCTACAATGTTAAGCAAATCTTGGCAGGGGTTATGGAGCATCCTTTGGCCATGTTGAGAACCACAAGAACATACACCAATATCTTCTGAAATGCCACCAACATGCAATCCAAGTGCAGAGGACACCTCCTAATCCATACACTTTGTACAAAAACATATTCAGAAAATTTGTGCTTGTATGCTTTGGTGATAATGTCACTGATAGAGGCAGAGTCTCATAAAATGAACAAATGGTAATTGGAGACTAACAAATTTAAACTTGTCAATGCATTCATTGCCACTTCTTGTAGTAAATTTCTGCATAGTTTTCCACGCATATTTTTAAGCATTTAGGTCAATTCCAAGATGTTATATTATTTTAATTGTGGGAATACTTTTGTCCCAATGGCTTACACCTGCAATCTTTTATTCATTGTCCTCGAGGATAGGGTCAAGCTCTGCATGAATCAATCACTTGATGCCTCTCCTTTGTTTCACTTCCCTGAAGAAAGAGAGTGTTTTTGTTTTCTTTCTTCTCTTTCAAATCAAAATATACAATAGCCTTCCTTCTTGGTGATAGGGAGATTGCATTCCAAAAGAGATGGGGAGATTGGCCTTGTTTCATTCTTAGGTGAACCCACTAAGTAAGGTGAGGATGATGTTGAATAGTGCTTGTATTTGTAATTTAAATTTATATGGTTTGACACTTGGCACAATCCACTTAACGTACACAGTTGAGCATGAGAATGGCGGAATAACCTAGGCCTTGGATGTTACGGGGCCTGCCTTTGTCTAGGGTAACAATGGAGGCAGAGGCGGTGGTGCATATGGTGGAGGCAGTGGCTAGAACAAAGGTGGCGATGGTGACTCGATTTTTCCCAAAGATGCAGAGGCACTGGGAAGAGGAGGAGGTTGAAGTTGTCGATGAAGCGCATTTTACTTTTCAAAATTTCTAGAATTTGAGTGGTATTTTGAGGATTTTACTAAATTTCCCAAAAACATCTTTCGTGCATTTAAGGTTGAATTTCACAATGATGATGTCCAATGGCTTCTAATTTGAATTAGTGATGTAAAATATAGATATATTATATTAATGGACCATGCCATTACCAAAATATATTCATTCAAAGTAATGATCTATGAAACTCCCACTTAATAAACATTTCCCATAACTTAACAAACATTTCCCATAACTTAACAAACATTGATTTAAATGATTTTATTTTCACCGAGTTGTGTGAAGTCACAAGTACCTTCGGCAAATCCCAAAACTAGCGGAGCACATCAAAGTTCTTATGGGATATTGTTGACCTTGTTAGTAAAAATAATAAATTCTTCATTATTTACCAACAACAAATGTTTTCCCTTAAATTTAGGGAAGGTGGTATTTAACATCATAAAGTCAAAAAAATTCTCCAAAATTAGCATCAGATTGTATTCACTAGCTTAAAGTCATTTGATTTTATAGAAGAGTGGTACTTTTCTGAATAGTTTTATCGAAGCCGCAATATTATTTTAATTAATTCAATGGGAGTGTGGTATTTTGTGTTGGAAATTAGCAACCTAGAGTGCAGTATTTAGTTTTGGTTTTACAAGATTTTTTTGGATTACTCCATTATAAGATTTTTTCCCTGCTTTTAGGTTGAATTTCTTAATCCTTCTCAACACGTAATGAAATGAAAATATATAAATAAACAATTAAACTCCAACCAACCCATTCCTATTGGTTGACTGGCAGTTAGAACCTGCATTAAAGTAATTGTAGATTTGAATGCCAAGACCAAAATCTAATTTCTCTTCAATATTTTCATGCCCATTCAATTCGTATCCCGAGAAGGTGCATAATACATATATGAATTCAATGATTGTTTTATGGTTCTGATGGGTATGGTGTGTTCACTAATTTTTGTTCATTGTGTAGGTTTCATTCTTCCTTCCTATCGAGACCATATTCAAAACACTATATCGCCCAAATCTCGAATTGATCTGTTAACACTATATCGCCCAAATCCTGAATCGATTTGTTAACTACAACCAACCCTCATATATACGATCAAAGACCACATAACTCTTATGTCTTAGATATGGTCATTAACGCATATTCTAGTGTCCAAGAATTTTGAGAAGCGTTTTCTTCCAATCGCATGAGAAACCAAGAATGGAGAATTTATTAGCGCAATCAAATCTTAAAGCTCATTGCTGAAAACCAGAATTAGATTACATAAGCTCTCTGTTATGATATCAACAAGCTTGACTTTGTAATGACCCTTTTTCAAAATTTTATTAAAATGCCAATTTTTCCACTTTTTCCCCAATTTCGATCTTTGACTAGTTTTACTGTTTTGACCTCCAAATCAACCCAAATGCTCCCAAATCTTCTGTAGGAGTGTATGAATGATATTTAGACTTGAATATTAGGTTCAGGGATGTTTTATGGCCCTCCAAATACTACTGCAAACTTGATTTGTATTCTGATCAATATATGTAATTTTGACTAGTAATTTGTGCATCAAATCCCCCTAGGGTAACCCTGCAAATGGCCTTCCAAATGCCTCCAAACTCCCACAAATTTATGAACAGAGGTATGTAATGTGTTAAGTATGTGATCAAGGTCTCATATACACCATTAATTGATTTTTACTACTGTTCTAACTCTCTCACATTCAACAACAAAAACCCCCAATTCGACCCTTGGGGAAATGGCACTATTTCACCTCTCAATACAAACAAACTGAGTAAAAATGCTTTAAATTCTCAAGTACAGTACATGAAACTTGTAGAATATATCCATGGCAGTATATTAATCACAAATATATCAAAGAATCATCCATCCATTCGAAATAATCAACCCTATAGGGTCATACATCAAAGCATTGGGGAAATGGACATTGTGTGCTCATTAATCAATATTTTTGCATACAACCAGTGGGTATTTCGACCTGAGAATTTTTGAATATTAATAAAAGAGGATATTAAGCTATTACAATCAGAAATATATAATGAGAATCTCTCCCAAGAAGCACAAGAGCTCACCAAAAACGCCCTCCCTCAAGGAGCATGAATATGCCTTCAAAACTGGAAACGGTGGAGAGAAAGTGCTGCACTAAACCAAACCATGAAACTTCCTGTAGCTGATACCTGCAAATAAAACTCCATTAAAGCACCATGAAAGACCTGAGTGGCCTCTCCAAACACCAACTTGGATGGGAATCTTTCACCCTCGAAATTGGCTAAGGCAAGAAACTAGTCATCCACTAGTTCTCTCTTCACAAATGCAATTTTTCTCAAATCATCAAAAGCCATTCTCATACTTGATTTCTACATTTTATAACCAACATTAGCCTTCAAGGGGTCGAAATCCTCTCAATAGATTCAATAAATTTCCATTTAGAAAATATTCCTCATTTGCCACTTGTCTCCTAGTTCCAACCTTCCATCTTCTCCCAAATTCGAATTTGAGTCTCTTTAGCTTCCCCCAACTCCATGAGCGCCTTCCTTGAGCCTATGTTTGGGGCTGGCATGTCACAATGGTCAAGTGTAAGAAGTCAGGTCTGAATTTTGTCATAAATGTCATAGATGCTTCATTATTGTTGTCATAAAACTAGGGAATCTAGCCCAAGTGTCCACTAGTCTCCAATTTGACTCTTCCTCTCCCATGGAGGTTACTATTCCATCCCATTTCGACATAAGATGCTAAATGCCATGTGTTATGACTTACCAACTCATCCAAGAGTGTTCACCTTCCCATGAATTCGAATTGGCAAGAGAGAGTTTCCATGTGTCATTGAAAAATCAAGCTAGTGTGGGTCCCGCCACCTCCATATGTCTCCAAAACCACTTGCCACTTAGAATTTATTTATTCACCATATTTATGAAATGCTTGAACCCCTCTAATGTCTAAATATCATTTATTAGCTTCCTTATTACCATCCCACATGTGCCCATCCAACCTAGGAAACTAGTAGGATTGATGGGATTGTCTTACTATGCACTTATTTGAATGGGGACATTACAGTCCTCCCCACCCAAGATTTCTTGTCCTCAAGCAATTTCAGATTTGGATGCTGCAAAATATTCTCCTCTTCCCATGTGGCATCTTCATTTGGTAAGTCCTTCCATTGCACTAAATATTCTTTGATGATTCTACTCCTCAACCTTCTTTCTCGTGTCTTCAAAATCTTTTCCGGAACAAGTGTGAGCTGACCTTCATCATCCAAAGGAGGAAGTATTTCTGAAGTGATTATTTGCTGACCAAGAGCTTTCTTGAGACAAGAAACATGAAATACATTGTGGATTTTACTCCCTTCCGGAAGTTCTAGTTCATATGCTACTTCTCCGACCTTCCGCACTACCTTGTATGGCCCATAGTATCTTGGTTTTAATTTTTCTGCTCCATTCTTTTTTAGAGATGTTTATTTATAAGGCTTCAACCTTAAATATACTAAATCATTGACTTGAAAGGTTCTTTCTTCTCTATGCCTATCAGCATATTGTTTTTGCTGATTTTGAGCAACCTGCAAATTGTCTTTCAAGAGCTTTAAAATTTCTTGGCTCTCTTCCACCCAATATTTAGCCTTTGGGGCTCTACTATCACCAAATATAATGTCATCAAATGTAAGTGCATCATAACCATATAATGTTTTGAAAGGAGACATTCCTATTGACATATGATAAGTGGTGTTGTAGCAAAACTCACCCAAGTGTAGCCATTTTTCCCATGCTCTTTGCTGCCCTCCCACATAGTTTCTTAGGTATCCTTCCAACCATTGGTTTACCCTATCTGTTTGTCCATCAGTTTGTGGATGATAGCTGGTACTTGGAGTCAATTGAGTGCCTACCAATCTAAAAATTTCTTGCCAAAAAGCACCCATGAATCTACTATCTCTATCACTGACAATGCTCTTGGGGAGCCCATGCAATCTGAAGATTTCTTTGAAAAAAATATCAGCCACTTGTGCAGCACTAAAAGATGATGTAACAGCAAAGAAATGAGCAAATTTTTTCAACCTATCAACTACCACATAGATGCAATCCTTACCCAAGGATTTAGGCAATCCGGTGATGAAATCCATGGAAATACTATCCCATTTTTGCTCCGGAATGGGCAATGGTTGTAATAGGCCAGCTGGACATGTAAGTTCTAATTTGTTTTGTTGACATGCTTTATATTCATTCACATACTTCTGAACATCTTCCTTCAGCCCCTTCCAAAAATATCTTTGCCTCAAGTTCTGTCTATATGTTTTGAAGATCCCCGGATGGCCCGCTAGTGGGGAATCATGTGCTTCTTGCAAAATTCGGTACTTGAGATTGGAGTTATGAACTAAATAAATTCTTCCCTTATAATATATAAGCCCATTCAAAATCGTATAATTATCATCCCCTTTGATTCCATCCAACACATCACAAGGAAATTTGTCTTTGGCATATTCAACTAGTAGCATGTTTTTCCAATCCTTGGCAATATCCATGAGAGAAAAAGAAGGCCTTCTTGACAAAGCATCTGCTACTATATTATTCTTTCCTTTGACATATTCAATATCAAAATCATAAGCTTGAATCTTGCTTACCCACTTTTGTTGCCTTTCATTTAGATATTTTTGGGTGAGAAAGTGTCTTAGACTATTGTGGTTAGTTTTCACCACAAACTTGCTGCCCACCAAGTATTGTCTGAATTTGGCCAATGCATGCATAATGGCCAACATTTCTTTATCATAGATGGAGTAAAGTTTTTCATGAGGCTGCAACTTTCTGCTCTCAAAGGCTATGGGGTGTTGGCCTTGCTTTAGGACAGCCCCTATTCCTCCACCTGAAGCATCACATTCCACAACAAAACGTTTAGTAAAATCAGGAAGTGCAAGTATGAGACAACTACTCATTACCTCTTTCATTTTTTGGAAGGCCTTTTCAGCCTCTTCATCCCACTTGAAAGCATCTTTCTTAGTCAAATCAGTGAGTGGAGAAGTCAACTTGGAGAACCCTTTCACAAATTTTCTGTAGTAGGTGCATATGCCAATAAAGCCTCTCAATTCGGTAATATTTTTTGGTGATGGCCATTCCAAGATAGCCCTGATTTTTTCCATGTGTACCTTCACTCCTTCTTTCCCAATAATGTGCCCAAGATACAGTAGTTCTTTCATCCCAAACTCACATTTTGATAACTTAGCAAATAAGGACTCTTCTTGCAAGATTTTCAACACAATCTCTAACTGTTGCAAATGCTCTTTTACTGTAAATGAGAATATCATCAAAGAAAACCAAAAAAAACCTTCTTAGTTGCTTGCAAAATATCCTATTCATACATGCTTGAAAGGTGGCTGGAGCATTAGTTAACCCAAAAGGCATGACAAGAAATTCAAAGTGGCCAAAATGACATCGAAAAGCAGTCTTTTGCACATCTTCATCTTTCATTCGAATTTGGTGATACCTTGATCTAAGGTCAATTTTTTAGAAGTAGTTGGCCCCATGTAGCTCATCCATGAGCTCATCAATCCTAGGAATAGGATACCTATTCTTGATAGTCTTTTTGTTCAAGGCTCTAAAATCTATGCACATTCTCAATGTTCCATCTTTTTTCTTCACTAGCACTACTGAAGAAGCATAAGGGCTAGAGCTTGGTCTAATGAGTCCCAAATATAGGAGTTCTTGGATAGCTTTTTCAATCTCATCTCTGAACTTTTTAGGATGTCTATAAGGTGGTATCTGAATGGGTGAAGTACCCTCCTCCAAAATAATACTGTGCTCAACCCCCCTATTCGGTGGCCTACCATGTGGAAGGTCTCTAAAAACCTTTTCATATTTTTGCAAAAGTCTCTCTATCTCCTTTGGGTGTTTGAAAATATTTATAGTTGGCTTGGGAGATGTAATATGACATTCAACAGCCCATTCTATATCCCCATGCCTTAATATAGATCTCATACTATTGCAAGTTACTACTTGATTTGGATAAGTGTGTTTCCCTCTCACAATTCTTTGTACTCCTTTTGAATCTTGGAATTTCATTTCGGGAATTTGATAATTTACTGTATGCTCTCCTATTGAATACAGCCATTGCACTCCCAAAACCACATTAGTATCAGCAACATCAACCACATAAAAACTATCAACAAAAGTATAGTTACCTACGGTGACTTGCAGCTTTGGAACCCATGTTTTGCATTGCATTGTGTTGTGACCGGGAATGACAACTGTGAAGCCATCAAATGGTTCAATAGGTATCTTTATTTTCTCCACCATCTCTGCATCAATGAATTTATGGGTGGCTCCTCCATCTACCAAAACTGAATATTTTTATCCTTGTACCACGCCCTTGCATCGGATAGTATGGTAGCGAGGTACTGCTGAAAGTACTACCATTGTTACTTTGGTGGGTGAGGGATGCTTCACCTCTGGTTTTCCTTCTTCTGCTGTAGTATATCCTCCTTCTTGGGATGAATTATGTCCTTCTTCCTCCATGCCCCCTTCATATCCCTCATCACAAAATACTTCAATGAATTGGGCCTTTCCTTTAGCACATTTATGTCCAGGTACCCATGGTTGGAAGCATGAGTAACACAATTTCTTCCTTCTGAGCTCTTCCTTGCTTAGTTCCTCTTTCTTATCCTTTCCATATTCCTCTTCTTGCCATGGCTTCTTATCAGGTGCATCTCTTTTCCAAGTTTTCTCTTCAATTCTGAAGTCAGGCTTGGGAGGAAATCTCGTTCTAGGAAGCACATTTTGGAGATCCCTAGTCAAGCTCATTGCATCTTTTAATGTAGCTGGTTTGTGGGCTTTGACCAAACCTTTTAAGGGTTCAACCAAACCTTCAGTGAACAGCAATACCAACCTTCCCATAGATACATCAGCCACCTTGACTGATAATTTTTGAAAGTCCAACATATATTCAGTACGGGTCCCAGTTTGCTTCAATTGCGCTAATTCCTTGAAAGGCAATTCTGGATCTTTTTGTTCAAATCTCTCTAGTACCCTGTCAACAAATTATCCATATGTTTTAACCTGATCATGACCCAAGGTTTTCAGGCCATAGAACCACCATTCATTGGCATCCCCTTCTAAATTCAAAATGGCCATTTTTAATGCATCCTCTTGCAACATAGGATTCAGCTGAAAATATACATCCAATTTTTGCACCCAAGTGTTAGCAGAATTTTGAGAAGAACCATCAAAAGTAGGAAGTGACATTTTTCCAATAGCACTATTTAATTATTTGTTTTGGAATGGACTCCTATTGTCTCCCTTCCTTTTAATATTTTGCATAGAATCAATGTAGTCACTGAGTGGTACACCTCTTTTACACTCTTCATTCAAATCATTCCAATCATTTACTAGTTTCTTGTAATCCAATTCAAGATTGGGATCTTCTTTGGGTGTGAGAAGTTTAGGTGCAGTATGCCTTTGTGTGATTTGAAATTCATCAGGTCTATTATGAGGTTCTGTACTTGAGAAAATATGCTCATTTCCTTTCATCTTTTCCCTTGAGTGTGAACCACTATTATCTCCTATCATCCCTTTGCTTGAAAGTTGGCTGCCCAAAAATTTGAAACCTTTCATCATTTGTTTATTCATATCTAGCATAACCATGGTAATTCCTTCAAAACATGGTTTTAAGGCTTCAATAAATTCCTCCTTATGTCTTAATTTTTCCTCCTCCTCTCTACCCATTGTTTTAGAAAAAAACTCTTTTTCTGCTACTATCTCTTCTTCAACCAAAACTTCTTCAACTACTGATTCAAAGGGTGGTGGTTTATTTGTTTGGATTCTTGTTAATACCATCAGGTTCCAATACCATGCTCTAATACCACTTGTAATGACCATTTTTCAAAATTTTATTAAAATGCCAATTTTTCCACTTTTTCCCCAATTTCGATCTTTGACTAGTTTTACTGTTTTGACCTCCAAATCAACCCAAATGCTCCCAAATATTCTGTAGGAGTGTATGAATGATATTTAGACTTGAATATTAGGTTCAGGGATGTTTTATGGGCCTCCAAATACTGCTGCGAACTTGATTTGTATTCTGATCAATATATGTAATTTTGACTAGTAATTTGTGCATCAAATCCCCCCGGGGTAACCCTGCAAATGGCCTTCCAAATGCCTCCAAACTCCCACAAATTTATGAAAAGAGGTATGTAATGTGTTAAGTATGTGATTAAGGTCTCATATACACCATTAATTGATTTTTACTACTGTTCTAACCCTCTCACATTCAACAACAAAAACCCCCAATTCGACCCTTGGGGAAATGGCACTATTTCACCTCTCAATACAAACAAACTGAGTACAAATGCTTCAAATGCTCAAGTACAGTACATGAAACTTGTATAATATATCCATGGCAGTATATTAATCACAAATATATCAGAGAATCATCCATCCATTCGAAATAATCAACCCTATAGGGTCATACATCAAAGCATTGGGGAAATGGACATTGTGTGCTCATTAATCAATATTTTTGCATACAACCAATGGGTATTTCGACCTGATAATTTATGAATATTAATAACAGAGGATATGAAGCTATTACAATGAGAAATATATAATGAGAATCTCTCCCAAGAATCACAAGAGCTCACCAAAAACGCCCTCCCTCAAGGAGCATGAATATGCCTTCAAAACTGGAAACGGTGGAGAGAAAGTGCTGCACTAAACCAAACCATGAAACTTCTTGTAGCTGATACCTGCAAATAAAAATCCATTAAATCACCATGAAAGACCTGAGTGGCCTCTCCAAACACCAACTTGGATGGGAATTTTTCACCCTCGAAATTCGCTAAGGCAAGAAACTAGTCATCCACTAGTTCTCTCTTCACAAATGCAATTTTTCTCAAATCATCAAAAGCAATTCTCATACTTGATTTCTACATTTTATAACCAACATTAGCCTTCAAGGGGTTGAAATCCTCTCAATAGATTCAATAAATTTCCATTTAGAAAATATTCCTCATTTGCCACTTGTCTCCTAGTTCCAACCTTCCATCTTCTCCCAAATTTGAATTTGAGTCTCTTTAGCTTCCCCCAACTCCATGAGCGCCTTCATTGAGCCTATTTTTGGGGCTGACATGTCATAATGGTCAGGTGTAAGAAGTCAGGTCTGAATTTTGTCATAAATGTCATAGATGCTTCATTATTGTTGTCATAAAACTAGGGAATCTAGCCCAAGTGTCCACTAGTCTCCAATTTGACTCTTCCTCTCCCATGGAGGTTACTATTCCATCCCATTTCGACCTAAGATGCTGAATTATATGTGTTATGACTTACCAACTCACCCAAGAGTGTTCACCTTCCCATGAATTCAAATTGGCAAGAGAGAGCTTCCATGTGTCATTGAAAAATCAAGCTAGTGTGGGTCCCACCACCTCCATATGTCTCCAAAACCACTTACCACTTAGAATTTATCTTGAATTTATTTATTCACCATATTTAGTAAATGCTTGAACCCCTCTAATGTCTAAATATCATTTATTAGATTCCTTATTACCATCCCACATGTGCCCATCCAACCTAGGAAACTAGTAGGATTGATGGGATTGTCTTACTATGCACTTATTTGAATGGGGACATTACAGACTTCAAGTCCTTTGTTGTAGAGGTATTTCTTGAATTGTTTCTTACTTCATTAATTATTTACCCACAACCCTGTTTTCTCTCTCTTCGAGCCTTTGCTTCTCCTCTACAACTAAGCTAATGAATGGAAAAGTGTGTATCATAAAGGGAATAAGGCTTGCTTGTGTTCCCTCCATCCTTGGTTCAAATCCTATTGTTATCTTTTTTCCTTTATCTACTCTTCTTTTATCTGGATTGAACCGTGAATGCTCATGTCATTCGCAAGAAGAGACACACATTATCTTTTTGCTTCTACTATGAAGGTAGCTACCTCAATTAAAAGAGATCAATGTTCTTGTTCGATCTGTTTCCATCGAAGGAAGTCCTTGGCATGTAGAAAACCAAACCCTAATTGTGTGTCTCGGTTTGCTTCAAAACATTCATGTTTCAATGAAAAAAAAACTAATGGCAAATGGATGAGAACTTTGCAGAGGCTTATTCTTGGTGGTAGGAATTGTTGAATATTGTAACTTCAAAGAATATTATATTTGTACTTTATTATTCCGGAGATGTTTCATTCCTCCGAGGTAACCCTATCATGTATCTGGAGATGTTTATTCCTCCAGGGGTTTGTATTAACTAGGGTTATTAGACCCACCATGTGGGGGTCGACCCTGTAGTTATATTTTAGGGGTTATTAGACTTCTCCAGGAGAGATCGGCCCCATTAGGTCTTTTAGTCAGTTGGGGTTAGTATAAATAGAGGAGGTGAACTCCTCATTAGATCATTCACTCACTTGTGGAAGAGTGCGCACTTGTCTGGGAGTTCTGCTAAGGAGTCAAAGGAAGAAGGAGCACATCTTGTATTTTGGTTGATCATCTTATTGAGGAAAGCTTTGCTGGGTTTTCTACCCCATGAGGGTTTCCCAGGGTATATTCTGTGTCTATCTTGTGATTATGTTTCTTTCAGTGATCTTGCATGTCTATTTGGTTTAAACTTAACATGGTATCAGAGCTAGACTGAATAGGACATCTTTCACAAGGTAAGAATACCTCTCTCTCTCTCTCCGGTGAAGTTAGGGTTTCAGCCCAAAGTTGGTATTATTGAATTTTGGTTGCATGGCTGGATAGCCCTTTTCAATACCATTCTTTTGAGCCCTAGATCGAACTTTTTGGTTAAGAAGAACTCCGGGAAAGTCAAACCCTAATTCTACCAAAAGTGCGATAAAATTCTGTTCCAGATTCCGGAAAAGTGAAAAGTAACTTTTCCAGGTAAGTCTGCTCTGTCTCTTGGACTCCCCCAAGAGAAGATGGCTCCAAACACTAAGCTTGAAGACAAGCTAGAAGGTATAGAAAATTTCCGGGCTTGGAAATACAGAATTGGTCTCATCCTTGAAGAGAATGACCTTGCTCATTATATCAAGGAAGAAGTTGCAGAACCAGAAGGAGATGAAGCCAAACAAAAGCACAGGAAGGATCTGATTAGGGCAAAGAGAATCATAGCTGATTCTATTAAATACCACTTGATTCCCCAAGTGGCCTCCAAGAAGACTCCAAAGGAAATGTATGATGCCCTAGGAAGAATGTATGAAGGAAAGAACATCAACAGAAAGATGAACCTGAGGTCTCAGTTGAAGAGTACCAAGATGCACAAAGGAGAATCCATTCAAGACTACTTCTCAAGGGTCTCTCTAATCAAGGAGCAATTAGATGCCATTGGTGATACTCTTGATGAAGATGAACTTGTGATGACTGCCCTAAATGGTCTCACTAGATCTTGGGAATCTTTCATACAAACCATGTGTGCCAGAAAAGAAAGCATGAAGTTTGATGTAGTATGGGAAGATTGTGTTCAAGAAGAGGCTAGGGTTGCCAACAGAGAAGCTCTTCTCAAAGAGGATGACCAAGCTTTGGCCACCCACACCAAAATAGGAAAGAGAGGCTACTTCAAGAAGGTGAACTTCAAAAGGTCTCAACCTTCTCATAGATACAAAAGGAAAGGAGGAGACACCTCCACAGTCCAATGTTTCAATTGTCTTAAGCTAGGACACTATGCTAGAGACTGTACCCTTCCAGAGAAGAAGAAGAAAAGGTTTGTCCACAAAAGACATCATGCTCATATGGCAGAAGATGATAGTGAAGAAGAAGAAGAAGAAGAAGAAGAAGAAGAAGTGGAGGAAATACCTCAAAAGAAAAGATCTAAAGTGAAGAAAGAAGATCCAGAAGAATATGTACTATTTTCTGCTCTCTCTGGATCTGTGTCTCCTGGTGAAGGCACTTGGCTCATTGACAGTGGTGCTTCAAAGCACATGAAAGGTCATAAGGAAATTCTCTCCAGGATCGAAGAAAAGTCTTCACCCCAAAAAGTATCTTTAGGAGATGATTATCAATATCCCATCAAGGGAATTGGTGAAGCAAGCTACAAGCTTGATTCAGGAACACCATTAAAAATGAAAGAAATCTTATATGTCCCAGGTTTAAAGAAGAATCTACTCTCTATCTCAGCACTAGACAAGAAAGGCTTTAGAGTAGCCTTCATAGATGGACAAGTACTCATGTGGTCCAAAGGAAAATCAATCAAAGATGCAATTGTCATTGGTGAAGAAGAAGGAGTACTTTATAAACTCAAGGGTCATCCAGAATCTGCCCTTGCTCATGAAGTTTCTAGTCCCAGTGAGCTATGGCATAGAAGACTAGCTCACATCAACTATAAAGCCTTACCCTTTGTAAGCAAGGTGGTTATAGGTTTACCAGATTTGAAGGCTGATCATGATGGCTCATGTAAAGGATGTAAGAAAGGGAAGAATGTCAAGAATCCCTTTCCAAAAAGTGAAACAAAGACTAAGAACTCTCTAGAGCTAATACACTCAGATGTATGTGGACCTATGCCCACCACTTCTCTAAGTGGGTTTGAATACTATCTCTCATTCATTGATGACTATTCAAGGAAAACTTGGATATACTTCCTAAAAGGTAAGAATGAAGTCTTTGGAAAATTCAAAGAGTTCAAGGTCCTAATAGAAAATCTCTCAGATAAGAGAATCAAGATTCTCAGAACAGATAATGGCGGAGAATATACTTCAAAGGAATTTGAAGACTTTTGTAAAGAAGCTGGAATTAAGAGGGAACTAACCACTCCATACAATCCCCAACAAAATGGGGTAGCTGAGAGGAAAAATAGAACTATCATGGAAGCTGTAAAGACTATGATACATGACCAAGATCTTCCCATGTATCTATGGGATGAGGCAGCCAAGACAGCAGTATATGTACAAAACAGACTATCTCACAGTGCTCTTGACTTCAAAACACCAGAAGAAGTCTTTACAGGAAAGAAGCCTGAGGTAAGTCATCTTAAAATTTTTGGGTGTCCTGTGTACATCCACATTCCAAAAGAAAAGAGAACCAAGTTGGATCCCTCAGGCAAGAAGGGATTGTTTGTTGGTTATTGTGAAACTTCCAAAGCCTTCAGAATCTACATACCAGGTTTCCATCATATAGAAATAAGTAGAGATGTAACTTTTGATGAGGAAGCAGCTCTCAAGAAATCCAGAAAGTGTCAACTTGAAGAAGTTTATGAAGAAGATTCATCTCCAAGAATCTCAGAGACTGTTCACATCCCTGAAGAGGATGCACCAGAGGATCATGACATGCTGGAACTACAAGAACCCCCTGTTACAGAATTATCTAGGAAAAGAAGACCAGCATGGGCTAGAGACATTATTCAAGGAGCTGAAAGATATGGTGCTCCTGAAGGCTCCACTAGAGAAAGGAAGAAACCAAAACTGGTGTCCAACTATGTGGCCTTGATGTGTGATCTTGTGGATCAACTACCTACTAGCTTTGAAGAGGCTGCTCAGAAGAAAGAATGGGTAGAAGCAATGACAGAAGAATATCAGTCAATAATGAAAAATGATGTTTGGGATATAGTCCCCAAACCAAAAGATAAAAGTGTGGTTTCTTCCAAATGGATCTTCAAAATAAAACATGCTGCGGATGGAAGCATTGAAAAATACAAAGCAAGATTTGTAGCCAGAGGATTCTCTCAGAAGGAGGGAATTGACTATGAAGAAACATTTGCACCAGTTGCCAGGTATACTTCAATTAGAACTATCATGGCACTTGCATCCATGATGAAGTGGAAATTACACCAAATGGATGTTAAGACAGCTTTTCTGAATGGTATAATTGAAGAAGAAGTATACATAGAACAACCACAAGGGTTTGAGGTCAATGACGGAAGGACTCATGTATGCAAACTGAAAAAGGAATTATATGGGTTGAAACAAGCTCCCAGGGCCTGGTACGGAAGGATTGACAGTTTCTTAACTAGCATAGGATTTACCAAGAGTAAAGCTGACCCAAACCTTTATCTCAAAGTAATGGATGATGAACCAGTTATACTATTGTTATATGTCGATGATCTATTTCTAACTGGAAATGAGAAACAAATTATTGAAAGCAAGAAGAAGCTTTCTTCAGAATTCGAGATGAAAGATCTCGGATTAATGCACTACTTCTTAGGCTTAGAAGTATGGCAAGAACCAAGAGGAATCTTTCTAAATCAAGGTAAATATGTTGTGGAGATTCTGAAAAGATTTGACATGTTGGAGTGTAAACCCATGGCCACTCCCATGGACTCCAACTTGAAGATTTTGGTTAATGACTCATCAGAATTAGTGGACCTAACTCTATATAGACAAATCATTGGGTCACTAATGTATTTAACAAATACTAGGCCAGACATATGCTTTGCTGTTAATACCCTAAGTCAGTATTTAGTAGAACCTAGAAAGGTTCATCTAATAGCTGCAAAACATATAATGAGGTACCTAAAAGGTACATTGGATTTTGGTTTACTTTATCACGGAAGTCATGAACTCAAGTTACATGGTTACTCAGACTCTGACTGGGCAGGTAGTGTCTCAGATAGAAAGAGTACTTCAGGAGGATGTTATGGTCTTGGATCTGCCATGATCTCATGGTTCAGCAAGAAACAATCTAGTGTGGCCCTCAGCTTTGCTGAGGCAGAATATATAGCTGCCTGCTCTGCCAGCTGTGAAGCAGTATGGCTTCGGAAACTGCTATCTGGAGTGTTTGACTTAGAAATGGATCCCACTATAATTATGTGTGATAATCAAAGCTGCATCAAGATGACAGAGAATCCTATGTTCCATGATATGTCAAAACACATAGAGATCCGTTATTTTAATATACGAGATATGGTACAGAAGGGAGCTATCAAGCTCGAGTATGTGAGCACTGAAGATCAAATTGCTGACATCTTGACCAAACCTTTATCTCGAGTGAAGTTTGAATACTTACGAGACAAGCTTGGTGTAGTTCAAAAGGACCCTCCTCGAAAGGGGGAGTAGTATGATCTCTGATGACAAGTTTGTCTCATCAATGATGAGGCTACCTTATCACTACACCTAGTTACTTAGAAATACTTAAATTTAGGACTACTATATTTAGAATACTTAGTTTTACTTATACATGTTTTTGATGATAGATGTATTAGTGAGAATACATGCTAGATGTATACATGCTTTTGATGATAGATGTATACATGCTTTTGATGATAGATGTATTAGTGAGAATACATGCTTTTGATGATAGATGTATTAGTGAGAATACATGCTTTTGATGATAGATGTATACATGCCTTTGATGTTAGATGTATTAGTGAGAATACATGCTAGATGTATACATGCTTTTGATGATAGATGTATTAGTGAGAATACATGCTTTTGATGATAGATGTATTAGTGAGAATACATGCTTTTGATGATAGATGTATACATGCCTTTGATGTTAGATGTATTAGTGAGAATACATGCTTTTGATGATAGATGTATACATGCCTTTGATGTTAGATGTATTAGTGAGAATACATGCTTTTGATGATGGATGAATACATGCTTTTGATGTTGGATACATGCTTTTGATGTATGATGTATACATACTGTTGATGATGATACATGTATTGATTAATGTACTTGTATGGATGAGGATACTTGTACTTGTATTGATGAGAATACATATGGGGATTGTATCATCCTTGAACACTTGTTCTAAAATGAGCCGTAGACAGAGGTCTCCGAGAAAGAAGAGGGATTGTATCATCCCTGGACTTCGGTTCCTAAATTGAGCCGTAGACGTGAGGTCTTCGAGAATGAAGTCCTTAGTGGACAGTTGAGGGGATTGGATCATCCCTGGACTTTCAGTCCTAAAGAGAGCCATAGACGTGAGGTCTCCGATAATGAAGTCCTGAATGAACAGGCAGGGGATTGCATCGTCCCCGGACTGAGGTCCCAGAATAGAGCCGTAGACTGGGTCTCCGATAATGAAGTCCTGAATGAACAGGCAGGGGATTGCATCGTCCCCGGACTGAGGTCCCAGAATAGAGCCGTAGACTGGGTCTCCGATAATGAAGTCCTGAATGAACAGGCAGGGGATTGCATCGTCCCCGGACTGAGGTCCCAGAATAGAGCCGTAGACTGGGTCTCCGATAATGAAGTCCTGAATGAACAGGCAGGGGATTGCATCGTCCCCGGACTGAGGTCCCAGAATAGAGCCGTAGACTGGGTCTCCAATAATGAAGTCCTGAATGAACAGGCAGGGGATTGCATCATCCCCGGACTGAGGTCCCAGAATAGAGCCGTAGACTGGGTCTCCGATAATGAAGTCCTGAATGAACAGGAAGGGGATTGCATCGTCCCCGGACTGAGGTCCCAGAATAGAGCCGTAGACTGGGTCTCTGATAATGAAGTCCTGAATGAACAGGCAGGGGATTGCATCATCCCCGGACTGAGGTCCCAGAATAGAGCCGTAGACTGGGTCTCCGAAAAATGAAGTCCTGAATGAACAGGCAGGGGATTGCATCGTCCCCAGACTAAGGTCCCAGAATTGATCCGTAGACTGATGTCTCCGAGAACTGAAGATCGGATTGTATCATCCATGGACCTATGTCCTAAAGGGAGCAGGATTGATCATCCTGGAACATGATCGTGTGACGACGATGCTAATGATCGTGTGATGACGATGCTGATGATCGTATGATGACGATGCTGATGATCGTGTGATGACGATGCTGATGATCGTGTGATGACGATGCTGATAACGATGCTGATGATCGTGTGATGACGATGCTGATGATCGTATGATGACGATGCTGATGATCGTGTGATGACGATGCTGATGATCGTGTGATGACGATGCTGATGATCGTGTGATGACGATGCTGATGATCGTGTGATGACGATGCTGATAACGATGCTGATGATCGTATGATGACGATGCTGATGATCGTGTGATGACGATGTTGATGATCGTGTGATGACGATGCTGATGATCGTATGGTGACGATGTTGATGATCATGTGATGACGATGTTGATGATCGTGTGATGACGATGCTGATGATCGTGTGATGACGATGCTGATGATCGTATGGTGACGATGTTGATGATTGTAGTGATATCAACACAATTGACATTGATGTTACAGTAACTGGTTGAGTTACTGATGAAGATAAATTGAAGAAAGCTTCCGATGATATATAGATGTATCATGTATGATAACTCCTTGCTCCTACAGATGTTGTTATAATATCCTTCTCGTTAAGGGGGAGTGTTGAATATTGTAACTTCAAAGAATATTATATTTGTACTTTATTATTCCGGAGATGTTTCATTCCTCCGAGGTAACCCTATCATGTATCTGGAGATGTTTATTCCTCCAGGGGTTTGTATTAACTAGGGTTATTAGACCCACCATGTGGGGGTCGACCCTGTAGTTATATTTTAGGGGTTATTAGACTTCTCCAGGAGAGGTCGGCCCCATTAGGTCTTTTAGTCAGTTGGGGTTAGTATAAATAGAGGAGGTGAACTCCTCATTAGATCATTCACTCACTTGTGGAAGAGTGCGCACTTGTCTGGGAGTTCTGCTAAGGAGTCAAAGGAAGAAGGAGCACATCTTGTATTTTGGTTGATCATCTTATTGAGGAAAGCTTTGCTGGGTTTTCTACCCCATGAGGGTTTCCCAGGGTATATTCTGTGTCTATCTTGTGATTATGTTTCTTTCAGTGATCTTGCATGTCTATTTGGTTTAAACTTAACAGGAATATGGAGGCTCCAGTAGTGCTCTTCCATCAAACAAAAATTGATTACATTCTCAAGCTCATAAGCCAAGTACATCTTTTTGGAATTACTAATGAATCTGTACTCAAAGCCTGGGGATCATAGTCTCACAGCTGAGTCTTGTGGCTGTTCAGATATCGATAAAATTTGAGTAAGATGATACAATGTATCTCCTGATCAGTGTAGCACCGAGAGGTTACTAAAACATTATGCAGTCCGGTGTGCTGTATGAAATTTCTGTGTTTTATTGTTCTGCAGATTGCATCAAGTGATACTAGAGTAGAGTTTTTTGTTTTGAAGCTCGAACGTTTTTGGGAGATGTTTGTTAGTTTTATTAATGGATGTATCATGTATGGATATGTGTATTAACATAAAAGGATAGGAGAAACCTAAAAGTTAGTTATTCAAAAATATGTGAAATACAAATTCAACTATTTGAAATACATACACAAATTATAATGACAGTGGTGGTGTAACTCAGTGACCTTAAGAGACAGTCCTATTATTGCCCATGGATAATTAATTAATTAAGGTTCAAGATGGAAATAACAAGTATGAGCCTGTGACTCCATTTCAGGCTTTGTTTGACTTCAACCTCCCACATGCCTGCCATGAGGTCATCGACCTTACGGGGTGTCGTGGAGCACCATGCGGATTTTTTTTCATTTAACTTTACTTTCCATTTTTTTTTAGTTCATCCATGAAAGATTTGTCGGACTTGTTTTGGCAGAGATTCTGGATGCAGATTTCTCTCGTACATGGAATTTAACTTTAATTTCCATTTTTCCCTTTCAGTTATTCATGAAAGATTCATTAAATATTTTTTTGGCAGGCGATTTGAACAAATGTATGCAAAAAAATGTTTTTAGGAAAACATATGTTTTGTCTAAGGAGGATTCTGTATTCTTCCTTCCTTTATGTTTTTAGGAAAACATATGTTTTCTTTCGTCCTCATAGTCGCATCTGACATGGAAGATCTTCGAACAGAATAATTTGGGTATTGTTTTCAATCATTTTTCCATGGATTTAATGAGATCTTTGTGTTTTTCCTAAGAATTGCCCTTTCTTGCCTTTCTTTCATGGAATTACTTTTTGAATCACATAACTGTTCTTTTTTATTAATAGGATTCCAAATCCTGTTCCAAACCTTTTTTGAAATGACTCGGAGGAAAGAGATGAGAACTTCATTGTCTCTGCTCCGAATCACCTCTCCTATCAACCTCTTTTGAATGTCTTTGATGCCATGTTCTTTATAGTATTTTTCTGTTTGAGATGGTTTGCAACTTCCTACTTTATATTTCTGTAGATTTAGTTGTCATTGGGGTAATTTTGAGTTTGTGTTTTTTATGTGTTTTGGAGTTCTTCTATATTCTCAATGATGCTAGATATGAAAATCAGAATTATTTCAAAAAATAGGAAAAGAATGTATATCTTTGATGTTTGATTTCTGTGTACATATATTGGCTTTCTTAATGTTGCAAACACATGGCTATTATTCAATAATTTGGTTAACTCATATTTAAGATATATTTTGTATTGAGGAGCTCAATAATTACCCTAAATATTCAAGCATTTTGGTGTTTGTAGTCTTTCAATAACCTAAGCTGGGTATTATGATGGACAAAGCAATCTCCTACATGTAAACCCTTGGATTATTTTTGTCGGATAGGATGACTAAATGAATTAATACATTATATTATTTTAGATACAGGTTCATGCTTACTATACAAATTAGTTTTTTTCTTTATGGGAAAGGGAAGGCCTTGGTGGTTTCGAGAGTGATTCGCCCTTTAGAAGCATTGAGTTGTAGTTTGGAAATTGAAAATAAAATACACTAGACATTTATTCTTTATGATACTTGTGCATTGTACCTACATTTATGTTCTCATCTTCTTTGTCAAAATGGTGGAATATATCATCCCCACTTATACTATTATTCTTGTACAAAGCTACATTTTCTACTATAGTAAGTCATTATTGAATATGTTCGATTTTGTAAATCCAATTAGTGCAATACATAATGTAAGAGTAAATATTTGCTTGAAACATGGCAACCATCTTGGGTGTGGTGTTATTAAACAATATAAGATGTTATGCCCATCCATGTTTGTACTCTATCCTAAAGAAATCTCTCATGTTCATCCACTATATATAAAGTGCAAGAATGTATGTTGTGGTATAATTAATATCATCTTATGTCCTATGCAATTGACGTATTTGCATGTGAAGCACCTGCAACAATTAATTAATAAGAATATGCGAAATAGCAGAAATGACAGAACTCAGAATCACTTTTATATTGATCACAGGCCACTTCGAGGGGGCAACCTCCTTTGAGCAAGCTCAATACAAATAACTTCACGGTCCTTCATAGGTCTCAACCCACACTTATATACTAAGTCTAGGCGCCAATACTATGGGTCAAAACCATGGGCCACTACAAACTATGGATCAACAATACTACGGGCGACTTACAAAGCATATGCGCCAACAACAATAACACAAACTATTGATCAACAAATACTACGGGACGACTTACAAAGCATATGCGTCCAACAACACTATACTAACAAAGTAAAGACATGGGTTCCTAACATCCCCTCCCCCTTAAAAAAAGATTTGTCCTCAAAGCTTTAGATGTGGAAATTGTTGTTGAATATGAAGGAGTGGTTCCCATGTAGCATGCTCTGGTTGCATGCCGTGCCACTGAATTAAGACCTCTATGATAGAGCGAGAGCGAAGCTGACGAGTGCACCGATTGAGGATGGCCTCCGGCTCCAAAATGATGAATCCTTCATTATCCAGTTCGGGTAAAATAGTTTGACCACTGATGTTGGTGCCCAGAACTTTCTTCAGACAAGAGACATGAAATACTGGATGAATACGGGAAAAAGGAGGAAGTTCCAATTTATAAGCAACGGACCCAATCTTCTGAAGAATCCGATATGGCCCATAGAACTTTGGAGCAAGCTTATGACGCCCTTTCAGTTTCAGGGAGGATTGCTTGTACGGCTGGAGACGAAGAAAAACAATATCGCCTACTTGAAAAGTGCGCTCAGAACGGTGCTGATCAGCTTGTTGCTTCATGCGATTTCTTGCCATGTGAAGATTGTCCCGCAAAATGCGAAGAATCTGATCGCGGTTTCGAAGGACCGTGTCAACTTCCTGAACGGGTGAACTGTTGGGGGTGTATGGAAGAAGAAATGGAGGTGCCTGACCATAGACTGCTTCATATGGGGTCTTTTTAGAGGCAGTGTGGTAAGAGGTATTGTACCACCATTCAGCGATAGGGAGCCACTTTGCCCATTGATGTTGTTGTTCACAGGTGAAGCAACGAAGATAAGTTTCCAAGCATTTATTGATAATTTCAGTCTGACCATCTGTTTGTGGGTGATACCATGAACTCATCTTCAGTTTGGTGCCAGTGTGGCGAAATAGTTCTATCCAAAAATGATTGGTGAAAGTCGCATCACGATCCGAGACAATGGAAGAAGGGATTCCATGAAGACGAAAGATCTGGTCCAGGAAAATTTGAGCGACTGAGGAGGCTGTATAGGGATGGATGAGAGCACAAAAATGACTATATTTGGAGAGGCGATCAACCACAACGAGAATCACTGTCTTCCCGCCAGATTTAGGGAGCCCTTCAATGAAATCCATAGAAATATATGTCCAAATCCGTGTAGGTATGGGCAAGGGTTCGAGCAATCTTGGAAGGAGTGTTGTTTCACCCTTATTGCGCTGGCAGGTATCACATTTAGCCACCATCTGTTGAATTGTCCTTTTCATGCCCTGCCAAAAGAAGTTACGCTGTGCCCGTTCATACATTTTGAGGAACCTAGAGTGCCCTGCCGATGGAGAAGCATGGAGTTCATAGAATACAGCCTGTTGAAGATCTGTGCTCTGGGGAAGCACCAGACAACCCTTGTATCTCAGAGAAGCACCATCCCAAGAGTAATGTGGTACAACAGAAGGGTCATTGGTCAAGCGTTGGATGATTTGAGATAAGGAAGAGTCATTGACATAACCCTGTTGAACAGCTTGCAACCAATTTGGAACAAACATAGAAATAGCTGAAAGAGAACCTTGGGCATCAAATGTGCGAGAAAGAGCATCTGCCACAATATTGTCTTTACCCTTCTTGTAAGTGATCTCATAGTCATAACCCATGAGTTTGCTAACCCATTTCTGTTGTGCTGGGGAGGAGACACGCTGTTCCAAGAAATATTTCAGACTCTGGTGATCAGTCTTGATGCAGAAATGATTCCCTAATAGGTATGGTCGCCACTTCTGTACTACATGCAAAATAGCCATCATTTCCTTCTCATATGTAGAGGCAGCTAAATTCTTACCTGAAAGGGCTTTGCTGGTGAATGCAATGGGGTGTTCATCTTGAAGGAGAACAGCACCAAGTCCATTTCCGCAAGCATCACTCTCAATAGTGAAGGGCTTGGAAAAATCGGGCATAGCTAGAACAGGTGTAGTACACATAGCTTGTTTTAGTTTGTCAAATGCACACTGAGCAACATGTGTCCATGTAAAAGCATCCTTTTTCAATAGAGTAGTTAATGGAGCTGCAATCTTCCCATAATCCTTGACAAACTTGTGGTAGTAGCCAGTCAACCCCAAAAACCAAAGGCTCTTGAGTGTCTGAGGATGCGGCCAATTTTTCATGGCATCGATTTTGGCAGGATCCACGCGAACCCCTTGTGTTGAGATAATGTGCCCGAGATACTCAACTTCCTTCTGTCCAAAAACACATTTAGACTACTTGGCATGGAGGTGATGGTCAAAGAAAAGTTGCATGACAAGATCCAGATGCTAGAGATGTTCATCCCATGTTTTACTGTCGATGAGTATATCATCAAAGAATACCAGAATGAATTTCCGCAAGTAGGGCCGAAATATTTTATTCATTAAGGCCTGGAATGTGGAAGGAGCATTAGTGAGGCCAAAGGGCATGACCAAAAACTCATAATGGCCATCATGTGTGCGGAAATCTCTTTTAGGGATATCATCCTCATGAACCCGAATTTGATGACACCCAGAACGAAGATCCAACTTGGAGAAAAATTGAGCCCCATGAAGCTCATCAAGAAGCTCATCAACAACAGGAATCGGAAACTTATCCTTGATGGTGAGGTGATTAAGTGCTCGGAAGTCAATGCAGAGGCACCATGACCCATATTTTTTGCGGACAAGAAGAACTGGAGAAGAAAAGGAACTAGTGCTTGGGCGAATAATACCTGTCAAGCACTCTAATTGCAGATAATTAAATATCAACACACAGAGCGTATGAAATTTATTGTCAACCCGAGAAAGTCTTTTTATTTCAAAGGACAAGTGCACAATATATGCTTAAACACAAACCATCAGAAGTGAATACTTTTATCTTCTATCATCTATGTTCATCCCAAGAATCTACGCAATCCCAATTGCCTTCTAACTGCTGTACTACAATCCTTTTCTATTATGCATCAAGCAAAACGAATATCAGATCTAATCAACGATTGCAGAAAGGAAAACTCAATTGCATTCTAAAGTAATCAACTGTCTAATGAAATCAAGCTGAGAATCATGAAGCATAACCTGAACATTACTCTAGAATTTAATAAAGGAGATTGATGCAACTGTTCTAAGATACTGAATTGCAAAATATAAATCAATCAACACATAACAGGAAAGCTAATTCCTAGGAGCTTCTGGGATTACGTTCAGCTGTAGGATGAGCACAACAGTGTGAACAGAAATTGAATTACATAAAACAAACCTGACTCAGTCGACTGTTATTGATACCATTCCCAATCTCACGATTAAATCATTTACTGAGAAATCCACACAATGAATATTGCTGCTGCGTACAAACGAAAGATCAAATCATCACACAACAGAAAGATGAAATCCTAAATTAACACAGCAATCTCTGTGGAAGACGGGCCCAGTCTTCACACAGAGACGCTGGTTGAACAACGCTCTCTTTAACTCAGAAACAACTCTTTATATTAACAGAAGGACGAGTACATAGTTTCAGCTTGACTGCTAATACAAGATGAATTAATTAATTGCTGTCCAACCCCTTGATCGAGGTAATACCACATATTTATACATAAAGTTGCAACATCTAAACCTATAATTGGGCGGCCATGAAGATCTATGATCTTCAGGCGCCCTAAATAATCTAGCTGTTACAATGCGTGGCAGAACTGAAATATCCAAATATACGAGGAGTTATCAACTGTCCCAAGAGTGGCGGTCCTTCCAGCTCGCAGCTGGATTTGAGCAGCGACATACTTAAGATAGAACTTTATGTTACAGCTGTCCTGCCACGACTGTGCCTTGATTGACGAATTGAGCCCCAAGGAACCTTCCTTAAGCAATGGACGTCCCTTCCTCCGTGACTCGTTCAGCTCCGATCTTCCTGCAGTCCCTTTATCTTACTACCTTCATAATTTGCATCATGTTAGCACGAATTAAGAGATGCACAGCTTAAATCATCACAATCATAAGTATTAATACAATAAAACAATAATCGGCCATACCTTGGTAAATTGGGGGAATATATAAGGACAATAAATTGAATTGCCAAGGTAATTGGTGTGAGACAAGGTAAGGGACAGTGATAAATGATGGTCAAAAAGGGCCAATTCTGGGCTCAACATCTCCCCCCAACTATCCTGTTGCATGTCCTCATGCAACAACCTACAGCTGAATATTGTACTGAACCTTGTCCAGGCAAGAGGAAAGAATGTAGATAAATCAGGCATCCCTTCTATCCCTTTGAAAAATTTCTGTGAGCAACCCAGCAGTTCCCAACTTTACTGTTCCCCTTCCCCCACTACTTGCTAATATCTGCAGTTCTCTTATGCTTTGCCTGGGGAAGTTGAAAAGACACACTCAATCTGAATCCAATTCAATAATACCTGTAGGAGGTGGAAGCACTGGTTCTTGTGGGACAGTGTCTTCCAGCGCATCTAATCTTATCAAGGGAGTTGCTGGTTCTTGTGTAACAGCAACATCCCTTAAACCTTCTTCAGCAGCTGCCTTTATTGCTTTTGGAGACACTGGTTCTTGTGTAACAGTGTCTTTTTTGTCAATTGGCTGCTGGGATTGGATATCCTTTTCGATTTGCAGCTCCTCCTCCAAGATTTCAGTGTCACCTGAGCAGGGTGTCTGTACCTGTTCATCATTACTCCATTGTATATCAGGAATGATCTCTATTCCCGGGTTATCCTCCAACTGCAGTTCAGGGATTCTTGCTGCAGCATCCAAGGATGTTGGTTCTTGTGTGACAACATCCTGGCTTACATCTTCATCTTTATTTTGCTGCAGCTTCTTTTCCATGAGTTTTGTATCATGAGAGCTTTCTGGGGTCACCACCCAGAGTTCATCGTTGAATGCCAGAATATCCTCTGTCCCAGTTTTTTCTTCTGTCTGCTCAGTCGGTTGGACGGTCAAGTTCAGGATTGCTGGTTCTTGTGTTGCAGCATCCTGTTTCAACTTGTCACAGTCCTGCATTTCCATTTCCCCTTCTAAAATTATTGTGTCCTGGGAACGTTCTGGGGTTACAGCACAAAATTCTTCACTATCCTCCAGGGTATCCTTTGGCTCCATGATTTCTGTGTCATGAGAACATTCTGGGGTCTCACCATACTCTTTTATAAGCTCCAGAGCATTCTTCATCTCCCGTTCTTCTCCCATTTGTTCTGTGATTTCTATGTCGTGGGAGCATTTTGGAATTGCCATACATTCCTTATAAATTTCCAGGGCAT
This sequence comes from Larix kaempferi, assembly GCA_027924585.1. NCBI lineage: Eukaryota > Viridiplantae > Streptophyta > Pinopsida > Pinales > Pinaceae > Larix > Larix kaempferi. Next base: position 32,030,891 of record BSBM01001005.1, read on the forward strand.
CCTCCACTCCCTGTTCTTCTCCCATCCGTTCTATGACTTCTGCATCATGGGAAGTAGCAGCTGCAGCAAGGATGTTTAAAGGTGCTGGTTCTTGTGTTGCAGCATCCTCTTTCTCCACTGCTTTCCCTTCTGTGGCTGTAGGCTGTTGTGCTGAATAGGTGCTAAGTAAAATTTTATGACCTGCTTCCTCAAAGATCTCCCCACAGGTGGGGCAGAGTATTCGCTCATCCTTTTCTCCAGCTTCAGCAGAAGCTGTTTCCTCCACTTGGTCTGCAGCCTCTATTAATGTATACATCTTTCTTCCACCCTGCTTTTGGCAGATTTCCTTCCATGTTTCCAGCTCCTTTCTAAGTGCTTGGAGGTCCTCTTTCAGCATTGCATTCTCATACAAGAGTCCCTCAACTCCCGGCTCTTCTTCTACTGGCCTTTGTGGAGCATCCCTCGGCTTTGGTGTAAGGATTGGGGGTTCAACCTGTGTCTCTAAGGTTGCCCATTTTGTTCTAGCTGCCTCTGCTGCTGTAATTGACCGAGTTCGCTTCCTTCTAATTGGTGCCACTAAATCAAACTCATTGGTGGTCCTCTTCCTTTTCTGCTGCGTTTTCTTTTGTGACTTCCCTTTCTGTAGTGTTTCTTCTCGTGGAGCTGGAACATAGGGAGGCAAAACTGAAGTCAAAGGAACATTTCCCTGCCCCCCATGCTGTTCTTCTTCAATCACAGCTGCTCCTCCTGCCCATTCCGGTGAAGACTCGATTGTGACCAGCTCAATGTCGTCCTCCATTGCTCTAGCTCCGTCATCTTCAGGTTCCATTGTCGCAGCTTTTGATGCTGCTCCAATTTCACCTTCTGCTGTCGGAGCTGCCCTGTTATCTAGGTTTTCCGCGAGGGTTTCATCTACATTGTCCCCTGGCAGCTCTGTTTGAGCTTCCCCTCGCTCTCCTTCAGATGCAGTGTCATCCCCCACTGGTTCTGCTTGTGCTGGGGATTCATATACTTCAAATGGCTCTGCCTGTGCCTCGGGCTGTTCTTCCTCTGTGGTTTTGTCAACCCCTGATGTCCCTGCCTGTGCCCTCTGTTGCTCTTCTTCCGTTTCATCCCTTCCGGATGGTCCTGCCTGTGCCCTCTGTGGTTCTTCTTCCGTTTCATCCCTCCCCCCAACTTCACTGGAGGAACTCCGGTCCTCCTGTTGTGGCGGAACCGGTAATTGCTGTAATGGAATAACCCTCAAGGGAACAGGTTGCTGTGGCCGGGTGATGAATTGCTCCCATGTTATATTATGTTGGGCCAGGGTTCTCATAATAATTAACTTGATGAGGCCATGGTGTGTGAGGGAGGATAATGGGTGTTTTGCAGATTGAACGAATGTTGCCATATGGCGCAAATCATGCAATAGATAAAATGGAATATTTAACAAAATGCCATGACGGAGATGAGAAAGCAAAGGAAGTTCAGAGTTGTACACAGTTTGGTATCTGCCTTCGCAAGTTATGTATTTCTTGAGGAAGATAGCGACCTGGTCCCATGGCTGCGGCAGTGACTTCAATGCAATCCCTCTCCTGGATGCTTCAACTTGCTCCCCTGGAAGTAAAAATTGTTCCCGTGCAGCTGTTGCAGGAACTCGACAGTTAAACCAAGGTTTTCCCACCAATGGGATAGCTGTAACCTCGGATATAATGACCTCCGAAACATCTATACACAGCCCCCACACCGTGGAGTGTGTTTTAGTGAGATTCAATGCAAATTGCAGGGCTGCGTCCCGGTCGAATCCATCCAATCGTTCAAAGAACTCGACCCAGCCAGCGGCTTGAAAAATGGCCAGAACCTGCAAATTCCGTCTAAGTTCCCGGGTATTGAAAGGTTCATGGCGAACTGGAATGCCCATGGTCCTGGCTGCAAGATAGAACTGCTGTTTCGACAGAGTACAGAATCCAGAATAGAAGTTGCAGCGCGGAGAATGCACGAATCGTTGAGCGGAGACGTTGAACAAATGAACTAATTCGGAAAGTTAAGCGCAGAGAGGAGTTTAAAATTTTCATGCCGAATTGGGGAAGGTGGCAGTTATTAGTATTACGTCGTACGAGGGAAAGGTTCAATCGGATATAAATGGTGGTACGAGTGAAGGTACGGCCAATCTCGTTTACATGATATCAATACTTAGTCACGTGATAAATGAAAGCCATACCTCATAAAACTGTGCGTCGGAAGGCTGCGGAAACTGGTGGAGCATGGAGTTGGTGACGTCGTGGAGCCGAACGCGTGTACAATCAGACGTGGAATCATGATGACTCGGATAAGGCACTGATTTCCTTCGCCGGTAAAACACAAGGCGTCGCATCCTCCGGGTTGAAATGATGAGTTCGCCGGCAGGACTGGGCTGAATCAGCGTCATAATTAGCAAGTTTAAACAATCCTTCTGTTAACACGGGAGTTACCACTGCAAATTGCCAAAGAAATGATCACACGGCCGATGAAAAAGCTTGTTGCAGCTGACAAGAAAGAAGTTACAGCCATCGGGAAAGAATTCGTGGCAGCCGGAAAAAGATTCACAATATCCGGGAAAAACTACGGCTGTCGGAAGAGACTTACGGCTGGCGGGAAAGATTTTTCGAATATGGGAAATATGTCGCAGCCGCTGGAAAGAAATGACAGCTGTGGTGTGGAAGTGACTTGGTTAATGAGGTGGCGGCCGGGAAGTGATGTGGCGACTGCGAGAAAAAGATGTTGCAGCCGCCGAAATTACAGCCGCCGGGATTGCAGCTGCCGGAGTTGCAGCTATCGGAAAAGATTTGACGGTGAACGGGAAAAATTTACGGCTACCGGGAAATGGAGAATACGGTTGTGGCTGGTAAATGGAATGGCAGCTGCGGAAAATGAGATGGCAGCCGTGGAAGATGAGGTGGCAGCCGCGGAAACTGGAGTTGCAGCCGCCGATGTTGCAGCCGCCGATGTTGCAGCCGCTGATGTTGCAGCTGCCGATGTTGCAGCCGCTGATGTTGCAGCTGCCGATGTTGCAGCCGCTAAAGTTGCAGCTGTCGAAAAAGATTGACGGCTGCCGGAAAGGGCATTTACGGCTCCCGGGAAATGGAGAATACGGTCGCCGGAAAAATATGTTGCAGCTGCCGGAAAATATGTTGCAGCTGCCGGAAAATATGTTGCAGCTGCCGAATTTTTTTTTATTTTTTTTTTTTTTTTTTTTTTTTTTTTAACACAAGGACGGCACAGAGAGATTTTCATTATGGGCCCCAAACTGATCATTCTCCTGGCGCTTCCCTGAAATTTTTTTTTTCTTAAAAGACAACAGCAAGCAAAGAGATCAAATGCAGAAAGAAAGAAAACGAAAATTATACGCTACAGCAAGAAATTATTTATGTACAGCAAATATGATTTTCATTTTAAGATTTGGGAAAGGTAGAAAAATGTTCCTGCTCTGGTGCCAATTGGTAGTTTGGATCAGCAGCAATCTGTGAAATGAATGCATCTTTCGAAATGGGCTTCCGATACAGTCGCAGCCTGTGGCCATTAACAAGTAATGGCATACGGTTTTCATCAATGGTGATCAGGCGAACAGTGCCGTTGTCAAATACCCTGTCAACCAAATATGGACCCAGCCATCTTGTGCGTAATTTCCCCTTAAAATCTTTCTTGAATCTAGAGTCGTACAGTAGTGCCCAGTCTCCTTCATGGAAGATTTTCTTCTTGATGAATCGGTCATGCCAGTTAGATCTCTGTTGCTGAAGTAGCACCGTCTGGTCTACCGCAGCTAATCGTTTCTCATCCAGTTCATTCAACTGATTCAATCTTCTTTTCTGAGCTTCTGCTACATCCAGGTTCATTTCAATGGCTGTTTTCAGGGTCTTGATCTCAAATTCAATTGGAAAGATGGCACTCTTACCATACACCAGATCATAGGGAGAAAAGCCCGTGGTATTGCGCCAAGTCGTGCGATATGCCCACAGTGCTTCTGGAAGTCTGTCAGCCCAATCCCTTCGATGGCTTTTAACTGTTTTAGTAAGGATTGCTTCGATAACCTTATTAGTGCTTTCCACCTGACCATTGGCCTGGGGATGATAAGGTGAAGTTATCTTGTGCTGCACATGATATTTCCGGAGCAAGGATTCAAATTGATGTGAAATAAATTGTGGTCCGCCATCAGTAACTACTTCCTTTGGTACTCCAAATCGGGTAAAAACTTCACTGTACAGGAAATCAATCACCGCCTGGTCGTTTGCCTTAGCCAAAGCTACAGCTTCTACCCACTTAGTCATGTAGTCTGTACACACCAAGATGTAAACCTTCTGTTTGGAAGGAGGGTTGATAGGACCAACAAAGTCCAATGCCCATCTATCAAACGGTTCTAGTACCACTTGGGGCTGTAAAGGCATCTGGTCTGTCTTATTAGGTTGGCCCATCCTTTGGCAGCTGTCGCAGGACTGAACATATTTTTTAGCATCTCTGAACAGTGTCGGCCAATAATAGCCCATCCGCAACGCCTTATGTCCTGTTCTTTTATCTGCAAAGTGTCCTCCGCAAGGTTCATCGTGACAGGCCTTCAGTATATGAAAGATCTCATCTTCCCTTACACATCTTCTAATTTCAAGATCAGGTCCTGTGTAAAAGAGATGGCCTTTAAGCCAACAATACCTGGCACTTTGCTGAATAATTTTTCTTTTCTCTCGTTTAGACATATGTGGCGGAAGTTTCCCTGCAGCCAAATAATTAGCAACATCTGCATACCAGGGTGAATGAGCTGAGAGTGCGAATAAATGTTCATCCGGGAAAGCATCCTCAACAGGTGAACTGTCATCACTGTTAGTAAATCGTGATAAAAAATCAGCAACAACATTTTCTTTTCCAGGTTTATCTATAATAGTAATATCAAATTCTTGTAATAATAAAAGCCACCTGGTTACTCTGGCATTAGTGACAGGTTTATTCATTAAATACTTAATGGCAGAGTGATCAGTATGCACAAATGTAGGATACCCAGTAATGTAATGCCGAAACTTATTAATAGAATAAACAATAGCAAGAAATTCTTTTTCAGTAACAGTATAATTTAGTTCAGCAGGGGCTAAGTTTTTACTCACATAATAAATAGCATAAGGTACTTGACCATCCTGCTGTCCTAGTACTGCTCCAATGGCGGTATCAGAAGCATCTGAAGAAATGTGGAAAGGTATGGTCCAATTAGGTCCCCTTAAAATAGGGGCTGTGGACAGTTTCTCTTTAAGCTTATCAAATGCTGTCTGGCATGCTGTACTCCATGCAAACTGCACATCCTTCATTAACAATGAAAACAAAGGAGAAGCCAGTTTGGAGAAGTTTTCTATGAATCTCCTGTAATACCCAGCATGTCCCAGAAAACTTCGCACCTCTTTCTGAGTTGAAGGGGTTGGTATATTCTTTATCACCTTAATTTTTGAAGGATCCACTTGAATACCGTTAGTAGAGATGAAATGTCCTAATACCACCCCCTCACTCATCATCATGTGGCATTTTTCAGTGCTCAGTGAGAGGCGAGCCTGTTCACAGCGAATTAAAACCTTCTTCAAATTTTCCAACGCTTCATCAAAATCCCTGCCATAAGGAGTGAAATCATCCATAAAAATTTCCATGCTATCATTTACCAATTCAGAAAATATGCCAATCACAGCTCTTTGGAACGTTGCAGGTGCATTGCACAACCCAAAGGGAAGCACCCTGTAAGCGAACGTTCCCCAAGGGCAGGTGAAGGTAGTCTTATCCTGATCCTCTGGAGCAATCTGGATTTGATTGTACCCACTGAATCCGTCCAGGAAGGAGAAGAACTTCTTCCCAGATAAGTTATCAAGTACCTGGTCAATAAAGGGCAGAGGAAAGTGATCCTTTTGTGTAGCCTTGTTCAGCTCCCTATAATCGACACAGACTCTCCATTTACCGTTTTTCTTGGGTACAATTACAAGTGGGGAAACCCACTCACTATCTGAAATAGGATAGATGAATCCTGCTTCCAAGAGTTTCTGGATTTCTTCCTTCACTATATCCCTCAGATTGGGGTTCATGCGTCGTTGGGGTTGACATACAGGCCGGGAGTCGTTTTTAATATAGATATGATGAGTGCACAGACTAGAAGGAATACCCTTCATGTCTGTATACTCCCAGGCGAATGCCCCCTTACGTTCCTTCAAAAGATTGGTTAAGCGCTTTTGTTCTTCTGAGGAGAGAGCAGGATTGATGTTCAAAGTTCTTCCAGGCTCTACCTCAATAGGAATACTTCTCGAGCTTTTCAATACTGGGATTATATTTGCGTCATTGGCTAGTGCTTCCTCCGTAAGCTGTTCTTGTTCTTCTTTGCCGAGGGTACTGTTCAGAAGTTGATAAACTTCCTTGTCTACAGAAGCAGGTTCGCTAATGAAATTATTAATGGCATCGTCTTCTGTTTCGTTTTTGAAAGTTAGTGCCTTCCCTATTGTTAGTAATGGCTGAACATCTTCTTCTTCTTCTTGTTCTATCCAAAGGGAGGTTTCAGTTTCTAGACTCGGCCTTGCTGGAGGGTACAGGGTAAGATTTTTGGTTTCCATGCCATCAGATATAGTCATAGATCCTGATCGACAGCTGATGCAAGCATCAGCGGTAGCCAACCAAGGTCTCCCTAAAATCAATGGATGTCCCCCCAGCTGTGATTTTGGCTGTAATACCAGAAAATCGGCAGGGTATTCCCACGAGTCTACTGAAATAACAAGGTCGTCCAAAATCCCTTCAGGTCTGATAGTGGATCTGTCTGCCAGTTCTAAGATAGTAGGGGTCGGTCTAATATTGGTGAATCCGAGTTTTTTTACAGTCTCCATCGTTATAACATTGATCGCAGCTCCTAAATCCACTAGTACGTTGGGTATCTGCGTTTGTCCTATGTGTACAGTGACAGTAGGATTGCCGGGATCCTCATACTTAATTACAGGGGTTTTTCCAGTCATTAAAGCGGATAAATTCCCTATAACATGAACAGTAGGAGGATCTCTGGGTTTCCTTCCCGGTCTTTTAGTGCACAGGTCCCGAACAGTTCTAGCGTAGATAGGTACATCTTGAAGAGCTTGTAAGAGGGGAATCTTAACATAAAGGTTCTTCAATTCTCCTAAGAGATTGAACTGAGGTTGCCCCCCCCTTTGTGGCAGCATCAATCTCTCAGGGTAAGGTGGTTGCCTTACCAACTGGGCGGGCTGCGTGTTATCCACTTCATCGTTCAATGTTTCAGCCCTCCCATCTGAGGGATGCTCAGCATCTTCAATGATAGGAACCGATTCAACAGGATGCTGGGAACTCTCTCCTTTGTCATACACGGTTGGTGGATTATTTTCTGAAGTTATACGCTCTACTACCTTCCCAGACCGTAAGCGAATGTCATTACAAGGTACAGGTGAGAGAGAGTAGGCTGGCATATTGAGAGTTTCCAGTTGCTGGACTGTTTTATTATTTGGGTTAGGGTTAGGTTGGGCAGGCAGCTGAGGCCGTATTGGTATGTTAGGCACAGGATTATTTTGCAGCTGCAGCTGCGACTGCTGAGGTAGGTATTGAGGATATTGCTGAAATTGAGGATATGGAGGATACGGTAACTGTTGAGGTGGAGGTGGTTGAGGAAACTGATTCCCAGGATGGAAGTTCCTCCATCCAGGAGACCATGAGGTAGGTTGATGAGGTGGCTGTGTCCAAGGACTCCATGAATTATAACCTTGCATCGTAGGTTGAGGAGAATTCCACTGAGCATAATTTGAAGGGAATTGTGTATTCACGTTTTGCATATTAGTATTCCAATTATTCAAATTATTCAGAAATGGAAATGAATCGGGAGACATACCTTGATTCCGGGGCTGCCAGGGTTTCTTCTGTGCAATAAAGTAGGCTGAATCCACCTCTGGAGTTGATGCCTGCAGAACAGCTTTCACTTGGGGCAGCGTGGGGCATTCTTTCATATCATGATTCAGCTCGCACAATTGACATACTTGAACTTTGTCAAGGGGGCATTCTTTCAGTGGATGAGTCTTTCTACATCGTGGACAAAATACCCCTAGTGTGAGATCCTCCACTGCCTGTCTTTGCTTGGCCTTCAAGACGTCAATCTCTGAAGAGATAGAGCTCATCATTTCTGTTTTAAAGTTTTCAAGAAGATTTCCTATCTCTGCACGTGTAGCTCCTCCATTGGATGACTTCTGAGTTCTGTCGAAGACATCACGTTCCAGGTTATTTCGTTTATTCTGCTTATTATGCCTAGAAGATCCCCTGGAATATCTCTTACATAATTCCACAATTGTCTCAAAAGATTCTTTAGAGATATCCCCCTTTCCTAATAAATTGAGCATGTCTAAACAATCGTCCCTGATTCCTCGAAGCAGGATTATCTTAAGCACATCTAGTCCCATGTTCGTCTGTCCAGCTCTCTGCACATTGTACAGCAACCTCTCTACAAAATCTTCCAAGCTTTCGTCCTCCTTCTGTACCATTTTGAATAACTCTTCCCTCTTGTCCCTGGTGTTGCAATATTCTTGATATTTTTCCAGGAACACTTGCTTCATCTTGTTCCAATTAGCAACAGTTCCTCCCCCAAGGCTCATGAACCAATGTAATGCATTGTCCTTCAGGGTGGCAGGAAAAAGCTTCAACTTTTGAGCATCTGTGACATAATCATAGCTGCGACAGAGGATATCGAATTCAAACAGGAATTCGTCTGGATCTTCTGCCGCCCTGCCATGGAAGCGGGGTAACACCGACGGTGAGATGTTTTTCATAGGAGTTGTCCCCTCGAGCTGCTGTATTGGGAATTGCAATGTAGCCATAGTTTCCGGCGGGGAATTATCTTCATGATGGTATTGTACCACTGCTTCTTCCTCTTCATTCTCATGTCTGTTATTCATCTTTTCTTCTGTATCTTCTCCTTCGTTTGTTCCTTTATCCCTTACCTCAGTTGTAACAGCTGCGTATTGTTCGGATGTAACAGCTGCGTATTGTTCGGTTGCAGCAACTGCGTATTCTTCGGTTGTAGCAGCTGCGTATTCTTCGGTTGTAGCAGCTGCGTATTCTTCAGTTGTAACAACTGAGTACTCTTTAATTGCAACAGCCGAATCAGCTGTTCCTTCTTTAGCCGGAGTATATGCAGAAATCACTGCTGCTCCTGTATCTTCCACTGTAGATCCTGATGCTAACGCTCCAGGATCAGTAGGGCCTCTTTTGATAGGAGTCCCCTGTTGACGAGATCTGACAGCTGAATCAGTTTTGTCAACAAGGTCGTCAATGAATGTTCTTCTGCCCAGCGGTGGACCTCGACCACGACCCGAACCACCTGTACTGTTAGTAATTTGTGGGGTTTTGGGGGTCGGGAGGTGATCGCGTTTTACCCCCCTCGTATTCATACGAAGCAGATCATTTCAAAAACAACCAAAAAGACTGACTGAAAGCAATTATCAGATACAACTAATGACTAGTGTTTAATTTTTATCCTTCCCCGGCAACGGCGCCAAAATGTCAAGCACTCTAATTGCAGATAATTAAATATCAACACACAGAGCGTATGAAATTTATTGTCAACCCGAGAAAGTCTTTTTATTTCAAAGGACAAGTGCACAATATATGCTTAAACACAAACCATCAGAAGTGAATACTTTTATCTTCTATCATCTATGTTCATCCCAAGAATCTACGCAATCCCAATTGCCTTCTAACTGCTGTACTACAATCCTTTTCTATTATGCATCAAGCAAAACGAATATCAGATCTAATCAACGATTGCAGAAAGGAAAACTCAATTGCATTCTAAAGTAATCAACTGTCTAATGAAATCAAGCTGAGAATCATGAAGCATAACCTGAACATTACTCTAGAATTTAATAAAGGAGATTGATGCAACTGTTCTAAGATACTGAATTGCAAAATATAAATCAATCAACACATAACAGGAAAGCTAATTCCTAGGAGCTTCTGGGATTACGTTCAGCTGTAGGATGAGCACAATAGTGTGAACAGAAATTGAATTACATAAAACAAACCTGACTCAGTCGACTGTTATTGATACCATTCCCAATCTCACGATTAAATCATTTACTGAGAAATCCACACAATGAATATTGCTGCTGCGTACAAACGAAAGATCAAATCATCACACAACAGAAAGATGAAATCCTAAATTAACACAGCAATCTCTGTGGAAGACGGGCCCAGTCTTCACACAGAGACGCTGGTTGAACAACGCTCTCTTTAACTCGGAAACAACTCTTTATATTAACAGAAGGACGAGTACATAGTTTCAGCTTGACTGCTAATACAAGATGAATTAATTAATTGCTGTCCAACCCCTTGATCGAGGTAATACCACATATTTATACATAAAGTTGCAACATCTAAACCTATAATTGGGCGGCCATGAAGATCTATGATCTTCAGGCGCCCTAAATAATCTAGCTGTTACAATGCGTGGCAGAACTGAAATATCCAAATATACGAGGAGTTATCAACTGTCCCAAGAGTGGCGGTCCTTCCAGCTCGCAGCTGGATTTGAGCAGCGACATACTTAAGATAGAACTTTATGTTACAGCTGTCCTGCCACGACTGTGCCTTGATTGACGAATTGAGCCCCAAGGAACCTTCCTTAAGCAATGGACGTCCCTTCCTCCGTGACTCGTTCAGCTCCGATCTTCCTGCAGTCCCTTTATCTTACTACCTTCATAATTTGCATCATGTTAGCACGAATTAAGAGATGCACAGCTTAAATCATCACAATCATAAGTATTAATACAATAAAACAATAATCGGCCATACCTTGGTAAATTGGGGGAATATATAAGGACAATAAATTGAATTGCCAAGGTAATTGGTGTGAGACAAGGTAAGGGACAGTGATAAATGATGGTCAAAAAGGGCCAATTCTGGGCTCAACAATACCTTGCTTCAATAAGTCCCGAACGAGCATTTCAATCTCTGTTTTTTGGTGAAATGGGTAGCGATAGGGCCTGATGTTGGGAGGAACGCTGCCAGGAAGGAGATAAATACGATGGTCTTCTGGCCTTGAAGGTGGCAATCCCACTGGTTCAGCAAAGACACCTGTATATCGATCCAGAATGTGTTGTAGATCCAAAGGAGTAGTTGAGACCGCTGATGGTTGCATCTAAATGGAATGGATCTGAGTGATGACACCATGTGAATTCTTCTTGAGGATTTTTTCCATGCAATGTGAACTGATGATGCTGAGAGACCCTGTTTGTAATCCTGTCAATGTTTGTTTTTGTCCATTGAGGGAAAACTGCATCCAAAGTTCAACAAAATCCCATAAGATAGGGCCAAGTGTGCATAGCCATTGAGCGCCCAAAACCACATCACATCCGCCTAAGGTCAAGGGAAACATGTCAGAGCGCAAGGTATAATCTCCCATAGAGATACACACATTTCGACACTTCCCTTTGCAAGGTAAGGTGCCCCCATTGGCAACCATGACTTCAAAGTTGGAGCAAGGATGGATAAAACAATCAGCTTGTTTGGCGATCCGGGGGTCAATGAAATTATGAGTGCTACTAGAATCAATGAGTATTGTAAGAGGAAGCTTCTTGAAGCAACCCCTGACCCGCATTGTTTGGGGGGTGGTGATTCCAACTAAAGCATGGAGAGATATCTCTGGCTGGTCATCCTAAGACAGAGGGTCAATAGGCGGTTCCTGAATGTCGACCTGAGCATCTATTGTTTCTGGATCTTCATCACCAATTTCAGAGGCAAGCGGAGAATCCACATCCAAGAGATAGAGCTTTTGCTGAACACATCTATGTCCCCGAGTGAATTTCTCATCACAATTATAGCAAAGCCCCTTTTCTCTGGGTGCTTGCATCTCTATTTCAGACAAACGCTTGATAGGAGTTGGTCGAGGAGCCTGCGGTATGGGTGGTCGTTGAGAACCCATATATTGGAACGGAACAAAAGTGGGCTTGGAGCGCTATTGGGCTGCAATCTTGTCTTCTGCCAACTTAGCCAACCCTAGGGCTTCCATCATTGTGTTGGGACAGAACATTTTGACCTCAGAGCGGATGGCATCCTTTAGACCACTGATAAAACAACTTCGGTAAAAGTCATCAGACAATCCTTTAGTGTGGTTGGCTAGTTTCTCAAATTCGGTTTGATACTCTCTCATAGTGCCAATTTGGCAAAGTTTAGTGAGGGCTCCTGTGAAGTCATCAAAAGCACTAGGACCAAATCGTTGCAAAAGGAGCTGGCAAAAGTATGGCCATTTTGGCTCTTCATGAGCCTTGATGTACCAACGGTACCATTGAAGAGCTTTCTATTCCAAATGAAAGGATGCAAGCGGAACTTTGTTGACATCAAAAGTATTATGCAGACTGAAATACTGTTCTACACGATAGATCCATCCAGTTGGATTAGTACCATTGAAGCGAGGAAAATCAAGCTTCGGACCACGAAAATTGATGGAAGAAGAGAACCCATTGTCTGATAAAGACTCGGACTTTCATTTGTTGTTCATAGCTGAATGTTCAAGATGGAGGCCGAGAAAATTTTCATCCAGATCCTGGAGTTTGGCTTGGATGGCTGCAAGTTCTTCTTCCATGGTTTTTGCTCCTGCGCGGGTGACAATCATAACCGGGAGTTTTTTTTTTGGTTGACTGGGTAGAAAAACAAAAACAGAAACTACTTCAGTAAATGAAAATCTGGATTTGGGAAAAAATCAGAAGGGTAATTGGGGTTTGACTAGGTTTTGGACACTGTCGAATAGACAGGGAAGCAAAAAATGAGGATTTCAGAAGTGGGGTGAAAAAATGGGAAAATTTGGCACAGGGGGACAAAGAAGCAGAATTCGGAAAGGAACTCTGTGGTAAAAGTTGAAGGTGATTGGGTGAAATCTGAGGAAGTTATGGCAAACCCTAAAAATAGACAAATGTGGGATTTCGGGATTTGGGAAGTGGAATTGGGGATAGGGTTCTTAGGAATGAAATATGCAGAATGGGATGACAGGGGTTCCCCGAAAATTTCAAGGGAAACAGAGTGAAAACAAGGGAGATATGGAGAAAAAACTGAATTTTATACTCTTTTTTTTTTTTTGGACTAGAGCAGCTACAGCGCGGAAAGGATCTGAAATAGATAGATCTACAACGGCCCGGAAATGAGCAGAAACAGAGGGATCTGAAACGGCGCCAAATGGATTGTAAACAGCTGGATCTAGAACAGCTTTCAGAATGGATCTGAACGGTTGGATCTGAAACAGCGCAGCAGTGATCGACAACAGTTCAGCTGAAAATAGATATGGACCCCAGGTATGTGCGGCTTCCTAACAGTTCAGGGGTTTCCCTCGGCCACCAATGCTGTCTGACGGCTTGTGTATTGGGGCAGTACCCCTCACTCCACAGCTCAGGTAAAATTGATAACTGATTTGCCACAAACAATAGCTCTTGGTTTACCTCACAGGTGGGAGCTAGTCAATTAGGTAGGGGTCATTGCCCTTTTCGCTGGTAGGTCCTCTCAATGGGCCAGCTACTTCGGGGTTCCTATGGTACTCCTCACAATGAGTTTTAGGGCTTATGCCCAAGTACTTCCCACAGTTAAGCGGATAGGGATTATTCCCAAATCCGAACCTGCAACAGATGCGAAAAAAAATTTGGCAGAAATTTCACCTAGCGAGCCCAAGAAAGTGCTCTGATACCAGATGCGAAGCACCTGCAACAATTAATTAATAAGAATATGCGAAATAGCAGAAATGACAGAACTCAGAATCACTTTTATATTGATCACAGGCCACTTCGAGGGGGCAACCTCCTTTGAGAAATCTCAATACAAATAACTTCACGGTCCTTCATAGGTCTCAACACACACTTATATACTAAGTCTAGGCGCCAATACTATGGGTCAAAACCATGGGCCACTACCAACTATGGATCAACAATACTACGGGCGACTTACAAAGCATATGCGCCAACAACAATAACACAAACTATTGATCAACAAATACTACGGGATGACTTACAAAGCATATGCGTCCAACAACAATATACTAACAAAGTAAAGACATGGGTTCCTAACATTGGATTTATGGTCGATTGTAGTCACTAGAAACATGGTACCCAAATGTTCAATGCAAGATGTGATGTTGACCTATGTATTGGAAACACTTTGACAAACTGTACTTTTTTCCATCCCAAATTGCTGCCGAATATATTTTGCTAACATCTATGTTTTGTAATATATACAAGGTTAATTTGGATGTAGGGTCCTTTATCTTTACAAGAATTGAAGAGATAATTTTTATGGGAACATGAGACCCGTTTTCAGCATAAATATTTTTACCAATGTCTTGATAGACTAGAAGGACTATATTAGGGAAAGTGCATGATTTTAGAGATGCCTACTTTATATAAAGAATGCATGTGTTGGTTGATGGTGATGACTATTGTTTATCCAGATCATGAGCTCTTTTGTTGTCCAAAGCAGGATGTAAGTTGTAATATCCACTATATTTTTACCAATGCTTTACCCTACAAATTATCCATCTTTTGTACTAAATCATAATGTGGGGAATACATTTCTTAGAAAATAGTTAACCACAATGGTTATTGTGTTGGAGAAGTGAAAGTTCTTCATATGGGTCACATGTATACAATGTACACCATGTTAATAAGAACCTGCTCATTGAAATGATCTTGGAAAATAGAAGTTGTCACATACATTTCTCAAAATTTTGTAGTTAATATGTGCTTTATGGTTCAAGAAAGGGATTTCACACAAACACCTCTATTGATGATTTGTGTAATGTACCCACCTGCTGACCAAATAAGAGAGGGAACATGATAACAATCTGTGGGGCTTTTCATAAAACTCATCCCAGTCATTAGCATCATTTGAATAAAAACATTGGTGTGCAGATACAAATTAGGCAATATGCACAGCGGATTTGAAACTATTCCACACACACAATTCATGCCCATCCAGCATATCAAAACAGTCATCAAATTAATGCATTGCAGAAGTAAATACATAGACAGAAAACACTTATCTTCATTGTGCAATTGTCTCAAGCAACTAGCTATGTCGCTACAACGTTCCACCCAACCATAGGCTCTTCGACGACATATACTCAGTCCTTCCAAAGGCCACCCCCGAGCTGGGCATGATTCCTACAAGGAAAAGGGGACATTCCAGCTCATTCACAACCGATTACTCATTTCCTCTCAGCCAGCCAGTCCACCACTGGGTTTATCAGGCTACACTTGAACTCTGGATGCTTACTCTCAAGCTCAAGCCAAAGCAATGGACACCCATAACCCATACCCCAATATACTTTGTCTACTCACAACCAAAATGATCATGGGGAAAGGATACACATTTACAACAGAGGTGTTTACAAAACAAGGTCCACATTGGCTCTCCCCAACTCGTGGTTCACCTAAAACGAACTGTGGAATTTAGAATTCAACCCCAGGGAGAAAACCGATTTCTCCCACTGGTTATGATCCTTTTCAATGGCCCAAACAGCCTCCAGGAAGACCCAAAAACGTTCTGTTCTCTTCCCCACTTGTAACCAACACAAAAACGCCCCTTCCCAGCTAGAAAGATGAAGGAGAACACAGAAACACCATGGAGGAAAACGCCCAGGCAGCTAGAGCTGCGTGAGGGAGCAAGGAAATGGTGAATAATGGCTTCGAGAGCAATTTCATGGATCTTTTCTTTCCCAAGGAGACAAACACGATTTTCCATGAAGGGTGGCTTTCCCATACCCGAATTTGGACAGCCATACCTCCCATTCCCCAAGGGATTAACTACCTCAACCAACTCTTGGGAGAAATCAATGATTGGGTACAAAAGTCAACATGGGTAGTTGAGGGTTTGATGGGTTCTCTCATTGACACTTGGCTTGACTTGAGTGGCTCAAGGGTTTGAATGTTTTCCCTCCCCATTCCTTGAAAAATCATGCCCCCATCTCTTGTTGCATTGCATAGCTAGTTGTGGGTATTTTTTTATTAAAATGCATATTACATGATGTTGAAATTCCAACGTGCTTGGCTATCACGCAAACCGTATGCATCAATAGATCTATGGCGGGGCCTTGGCCTTGAGCTCCTCACCACGATTTATAACAATATTACATCATTTACAATTTAATGCCATGGGGTCAAACTAGGGACATTACATTTCCCTCCCCTTGGAATAACACTGTCCTCGGTGTTCCAACACTTAGGTATAAATACCCACTTTACACATGCCTCAAAATACACAATTGGTGGCAGGTCTGTCCTGCATTCCATCTCTTTACTTTGAACTTTCAGGATCAAGTCCTTTGGATTCCACAAGCTGCTCTTGCTGGCTTGATCTTCCAGTTCTGCAAGTGGGCATCGCTCCACAGCAATCCCTTCCGTTTGTTTATCTTCCACCTGATCTACAAGTCTGGAATTTCATGGATTTCATCCTTTCTTGTTGTCCTGGCAATTATCTGAGGAATATTTCCAGCCAAAACAAATAGCTCTCAGTATGCTGCCATGATCAATATGCACAACTGGCCCACACTTTGCTCACTAGCAACACTTGGCTAGTAACGGCTGCAATAGATGGCTCTCAATGTATCACCTGTGAGACTTATCATGGCAATCCCTGTTAGGACAAGCATAGCACAATATTAAAATTAGTCAATTAATTGCCCAATTGACATGGAACGTCCATGCTTTACTCATGCGACTTCCACACGTTTCATGCTTTCCCAACATACACATGAACTCATTCATGTTCATCCTTTCACAGGAACATAACTATTTCAGCATTCACAAATTATGTCAAGCAATAAACACAATAAACTTCATCTATGACATGCACTCAACAATATTTTGTTTCTAAGATGCATCAGTCAAAGGAAAGAGAAGAGTAAGAGTTTCCCCCTCTTAGTCCTATTCCAATCCGCAGCCACACCATCACTTGTGGTTCTATGCTCCTTAGCCTCTTTCACTTCAATGTGAATGCTTTACTTGCCCTTTCTTGGCTATGACACATAGTGTCTAAGGTCTGTCTGAGGATTTTCAACTAGGGAACTCTTCCCCATTGTTGCTTACAGAACCTTTGGCTGCTAAGACCCACACATGTCCACTAGCACCATCTTTCATTACTGCTCACACTGAGCTCTTTCGGACGATCACATGTCCACATGCATCCTCCAGATGCTTTCACAGTCCTCGCTTCCAGCAACACCTACACTCAAACATTGAATCAATTCACATGTTTAGTTTATTCTCATAGGATTTATCTCTAAACAAGAGCTTAGGAAACCATAACCAAATCATATACATGTATATTTATTTTAAACAAGCAAGAAGCTGCAAAATTACCAAATACTTATCTTTATTGGACGTCTTCACTTTACTCTACATGATCCTTCTTTGCTCTCCAAGCATTGGATTTCCCGTGGATACAACAATGAGTGTTGGGCCAGCACGCAGGCTACTCCACCACATCAAGTGGTTAATGTTCCCACCAACTGTTCTCTGAATTTATCGAGTGTCAATTGCTCTATGGATTTACCAAGAATTTATAGTGCACAACCAGTTACTCTTTGGTTTACCAAGAATTTATAGTGCACAACTAGTTACTCTCTGGTTTACCAAGAATTTATAGTCTTTCAGGGTCTTGCCTTCCTGTAATGACCAAGGTTTCCAACAAGGAAAACAATAGTGTATCAGCTTAGCTGTTAAAATATTTATACCTGAAATCTTCATTATTTCAAACAAGACATAAATGAAACTAAATACTTATCTATATTGGGCGTTTCCCCTCTGGTCCACAGGATCCTGCTTCACTTTGCAAGCCTTGGGATCGCCTATGGACTTTGATGTAGTTAATGCTTCACCAGTACACCTTCACGCCGACTGGATTTACCAAGCATTTGTTGGTGCCCAACCAGTCCCATACCTGGTTGGCCCTCTCCATTTCCGAGCCAAGACATTCGTCTGGGTCATCGACCAATGGAAGGAAGCTGCGCCACCTGACCATTATAGGTCAAGGCTCTACTATGGAGCCATAGGCATCTCAGGGTTTTCAGTCAGTCTTCGGCGCCCGCCCTCCCACTGCTGACCCAATAGAGATTTTATGCCTTTACCAATGTCACCACACCTTCTTGCACTATAACCTTTCACACACATCCACTCTTCATTCATACAAGGACGCCACTCCTTTTCTTGTGCAAATTGGTGGTTCCTTTTAGGAACTTTGTAGGTGACTTTCTTGACTGCAGGTTAACATGGTCCCACTCACACAAGGGTGATACCCCTTCTTATTACACAACTCTTCGAGCCTGTCCATCCCTTCTGGTAATATTTCATGTGAGCATAGAAAGGTTGCCAATTCCCATACAGTCCTTTTGCGTACCCTTCTTTACTTTTCCTCTTAATGTGCAGTATCAATCTGCATCTATGTAGGCTGACAACACAAGAAGGATAAGCAAGCTCATCAGTATTGCCGTTCAAATTCTTAACCAAATTTCATAACATTCACTATCAAGTATTGAAACACCAGGAATGCATCCATTCCCTTAGGGTGTAGTCAATATTGAAAACCCTATCATGACCCAGCACCAGAAAAGGTGTGCACCCCCTTTCCGACGTGTGCCATGTGAGCCCTAATCATACTCAAGCAGTCTGCAATGATATAAATAAGATAGAGCATGCTCTGCATATTAACCCTAATAATTTAGACATGCATGTTCTAGTCTAGGGTCTCAGAATACTCATTCATTTTGCAGATGTGTCTCACATGCCTTCTTGGCATAGCTTTACCATCTCACTCTCATGGTTTACCGACATGCGGTTTGGATGAGACATTATCAATGGCGTTTCACCCGAAACCCATTTCCAAAGCATGGGGTCATTCCCATCTAGTTTGGCTTCTGCAGGCCATCACACATGGTCTTCCTGCAATGTGTCATCCTGGCACACTTATCAAATAGCCAAACAGTCAGCAACATTTAACAATAACTTCAAATATGATTGTTCCATAACCAATCAATAACATCAATAATTAAATTCAACATGAAATTACAATTCTGTCCCCTACAGAAATTGATTTGCTTAGCAATGAGGCTATCTTCATATTGTTTGGCTCTTGTAAGTGGTATCACTCTATCCATTATGGTTTCACCCTTGCTACCATACATGAACATCCACCTACAACATCTCCTCCTGACACAATTCTATATAAGCCAAACAGTCATTATCAATTATAAGCAAATTCTCAAATCTAAAATTTGTAAATCTGTTTTCCTACAGAAATTAGATTTGCAACCATGAGATTATTCTCATAAACTTAAACTAGACAATTTTCAGATTTGTTTCATGCATAAATTACAACCATGAGAACCTTCTCATAACCTTTGGCTTCTGCACATGGTAGATCTCGGTCTTTATTATGGACTTATCCTCATTGCCATACGCAATACTTTTTCTACCTGAAAACTGAAACTTCAATCAGCTAAACACGTTGTGAGTATCTATGCATATAATCTGTTCCTTGCTACAACAGTCATTGAAGTGATCTCAGAATTATAACACTCAATAATTCAAACACTTTAAGCTGTTAACATTTTAAATGCAATGAAATATATACATTTCTATATATGCATCATTATCACAATAAAATTGCAAGACACGGTCACACTATCCATGCAATAAACTGTAAATACTCATTACTTCACATTCCATGCAGCTCTATCCTTCCAGCAGAGTGCTCTGGTAGCCCATCACATGTCTACCTTCTTCATGCAGTCCTTCTCCTGCATTCATAGGAGCTCATGAAATGGTCTCAGGATTAGAAATGGTTCACCATTTCATCTATTATCAACTTGCATTGAACATATATATATATCACAACCATGCATTCTCACAATGCATCTTAACATGTGCACCTACACATGCATGCATATTAACAACATTTACCGAATATTTCAATGCACATCTCTTCAATGCAATCTTGCATTATTTCATGAATACTATGCATTCAAACATACTATGGCCTAACCATGATTACCACACACAACATGCACTATCATGACAGGTCCATAAGTCCTCAATTGCTTTGGTTGTTAAACTCACAACCAATATTCACAAATGGCATGATATGAATGCATTGAGTTTTCTAAGAAACTATAGGGTGTAAGGCTCCCTGACTTCACCTACCCGCACCTCACCATACTTGGTGGGTTGGCATTCACATTCAGGCACTCAATGCAAACCAAATCACCATAGTTTAAACATAGTTGAAGAGACTCACCAAATCCTCTTTCAACCTTCATGCAATTAAGCATAGTTAACCCTTACCTGCATGGCTGTTATTAATATCGCTTGATGTTACCTGATCAGTTGGCCTCTTACCAAGGTTATTCAGTCCTTTTGCCAACATCATGATCACCGATTGGTTGCACCATCCTCTCTTCTTGAGGTTGTATGCAACAATCATTGTCCACATCCTTAGCCATGCTTCGGTTGTCTTTGGTCCTACAACCAATGCGAACACAACTTATTATTAGCAACCACAATCATTATCTTAAGTGGCTCATTATGTAAATCCTCACTATTTTACCAATATGCAATATCATATACACGCAAAAACATTTTCACATGCACTGTGCAATATGCCATCTAGTACATATTCACTTCATCTATCTATCCTCTTGCATTTCCAGTATCCTTATGCCATAATTTTCAGTATAGAAAATTCATGAAATATAAATAAAATAGAAATGGAGGAGTTAAGGAATTCTCCCTTTCCAATTCCTCATCATGACATGGAGTCCCTCCTCCACATCATAGCTGATCCTTTTCTTGGCTTCCCTAACAACCACACATGGATTCATTAGCTATAATCTACATACGTGTATAACATTCATTCTTGATATTTTACAAATATGCAATTCTTATGCTATGAACAAAAATAGTTCAAGGTGAGGAATTTCCCTTTCATCCTCCATAATGGGTATTACAACCCATTACTCTAACTGAGATTTCACAACCCATTCTATGCAATTCTTGCTCTTCATTCCAATAATACATTTCACACTTACAACAACTGTCTCCGGGGAACGATGGGCGTCAAGGGGGCTTGCCCCCTTGTAATTCTCTGATTTCGCGCAATCTGGCGCATAAGTTTCATGGTGATTTTCCCATTTTCGGCACTTGAAATGTCACTGGAAAACTGCAGAAATCCCCTGGTTTTTCTGTGTTCTCCTTCATCTTTCTAGCTGGGAAGGGGCGTTTTTGTGTTGGTTATAAGTGGGGAAGAGAAAAGAACGTTTTTGGGTCTTCCTGGAGGCTGTTTGGGCCATTGGAAAGAATCATAACCAGTGGGAGAAATCGGTTTTCTCCCTGGGGTTGAATTCTAAATTCCACAGTTCGTTTTGGGTGAACCACGAGTTGGGGAGAGCCAATGTGGACTTGTTTTGTAAACACCTCTGTTGTAAATGTGTATCCTTTCCCCATGATAATTTTGGTTGTGAGTAGACAAAGTATGTTGGGGTATGGGTTATGGGTGTCCATTGCTTTGGCTTGAGCAAAATGTAATGGACCCACCTGCTGACCCAATAAGAGAGGGAACATGATAACAATCTGTGGGGCTTTTCATAAAACTCAGCCCAGTCATTAGCATCATATGAATAAAAACATTGGTCTGCAGATACAAATTAGGCAATATGCACAGCGGATTTGAAACTATTCTACACACACAATTCATGCCCATCCAACATATCAAAACAATCATCAAATTAATGCATTGCAGAAGTAAATACATAGACAGAAAACACTTATCTTCATTGTGCAATTGTCCCAAGCAACTAGCTATGTCGCTGCAACGTTCCACCCAACCATAGGCTCTTCGACGGCATATACTCAGTCCGTCCAAAGGCCACCCCCGAGCTGGGCATGATTCCTACAAGGAAAAGGGGACATTCCAGCTCATTCACAACCGATTACTCATTTCCTCTCAGCCAACCAGTCCACCACTGGGTTTATCAGGCTACACTTGGACTCTGGATGCTTACTCTCAAGCTCAAGCCAAAGCAATGGACACCCATAACCCATACCCCAACATACTTTGTCTACTCACAACCAAAATGATCATGGGGAAAGGATACACATTTACAACAGAGGTGTTTACAAAACAAGGTCCACATTGGCTCTCCCCAACTCGTGGTTCACCCAAAACGAACTGTGGAATTTAGAATTCAACCCCAGGGAGAAAACCGATTTCTCCCACTGGTTATGATCCTTTCCAATGACCCAAACAGCCTCCAAGAAGACCCAAAAACGTTCTGTTCTCTTCCCCACTTGTAACCAACACAAAAACGCCCCTTCCCAGCTAGAAAGATGAAGGAGAACACAGAAAAACCATGGAGGAAAACGCCCAGGCAGCTAGAGCTGCGTGAGGGAGCAAGGCAATGGTGAATAATGGCTTCAAGAGCAATTTTGTGGCTCTTTTCTTTCCCAAGGAGACAAACACGATTTTCCATGAAGGGTGGCTTTCCCATACCCGAATTTGGACAGCCATACCTCCCATTCCCCAAGGCATTAACTACCTCAACCAACTCTTGGGAGAAATCAATGATTGGGTACAAAAGTCAACATGGGTAGTTGAGGGTTTGATGGGTTCTCTCATTGACACTTGGCTTGACTTGAGTGGCTCAAAGGTTTGAATGTTTTCCCTCCCCATTCCTTGAAAAATCATGCCCCCATCTCTTGTTGCATTGCATAGCTAGTTGTGGGTATTTTTTTATTAAAATGCATATTACATGATGTTGAAATTCCAACGTGCTTGGCTATCACGCAAACCGTATGCATCAATAGATCGATGGCGGGGCCTTGGCCTTGAGCTTCTCACCACGATTTATAACAATATTACATCATTTACAATTTAATGCCATGGGGTCAAACTGGGGACATTACAATTTGCCTGTAAGAATTATTTACTATCACGGGTTTTCTTCTTAGGGTTGATGAAAACACTAGATCAAATCTTCGTCTTCTACTTGTGCAAGACATGAGTATATTCAATGTTGTTTTGTATATATTTACTCATACTTTTTATAGCTCCTTGATATGTTAATCTTTTTAATATTATGACAATAAATATTGTCCATTTTGAAAAATGTTTTGTGGATGGT
This sequence comes from Larix kaempferi, assembly GCA_027924585.1. Lineage (NCBI taxonomy): Eukaryota > Viridiplantae > Streptophyta > Pinopsida > Pinales > Pinaceae > Larix > Larix kaempferi. Next base: position 32,054,025 of record BSBM01001005.1, read on the forward strand.
AAATTCCAAGAATGCTTTATGAGATAATATGTTTTAGGGATTCAATTTCTTAGTATGAGTGTGCTTGTTGTTATTTACAAAGGGGATGTAAATACACCTACGAAGTGTTGATTTGTCTCTCGATGACACAGTGATCCAAACATGTTGAATGGAGCTCTTTCGATGAATATTGATCTAGATGCACTGAATGGATATTTTTTCCGACCTTGGATCGAAACAAGAGGAACATTTGTTCAATACTAACATGGTGCTCCTCCAAATCCAATTTCCCTCAAGAATCCAATGTGCATCATCACCAGTTCTAAATTTAAACGCCCACCACACTTTTGAAAGAAAATGAATTCGAGACAATACCCTAACTTAGGCACCACCTCTAAATCTAAAAGGAGAGGGAAAAATTGGAAATAAAGTGTCCAAATAACTAACCAACCAAAGCGATGTCTTGCAATCATATTCTGACTAAGCACCATGTCCTCTCCCAAAAATTACTTTGAACCTTCTCTGATTTGATGATTTGAGACGAACAAAATGGGTCTTTCATTTTTCAAAATTTTCCTCACTAAACCTGATGATCCTTTTGTAGACACTGATTTGCTAGATTTTTAACTTCTAGGCTTCCTCCATTCATGATGTTTAGTAGTTGGTTCCCACTCATAATTTAATTAGGAAAGCGTTGAATCCCTTTCAACAAGAAAATAATATTTTGATTATTTAGTGGACTGGATTGAGGATTAAATGCCAAAAACTCTGGTAACGAAGACCTCAAGGGTGGAAAATCTTGGATCATCCTTATAATATATTGTGGGAAGGAATTTACTACTTCATCACTCCCTTGTACATGTGGAGGCGAAGGTAATAATGAGGACGACTGTTGGGCACCATTTTTCACCTATTTTGCCATATAAAAACCTTCCAGTTTTCTCCATAAATCTTCATACTCCATTCGTAAAACCTTGATTTCAGTCATAAAACCTTGGTTAGAGGTATAACTATTGTTCCTTTTTAATAAATTGAATTATATGGCTTTTAAAACATTTAAATTAAGGTTTTGATGTGAATTATAGGATTTCCTAACTTCCCGTAATTCCTCCCAGGTTGGATACTTGCAGGCTAGCTGGACACAAACTGAAGAGTGGAAGAAGATCCTCAATGTCCAAGGATGGTTAAATTTCTAACAAACTTATGATATGGTTTCTACAGGTGGCGAGTGAATGCTAGTCAAAGGTGACCACCTGTGCTGCCATCTAGCACAAGAATAGGGCAGTTCGATTTTTGTACTGATCTGGCCTATTTTCCTGGAGATGATGGGCGATTTCGAATATAGAAAGATTTTATTTGAGATATCGTTATTAATCTTCCATAGATGTAGCGTTTCAGTTTTTAAAAACAAGTTGTATAAATATTTGATTTGGAGGAGGGAAATGATTCTGGATGATAAACATATGCTTTTGAAATAAAGACTCGAGATTTTGGTGATTTTACTGTGTATGACCATTTCTGTGTGATGAAAGCGATTAAGTATTAGAAGTTTGTGAATCTTCCTTTTGTGTGTGTGAGTGAAGCATTGGAGGGCCCCCATTGCCAAACCTGCACACATTTTTCATTTCTGCGCACTGGTATGTTTAATCATGTTCTGTAGAAATCGTTCTTAGTTATTAATTCATATATTGCAGCTTGATTTCAATTAGATGTATGCACTGGATTTCACTACAGCATAGGGTTACAATTTTTGTTCAGTTGAATGGTTAAACATTGTAGGAGCAGTTTCAATTTTATTTCTAAGTCTGATATCAAAACTGTTGAGAATAGCTGGACATTGTGAATTGTTTTTCTTGTAAAAGAAATCAGTGGTTGACTGTTTCCAACAGTAATGTACTGGGCACTGCAACTCATTCGTTAAGATCTAGGTTTTAATTTGATTTTAATTTCAGAGTATTCCATGAATGAATTGCTGGTTAAATTAAGAAATCAAATGCAGTCACTTCTGTAAGGAAGGTTTTGGTGTTCTTACTTGCATCATTCTAGCATCTATTAGATTTATTTTATGAGTAACTAAATTTCTAGTTAAGTCTAGCTCTGAGTCTCTATATTTGGGATATGCCTCTAAGTCTTACAAACTTTGGATTGACATAAAATTAAGGTCTAATTTACACCAGTAGGTTGGAACTCAACATTTTGGCGCCGTTGCCGGGAAAACATTAGTACCTCACATACCTCCCTTTCCAGAGAGGTTGGTCAAGGAAAAACTTCCAATTTCCCTACCTGATTTTGATGTTTTGAATGAGTTAACCAATGTATGTGTCAAAATTCCCCTACTGCGGGCTATAAAGGATATTCCAATCTATACGAAAGCAGTTAGGGAATTATGTCTCAATAAGAGAAGGAAGGATCCACCAAAAATTCATGTGGTAGGAAAATTAGCAGGATTAATGTCTAACACTGTTTTTATTGAAAAATATGTTGATCCAGGAATCCCAATGGTCACAATAACTTTCAACAATTTTTCAATTCCAAAAATACTGATTGACTTAGGTGTTGCTTTCAATGTCATGACACTAGAGACAATGGAATATCTTCACTTGAAAAATCTCAGACCAACCACTATAGTTTTAGAACTAGCCGACATATCTAAAATCACACCTGAAGGGATCTTAGAAGATATCATCGTTTCTTTAGATTCCTAGGAGTATCCTGTAGATTTCATAGTGCTACAACCAAAGTCTAATCTAGGAGGGCATCCATTGATTCTTGGTAGACCCTGGTTGGCAACAACTGATGCTTTTATAGGGTGTAGATCAGGAAGTATGCTCATTTCACATGGGACAGAGAGAAAACAAATCACACTTTATCCTTCTGCCTAGCAACCTTCTGTATCAGATCAGTTATCATGGATTAATGAGACCAAAGATCTGGAATAAGAAGTAATTCAACCTGTCCTAAGTATCAATCAGTTCTTTGATTTTCAAGAAGAAAACAATGAAGATTTGCTAGATTACTTCATTGCTGAACCTGATATTTCTGAGGAATTAAGAGACATGCAGTATGCTATCGCAGATCAAGTTTTGGGACAGAATTTTCAGGAAAATTGCACAGTACATTCTTTCGCATTATCACTTCATGATATTTTTAATGTTCATTCAATCACTGATGTCCAAAGCAAAAAAGTTGAAATCAGTCCAGGAAAACACTTGAATATCAGTGCACATCTTACCACATCACAGGAAGAACAGTTGATTGCCTTACTGAATAAATATTCCCAGCATTTGCTTGGGAATACACTGACATGCCAGGCATTCATCACGAAACATGCACTCACCACATTTACATAGATGATAAAATCAGACCTCTCAGACAACCTCAACGTAGAATGAACTCCATACTAAAAGAGATAGTTAAGGAAGAATTGCAGAAGTTATTAAAGGTAGGATTTATCTACCCTATCTCTGACAGCCAATGGGTTTCTCCCTTAGTTGTTGTTCCTAAGAAAAATGGCAAATGGCGGATATGTGTAGATTACAGAGAGTTAAACAAGGAAACACTAAAAGATTATTTCCCATTGCCATTTATTGATCAAGTGTTAGATGCCTTAGCTGGAAAGAAATATTTTTCATTTCTAGATGGTTTTAGCGGTTATAATCAAATTAGCATTGCAAAAGAGGACTAGGACAAAACTACTTTTACATGTCCCTAGGGCACATATGCCTACAAGGTTTTACCTTTTGGCTTATGCAACGCCCCAGCTACCTTTCAGAGAGCAGTCTTGGCCATTTTTGCAGATCTAATTCATGAATGTGTTGAAGTCTATATGGACGATTTTTCTGTGCATGGAAATGCCTTTGAGGATTCCTTGGCAAACTTGGAGAAAATTTAAAAAGGTGTGTTGAATCAAATCTTTCCCTTAGCAACGAAAAGTGTTTTATGATGATGACTGAAGGGATAGTTTTAGGACATCACATTTCTTCATCTGGAATAAAAGTAGATCTTGCCAAAATTCAAATCATTGTGAATCTATCTGAACCAACAACTCAAACAGACGTGAGAAGCTTTCTAGGGTATGTAGGCTATTATCGTAGGTTTATTGAAAATTTCAGTAAGATAGCTCTACCATTGTTTAAATTACTTTCAAAGCATGTACATTTTAAATGGGATACTAACTGTCAATCTGCATTTCAGACACTTAAAGAGAAGCTCTCAACTGCTCCCATTTTAAGGGGACCAAATTGGACATTGCCATTCCATATTTCTACTGATGCATCCGATACTGCAATAGGGGCCTCTTTGGGACAAAAAGAGCATACCATGACTTATGCTATTTATTTTATCAGCAAAAATTTAACCCCTACAGAATTGAATTATACAGTCACTGAAAAGGAGATGTTTGCAGTAGTTCATGATGTGAACAAATTTCGTCATTACATTACTGGCTACAAAATTTTTGTCCACACAGATCATTCCGCTTTATGATATTTGATGAATAAGTCTATTACTAATGGCAGGATAACCAGATGGTTACTATTAATGCAGTAATTCAATATCACTGTTTTAGATTGGCCTAGACGAGAAAATCAAGTGGAAGATTTCCTGTCTCGCTTACACAATTCTAGTGAGGTTGTTCCTGTTTTAGATAGTTTCCCTGATGAACACTTGTTTGCAATTTCTGTTATCACTCCTTCGTGTGCTGATATCGCCAACTATTTATCATCAAGACAGCTACCTCCATCTATGTCATCCAAAGAAAAGAAAAAGATTATTAAGAAAAGTGCTAGACACATATGGGTCAATGACGATCTCTTTTACACAGGATATGATCTAATTATTAGGAGATGTGTACGACAAGATGAATTTTTAGATATTTTGAAAGCATGTCATGATGAACCGTGTGGTGGCCATTTTGCAGAGAAAAGAACAGCATACAAGATACTCAATTTGGGGTATTACTGGCCTTCTATTTTCAAGGATTCTAAGAAGTATGTTAGGAGCTGTGATACTTGTCAACGGATGGGACGGCCAGTACGATCTGATGAAATGCCACTCCAGCCACAAATCCTCATAGAACCATTTGAAAAATGGGCTCTTGATTTCATTGGTCCGATCAATCCACCATCACAAGGAAAGAAGTACATTTTAGTATGTACCGACTATGTTACAAAGTGGGTGGAAGCCAAACCATTACCAAGAGCCACAGAACAAACAGTGTTAAAATTTCTTTTTGAAGAAATATTTGTCAGATTTGGGGTTCCTAGAGAGATTGTCACTGATCAGGGTGCACAGTTTACTTCTAAACTAGTGCAGGAGATAGCAGCAAAGTACAAGATTAAGCACAGAAAATATACACCTTACCATCCACAAGCCAATGGCCAGGTGGAGTCTACAAACAAAACTTTGGAAGGAATCATCACCAAAACTATCCAGATGCATAGAAAGGATTGGTTAGCTAAGCTTACTGAAGCTTTATGGGCATACCGAATCACTTGGAAAAATAGTACTGGTTTTTCTCCTTATCAGCTCATCTATGGTAAGAAAGTCCTCTTGCCAATAGAATTTCAAATTCATACCTTTAAGTTAGCAGCTGATTTAGGGATGAATCTTTCTAAGGCACAACAAGAAAAGATACTACAGTTAAATCAATTAGATGAGATGAGACAGGCTGCAGTCAAACACAATATTTTGGTACAACAACAGAGAGCCCAATGGCATGACAAGTTTATCGAAAAGAAACAATTTCACATTGGTGACTGGGCCTTATTGTTTGATTCAAAGTTCAAAGACTTCAAAGCCAAGTTCACAACTCATTGGATTGGTCCATATGAGATTGCAGAGGTATATGACAATGGCTCAGTCAAACTCCAAACAATCGATGATGAAGCACGTACATTTGTGGTCAATGGCCATCGGCTAAAACTCTACACCAAGCCTGTCAACAAAGAAGATTTCATACAACAGATTTCACAGCAAAGGGAGATGGAAGTGCTGGATAAACACACTGTTGTTTCTCCTTCACTTTCTTCTTAGCCATTTTCTGATTTAATAAAAAAAATAAAAAAACAAAAGAGGGAGTTTAGTTGTGAAAACCAGGAAACTGGCACAACATAAACTCGTATTTTCCTTGGAAAACCAAATTTACTTGGCCATTGAAAATTCACAAAAAAAAAATTTTCACTTTCAAGCATTAGTTCTTTCATGGCTCCTAAGCAGTTTTTTTTATTTTCTATTAGCAAAATAAAACTTTTGTTTGACTTGAGGACAAGTCAATAAATAGGCCTACGAGGGATAAGCATTTCATGCTTTCTATTTTTTTGAAACCCTCCAAGCCTTCTCCAAATGCTAGAATTTCATTCTGGTATGAAGCTCTATTTCACAGATCTCAATCCTAGCAGAGGGACCTAACTTCCAGTCTTGCAGAAGGAATCTGAGACATTGCATCAGAAGACAGCGGAAGGGACCTGAAAAGAAGCACATTTCTATTGAAATTTTCGCACAGGGACCTGAGATGGCAGACATTTTTAAGAGAAGACATCAAAAGGACATGTGTGAACCAGAAACAAATTGCAAATTTTCTTCTCAATAGGCAAGTAGACAAGCTACATCAAATGGCAAGAAAAGCACAAGGGAATATCAAACAAAGTCTGTAAGGGATTTTAATTTTTATGTTTTAAAAGTTTGCATAATTCTTTATTTTTGAAGTAATGACAAAACAAATACCTACCTATCCTCACACACTTGACTGTCTACTCTAGCACTTTCACAATATTTGCTAGCTGTCCATTCACTCCTCATCATCCTGCCCTAGGTGTCAAATGGTGGCCATAATCAATCTCATGAGCAATTTGCATGGTCAAAACCTAAAAGAAACTGCATTCTACAGGAAGGCCTTTTTAAACAGGATTCAAAGAGATTATATATTTTGTTTATTAAAGGAAATTTAAATATTTCTTTTATATATACTCTGAGATTATATATATTCTTTTTTTTTTTGAGTATATGAAAGGAGGCATCAGAATTTGGGTTAAGTGGCAAATCAAAAGGATTAAAGCCCATGTTCAAGATATCATTGCATAAAAAGGAGGGAATCATAGAATTTACCTCCCACGTAGCTTGTCATTACATAGAGAAGCACGATTTTGCAAAATCCAATTCGGTGAAGTGATATTTCCTATATATCAGCAGGTTGTGTGAGTCGACTTACTCTGTTCCAAACTCCATATCCATGATAGTGAAGAATGTTAGATTTTAATTAATCTAAGAAAGAGCCTGTCACAGTACAGAGGAGAAGAGCACAATCTCTTAAATCAGAAGCTCGAAGCATTCTTCTTCACTGCATGAATTTTCAGTTAGTATGGTGAAAAGAACCGCCATTTGCATTACGGGAGGAGAAATATGAGAATGAGAATGCATACTACATACATAATGTTCAAATCAAGAAATCACGTAGGCTAGGTAAGTTGATACCCTGCTTTTAGCTAGCAATTCAAACTTCAAAAGAAATAATTTGAAAAAAAAAAATTCTACAGGGTTTAGAATCTGAAATAGGAATTGCAAGCTAGGGTTAAAAGTTGTTTGGAAGTCTTCCAGTGCATAAAAGAAGAGCTTTGTTGTTGTTCAATTCATAAAATGGTATCTAGATTGGAGCCAGAGAAATTCGATCCCACTGTTATTCATGAGAAATGCATGGAAATTTTTGAAAAGAAACAGTGGGTGTCTTTTTTTGAAAAGTTTGATGGGCATAATGACAATGTTAGCCTAGCCTTTGCTGGTTCATTTGATGGAGAGAGAGCTACAGTAGGAAATTTGAATTTTAGACTGTCTGAAGATATTTTGGCACAGATCATTGGCTTACCACAGCAGGGAGAGAGATTCTTTAAAACAAAACAATTCAAGGAGAAGGCATGGACACCCTTTCTATGCAGGTCAAGGGCAGGTTCAGTGAAATGGAAGAAGGGAGTACCAAGGAGTTGGTTGGTTCATCCCTGGGATGAAATAGTATATATCATCCAAAGATTCATCACCTGTGAAGGGAGATTTAGCATTGTATATCTTTATCACATAAAGATATTGCAGCATATGAGGGGTGATTGTGAGATTAACATGCCCCATTTTCTATTACAGATCCTTTCCAAGATGGCTAAGGTTGTTCAAAAGCATGAAAAAGATAAGCTAACAAGCCTTTTCCATTGTGGGCTCATCAAAATAATCATCACATATGAGTTACAAAAGCAAAATCTGACATGGCAAGAATTTATAATTCATAATCAGTTTGAAGAGCTAGAAGAGCTGCCTAAAGAAAGTTTGAAAGAAGACAAATTGTTGATGATAACATACACCAAGGATAAAGAACAGAGCCCTGAAGCAACAAGTTCAAAACTGCTTAAGGGGGAAAAGAAAAAAAATGAGGTGTTGATGATAACAGATGATGAAGATAACTCCGAGGTAGCAAGCTCAAAACAGCCTCAGAGAAGGATAAGAACCAGAAGCATGGTGAAAGAAGAAAGAAAATTCCAAGAAGCAGATAAAATCTTCAGCACTTATGAGAAAAAGTCTAGGAAACGTCAGCAGGCTCAGAAAAAGCCACCACTAGAAGAAGATGATGAGAGTCAGCAGAAACAATATGCATACATTCAATCCTTGGAAAGTCAAGAGGAAAGTCCAGCAGGTGAGATAGGGAAAATCCATGAAGAAAAAGATACCCAAGAAACTGAAAAGATTCCAGATGAAGAGACAAAACAGATTAAAAAAATTAATCTTTTCTTTGATCAGCAAGAAAAAGAAAAGAAAAAGTATCCAGGACAGGAAAATGCAGAAGATAAAGTTTCTCCTTTCTTGGAACAGCAAGAAAAAGAAGAGAAAAAGCATCAAGGACAGGAAATTTCCGATGATCAAGCTTCTCCTTTCTTGGAGCAACAAACTATAGAAAAAGAAAAGAAGGAAGATTCAGTGCAAGAGAATGAAGAATTGGGGATGGACACTAATTCTGAGCAACCTTCAATGAAGATGGAAAAGAATAAAACTTCCAAAATCAGTAAAAAGATTAAGAAGTTGAAACTGGAAGTAAGAGAATTAGAACTGAGGAATGAAAAGTTAAAATAAAAGAACAGGAAGCTTAAAGTTCAAAGGGCACGAATCTCCAAGCATGCATATAAATGGCATAAACAAAAGAAGACTTACAAAACCAAGTATGAAAAACTAAAAGTCCTTTATGCATCTCGAACTTCTACAGATGCATTATCTTAGACAAGAGGTACATTAGAGGATTAGAAGCAGAGGTTCAGCAACAAAATTTTGTTCATGATATAAGTAGGGTCAAATTTTTGGAAATACTTTTTGTGCATGAGGACATGCAACAGCTTCCTCTTGGTGGAGATGTTGGGCACCATTTTTCACCTATTTTGCCATATAAAAACCTTCCAGTTTTCTCCATAAATATTCATTCTCCATTCATAAAACCTTGATTTCAGTCATAAAACCTTGGTTAGAGGTATAACTGTTGTTACTTTTTAATAAATCAAATTATATGGCTTTTAAAACATTTAAATTAAGGTTTTGATGTGAATTACAGGATTTGCTAACTTCCCGTAATTCCTCCCAGGTTGGATACTTTCAGGCCAACTGGACACAAACTGAAGAGTGGAAGAAGATCCTCGATGTGCAAGGATGGTTAAATTTCTAACAAACTTATGATATGGTTTCTACAGGTGGCGAGTCAATGCTAGTCAAAGGTGACCACCTGTGCTACCATCTAGCACAAGAACAGGGCAGTTAGATTTTTGTATTGATCTGGCCTATTTTCCTGGAGATGATGGGCGATTTCGAATATAGAAAGATTTTATTTGAGATATCGTTATTAATCTTCCATAGATGTAGTGTTTCAGTTTTTAAAAACAAGTTGTATAAATATTTGATTTGGAGGAGGGAAACGACTCTGGATGATAAACATATGCTTTTGAAATAAAGACTCAAGATTTTGGTGATTTTACTGTGTATGACCATTTCTGTGTGATGAAAGTGATTAAGTATTAGAATTTTGTGAATCTTCCTTTCGTGTGTGTGAATGAAGCATTGGAGGGCCCACATTGCCAAACCTGCACACATTTTTCATTTCTGCATATTGGTATGTTTAATCATGTTCTGTAGAAATCATTCTTAGTTATTAATTCATATATTGTAGCTTGAGTTCAATTAGATGTATGCACTGGATTTCACTACAGCATAGGGTTACAAGTTTTGTTCAGTTGAATGGTTAAACATTGTAGGAGCAGTTTCAATTTTATTTCTAAGTCTAATATCAAAACTGTTGAGAATAGCTGGACATTGTGAATTGTTTCTCTTGTAAAAGAAATCAGTGGTTGACTGTTTCCAATAGTAATGTACTGGGCACTGCAACTCATTCGTTAAGATCTAGGTTTTAATTTGATTTTAATTTCAGAGTATTCCATGAATGAATTGCTGGTTAAATTAAGAAATCAAATGCAGTCACTTCTGTAAGGAAGGTTTTGGTGTTCTTACTTGCATCATTCTAGCATCTATTAGATTTATTTTATCAGTAACTGAATTTCTAGTTAAGTCTAGCTCTGAGTCTCTATATTTGGGATATGCCTCTAAGTCTTACAAACTCCGGATTGACATAAACTTAAGGTCTAATTTACACCAGTAGGTTGGAACCCAACAACGACCTACATCACAGAACTTCCAACGACTATTTTCGGATGATATTAATTCCATTTTTCCATAAATAGACTCACTTGTGCAAAAGTAGAGTTGTCATGTTCCTCGTGGCATTTTTTTTCATTTTTGTGTGAACTTGACTAATTTTACATTGCTTAAATTTCATTTTTCATTTTTATAAACGGTTTCAACCCCATCAAATATTTGAAACAAAGGAAGGACAATACAAAGTGAGTGAGGACAATGAGTGTAAATATAGAATATTTTTCTTTCGGCATTCCTTTGCAGCATATATATTTATATTTTCTTCCGTCTTTTACTTATATTAATTCCATAATTTTAAAGTGAACACTTTATGTTCTAATTAGAAAATCTCATGCTTAATATAAAAAATAAGAACATAACATGTTTTATATGTGTGCAAGCAAATAATTAACATTATCATTACCTGGATGAATGGTTTATGCAACATCACTCATAGCAACAATATTTTACCATTTCCCACCCTTTCTCTTTATAACATATGAGCAAAAATAGAGTTGCTTTCTAAATATAAACCACTTCCAGAATTCATTATTCATATCCATGAAATAGACAAATGGAACTGATAAGAAATGATTGGCTAGGTCCAAATTAAGATCTTCTTTCAAGCCTAGATGTTAAATGTTGTTGTTTCCGTTGATCATCTTGTATATATGAAGAACTTGTAGTATCTATCTATACTTATAAGTCCATACTTGTTTTTTAATAGCATACCTTCCATGCTTGCATACTTTCATTTAAAGGCAAATGAGCATACTTGTTTGACACTTCTTGTTTGTTTCTTGTGTGTTGTTCCTATTGGCGTTTCTTTGCACCTTATAGGGCAATTGCTAGTATATTATTTTGTATCACGGTGTTTTAGATTTTGTCGAATAAGTTTTATTTTGAAATTATGAAAATTTGTTATATTAATAAGTTTTATTATGAAATTATAAATATTTGTTATTTTTATTAAGTCATTTTTTTCTTATTTCCAATTTCAATAGTTTAATTTTTTTCTTTAATGTTATTGTCTTGTAAGACAATTACAAGATATGTAATGTGGAAACAAGAATATGCACACCAATATTTTTATGATTATTTTAAATTCTATTCAAATAATTTGTCGGTTAAAATAGGAGGTATAAAATAGTCAATTTTTGGAGAAAAGACTAGTCTCCATAATGTTAACACTATTGAATATTTTAACAAATTCAAACTGAAAGAGAGATTATAATGTAATGAAGAAATATTTTAATATTATAATGTAACAAAGAACATTACTTCACACTTCGACTTTACTGTGGCTCAGGGTCAAACATGAAGGCTGAAATGATGGCATTATGGTGTGTTATGAAGTCTGCAAATATTTTTGGGCTTGTTGACATAAAGGTTTATGGTGATTCTCAGGTAACTATCAAGTGGGCTCAAAGGGAGTTTAACTCACATGTGTTGGCCCTTCGTCATTGGTGCGGACGCACTAGAGATGAGATTGATAAATGTGAGTTGATCTCCTTTGAGCATATTTATAGAGAACATAATGATATGGCGGACAGGTTATCTAAGCAAGCTCTCGATGGATTTGAGGGTAATCTCTTTTGGGAAGAGTGGTTTGAGAATGAGATCATGGATGATGGATCTCTTTACTTTTTTGGGGACCTCTGAGATCGTATAGACAATATTTGAGGGATGTTTTTGTTAAATTCAGAATTTTGTTGGGTTTCTGTTTATAGCCATTGCAAGCCTGCGTGCTTATGTATATGATGGGATGTCTTGAGATTATGAGACTGGATATATCATTGTACTATTTGGTTCTGATGAATAGCAATAGTACATTTTTTTTCTCCTGAAAAAAAAATGTAATGAAGAAATAAATAATAAAAAAATATTATAAAGAAATTATTAATTTAATTAAAAGATAAAAAATATCTTTGTTTTAATTTCAAAATAGTTTTAGTATTATTATATTTTTAAATCATCAAAAATACAAAAAAAATTGAAAATATTTTTTCTTTTCTTTATGGAGTAGTATATTTATTCTAAGTTTTTTTATTTTACGGTGGGTTTTAGTTGGAATCTAGTAATTTGTTTTTTGGTAAAATCCAAATTTCTACTTGTTTAAATTGTATTTTTGAATCCATAAATAGATTCCCACTCTCAAATACTCCCATAGCACCCAAATTATGCAATTTAGATAGCTAATATATATGATTCTAAGATTTTTTAAAGATTTCCAACCAAAATACGAACAAAATTGGACGGAAAATATGCTTTGAAAAGGTTAAAAAATTAAAATATTTAGACTACACCTTTTTTTATAAATACAAAATATTAAAATAATCTTCATAATTCATAATGTTGATACCATAGAATATGTTAACAAATTTAAATTGAAATAGAGATTACAATATAAAGAAGAAATAAATAATTTAAAAAAATTATAAAGAGATAATTAATCTAATCAAAAGATAAAAAAATATTTTTATTTCAATTTCAAAATAGTTATGATATTACTATACTTATTAATTTAAAAAAATACAAAAAAATATTTTCCTCAATTTTTTTATAAAAACTAAATGTTAAAATAAATTATTTTAATTTTTTAATTACTGAATTAAAGGAAATGAGATATCATTTTTGGGATTATTTGCATATATTAAATCATTAATTTATGACCCAAATCCAATGAGTATAATTACAAGTGATCAATTCTATATAGGAAGTCTACTTAAATTATTATCTCATTTATAAAACTTCAACAAATATTATTAATAAATATATTAAAATATTACTTAATATTATAATAAAAAAATGAAAATTATAGATTATTAATAAGTGGGTGAAATTTTAACTTTATAATAGGAAACTTTGATGGATTGGATATGGAGTGGGTAAATCATGGAAAGAAGAAGAATGGCTAGGGTTTTCAGGATTAGGGTTTCCAAGACAAAATTATGGCTGCAAACTTGCTATCAGTGGTGTATTTTGGTGCTTTTATGAGTTGGATATTGTGTTTGCTATGTTTTCTTACACTTGGATTCAAGCCTCAAGATATCAGTGGCCTCCCCTCGGTTCTTCCTCTCCAGTCACGTAAGGGGTCCTTTTTCGACCTTATTCTGCACCTCATGCCAGGTGTAAAGGAGATTGTTTATTAGTGTCAGATTGGGGCACTTTACCGAACAAGAGCATTTATCATTCATCCCCTTTGGAAATTCCCAAGCCGGATTCGAAATCCGATAGTAGAACTTTACATCATGTTTCATTTTCTTCATTGAGGGAAGGGTTTCCTCGTGGATGAGGGTTTAAGATGCAGGTGAAGGGTTCTAACCATGATAAGCCAAAGGGAAGAATTGTATGTGGAAGATTGGAACCTAAAAAATCTCTAGTGCAAGAAATTGATGATTTGGGAAAGCCTTCAAAGCCCGTAACAATCGAGTGCATATGACTCTTGGAAGAGATGTATTCATGATTAGGGTTCAATATCTATCGTAGAATGTTGTGGTGGGATGTTTCTAGTATATTTCAATGATGCGTGCGGAGCTCATTTCATGGATGATGACAAATTGGAAATAGTGGTTAAACTATATCCCAAAAATTAGTTTTTTGGTTAAGGGTTGGATATATTTTCAGTTCCTTGCATAAGACGATATTTTAAAATTTCTCGACAAGTTTTGGACGATAGGGAAAGGATCTTTGGTGCTTAGGTGTTGGTATCTTAGCTTTGACCCTTTGAAGGAACCAAAACTTGTTAGGTAGTTATGGCTGCTTCTCCTTGGTTTTCCCTTTGGACTTTGGATGAAGGAAGCATTGATCATTGTAGCTAATGCAATGGGTATTTTAATTACCCTAGATGAACAGTCTTTGAGGGAAGTGGACAAGAAAATGGCAACTATATTTATTTAGTTTAATGTTACCGATAGACTCCCTGCAGAACTGGAGATAAATATGGAGGACACATCTTATATCCATCATTATATTATTGTGGCATCCCCTTTTGATGTCATATTTGTAGAAGGACAGGTCATCTCAAATCGAATTGTTCGGGCTTCATTTATGATGAGGAACCTGAAGATGATCTGCCTAGTTCTCCCACAGAAGGTTATTGGCATTCATGTGCGCCAACGTCTACAATTGAACTTGTTGTTCTTTACATCGACGAGGACTCTCCTTTAATAGGTATGATAGAAAATCCTACTCCTATCCTGATTACTCAATGATTGAAAATGAATTGAATGAAATTGATGATTTGGAACATAGGGCTATGGCTTTAAAACAAAATGAGATGTCTTTGATTAATGTAGATGTAGAATAAGTCTAAGGAGTCTCTTGTCCCTCCCAGAATGTGGTTATAGATGTTATTGAGTCCTCTGATTTCTCATTGCATCCTCGTGTGGGAAATATTTTAGGGGGAAATGATTCTATTATAGTTTTGGGATGTGGTAGTAGGGTTATCCCATGTTCAAATTTTGATAATATAAGATCTCAAAAAATCCCTAATACGACAGTATCTAAAAGTCCCACTCTCCTTCCCTGTTTGGGAAAACTCCCTTGTAGACCTAAATCGACAAGCAATCCCCCAATCCTGATGTTCTTCCTATAAACTCCATAAGGTGTCAGAATGTTACTATTAGGAAAAAAAGAAGAAAAAATATTCATCAAGGTTAACAGAAGGTAGGAATGATTATGATACCAATTATACTCCTTTTTCTATTAGAATCTTCGAAGCACATTTTAATAATCCAGACTTACTTTCTTCCTCTTCTTCTAGGGCCCTTAGAGCTATAGTGCACTCACAAAAGGTTCCCTAATGAAAATTACCTCTTTCAATATTCGGGGTTAGGGGGTCAGCCAAAATTTAGGGCCCTCAAGAGATGCTTTGAAATAATTAATCTAGATATAGTTATGGTGCAGGAGACCATGTGTATGGGGAATAAGGCTTGTGAGGTTTTCTTAAAATTGTTTCTAGGTTGGGAAGTATGTGCCACTGATTATGTGGGTCTATTTGGTGGACTACTTTCTATGTGGAATCCAAAGGAGGATGCCCTTACTACTTAGTCCTTTCCTTACTTGTGTAGGGATTTTACTGGATGGTAATACTAAGGACTTGGATGAAGATGTTAGAGTTCTTAACTGTTATGGGCCATACTCTGGTCGTAAATATTTTTGAGATATGGTCCAGTGGAATTTTAAATGATCCTTTCCTAATTATGGGTGGTGACCTTGAATTTAAAATGTGAGCTAGTGAAGTTTGGGGGTCAAAATCCAAAGCGCATCCTTTAGCAGATTACTTTCATAGCATGTTCCAGAATACTAATGTTATGGATATTTCTCCCATCAAAGTGAGTCCCACTTGGATCAATGGTAGATTGGGTGGTGAAGAGATTTGGAAAATATTGGATAGGTTCTTTTTGGTAAGTAATCTTGCATCTTCAGTGGTTAGGTATAGGTCTTGGATTGTACCTTTAGGTATATCTAATCACTCTCTAATTGTTCTGTAATTAGATAGAAATTCAATTATATCGAATTATCCCTTCAAATTCAACCATATTTGGCTTGAAGATGAAGAATTCATAAACTTGGTTAAGGAAAATTAGGCCTATGATGGGGAAAATACCGAAGACTCTGCTATGAATATTATGGTTACCAAGTTGAAAAAATTTAAGAAGATTGTCATTAAATGGGAAAAATTTAAAAAGGAAAACTTAGGCAAGAGTTGGTGGAAATAGAAGGGGAAATGGATACATTATACATTGAAAACATGATAGAGGGTGTCCTTCCTAAGTATGGGGATCTTATGACTAGCTTGGAATCCAGGAAGGTTGAAATTATGAGGATTGAGGAAGAATCTTGGAGGCTGAAGAGAAGAGTTGTATGGCTAAGTCAAGGTGATGAAAATACTAGATTCTTTCATCAATATGCAAATTTCAGAAGGAACTAACACAATTTGGGAGATCAAATATGTATATGGTCAGATTAAAAATAATAATAAAAGACATGAAAGTGGAGGCTACTAAACATTTTTCAAACTTTTTTAAGGATGAAGGAAAAACTAAGATTTCAGTACAACTCAAGGTTATCAGTCAGTATCCAAGATTTTTTAACACATAAGACGATATTCGGATTGGAAGACTTGTTTCCCTTAATAGGATTGAAAATAATATTAAATAGTTTGCAAAGGGAAAAAGTCCAGGACCAGACGGATGACTTGTAGAGTTATTCTTGGTATTCTTTGACTTGGTTGGCCATGACTTGTTAGGTGTGGTGGAAGAATCAAGACTCAATGGGTTTATTTCTGAAGCAATTAATTCTATTTTCTTGGTAGTTATTCGAAGGTGTGGGAAACCTGATACTTTCAGTGACTTTAGACCAATAGCATTATGTAACTTGGTGTGCAAAATAATCTCTAAAGTCATCTCTAATAGAATTAAACAAAAACTCCCAAAAGCTATATCAAATGAATAGTTTGGTTTCCTAACCAATAGACAAATTCTAGATGTTATTGAGGTTACTCAAGAAGTTCTCCATACTACTAAGGTGAAAAGAATTGATGCACTGATCCTTAAAATGGACCTTCTCAAAGCTTATGATAGGGTTGATTGGAATTTTCTAAGGTTGGTTCTACTTCATGTGGGATTTCCTCTAGAGGTAACAAATTGGATCATGGCATGTGTTTCCACAACCAATTATGTTGTGCTGATAAATGGTTCACCAACTAGTTTCTTTAAGGTTAGTAGGGAGCTGAGACATGGATGTCCCTTGTCTCCCATACTCTTTTTACTTGTCATAGAAATCCTCATTAGAATCATTATAAATTCTATTAAGAATGGAAAAATAAAAGGTATTAGTATTTCCATAGTTCATTTTATCACTCATCTATTATTTGTGGATGATGTCCTCTTGTTTGGAAGTGGGACTCTACAAGACTGGAAAAAATTCTCTGAGTTAATCAGTTTATTTTTTTAAGCTACAAGAATGATGATGAGTCAAAACAAATCTGTTTTTCTAAGGAATTACTTTCAATCGGATTACTCAATGGTTTCCCTATAATTCAAAACCTGTGGAGGATGGCTTCAAATACCTTAGTTATAATATGAAACCAAATAAATACTTAAAAGAATATTGGGTGTGGATTGTTAGAAAAAATGAAAAAAAGAAAAGGAAATTGGTGTTGCAGGTTCCTCTCTTTGGGAGAAAGACTTACACTATTGAATCTCTGTTCTCATAGGTATTCTAGTTTATTGGTTTTCTTTGATGATGTTTCCAACCTCCATAACTCAGATGGTCATAAGCAAAATTATGAATTTTTTTATGGTATGGTTCTACAAATGGCACAAAGATACATTTAGCTAAATGGGAGCATATTTCTCTCCCAAAAACTATGGGATGTTGGGGAATAAAAAATCTCTTCAATTTTAATCAAGTACTGATTCAGAAAAGCTGCTGGAGGGGTTTTTTTGGTCAAGGGCTATTGAGTGATATTTTGAAATTTAAATACTTAAAAAAGAGAAATATTGAAGATTGGATCAAGTATGAAAATAAAGCTACAGTAAATGCCTCTATTATTTGGAATGGTGTTGTCAAATCATTTCATTGGATAAGCAAGGGGGTCTATTGGAAAGTGGGAAATGGCAAGAAAATCAGGCTGGGAATTGATCCTTTCATAGAGGGAGATGATTCATACTATAATTCTAAATATATGATATCCTATTTGGATACTAAGGGTTACAGGTGCTTGGAAGACATAAAGAACCTTAATGGGATTGATTCAAATTCAATCTATTGGATAAGTGTAGAAGCTTTGGATCTGGATGAGAACATGAAATCAGAATGGGATCAAATCATTTATGGAATTAACTTACCATACATCAAATTGGAGGATACATATGATATTCTTGTTTGGATTGGGAGCAAAAGAGATGGACATGTATCAACTAAATCTGCATATATGACAATTATGAATGAGAATAGTTTGTCTTGGGTCTCCTAGTGGTGAGAATTATTATGGAAATGCAACATACCCTCAAAACTAAAATGTTTATTTTGTCTAGTTTTGAATAATAAAATTCTAACATGGGATAATCTAGTCAAAAGAGGGTGGATGGGACTAAATATCTATCCTCTTTTCCTAAATGATGGTGAGTATGTCTTTCATTATGTTGTGACGTTTGGAAAAAAGTAGCTGAAAGTATTCATTTTTTATAGATCTTCGAGAACCTTATTAGTGGATAAAAATATTAAAAAATGGTTGAAACACCCGCCAAAATACAAAGAACTCCTAATCTTTATATGTTGGGGTATCTGACACTCTAGAAATGCAGTTGTTTTCAACAACAAAATTCAGGAGCCAATAATTGTGAAGTAGATCAACATGCCAATAATGATTCAAGGTTGAAAATGGGAGAACAAAAAAGGAATGCGTTTATATCAACCTTCCACATACCATATATTTGTTATGGTAGTCAACACAATTATCACCAAGTGTCACTCAATTAAATTTTCAAATCAAGAAAGGATTGTTGCACATTAAATAAGGTATGATGCAGGTAAAGCTCAAATTATTTGGCTCATGCATGGATTTAATCCAGTTTGGCATATTGAATACATGGAAGCCATAGCTTGGATGAAGGTGGGATAAATATAAGTACTCTTGGTTTGGAGGACTACCAACATCCGTCGAGTTTCAAGATAGCCATATGCTTGTGTTCTTCTAGTAAATTTAATTATGAGATGTTCATTCAAGTTGATTTCTTTGTTTTTTTTTCATTGGGTCTTTGTATCCTAGTTGTAAATAGTCCTAGGATGGAAAGCATCCTCTCACTTAGTGGGCACTTGAATTCTATTATTTTCCCTATCAATTGGGATCGACCTTGTTTGGCTTATAGTAGTCCAGTGTTCCAAACCACCTGTATTGCTGAATTTATAGGTCTTTACAGTCTAGACAAAAATTTTATAAAGGTTTTGGAAGAGGCTTTCTAGTGTTTTCAAAGTTACTAGGTATACGCCATCATTGGATTATGCTATCCTACTAAATTCAACACTGGTAGTAGTTCTCAAGATGGAGTTTTTACATCTTTGAGTCTTTGTAGTTTGGTTGGATTTAGCTCTGCGTTATAATATTATACTATCAGCCATCTCTTGTTCGTGTAAGGTGGAAATTTTAATTTACCCCCTAGCATTTGGGAAAGACTAATTTCTGATCCCAATAGCTTGGTGATTCCCCTTATTGCTAAGTTATTGGACCTTTGTATTTTGGTGGAATTTCTCACAACTATGGGAAGTTTGGCTTCTTTCCTTGAATCCATATTTCCTCATGTATGTTTGTGGGACAATAGTTTTGTAAATTCCCATAATTTGGTTTTGCATTATAGTTTGAATCCTTTGAGTTGATGCTTTAGCTTAACCATCGTGGAATTTGTCTTTCTTGGTTGTGGGAACACAGATTGTCCATGCTATAATGATAACTTAATTACATACATTCAAATATGTAGGGTTATACAACACCATGAAACCTTATCAATAGAAACATGAATTCCATCTTCTCATTCACCACTAAGGTTCACAACAATGAACACATATGCACCTCTTAGAGCACCTCAAGAATGGAAATTTTAGTATAGTATAAGTGTCAACTACAAATTTTTAAGGAAGAGACTTCAATGTTATGGAGAATGGTTTGAAATATAAGTAAAGGGAACCATGCCTTTCGCTCCAATCCAAAAATTTATATGTGCATCTGTTGGAATCGATTTAATATTGAGAGGGGGGTGAATCAGTATTAGCATAGTTATCAACAGTTTTTACCTTCTTTAACATATTAGCCTTAACTTAATATTGACTCATGTTTAGTTATGCATCCAATATAAACAAAATCATTCATCCATATATGCACCAAGACAAAGAACACATAACACATGAATTTGATGTGGAAACCCAATCGAGAGAAAACCATAGAATGCTCTTTTGTAATGAAAAGAATACATTCAAGGAAGCACCAACTTTCTGTATTTACTAGCACCAACTGGAAGGAGGCACCGACCCCCTATTTTTACAGGCACCGACCTAAAGGAAGCTCCAAATCCCCGTGTTCTCCAATACCAACTGGAAGGAGGCTACAACCCCCTTCTCCTTGCCCCTTCTTGCTGCCCAGATATCCAATATACGATTCTGATTTACTCAACTTCCAACTCGCGCACACTTCTGATCTTCTGATATTAGTTTTTTTGTGCTCTAACTTTGTGTGCAAATGATTCACTTTCACTATGTTGCATACATCACTTGAATTCTCATTCCTCTCAATTCAACACTTCTAATGAAGTCTTACTTCATGTACTGTGTGCTTGTTGATCATGTAGTCTATGCTAAGGTATGCTCTATCGATCTACTACTGCACAACTGCACTTACCTACTGATATTGTGCTTTCAATTGATAGTTTGTTGTTCAAAAATAATGCACAAGTAACAGATGGAACTGCACATTTAATGATGTGTCCATTATGTTTAAGTGCCATAATCTTTTAGAAAATCTATGACATGTCATGCATCAATTGATTCATCCTTTCAGTTTAATGCACTTGTCTCATATCATCCTCATCATGATGTGCTTTCTGGATCCTGCTGTTGCTCTATGGTTGTGCATCAGATGGAATTCTCAACTTCGCACACTTCAATTTAGTTTTCATGCATCAACAAAACATCTGCGCATATTCTGATATACTTCAGTTATATTTCTGCTCTAATTCCTTACTTACAACATCTGTAACTGTTTGTGTTATGTGTGCAATCCCGTCATTCAATCTTCACACAGTTTCCCATACTTCTGTGTTTCAGCCTTTCAATATTTGTGCATCCATCACATATCTACAGCATCATTATGCGCACCATCAGCTATATCATTCATTTGTATGTGTGCACTCAGCTACACGCTAGATCATGATGTTTTGTCCTTGAGCCCTTGATTCCCCAAATATAAATACGTATTTTCCAACTAAAGCTCTACAATATCACCATTGAGCTTACATCAAATCTCCAACTTACATCAAATCTCCAACTTACATCTGTATTTATATATGTCCTACAAGGATTGTATGTCCACAAGTTGGGTGTGGCATCACTTCTTCCATACTTTAGGGATTTTTATTTTTCCACATGTCATCTTCTACGTTGTTGACGTGTCATCCTTTGTGGGTCTTGCACATCCATGGTCCACGACTTATTGGGACTTACACCTTAGTGGTGTACTCTTGAGCTCTTGATGTACCATTGCCTTGAGGTATGTGTGCATCCTTGCTCTTATCCTTGATGAGTATTTTACTCTTGTCGTACCATCCCTTGTGGGTGTTGTGCCCTTGATGTATCAATGCTTTGCAGAATATGCACATAAAATGACTTCTACTTGGTGGGATTTTGACCCTTGCAGTACCATTACATGTGGGACTTACACGCTTTCAGGACTATTCAATTTCTTGATATTTGCACACTCCCGATATTTGACCAAGCAATCTTTACGCATTTCAAAGTCTTCTTTCAACATGCTTGCACACTTGTATCTTTGCTTAACCAAATCCTTGGTTGTTTGTGCACATGTACCTTTGTCCAACTAGTTCTTTGACTGCTTCCTTAAGAGAGTATGACTTGGTGGAATTGTTATTTGCACTGGTACCACATGTAGTAGGATACATTGCTTATGTGCTTTATTGAATTGGGTTTGCATGATGTACCTTCCTGTTGCTGCCGCAACCTAATCCCCCTAATTTACAAAACTTATAGGGCCCCTCCTTTTATTTTTAGAGTTTGTAGTCTCTCGAAAGTTTGGTTTTTGACCCATAGTTTTACTCAGAAAATTTCCGAGAAAAGTTGTCTTTTTGGCTAAGGAAAGACTTCAAGTCTTTTTCACCAAACTGGTCGCATAGTTTTATTTATTTTTGGCCGAAACAATCGTTTTTCTTTGTAAAGTGGTTGCAACCTTTTCAATTATTTTTCGTCGACCCAGTCACAGCCATCTAGCTTATTTCCACCAACCGGTAGCAGTCATCTGACGTATTTTCGCCGACCGTTGCGCCATTTTTATTTTTGCCGATCCTCGTCACAGTGTCCCAGTCGTAGTTTTTAATGATTATTTTGTCGACCGTGTCACTGACTTGGAGTTTATCTCTCCGTTTGCCTCACTTCGACCAAACCTTGTCACAGTCATTTGGCTTAAAGTCTGTCGACCATTGCGCCGATCTTTGGCTTATTTTTGCCGACCGATGCATCGTTTGCTGGCTTATTTTTCGTCGACCGATCGCACCCTTTGGCTTCTTTTGGTCGCAGTTTTTCGCCAACTGGTTGCTTTTCCTTGAAGATTTTTGCTCGTCGATCGGTCACAGCATTTTAACGCATAGTCCATCGACCGTTGCGCAACCGCTGATTTTATATCGTTGATCGCCACGTTCCAGCCAACCGTTCGCTAACATTGAGTTTATTTCACCGTCTCCTGGCTTAAATTTTCCGACTGTTGCACCAACGTTATGAATATTTCGTCGAAGCTATCGGCGCAGGCTGTCTTGGAAAGCGCGAAAGCGGACGGGTGGGGACGTTAAATGAACCCCGTGTGAGCGTTAATGCTTATGAGTTTATATATAGAAGCGGTTTTCTCGTTCTTTTTCACCGTTTGCAAAAAAACATAAACATCGTTCGAGAGCACCTTTGAGTCTGCTACCAGTCAGAAGGAACTAGGTTGACACCAACCTCCAGGTCGTTTTCCCCAGTGAGCCTTTCCGTCGTTGACAGGTAGGGGTTTCTTAACACTGTCCCGTTTCTGTTGGCTACTGAAAGTAGTTTTTAAGCACTTATTAGCCGCTAATGGTTTTCAAAGGTTTTAGAAATGATTTTATTTTTCACCTTAGTGCCTTTGTGTTATTGATTCTCTAGATACCGCCAAACTGTAAGCATACTT
Source organism: Larix kaempferi (assembly GCA_027924585.1). Taxonomy (NCBI): domain Eukaryota; kingdom Viridiplantae; phylum Streptophyta; class Pinopsida; order Pinales; family Pinaceae; genus Larix; species Larix kaempferi. The sequence goes on from BSBM01001005.1 coordinate 32,077,639, forward strand.
ACCGGTCACCATGGCCCTTTTGCCCGCGTCGGTAGCAAGTTTCCCAAAACAACCGTTCCACCTTTTCTTCCAGCAGGACTCACGCACCCTTACGGTTTCAAAACACCTCTAGAGGACCCCGTTTCGTTGTTTGCGTGCCCACCACAGACCTTGATGACCCTCAATCCCCGCCGAGTCTTTACAAACCCAGCACTCATGCGGGAAACCACACTAGTCTTAGCTTGTTTGTCCAACGTTCGTCTCTACAAATTTTTTGTGGTCCCCGACGACCATGTAGCCTCCCGTTCTGTCCTTACCCATAGGAATCATCTTTCCAGCAGAATTTTAAATGACAGAAGTCACCATTCACTTTCGCGCACATACACATGATTGATTATAGTTTCAGTTTTGCATGGTTTTTTTTATAGTTGTCTATTCATTAAAGCAAAAGGGGTTAAATTCAGTTGTTTCCCTAAAAGCTTTCATTTTGTGAGGAATGGTTTTGCATCCTGAAAATTTCATGAAGGTCAATAAGCACTTACGACATTGAAATATTGTATTTTCCATGTTCATTAATCATCCCATGGTTGATAAATTATATATGAATGTTTTCCCTCGTTAATTTCAACCTTGATAAGTAATTTCAAAAGAAAAAAAAACTAAACACTCATATCCATTCAAGTTTTGTTTTTACTATCATGAAGACTCTATTGCTCATAAACATTGTGATCCCTCATTTGTTCATTTGGTGTCGTCATAGATTTGATATGCACAGGCGGTCCGCTAGAAGTAAAGCTAAGCTAGTCGAGTTAGATTCAGACGTAGAAATCCTTTTGGACACCTCACTCGAAACGATGTTCGGAGACACTAAAGTTGTGACAGGAGCTGCCCCGAAGTTTCAATGGGGTGAATTATACAGGGCTATAAGAGACCAAAACTTCCCCGAAGCATCCATAGAAGAGCTAATGGTTTACCAAAATATCAAGAATTCTTGTCTCCATAAGGAAGCTACTCGCCTGGAGCTCTTCCCATGCTCGAAAGTTATTGGTTGGATCCTACCCCAGGTGAATACTAACACCAGAATCATCACAGATGTCACCGGGATGAGTCTTGCATTTTTTGGACCAGACCATATCACCAAAGCATACAGATTGCCCTTTCTTAAAGCCCTACTAAATGATGAGTGGATATCAGGGCTCAAAATGGATCCTTTAGAATGCGCCAAGAAGATGACAATTATTGAAAGACAAATAAGATAAAGGACCAGTGGAGAGTACGAGAGTCAACACCTGAGGACTCCGTACAGGATCATCACCCTGATGTTGAGTCGATTTTTCGGCTTGGTGAATGGAAACATGTATAAACTCGGCTGGGTGTCGGTGATGTTCCACGTGGCCACACACGGTACAGTATTCAACTGGGAAGATATCATCTCGGATAGCATGTCCTCACATATAACTGTAGCACAGGGGGGATTAACGCAAAAGAAAGACGATTTCTTCATGTCCTCTTATCTAGTGGAATGCTTATTCATCAAGCACCCTTTCCATGATTTGGGATGCATTTGGAACCGTAAGGAGTCTCCCCTCTACGTGGACTACCAAATAACATGGGTTCACAAGTACGCAAGCCATTACACCTGTATTTGCGAAAGGTTCATTATGCCACTGTATCAACTGATTTTCCAAGAGGAACCAAACTGTCTGTCAGAGAATGTGTTAACAATCAAATTGACACCCCTAATCATGTGACAGGAGCAACATATGTTTACCATGTACTTGCACTAGGAAGTCATGACACAAGTTAATTTAGAGACGAATCCTCTCTGAGAAATGCATTAAAATGCATTAATTGTGCTTAAAATATTCTAAGTGGAGCAAAAAGCCTAAAAACTATTGAAAAGTGGGTTTTCAGTTGAAAATTATCAAAAATAAAGAAAATAAACAATCCCACATGGAGAAGAAAGGCTTAAATCTCATTTACCAATGCTATATAAGAAAGGCATGGGAGGCATGGTAAAGGGAGATCAGAAAAGCAAAGGCATGCTGAGGAGATTCTGAAGGAAGAAAAGAGCTCCAATTCTTCAAGAGCAAGGGTGAAGGAAGGAGAACTTATGGAAAGGGAGGAGTCACTCACACCAGGATTCCTGGTAATCATGTATCTTCTCCATTGTTTTAGCATGAATTGATTCAATTTTCTTCCATTATAATGTTTAGATGTTGCTTGTATTGTGTGATTTAAACTTTTAAATGGCTGTAGATCTTAAATTTGCTTATCTTAATTGATGAATGAATCTAGATTTTAAGGTAACTTGTGATAATCTGTTCATCTCTGACGTAGAGACTCACCATCTCTTAGCAAAATAGTAGAACTAGTGTAGACAAGTCCATGCACTAAATACTGTTATCAGAATGGTGACCATACTATTTGTTGAAATTTCTTGAAGTTTCTTGATTTTTCTTCAATTTTTGTGGTGTTCTTCCTTCAGATCTGCTCCTTGGTAGCTTAAAGATCATTAAAAGAACCTTATATCTATCTTGAGAAGCTCAAGATCATCCTAACAATACCTTTAATTCATCAAACTAGCTCAATTTGCATTCATATCTGAGTTTCTTGATTTTTTTAATTAGTGTGTGCCTGGAATTTTGGAGTTTAAACTCTGTTTTAATCTTAAAGATGTGTTCAGCTTTTCAAAGCTTCAATCTCTGCTTTAAAATTTTCAAAGCTTTAATCTCTGTGTGATCATTTCATTAAATTTTGCGTTGATAAATCCCTGCGTGATCATTCCTTTCCGAATTCTTTACACTCTGCCTTTGAAACTCTGCTTTACATCTTTTAAGATCTGAATGATTCCTTTCATTCTTTACACTCCGCGTCTGATCAGGCATACTCTGCGTTTAATTGGGTAAAGGAATTCAAATCCTCTGAGTGCTTTTACTACCTTTACCTCTGCGTGCTACAACTCTGCGCGCTTGTACTCTGCATCGAATTGAGCATATGATTTGAAACTCTTCCCAATCCTGCGTGCTACAACTTTGAAAAATTCTTTACGTTCTGCGTGAACCATATGCCAATCTCAGCGTGAATGTAAACTCTGCAGTAAAGATCTTAACATTATAGCTCTTAAAACCCTGTCGATTTGAAGTTACTCAACGATGATAGTTCTTTAAACGCTCTGCGTGAGGGATCTTACAGATCTTGATCCTCTCAGCATTTAAACGACCTGAGAACTCTATGTGAGTGGTGTGAAATCCTCCAACCCAGCGTAAATTCCTTCCCTTTGCGTGGAGCTTACATCTGCGTAGACACCTCTGTATTGGTGTTTCTTCAACCTGAAAATTCAGTAAAAAAAAAAAATATCAGCATTAAAACTTTAAAGATTTGCATCAAAAATATAAAGATCAGTGTGAAACCTGTAAAGATCAAGCTCGTTGAACCTGTAAAGCCACGCATGAATGCAATCCCCTCAAACCCTGCATTGATTCGCCTAGATCTCAGCTTCTGCATATTGTATGGTGAATACAACGACAAACTCTGCCTCTACGTGGATCTTGAAAGTCAAATCTCATCCTGCAAAATATTTAAAACTGTGCCTAATTTGAGTTAAATCTCAACGTTAAAGTCTTTAAAGTCTGCTTACAAAGCTAACTATGTTGAAGAATAGTAACCAATCTTGAATCTCTGCATTTGAACGTTGAGTATCCGTGTTTCCATTTCCAGAATGGTTCTGCTATATTGATGAATGCCTAGTTTTCCAAATCGAAATCTATATGGGTGAATGCGTAGTTCCGAGTCATCTTATGTATCCTCGGTCCCTCATAAGATCCCTGCGTTTTCTTTACACTATGCCACGATCTGGAACCATGAAGCGTTACAGATCTCTGTAAACCCTACCACGAACTGAATTGGGTGAAGCATTAAAATCTCTTAGAGCTATGCATCAAATTGCTGCGTGTTAATCAGTCTCTACGTCAAACCTGGAATTGATCTCTAGATATTAAGAAAAGTGTCGTAGTTGTTCCTGAATGAGGGCTTCTTTGCTGATCGAAGGCCGCCACGTAGTCAGTTGATTCGAGTTGTCGGCAAGTGATTGGCGGCTATGAATGCCACAGAAACTTCGGCAGCTTCCACACATATGATGAAACATAGGAAAATGGATCTGTGTGCTTGACGAGACTCGTATATATAAAACAGTGGATTTTGGGTTATAAAATGCCAAAATGCTTAGTCAATGAATCGTGGTTAGGCTACGTTGATGGCTTATATGATGTCATTATCAAAAGTGATTTAGGGTTATGCATAGATTACTCTATGTTGTAAAAGTCATTGTGTTTATAATTGGTGGTTGGAGGCTTCTCACTTGATTTTATCACAAGGTTCAAGGTTTTGTAATGATATGTATGTCTTTTTCTTTGGATGTGGAAGAGAAGGTCAACATTCAATAGAATTAATTTTTACATTGAAAATTTGCTTAAAGATTCTTTTTAAAATATCAATTTTTGATTCGTTGGAAAAGATTAGATTTGTTTTACATAATGGAAATCAAAATCTTTTTCATTTGAATTAAAAATATTACAAAGAATTCATTTTTTTTTAAAAGTATTCATTAACTTGAGATATGTATGGAGTTCTATGCATTTGAAAAACATTAAACAATTCTTTGATTAAGTTGATTAAGTTGATTAGGTGTGGAGTGGTATTCCTTTTAAAAAAAAAAAGTTTTGTTGATTTTTAGATTCAAATCTTTAGTTTTGAATTAAAACGAAAAAAAAATTGCAAATTTTTTTACATTGTTTAAAGGTTTGCATATTGGATTCAAACTTTTAGTTTTGGATTAAAAAGAATATATATATATATTTTAAAGATGAATAAACTTTAAAATGTTTTGTTTAGAAAGAGTTGCACCCCTAGAGTTCAGTTTTCTTGAAATCTATTGTGTGTGAAGCATGTCTAAAAGAAACTCATGAACTTCTAACTCTTCCTTAAGTTAGCATATTCATCGAACTGAAAGATAGCATAGTGATCATATTGCATTGTATAGTTCATTTTGTTTTCGAGTTGAAACACCATCAGTTTCGCTTCCACTCCTGAGACTAAGCAAACTTCCACTAAAAATTGGTGCTTAATCTAAAATTGACAAACTTTTGATTTTCATATCACCAATAAGTTTAGGTTAGTGCCCTGGATTAGGTTTGGAGAGTTAACACTCCTGGGCTGCAATACTTTAAAACTAGCATTGATTACTGAGAGCAAATCCATTAGTAGCAAAAAATGCTTGTCGGGAAAGCGCTTCTGAAACATGCATCAAGCACGAGGTCAATCTAGATAAGTAAGGGTGGTTCCCCCCTCTTGCTTATTTAGTGGGACATGAGCTTATCAAGAGGATTCTATGTTTAGTGACAAGTCCTCGGGGTGACATCACTGTTTCTAGATTTCCTGGTTATGAGAGTTGTCCTCGACTTACAACTGTTTCGCCCGACCGTCAATTGCGAAGTGGTAACTTTAGTGGCTATTCCTAGGATATCACATAGGCTGTTGTGAGTGGGACACACTTGCAATACCTGAGACAAACTTTGGAATTTTTACTCCTTGGGAGGGTGATTGGTCAGGAACCAACACTTGCACCCCTGGCGATTAAAGTTTATTGTAACTGTTTCTCATACCTTCGCTTCTAGAAATTGTCTAAGGCCTAACATCCCTCAAAAGCTACTAGTTTTGGAAGGCCCTCTAATCCATCTTTTCACTGAGCTTGAGTTCTTGGGAAGAGTAAGTTTGCTTGCTTGAAATCTCTAGGGAATTTTGACTGTGTGGACACTTTTCATTTTTTTGAGTCTAGACTGCCTTAGGATTGTTTGATTCAAACTATCATTTTAAACACATCATTTTGTCAACTTCTTAGAAGTGTCTACTCTCCTGATCCTCCAGTCACGATGGCAGTGAGGTGAGTCACCAGAAATTGAAGGCCCTACTACATTGCAGAGACAAACACAAAAACTACATTCTAATGACTTGGAAACACAACTGATTTTCAACTCAATTAACATTACTTGAGAAGAACAACATCAAATCAACACTAAGAATTCATCGTCACATCAAAAACTAAATACATCCATAGTTGATAATCTTACTCTAGTTGAAATTGAAACATTGAAACATCACACATGCTCATGAAATTCCTCCTTTCATGAGTCTTTTAGAACCAGTTACACTTACTATCTGTGAGTCACTGGGTGATATCAAACCTCTTTCTGAAAGTTTGAATGACATGCACAAATCAACAAGGGACCCCATGGCTTTCTCAAACATTTGTTTTCCATATGGATCGGCTAATCAGGGTCAACACACACAAGGAGTAAACCAGAGTCCTCATGGTATACAAAACACTTGTCCAAATTCTACTTCCGGGGGAAACCCTTCACCATGGAATGGTAATATTCCTGGCGGAAGCAATGAACCATGGAACATTTATGCCAGTTGGGGCTATGCTCCTCAGATTAGTGGAAATTCCCTGGGGGGTTATCCTCCGAATTATCCTAGCACAATGCCTAGCGGCAATCCACCTATCAACCCCATTCCGCCATGGAGTGGGGAGGTTTCAGGAAGTATCCAATCTTCTTGCGGCCCACTTTCGCAAGGAGGATATCAACCTTGGAACGCTTATCTAAACCAAGGAAACAATCAATGGTGTGGTCCGATTCCAACTAGTCACCAATCTAATTGGAATACACCCCCACAGAGGGGAAATCCACCCATGAATCCCAGTCAGCAATGGAATGGTAATGCTCCACCAAGTAATCAATCTCAATGGAACATACCCCCGCAAGGGGGGAATCCACACGTTAATCCTATCCAACCATGGAATGGTAATGTTCCACCAAGTAACCAATCTCAATAGAACATACCTCCGCAAGGGGGCAATCCATACATGCAACCTAGTTCACAATGGACTGGGCAACATTCAGGAAGTAACCAATCTTTTTGGTTACCACCTCCACAAGGAGGAAGTCAACCTTGGAATGATTTTCAATACCAATTTCAACCGCCATGGTGTGGTTGGGATCTAGGAAGTAACCAATCTTCTTGGGCCCCACCTCTGCAAGGAGGCAATCCACCCATTGGTCATGTTTCAGGAAGTAGCCAAACTTCTTGGGGTCAGCCTCCGCAAAAGGGAAACCCACCTTGGAATTCTTATCACACCCAAGACCACATGAATGGAGTGGTTAGGTTCTAGAAAGTAACCAATCTTTTTGGGCCCAATCCCGCAAGGGGGAAATCGAACCATTAACCCCATTCCGCCATGGAGTGGTCAAGTTCTAGAAAATAACCAATCTTTTTGGAAGCAACCTGCAAGACCTGTGTTTGATCCAGCTAGGCTGCCACATGAACCTCATGTCAATGGTATGATGGATTTCGCCAACCATCTTGAATAGATTACCCCACATCCGGGACAAGTTTCTATTCAGAATTTGCAACCCACAGCTGGCCAGGCAATGCAGGAACCTGCTAATCCTTCCAACAATTCTGACATCTTCACAGTCTCATCGATAGACCTTAGAGGAAAGAAGCAGAAGTACAAGAGTAAGCAAGATGCTAACTCTGGGAAGGGAGATGCACCAATTATGCTTCAATGCAGTGGGAAACAACAACCCACTATTTTGACACCGGTACCCCCCGCAAGAGGGAAACCAGGCAACCCCCCCGCAAGGGGGCAATGATCCTAATGCCAATGTCTTCATGTGTGATCCTGAGATGAACATTCAAACAAGACTTGATTCTTATGATGTATCTCCTAGTACACTAGATCAATCAAAATCACAACTAGATGGTTATCTCTACATTGAGAAACCAACCATAGACTTAGTACCACACCCCCCCAAAGGTGTTCTACATAGAACAATGCATAATCCCAACATGCGAGCTGCTCAGAACAGTAATGTTCTTGAGGACCTAGCTCAAGTACCATGTGCCATGTCGGCCTTGGAGGTATTGCAATGTCGTTCTGTGCCAAGAAAGGAACTATTGTCTACCATTGGTGTTGTTGATCCATCCGATGAGACTTTGATCACATTAGACATAAACCATTCAATATATAGGATCCTTCCCGAAGTTACTTTTCAGATTAAAGTAACGACTCATGGTAAGAACATATGTCTAACCATAATGGATGAAAGGACCTCAGCTTGTGTAAAGTCATTCCCATTTTGGAAAGCATTTGTATCACCTCTATCTGTCGTAGAAGTTTCAAACCCAGCTACTCAAATAGCTTCGGCAGATTCAGATCAAAATCTTCCCTTGATGGAGCAATATGATTCGGTTACCTGGCCCATTTGGGCTGTCAGATCTCCCAGCTCACATGACTTCTTGGATTACATTTTATCATCAAATGAAGATATCCCTGAAGTTTTAAACATTTGGTTGCACCCACCTAAGGACATCTTTTGTGGGGCCACTAGGAGCATACTTGATATAAATCTACCCAAGTATAGGAGCATGATCTGCATGTTCCTCTATCTTATTTGGTATATTTGGAAACTTGCATATAGGTTTAGGCCATCCCTTTGTGAAGATGCATTTGAACCTTTTGCAATCCAAACTTGCCATAGGGTCAAACCTGTTGGAAATTGGTGGGTCAACCCTTCATATCTGTATTTTCCACCATTCCGACAGCAGAGCCTACCGAACATGGGACACCCTAGTCAGCACCCCATTTCCATTTTGGTGCCCATGCTGAGTTATTCTTATAGGCCCAGGAGCCCTATTAGTCCCATCATGACTTGGAGTTTGAGACCACATATTTCTCTTTCATTTATTTCTGACCATATCCTGACGGGATCCCAATTTTTTTTCATTTTACATAAGCTTGCGTTAAAATATTGTCATGTCCCAAATTTGGTATTGGGTCACAATGGCCTAATCACATTGGCCCTATTCATTAGAGTTTGTCAAATTGATGCTAAAGGTCAAATAATTGCCAAGGAGGAAAATTACTAGTTTCCTAGGTTTGGGGTGGAAGCTTTGGGATTTGGAATAATGGGGATAATAAATGATGTTTAGACATTAGAAGGGTTCAAGTATTTAATAAATAGAGTGAATAAAGAAATTCAAGAGAAATCCTAGGTGACAAATGCTTTTGGAGACATATGGAGGATGTGGGACCCACACTAGCTTGATTTTTCATAATACATGGTATCTCTCTTTTGCAAATTCGAATTAATGGGAATGTGAACACTCTTGGGTGAGTTGGTAAGTCATAACACATGTCATTGAGAATCTTAGGTCGAATTGGGAAGGATTGGTAACCTCCATGGAAGATAAAGAGTCAAAGTGGAAGTTTGTGGACACTTGGGCTAGATTCCCTAGCCCCTATGACACCAATGATGGAGCATCTATGACAACTATCACAAATTGCAGACCTAACCTCTGACATCTGACCACTATGACATGTCAGCCCCAAAAATAGGCTCAAGGAAGGCGAATTTGGGAGTTGGAGAAGCCAAAGAGACTCAAAATCGAATTTGGGAGAAGATGGAAGGTTGGAACTAGGAGACAAGTGGCAATGTGGAATATTTCCTAAATGGAAATCTGTTGAATCTATTGAGAGGATTTCGACCCTTAGAAGGCTAATGTTGGTTATAAAATGTATAAATGAAGTATGAGAATGGATTTTTATCATTTGTAGAATTTGCAATTGCATTTGTGAAGAGGGAGAGCTAGTGGATGACTAGTTTCTTGCCTTAGCCAATTTCGAGGGTGAAAGATTCCCATCCAAGTTGGTAATTGGAAAGGCCATTCAGACCTTTCATTTGGAGCTTTAATGGAGTCTTTATTTTCAGGTGTAAGCTACAGGGCAGCTCATGGTTTCTTCTATTGCAGCTCACTCCTTCAACCATTTCCAGTTTTGATGGCATATTCTTGATCCTTGAGGGAGGGCGTTTTTGGTGAGCTATTGTACTCTTTGGGGAAGCTTTTAATGCCCCATTTGTTTTTTAATATGAATTAAATACTCTTTTATTCATCTCCAAAAAGTTTCAGGTCGAAATTCCAAGTAGAAATGTATAAATCGCATTTTTAATGGAAGAACAATGCCATTTCCCCACTACCTTGTTGTGAGCCAATGTATTGATGATGATTTGGAATGAATGGATGATTATCTGATATATTTGTGATAAATATACTTCCATGGATGTCTTCTACAAGTTTCATGTACTGTACTTGAGCATTTGAATCATTTTTACTCAGTTTAGTTGTATTGGGAGGTGAAATAGTGCCATTTCCCCAAGGGTCGAATTGGGGATTTTTGCAGTTGAATGGGAGAGGGTGAGAATAGTTGAAATAATCCATTAATGGTGCATATGAGACTTTAATAAAATACTTAACACATTACATACCTCTTTTCATAAATTTGAGTGGGTTTGGAGGCATTTGGGAAGCCATTTTCAGTACTTACCTCAGGGGGATTTGAACCCCAAATTACTAGTAAAATTGCATACTTGGTCCAGAATCTTAAGAGAGTTTGCAGAGGTATTTTGGTGACCATATGTGATCCCTAAACATCATATTCAAGTACTAATATCATTCATACACCTTCCTTGAATATTTGAAGGGATTTGGAGTCAATTTGAGACCTAGAGACCAATACTAGTCAAAGGGAAATCACTAGTAAAGTTACCTACATTGACCAGAATTGAAAGAGGATTTGCAGAAGTATTTTAAAGGTCCAAAGGCATCCCTGAAACACATATTTATGTTCTAATATCATTCATATACCTTCTCAGAATATTTGGGATCATTTGGGGCAAATTTGGGACCTAGAGATCAAAACTAGTCAAAGGTCTAACTAGGGAAAAAAGTGAAAAATTGCCATTTTGATAAAATTCCTAACAAGGGACATTACAGTGGTATCAGAGCATGGTCCTTGCACCTGTGTATTAGGTACATACATTCAAGAATAATTGGCATCCATGTCTTACTATTATGATGAATCCTATGAGTACAATTCTTACGAGGAATATGCATATGCTTATGAGCAATATGAAGCAAAATGTGAAAGGTACGAGGAAGAGCTGCCATCATGCAACACTTCATACAATTTCAAGAGAAATGAAGATTATTCTTATGACTTTAGATCTTATGAATATGAGTGTGTCATACCAACCAAGGATAATTCTATGAGCGAGTTCCAAAGATGGAGAGAAAAATATAAAACCTTGCCCCAACAATATCAAAAATATCAAGAATATCTTGCTTCGAGCAAAAATACACAAAATGCCATGTCTTTTGAGTACTATGCTGAACATGTTTTTGAAAATAGGCCCAAAAATGAAGATGTGGAGTTAGTGAAGAAAGGTTTATTCCCTTCTTGTAAAAACCCTTGGAGCGAGTATCATATATGTGTGCATGAAATGATGTCCTCCTTAAGGAGAGCTTTTGAGATTTATTCAAGAAGAGATTCCAAATATACTGATCCTAAGGAAAACAAGGGGAAAAATGCATCAGCTTTCTTGAAGGAGAAAAATGAAGAGACATCACAAGAGCATGAAGAAGATTCTATTGAAAATATGGATGATCATTTCGAGACACCTTCTAGCTTAGACATGAACCAAAGAGCATCTACTGATGGATGCTTAAACTATGAAAGAGTACCTACTGATGGGTGCTCACACCTATATGTTGGTGACATAGAGATCACTTTTGAAAGTGTTGCTGCAAGCCCAAGTTCCATTAAGCATGATAATGAAGACCTTGTAGCAGTTGAAGAAGAACCAAGATCAACTTCCCCATCACCACTTGAGCTTCATGAAGTTGGTCCAAGCAAAAATGAAGAAGATGAGGAGGTTCATTTGCAAGAGCCTCATTTTCTTGAAGGGTCCTTAAAGATGAATGAAAAGAAGATCCAAGAGTCCCTCGGCATTCTCCATGACACTCAAGCATTGGTGTCAAATTCTTGTTGGAGAGCTACTTCATTGGAGGAAACATCCTTCATTGAAGACATGGAGAAGATTCAAAGAGCAATGTGCCACATCAAAGGTAATTTCATGTCTTTTCTTTTTGATAGAAACCATTTGTTTGAGCTTAATGAATTGTTACATGATGCATGCTTGAAGAATAGTGAGGATATTCATAAGCTCACAATTCAAAATGAGCAACTTCTTGAAAAGTTGCAAGATACTTGTTTTTCCTCCTATGTTTCAGATTGTCAAATGGTAGATTGTTTGGAGGATTCTCATGATATGGTGGATCATGAGAAATGTGAAAATTTGAATGTGCTTAATGTGTTTGAAGATGAACTTGAAGATAACCAAACACTTGATGTGGTGGAAGAGGAACTTGAATTGTCTCTTGATGAAGGTTATGCAATTTTTAAAGAAGACCATGAATCCTCTACATTGGAACCAATCTATGACAAAGGTTTCACACTTTTGAAGGAGCTGCATGATACTACCCATATGGATCCTTCCCATGATGAAACTTCTGCACTTTTTTATCATTTGGGTAAGTTAGTTCATTATCCTACATCCTACAATTCCATGTTTTGCAGCATTAGTCTCAATGAAGTATGGGTGAAAGGGTTCTTTTTGATGGTGCCACATGAGGAGTATGGAACTCCTAGATTTAAATTTTATGATGACATGGTTGGAGCACATTCTTATTCACATTTGCAGCAGCATCCTTTGTTACTTTATGATGATGCACATCTACATGAATGCACCTATGATATGCATTTGAGTCACTTGAAGACTCATGGTTTTTCTTGCTCAACACTTGATTCATTTGATGTTGGAGGAACTTCATCCAACACTTGGGTGAATAGATTTATGATTGGAGAACATTTTTGTTGCAAGACACATACTTTGTTATATCTTTATGACTCTCACATTCAGGGATGTATGGGTGAGACTTCTTTGAGTCATTTGAAGTCTCCTTGTTTTTTCTGCTCATTATTTGGTTCAGATTTTAGTGGAGATTCTTCATTCACTTCTTGGATGAAAGAATACATGGTTGAATATTTTGATGCATATCACATCCTTTTGGAGCAGCATTATAGGACATGGGATCCTCACCTATGTCATTGGAGCAGATTTGATTGGTCACTTGAAGCTTGTATGCACTTGGAAAATGGTGGTCTACTTGCTTGGAGGTATAAGCACTTTCATGACTCTTTGATGAAGCATATCCTTGATGTACATTTTCATTATGTTGTTATGTACTTTGATGATATATATTTGGTACTCATGATGTTTGGAAGGATGCATACGAGAAAATGGGATCCAGGAATCCTCTTAACTAATGGTGTGGGTTGGAGAGCACTCTTAATTATTGGGGTGCAATACAAGCAATGGGACCCTGGAATAATTTTTATCTCATTGGTCTCAAATTTTTTGGGGAAACAAGCAGTATGGGAGATGGATTTCCCCACTTAATAAAGTGATTTTTATCAGAGTAGTGTAGCAGCAAGCATGGTGGTTCCTCTCTAAAATCTTCATGGAAACTCAAAGACTCAAGGTTGGGCAATTCAATGGCAACTTCAAAGAATTATACAGAAAGCAGGTTCTTCAACACCCATGTTTAAAATTGCTTGAGGACAAGCAATTTTGGGAAGGGAGGATTTGTCATGTCCCAAATTTGGTATTGGGTCACAATGGCCTAATCACATTGGCCCTATTCATTAGATTTTGTCAAATTGATGCTAAAGGTCAAATAATTGCCAAGGAGGAAAATTACTAGTTTCCTAGGTTTGGGGTGGAAGCTTTGGGATTTGGAATAATGGGGATAATAAATGATGTTTAGAAATTAGAAGGGTTCAAGTATTTAATAAATAGAGTGAATAAAGAAATTCAAGAGAAATCCTAGGTGACAAATGGTTTTGGAGACATATGGAGGATGTGGGACCCACACTAGCTTGATTCTTCATAATACATGGTATCTCTCTTTTGCAAATTCGAATTAATGGGAATGTGAATACTCTTGGGTGAGTTGGTAAGTCATAACACATGTCATTGATCATCTTAGGTCTAATTGGGAAGGATTGGTAACCTCCATGGAAGATAAAGAGTCAAAGTGGAAGTTTGTGGACACTTGGGCTAGATTCCCTAGCCCCTATGACACCAATGATGGAGCATCTATGACAAATATGACAAATTGCAGACCTAACCTCTGACATCTGACCACTATGACATGTAAGCCCCAAAAATAGGCTCAAGGAAGGCGAATTTGGGAGTTGGAGAAGCCAAAGAGACTCAAAATCAAATTTGGGAGAAGATGGAAGGTTGGAACTAGGAGACAAGTGGCAAATGTGGAATATTTCCTAAATGGAAATCTATTGAATCTATTGAGAGGATTTCGACCCTTAGAAGGCTAATTTTGGATATAAAATGTAGAAATGAAGTATGAGAATGGCTTTTGATCATTTGTACAATTTGCAATTGCATTTGTGAAGAGGGAGAGCTAGTGGATGACTAGTTTCTTGCCTTAGCCAATTTCGAGGGTGAAAGATTCCCATCCAAGTTGGTAATTGGAAAGGCCATTCAGACCTTTCATTTGGAGCTTTAATGGAGTATTTATTTGCAGGTTTAAGCTATAGGGCAGCTCATGGTTTCTTCTATTGCAGCTCACTCCTTCAACCATTTCTAGTTTTGATGGCATATTCTTGATCCTTGAGGGAGGGCATTTTTGGTGAGCTATTGTACTCTTTGGGGAAGATTTTAATGCCCCATTTCTTTTTTAATATGAATTAAACACTTTATTCTTCATATCCAAAAAGTTTCAGGTCGAAATTCCAAGTAGAAATGTATAAATCTCATTTTTAATGGAAGAACAATGGCATTTCCCCACTACCTTGTTGTGAGCCAATGTATTGATGATGATTTCAAATGAATGGATGATTATCTGATATATTTGTGATCCATATACTTCCATGGATGTCTTATACAAGTTTCATGTACTGTACTTGAGCATTTGAAGCATTTTTACTCAGTTTAGTTGTATTGGGAGGTAAAATAGTGCCATTTCCCTAAGGGTCGAATTGGGGATTTTTGCAGTTGAATGGGAGATGGTGAGAACAGTTGAAATAATCCATTAATGGTGCATATGAAACTTTAATAAAATACTTAACACATTACATACCTCTATTCATAAATTTGAGTGGGTTTGGAGGCATTTGGGAAGCCATTTTCAGTACTTACCTCAGGGGGATTTGAACCCCAAATTACTAGTAAAATTGCATACTTGGTACAGAATCTTAAGAGAGTTTGCAGAGGTATTTTGGTGACCATATGTGATCCCTAAACATCATATTCAAGTACTAATATCATTCATACACCTTCCTTGAATATTTGAAGGGATTTGGAGTCAATTTGAGACCTAGAGACCAATACTAGTCAAAGGGAAATCACTAGTAAAGTTACCTACATTGACCAGAATTGAAAGAGGATTTGCAGAAGTATTTTAAAGGTCCAAAGGCATCCCTGAAACACATATTTATGTTCTAATATCATTCATATACCTTCTCAGAATATTTGGGATCATTTGGGGCAAATTTGGGACCTAGAGATCAAAACTAGTCAGAGGTCTAACTAGGGAAAAAAGTGAAAAATTGCCATTTTGATAAAATTCCTAACAAGGGACATTACAAATATCCACTTGAACATCCATGCAAACTGCTTCGTTGCTTATTGCTTATGTTGCTTATTTGCCTGTATAGTCACTTTCTGTTACAAGATGCCTATAAACCATTGCTTATGTATATTTGACCCATACCCATGGAAGAAACATCTGTAAGAGTGTACATAACTAGCTCATCCCTTGTTTGCAATACAGATCTTTGACTTGGCCTAACCCATGCCCTTGAAATTCAGGCGCATGCCCTTGAGACACTCGTTTCCTCTAATGTATCATAGCATGCTTTATTCTATTTTCAAGATAATAAATGAAAAAGGTTAAAAAAATTGGAAAACACAAAAATCCAAAAAGGGAGAGACTTGAATCACTTCATATTATAAACTTCGAAGAAAATGACAATAGTCAGTCCTTGTCGCCCTTGAACACGGCACATAATTTTGTATACACTGTCAATACACCATCTACATTTTTCTTAGGAAACTGTACCAGTATTTTGAACAGATCTCCACCGATGGGTTATCCTTCCCATCACCAATGGAGTTTTCGTTAATGCATCTGGAATTAGCGGATTTCATTAAGATCGGTTACTCAAAGTCCTATGTTGCCAAGTGTCCATTCTGCATCGTGTTATGTGCTCAAGGGAAGTCCAAACCAAGTCGGCCATTCCTCAAATATTCCTGACCAATCATGTCAGCCTTCCTTGTGTCAGTATACAGTGTTGGATCTTGCAGTTCTACCAAATGATATCATATTATTGATCTTTGTTTTGTATCTGCAGTGAAAAACTATTCGCTCATACAATAATAGTTACCAAAAGACCTGGTAAATCAAATAAGCCATTAATAGGCGAACTTATATAGATATTTTTAATAGATAAGAAGATGATTAATAATTTACAATGAGGCTCGCTTTTATAGGCTTGAGCGTGTATAGTGAAGGGTTACACCCTTTCACTTAATAATTAATAACTTTAATTAACATACATATAATATTCATAGCATTGCCACTCTCTTAGAAAGGCTTTGTCCTCAAAGCCTTATAATTTTGTCGCATTGTTCTTTGCGATGTCATGGCTGATGAAACATGTCGATACGAACTGCTAAGTGTAGAGCATAACTTCCGATACATCGACGGATCAATCCATCCCAAATTGATTTGTTGTGGACTGATGGGATTCCCTACTGTGTCGTCAGGAGATTTGATCACATTAGTACCATTATCTTTCGACATTTCCCACTTTTTCAAATATCGGTTTTTATGGTTGGGGTGTCGATAAGGAACTTTCACGATGTCATTTTCGTTTACGAATGTCGCCTTTAGAGCATTGATCTAAGTTGGAAGTTGTATTTTCGTCTCTTGAGGATTTAAGTTTTTGTTCTGTATCTTTTCCAACTTGTTTTCTAACTGCCTATTATCATTTTGAAACTTCTTAATCAATTCGACTTGCGATTTTCTGTCATCTTCAGATGTCTTAAGTTGTTCCTTAAGATCTTCATTATGACTTCTGATACAACTATTTTCTTCCTGCTTGTCTAGAAGTTTTCCTTCAATGTCGTCCATAGATTGTTCTATCTTCCGACTATTTTTCAACTTCTTAATTTTTGTGACTAGTATCTTGTTATGATTTCTTAGTCTAAAAATTTCTTCAGCATTGTTAGATAATGCTTTATTACTCTTCACGATCTCTGACTTATGTGTCTTTTTAGAGTCGTCATTTTGTTGTTGAAGAACTTTTATCTGTTGTCGACACTGGCCGACCTCTGATTCTTGACTTTCTAATTTATGTCGTAACTGTATTAGTTCTTCATCTTTGTCGCTAACGATTTTGTTCAAGCGTATTATTTCTGCTTCGTAATTATTTATTTCCTTCTTTATATCTTGATTTTTCAATCTCTGATTGAAATCACTTTCATCTTTTAATTCCTTGATTTGCGCACATAATTTTTCTATGTGATTTTTCTGGTTGGACATTGTTTGTTCATTGAACCGTTCTTGTATCTTATGTAGTTCAATCTTTATTTCTGATTGTGTATTAATGTCTCGTAATTCTTCATTGTCTTTTCGATAGCGATTTAACTTGGCTTCTAATTTCTCTCGCAAATCGGCTTCCATGGTTTCTGTCTTCTTCGACGGTGGAATGATCTTCTTTGATTCCTTTGATGAGTCTTTCTTAAACTTGGTCGTCTTCCTTTGACTTGACTTATCCAACGATGGATAGTCTCTGCTAGATCTTCACTTCTTGTTTTTTTTCTTTGATTTGTCTTCTTTGTTTTTTTCTTGATTTTGTCTTCTTAATACTTCTTATCTCTCTTTTTTTTTTTTCAAAAATAATTATTATAAAATAATAATAATAATAATAATAATTATTTTACTCTAACCTTGTTGACTTTGTAATTTTTGCTAGTAAAAGGAAGGTTTATAAATAACTTTTTAAAACCCTTTTCCTTAAAGTATTTCTTTATATATATATATAATATCTTATATCCCTTATATCTCCTTTTTCTAAATATAGTGCTAAACACTTTTTCAATTTTTTTATAAAAGTATATTTTCTTAAAATTCTTATAGTCCACGAATATCATATATAATAATGTATTATTATATATTTTTTTGTTCTAATATTATAACAATAACTATATTATTATAATATTTTTTTGTTTTTGGTTGCAGGTTTTAGGGTTGGTGTGGATGGATGGCGTGGAGGAGTGGGGAGGTGCAGCAATGAGCACCGTGGAAGGCGTGGGGAGAGGGCGCAGCAAGAGGGCAGAGGATGCAGCAGGAGAGCAGACGAGAGTGGAGCGACCGAGCAGTTTTGGGTAAGAGTCGAGCGCGGGGGAGGCTGCAGGAGGGTGGATGCAGCGAGGTGTAGAGTGGGGGAGTGTGCGGATGCAACGTGGGGTAAGGAGACGGCTGTGAATGCATAGGGGGAGAGGGAATGAATGGACTGGAATGGGGAAACAGATTCGAGGTGGCGTGGGTTTTGGGAGTAAGTGGACGTGGAGAAGCGTAGGTGTAATGGATAGAACGGAAGAAGCGTGGAGATGGTGGATGCAGGCGCGAGGTGGAAGGAATATGGAGTGGGGGGAAGATGGAGGGATGTGAAGTGATGCGAGGGTGTAAATGGTGGTTGTGGCCAAGGGCCTCTGTTGATTAAAAATCGTGATCCAAAGAAACTTTGGGGAAGTGGCCAGTAGCCGGAATCAGGGAGGGCCGAAAGGCTCTGATACCAAATGCAGCGAAAAACTATTCGCTCATACAATAATAGTTACCAAAAGACCTGGTAAATCAAATAAGCCATTAATAGGAGAACTTATATAGATATTTTTAATAGATAAGAAGATGATTAATAATTTACAATGAGGCTCGCTTTTATAGGCTTGAGCGTGTATAGTGAAGGGTTACACCCTTTCACTTAATAATTAATAACTTTAATTAACATACATATAATATTCATAGCAGTATCGGTTGATGTGGGATACATCAATGCCCTCGTTCTGATGGATCTATTCCTGTCGACATCAAATCATCATCTAGGACATGGATCTAGAAACCCGAGAGTACCTTGGATCTTGCAGTCATCAGTGGCAAGTTTCCTCGCAAATGACAGTGGGTATACATCAATGACCCCTGATTATTTGATTCTACAAGTGTTCGATTTCAGAACATCTATTCACACTTGTTAGTTTGTACTCAGTACCTTAGAGTCCATCATCATTATCGGTGGGCCTCTTCGCATATTTTAACGGTATACATCAATAACCGGTAATCAGATGGTGTTTTATTATGCTCGACATCAGATCACTTATTTGCATGATATAAACTCATACTATCATCGATTTGTATTGAAGACCTTGGGAAGAACAGTTGTATCACTCATCGATGCACTGCCCGAGCTGCGCAAGATTAGACTGCCATGTCAAAAGTTTAATAAAGACTTTGTTCTTGCACTCATCAAAGTGCATGTTTACATTTCAGAAAAATTTGCTTTTGACATGGATCCACTGTGTATTGTGTGATGCACCTGCAACAATTACTTAATAAAAATATGCGAAATAGCAGAAATGACAGAACTCAGAATCACTTTTATATTGATCACAAGCCACTTCAAGGGGGCAACCTCCTATGAGAAAGCTCAATACAAATAACTTCACGGTGCCTTCATAGGTCTCAACACACACTTATATACTAATTCTAGGTGCCAATACTATGGGTCGAAACCATGGGCCGTTACAAACTATTGATCAACAAATACTACGGGACGACTTACAAAGCATATGCGTCCAACAACAACATACTAACAAAGTAAAGACATGGGTTCCTAACATCCCCTCCCCCTTAAAAAAAGCTTTGTCCTCAAAGCTTTAGATGTGGAAATTGTTGTTGAATCTGAAGGAGTGGTTCCCATGTAGCATCCTCTGGTTGCATTCCGTGCCACTGAATTAAGACCTCTGTGATAGAGCGACAGCGAAGCTGACGCGTGCGCCGATTGAGGATGGCCTCTGGCTCCAAAAGGATGGATCCTTCATTATCCAGTTCGGGTAAAATCGTTTGGCCGCTGATGTTGGTGCCAAGAACTTTCTTCAGACAAGAGACATGAAAGACTGGATGAATGCGGGAAGAAGGAGGAAGTTCCAATTTATAAGCAACGGACCCAATCTTCTGAAGAATCCGATATGGCCCATAGAACTTTGGAGCGAGCTTATGACGCCCTTTGAGTTTCAAGGAGGATTGTTTGTATGGCTGGAGATGAAGAAAAACCATATCGCCGACTTGAAAAGTGCGCTCCGAACGGTGTTGATCAGCTTGTTGCTTCATGCGATTTCTTGCCATATGAAGATTGTCCCGCAAAATGCAAAGAATCTGATCGCGGTTGCGAAGGATCGTGTCAACTTCCTGAACTGGTGAACTGGTGGGGGTGTATGGAAGAAGAGCTGGAGGTGCCTGACCATAGACTGCTTCATATGGGGTCATTTTAGAGGCAGTGTGGTAAGAGGTATTGTACCACCATTCAGCGAGAGGGAGCCACTTTGCCCACTGATGTTGTTGTTCCGAGGTGAAGCAACGAAGATAAGTTTCCAAGCATTTATTGACAATTTCAGTCTGACCATCTGTTTGTGGGTGATATCCTGAACTCATCTTCAGTTTGGTGCCAGTGTGGCGAAATAGTTCTGTCCAAAAATGACTGGTGAAAGTCGCATCACGATCCAAGACAATGGAAGAAGGGATGCCATGCAGACGAAAGATCTGGTCCATAAAAATTTGAGCGACGGAGGAGGCTATATAGGGATGGCTGAGAGCACAAAAATGACTATATTTGGAGAGGCGATCAACCACAACGAGAATCACTGTCTCCCGCCAGATTTAGGGAGCCCTTCAATGAAATCCATAGAAATATCTGTCCAAATCCGTGTAGGTATGGGCAAGGGTTCAAGCAATCCTGGAAGGAGTGTTGTTTCACTCTTATTGCGCTGGAAGGTATCACATTGGGCCACCATCTGTTGAATTGTCCTTTTCATGCCCTGCCAAAAGAATTTACGTCGTGCTCGTTCATATGTTTTGAGGAACCCAGAGTGCCCGGCCGATGGAGAAGCATGGAGTTCATAGAAGACAGCCTGTTGAAGATCTGTGCTCTGGGGAAGCACCAGACGACCCTTGTATCGCAGAGAAGCACCATCCCAAGAGTAATGTGGTACAGCAGAAGGGTTGTTGGTCAAGCGTTGGATGATCTAGGATAAGGAAGAGTCATTGAGATAACCCTGTTGAACAGATTGCAACCAATTTGGAACCGGCATAGAAATAGCTAAAAGAGAACCTTGGGCATCAAATGTGCGAGAAAGAGCATCTGCCACAATATTGTCTTTACCCTTCTTGTAAGTGATCTCATAGTCATAACCCATGAGTTTGCTAACCCATTTATGTTGTGCCGGGGAGGAGACACGCTGGTCCAAGAAATATTTCAGACTCTGGTGATCAGTCTTGATGCAGAAATGATTCCCTAATAGGTATGGACGCCATTTCTGTACTGCATGCAAAATAGCCATCATTTCCTTCTCATAGGTAGAGGCAGCTAAATTCTTACCTGAAAGGGCTTTGCTGGTGAACACAATGGGGTGTTCATCTTGAAGGAGAAAAGCACCAAGTCCATTGCCGCAAGCATCACTCTCAATAGTGAAGGGCTTGGAAAAATCGGGCATAGCTAGCACAGGTGTAGTACACATAGCTTGTTTTAGTTTGTCAAATGCACACTGAGCAGCAGGTGTCCATGTAAAAGCATCCTTTTTCAATAGAGCAGTTAATGGAGCTGCAATCTTCCCATAATCCTTGACAAACTTGCGGTAGTAGCCAGTCAACCCCAAAAAACCATGAAGGCTCTTGAGTGTCTGAGGATGTGGCCAATTGTTCATGGCATCGATTTTGGCAGGATCCACGCGAACCCCTTGTGCTGAGATAATGTGCCCGAGATACTCAACTTCCTTTTGTCCAAAAACACATTTAGACTGCTTGGCATGGAGATGATGGTCAGAGAAAAGTTGCATGACAAGATCCAGATGCTGGAGATGTTCATCCCATGTTTTACTGTAGATGAGGATATCATCAAAGAATACCAGAATGAATTTCCGCAAGTAGGGTCGAAATATTTTATTCATTAAGGCCTGGAATGTGGAAGGAGCATTAGTGAGGCCAAAGGGCATGACCAAAAACTCATAATGACCATCATGTGTGCGGAAAGCTGTTTTAGGAATATCATCCTCATGAACCCGAATTTGATGATACCCAGAACGAAGATCCAACTTGGAGAAAAAGTGAGCCCCATGGAGCTCATCAAGAAGCTCATCAACAACAGGAATTGGAAACTTATCCTTGATGGTGAGGTGATTAAGTGCTTGGAATTCAATGCAGAGGCGCCATGACCCATCTTTTTTGCGGACAAGAATAACTGGAGAAGAAAAGGAACTAGTGCTTGGGCGAATAATACCTTGCTTCAATAAGTCCCGAACGAGCATTTCAATCTCCGTTTTTTGGTGAAATGGGTAGCGATAGGGCCTGATGTTGGGAGGAACGCTGCCAGGAAGGAGCTGAATACGATGGTCTTCTGGCCTGGAAGGTGGTAATCCCACTGGTTCAGCAAAGACACCTGTATATCGATCCAGAATTTGTTGTAGATCCAAAGGAGTAGTGGAGACCGCTGATGGTTGCATCTGGATGGAATGGATCGGAGCGATGACACCATGTGAATTCTTCTTGAGGAGTTTTTCCATGCGATGTGAACTGATGATGCTGAGAGAACCTGGTTGTAATCCTGTCAATGTGTGTTTGTGTCCATTGAGGGAAAACTGCATCCAAAGTTCGGCAAAATCCCATAAGATAGGGTCGAGTGTGCGTAGCCATTGAGCGCCCAAAACCACATCACATCCGCCTAAGGGCAAGGCTAACATGTCAGAGCGCAAGGTATAATCTCCCATAGAGATACGCACATTTCGACACTTCCCTTTGCAAGGTAAGGTGCCCCCATTGGCAACCATGACTTCAAAGTTGGAGCAAGGATGGATAAAACAATCAGCTTGTTTGGCGATCCGAGGGTCAATGAAATTATGAGTGCTACCAGAATCAATGAGGATTGTAAGAGGAAGCTTCTTGAAGTAACCCCTGACCCGCATTGTTTGGGGGGTGGTGATTCCATCTAAAGCATGGAGAGATATCTCTGGCTGGTCATCCTGAGACGGAGGGTCAATAGGCGGTTCCTGAATGTCGACTGGAGAATCCAGTGCTTCTGGATCTTCGTCACCCATTTCAGAGGCAGGCGGAGACTCCACATCCAGGAGATAGAGCTTTTGCTGAACACATCTATGTCCCCGAGTGAATTTCTCATCACAATTATAGCAAAGCCCCTTTTCTCTGCGTGCTTGCATCTCTGTTTCAGACAAACGCTTGATAGGAGTCGGTCGAGGAGCCTGCGGTATAGGTGGTCGCTGAGAACCCATATTTCGGAAGGGAACAAAAGTGGGCTTGGAGCATTGTTGGGCTGCAAGCTTGTCTTCTGCCAACTTAGCCAACCCTAGTGCTTCCATCATTGTGTTGGGACAGAACATTTTGACCTCAGAGCGGATGGCATCCTTTAGACCACTGATAAAACAACTCCGGTAAAATTCATCAGACAATCCTTCGGTGTGGTTGGCTAGATTCTCAAATTCGGTTTGATACTCTCTCACAGTGCCAGTTTGGCGAAGTTTAGTGAGGGATCCTGTGAAGTCATCAAAAGCACTAGGACCAAATCGTTGCAAAAGGAGCTGGCAAAAGTCTGGCCAGTTGGGATTTGGATGAGCCTTGATGTACCAACGGTACCATTGAAGAGCTTCCTGTTCCAAATGAAAGGATGCCAACGGAACTTTGTTGACATCAAAAGTATTATGCAGACTGAAATACTGTTCTGCACGATAGATCCATCCAGTTGGATCGGTACCATTGAAGCGAGGAAAATCAAGCTTCGGACCACGGAAATTGCTAGAAGAAGAGAACCCATTGTCTGCTGAAGACTCGGACTGCCGTTTGTTGTTCATAGCTGAATGTTCAAGATGGAGACCGAGAAATTTTTCATCCAGATCCTGGAGTTTGGCTTGGATGGCAGCAAGTGCTTCCTCCATGGTTTTTGCTTCTGCACGGGTGACAACCATAACCAGGATTTTATTTTTTTTGTTGACTGGGTAGGAAAACAAAAACAGGAACTACTTCAGTAAGGGAAAATTTGGATTTGGGAAAAACTCAGAAGGGTATTTGGGGTTTGACTAGGTTTTGGACACTGTTGGATAGACAGGGAAGCAAAAATGAGGATTTCAGAAGCGGGGTGAAAGAATGGAAAAATTTGGCAAAGGGGAACAAAGAAGCAGAATTCAGAAAGGAACTTTGTGGTAAAATTTGAAGGTGATTGGGTGAAATCTGAGGAAGTTATGGCAAACCCTAAAAATAGACAAATGTGGGATTTCGGGCTGTAGGAAGGGGAATTGAGGATAGGGTCCTTAGGAATGAAATATGCAGAATGGAATGACAGGGGTTCCCTGAAAATTTCAAGGGAAACAGAGGTAAAACAAGGGAGATATGGAGACAAAACTGGATTTTTTTTTTTTTTTTTCCAGACTGGAGCGGCTACGGCTCGGATATTTTTTTTATTTTTTATAGACTGGAGCGGCTACGTCTCGGAAGGAATCTGGAACAACGCCGAACGGCTGGATCTGGAATGGCTTGCAAAATGGATCTGAAACGGCGCAGCAGTGATCGACAATAGTTCAGCTGAAAGTAGATATGGACCCTAGGTATGTGCGGCTTCCTAACAGTTCAGGGTTTTCACTCGGCCACCAATGCTGTCTGACGTCTTGCGTATTGGGGCAGTACCCCTCACTCCACGGCTCAGGTAAAACTGATAACCGCTTTGCCACAAACGACAGCTCTTGGTTTACCTCACGGGTGGGAACTAGTCAATCAGGTAGGGGTCGTTGCCCTTTTCGCTGGCAGGTCCTCTCAATGGGCCAGCTACTTCGGGGTTCCTGTGGTACTCCTCACAATGAGTTTTAGGGCTTATGCCCAAGTACTTCCCACAGTTAAGCGGATAGGGATTATTCCCAAATCCGAACCTGCAACAGATGCGAAAAAAAAAAAATTGGCAGAAATTTCACCCAGCGAGCCCAAGAAAGTGCTATGATACCAGATGTGATGCACCTGCAACAATTACTTAATAAAAATATGCGAAATAGCAGAAATGACAGAACTCAAAATCACTTTTATATTGATCACAGGCCACTTCGAGGGGGCAACCTCCTATGAGCAAGCTCAATACAAATAACTTCACGGTGCCTTCATAGGTCTCAACACACACTTATATACTAATTCTAGGCGCCAATACTATGGGTCGAAACCATGGGCCGTTACAAACTATGGATCAACAATACTACGGGCGACTTACAAAGCATATGCGCCAACAACAATAACACAAACTATTGATCAACAAATACTACGGGACGACTTACAAAGCATATGCGTCCAACAACAACATACTAACAAAGTAAAGACATGGGTTCCTAACATATTGTTTATGGCCATGCTTGTTTACTGCTGAGCATGGGTATGCCCGCCTCAGGAAGATATTATATATTTGAGAAATTGCTATGTTTTACAGGTGTGATCCTCAATCCTGCACCCGTGAGTTTTCCTTCCCTTATCCTTGCTTTGAACGATAAAGAGTATCAGTATAAAGAGTATCAGTATACCAATTATAAATTTCAGTAATGTATTTCGGCCCTTAGCTCTGATTCGGACCTCACACATTAGGGGGCATCTGTTAACAATCAAACTAACACCCCTAATCATGTGACAGGAGCAACATATGTTTACCATGTACCCGCACCAGGATGTCATGACACAATTTCAATCAGAGATGAATCCTCTCTGAGAAATGCATTAATTGTGCTTAAAATATTCTAAATGGAGCAAAAAGCCTAAAAACTATTGAAAAGTGGGTTTTTCAGTTGAAAATAATAAAAAATAAAGAAAATAAACAATCCCACATGGAGAAAAAAGGCTTAAATCGCATTTCCCAATGCTATATAAGAAAGGCATGTGAGGCATGGTAAAGGGAGATCAGAAAAGAAAAGGCATGCTGAGGAGATTCTGAAGGGAGAAAAGAGCTCCAATTCTTCAAGAGAAAGGGTGAAGGAAGGAGAACTTATGGCAAGGGAGGAGGCACTCACACCAGGATTCCTGGTAATCATGTATCTTCTCCATTGTTTTAGCATGAATTGATTCAAGTTTCTGCCATTATAATGTTTAGATGTTGTTTGTATTGTGTAATTTAAACTTTTAAATGGCTGTAGATATTAAATTTGCTTATCTTAATTGATGAATGAATCTAGATTTTAAGGTAACTTGTGATAATCTGTTCATCTCTAACGTAGAGACTCACCATCTCTTAGCAAAATAGTAGAGCTAGTATAGACAAGTCCCTGCACTAAATACTGTTATCAGAATGCTATGCCATTCATAGAGGCATTCAGATATTATTACTTCTCCTCTGAAGGGACGTATATCAGAATGAGTGGAGGAACTGGACCCCCGTATCTATTGCCTCGGTATGCCACTGACTACGTCGTGCATAAAGAAGCCGCGAGGCAACTTTTCATCGATGGAGTTAGTAGGGTGCTCCATGAAAAGAAGAAGGTTTATTACCCGCCAATGTCGTTTACTATTGGAGCATACCAGCTTCCCAAGGAAAAGGATGGTGTATATTTTGCTCAAGACTTAGAAGTATTCCATTTTGGAACAAATATTTTCAGGAGGCATGATCACGAAGGTAAAATTGCTTCCCACTATGCTTCCTGTTGGGTCACTTTTGATTACGCGCATTTTTTGGACAAAGATGAAGAATTCTTTCGAAGCGCGAAGAACATGACCTAGTTAGGCAAATGCTATCACCCCAAGAGCGGAGCCAGTTCCAATTCCAAGGCTAGCACTGCCAGGGAAACTGAAGAAAGGAAAAAGGAAGAGGCAGCAAGGCTTCAGAAAGAAGAGGCATAAAAGATGCAAAGAGAAGAGGCAGAAAAACAGCGTCAGGATGCAGAGACTTCCAAAATTCAGCAGGAGCAAGCTCAGAGGAAACAAAAGGAAGAATTAGACAAGCTTCAGAAGGAACAAGCTGAGAAAATTCAGAAAGAGGAAGATGATAGACTGCAGAAGGAAGAAGCCAAAAGAATAAGAAGAGAAGAGGCTGAAAGGTTACAGGAAATGAAGGAGAGAGCATAAAAGGAAGCAACTGAACTACAGAGGCAAAAGGAAGAAGAAGAAAATTCCAAGGAAGTTGTGAAATAAGGGATCCCAAGAACACAAGATATGGACATAGATGTATCAAAGACAAATCCGCTAGAGGTAATCATCGAAGGACAAGTCCCACCTCAAGAACTCACTCTCACCTCGTTCACCCCTTCAAAGAAACACACAGTGGCGAAATTGGATTCAATCTTTTTTTACTCGAAAAAGAAGGCTGTCATAAGCAAGCTGGAAAAGAGAATGAAATGTCCAATCTACCAAGATGTCGTCACAATAACAGAAATCCCGATTTTCGAGGGCACTAACAAGGACCCTCAGTTCGCAGCAGCAGCCAATGTAGCTACAGCACAGGCAAGTGCCAACAATGTTAACCAGCTGATAGAAGACGTGAAAAAGGGGAAGAAAAATATCTTCAAGGTAAAAGACAATTTGATGAAGGAAGTACAGCAAGGTTTGGAGCTGAAGAGGAAGCATAACGCCCTCCTATCCGAACAGGAAAGGATAGCAGAAGAGAGCCAAAAGTTTGAAACTG
This sequence comes from Larix kaempferi, assembly GCA_027924585.1. Taxonomy (NCBI): domain Eukaryota; kingdom Viridiplantae; phylum Streptophyta; class Pinopsida; order Pinales; family Pinaceae; genus Larix; species Larix kaempferi. The sequence goes on from BSBM01001005.1 coordinate 32,105,579, forward strand.
AAAGAGATGCACTGAATGTGCAATTAGTAATAACAGAAGGTGAGAAAAAGGAGTTAGAAGCTCACATCAAAGAATTATAAAAGAACGAGGCTAACAGTAGACAACAGGCTGGGCATTACAAGCATCATTTTGAAAGGTTGGTAGAAGAAAAGGAGTTTCTGGTAGAGCAACTGAAAGTTGCAGATGAGAAGAAGCGAGACTTAACTCCTTTCCATGAGAAGGCATGTGACACACATAAGAAAATTCACCAATCGCAATAACTTATCACATAAGAAGTATGCAAGATGAAGGCAATGACTTCAAGGATGAAAGAAATCAATGTCGAGGTTCTGAGACTCAGGAGAAAGTGTGTGCGCACCATGGAGGAAATCAAGAAACAAATTGAATGGAGAGAAGGGAAATCGGGATTTTCGGGGAACCTACCTCTCAAGTCCTTGGCCGATTTTCAGCTGGATTCGGGTCTCATCGAGTTCAATAGAGGTTGTGGTATAAAAATAAACTTTGGAATCCAGAAAACAAATGGGCAGTGAGCCGACTTCTATCAGAAAATCCGGGAAACCCACGAGAAATGCCAGATGGTTTTCCCTCAGATCATGGAATATTTCCCTATCCGAGACCAGCGCTTTTCAGAACTACAGGGCGAGCTGGACATAGACATATCCTACATAAATAAGATAGACGTCCTAACAGTGGAATACCTCCATCGGTTCATCGGGAAAGCCTCTATTCATGCCTACGTTTTAGAAGACATCTCTCAGGCAACAATAGAGGGAGTAAAAGGTATTGAAGCAGAGTTGTATAAACATGAAATCTCCCTAAATATGGTGACCCCTGCATGCAGCAACATTATTGTGAGAGAAACGAGCATGTGGACCAGTTACATAGATGAGGTGGAAAAAACAGTTGAGGCGGAAAAGCCAGCTGGAAGTTGATTTATTGTATAAACATTAAAAAATAGCTGAAAACTAATTTTGTATTATGTAGACACTAAAAGACAAATTTTTGAGATTCCCTAGGGTTAGGGTATGTGAAGAGACACTAGAGACAATTTTGTAAAGTTATAAATAGAAGAATAAAATAGAAGGAAAGGACTTTTGGTAGGATAAAGGATTGGACTGTTTTGTACGAGAACTACTTTTCTGCATTAATAAAGAAGGATCTATTTTCCTGGGAAAAGCTAGCACAACGATTTTGCTTGGGATATGTGGAATGTTATGTGGAATTATTTCCTCTTCATTCATATGCATACTGTGAGATTGTTCCTAACCGTCTTGAATTAATTCTTGGTTGTGAATGTTCTTATTTCCTGTGAAAACATTTATGTGTTATATGAGTAATGGAATGGTTTAATTACATCAGAGTTATCTTTGATATCTTTTATGTTCTGCTGTAAATGTGCTTATAATATTGAAACAACTATCTGTGAGATTCTTAGGGATATTTCCAATTTATTGCTCATATTTCAAATTTGCTCCCTGCAGGGATAGATTAGATAGTTTTAGATTAGATTTGTTTTGGTTACATGCATTTAGATAGAGCACTTGCATCTCATCTTTAAACATAAAATACATAAAGGGTGGATCTGACCACAACCGGTGAAAACAAATATTTAAATCACATACGGTAACCGGGCCATTAACCGGACAGATTCCCCACACCAAACGATGAGCGATCTAATTGGGCTTGCTTACCGGGGAGAATCCCTAAGTGTTGTTGCTGCTAATTTCGGGGCATCAACACTTCCTTATATGATTCTTCATACTGATCATGCATGATGTATCCTTGTACATACATATTCAAACTAGATGTAACTTCTAGATATACTTCTTCACACTGGCATCCATGTCCTTCAACATCTTGCGCATATACTTCTTCAAAGTGGCTTCCATATACTTATTTAAGCTGGCATAGGAATGTTGTATCCACTTTAACAACGGTTGACATCAATGAATCAAACTAAACCAATTGAAATCCTCTTTGACATTAGTTCACATCAATTACAACCAAATTTCAACAATCTCCCCCTTTGGCATTTACGTCAACACCTTATGAAGCTGTGTATGATCTTCTTTGAACTGTATCCTTCATCTGTACTTGTCGCAGTGCTCCCCTGAGTGCTTTTGGATTTTATTGTTGCGCTTTATGTTGTCAGTACTTCTTCTCCTTTCTGCTACTTCTACGCATACCATATGTACAGTCATCTTCATGCCATTTCTTCAAGTGATCTATTTCACGCGATTTCATGTCTGCTGCATAATGATCTACTTCACACTCTTTCACATCTATTGTTGTTTATGAAATTACCTCTATGTTGATGTATAACCAGCTTCATGCATTACTCCCAGCTGTTCTGTCAACTTCATGCATTTCTCCCCCTTTGACATCAATGGAAAAGAGGTTCCATTACTTGCGCAATGTAGTTTCTCCTTTTGTTTTATTTTTGCTCCGACCTCTACCTCAACTGTTTTCAGGGATGATTCACCATGTCTTCATGATTTATTTCTTTGTTTCAATTCTGTAGTGATATCCCTTCATAATTATCTTTTATTGCTTTCCTGATACAGGTGTTACATTACTCCTTCATCTTGATCTCATGTTCCTTTCACAAAAATTCACTATTCTTTGAGAAGTGATTCATCCAGACTTCCTTTCATGCGAACTATGCATTGCTAACACCTTTTCCTGGTTCCAATTTGTCTTTTCATTTTCTTCCTTTCTGCGCCTGAATGCTTCATCTGTCGTATTTACTGCGTTGTCACCTTGCCTTGTAAGACTTATTGTTTTCGCATCTCTTTCCATGATAACCAAATATTTGGCACGTTTGTCCGCCAAATCAACATTAAAGCAGATATACTTAGTTTGTGTGAGAGACATTGTGTGTCATCATCGTACTTGAGATTTTGGGGAAACATCATTTCGTTGTATGACCAAATGAATTAAATTTTTTATTTTCGTACATCTTTTCATCACCTATTAAATTCGACATTCAATTTCTGCGACTCCACCAACTTATTTGAATTGCATGATATTAAAAGCATATCTCATCAAATTAATTTCATGTGCGTGAACACCTGATTTTAGATGAATTGTCCTTACTTCGGCCTCAACAAGCTGAACCATCATCTTCTGCAACTCTGCAACTTTTTCCTGTGCTTCTTTTTTCAGACTGTACAACACTGGTGCCAGTGGATTTGGAACTTCGTCTTGCGCACCCTCTAGATTCAGTAATTGACCTCAAGTTGTGGTTGTAGAATTCTTTATCATGTTTCAATTTTTCCACCCTTATTCGTTTCTTGTATATGCCGGTTTTGGCCTTGGCATGGAGTCTTGACTCATGAAATTTTGTAAACATATTTGGATATAATGAAAAAGTTCCATTTTGCGCATTCTCATGTCTATCTTTCAGCAATGTTTGTTTCTTCATGCAACAATTTTCTTTTTGCATCTGCACTGTTGAATTCAAACAATTACTCTGTTCTATATCGTGTCAAGATAACAACTTAATATATGCATGTATTTGAATTTTCCTTTTCTGCGACATTACCAACTTAACACATAACCTTGTGCAACCACAATGAATACTGTGACAGACACTTTCTAACCACACACCTAACTACCATACCCCTTGAATTCCTTAAGATGCATCATGTTGAACTCAAGGGTCTCACTTAATCCTTATGGAATTATCCAGAGAGGCAACAATTGCTTGCTGCATTAGATGCACTTGGATTACATGTATCTTCAGTATACTTCGGAGGATATTTCCTTACCCAATCCTGGTCGTGCACACTTCTATTTTGGTTATGCACCGTAGAGTTTTCACTGCAGTCATTTTGAATGCGATTTCCTTTGTGCAATAAATTTTCATCTGGTTAGTTCACTACTCTTTGATAATGCATAGCCTTATGTCCAAAACCATCACATGCATAGATCTCATAGTTGTTAATTTTTTAGCATTAATTCAACATACGCTAGGATCTTTACTGAGAGAATAACATGTACAACATATCAAGCATATGAATCACAACAAGCAATCATATGAGACAATAGACACACAGAGTTTCCTTGGGGAAAACCAAGAAGGTGAAAAACCCCAATAGCTTCCTAAGAGATAGATAGAGAAATGATACAAAACCCAAGCATAAGAGATAGTCTCCTAGCAACATCTTCTCCTCCTCCACTAGTGCACCACTCTCCAATGAGTGTATAAGTGAATAAGTGAATGATCAAATAGAGTGCCTCCTGCACTCTATTTATACATGACTTGACTTGCCTAATAACCTTACTAGGTCGGCCTCAACTTAATCACATAACATAATGCTGACAGGGTTGACCCCCAATAGGGTGGTCTAATAACACTTTAACACACATGACTTATATAGGGCCGACCCCATCAAGGTGGTCTAATAACCCATCAAGTATAAGTTACGACACTTACAATGTAAATGATGACACTTCTGTATAGAAGAATAATAACATCTCTATAGGAATACAATATACATATGTGAAATACATTCCGAAGTTACAAATACATCAACACTCCCTCTTAACTAGGAAGGTATTTCTCGACACAGATCTTCTAGCACAAGTCTTCTTCTTTGGATCATCATCACTGTATCATCATCATTGAATCATCATCATCGTCATTGCTTCTGCTATCTCAATCAATCTCAAATCTAATCGTCATAGGAAGTTCTACATTGCCAGCCCTTTTTCATGCTGGATGTATCACATCTACAGAGCCAGCCCTTTTTCATGCTGGATGTATCACATCTACAGAGCCTGTTGGGTATGTTATATCTCTTCACATGGTCGCTGCGTGTACAACACGATCCCTACGGCACCTTCGATTCGCCTGCGCCGGGCGCGTCCGGAGGGGGGGGTTTAGAGGGGGGGTAGCCCGACAGGGCCCACCCCCTTCGTTTTGGACCGTTAGGTTCCGAAACGACACGGAGGGGGCCGTTAGGCCCCCGGAGTCCGCGCGGAGCGCAAAATTTTTTGGGTTGCTTTTTGCTTTTTCGCGATTTTCGACCCATTGTACTCTATCTAATTCCGGTAAAAGGAATTAGGGTTGTAACCTAATTCGGGTAAACGAATTAGGGTTTTAGATGCTGCAGAATACCATTTATTGTATTGTACATGTAAAATAAACATATAATGAAAAAGGAGCTATGCGGCTCTAAGTTTTGCTGGTTTTTTCCCGGTTAAGGGTTTCCAGGTGAAAATCTCTGTGTAATGTGTGTGCCATTGTGTATTTTCTGTAAATGCTTAAGAATCGATATATGTTTGTACTTCACTGTTAAGGTTTAAAACTTACAGAGCCAACCCTTTTTCATGCTGGATGTAGGCCCACCACTTGTAAGTCTTCATCATCTCTACCAACAAGCCATCAAGTAGGTACACCTCAGGACTGATTATACAGCCTCTGCAAAACCTGCAAGATCTCCTAGGATTGATTACACTGCCTCTGCAAAACCTGTAAGAGCATCTCAGGACTGATTACATGCATCTGCAAAATGTATGTACCCTACTGTCACATCATCATCTTCAGATCACCTCATAGTCCACGGAGCACAACCCAGATGCACATCACACAACACTTACACTCACCGGCATGGGAAGACACACTTCAACCATTCGTGAAAGGCTCAACACTTATATCTACGCCATGGGAAGACACACTTCAACCATGTGAGAATGGCACTGCACTTATATCCATAGCCATGGGAAGACACACTTCAACCATGCTAGGAATGGCACAACACTTATATCGCAGCCATGGGAAGACACACTTCAACCATGCTCAAATGTCCTAGCACTTATATCGCAACCATGGGAAGACAAACTTCAACCATGCTCGAATGGACCCAGCTCTTACATCAACGACCATGGGAAGACACACTTCAACCATGTCAGAATGGCCCCAACCCTTATATCTCAACCATGGGAAGACACACTTCAACCATGCTAGAATGGCTCATGTGCATCTATGTCTCCGGACTCATCACTTTCCCTTGGAAGGAATCTTGATCTGAAGTACACCAAGTCTCTTTCTGAAGTACTCAAACTTCACCCTGGCCAGTGGCTTGGTCAACACATCGGCTATCTGCTTGTCCGTCGCAACATACAGGAGCTTCACTGCTCCTCTCTGCACCATATCCCTGATATAGTGATATTTGATCTCAATGTGCTTCGACCTGTCATGGAACACCGAGTTCTCAAACAGCTTCACACAACTCTGGTTGTCACAAAAGATACCAGTAGCACCCAACGGGAGATCAAATAAATCAGACAATAGCTTCCTCAGCCATACTGCCTCACAACTAGCCGAACAAGCTGCAACATACTTTGCTTCGGATGTACTCAGTTCTACGCAGGACTGCTTCTTGCTAAACCAAGAGATCACACCTGATCCCATACTGAAGCAGCACCCAGAAGTGCTCTTCCTATCTGTAGCACTACCCACCCAGTCCGAATCAACATAACCCTGCAGGTTAAACTTTTGATTCGCGTCATACTTGAGCCCACAATGAACTGTACCCTTCAGGTACCTCAGAATATGCTTTACAGCAACCAGGTGAACACTTCTTGGATCCGTCAGGAACTGGCTCAATGTGTTCACCGCAAAGAAAATCTGGTCTAGTGTTCGTCAGGTACATCAAGGACCCAATCATCTGACGATACACCGTGACATCAACCGGATCAGACGAAGCATCACACAGAAGCTTCAGGTTCGATGCCATAGGTGTGGCCATGGCCTTGTAGTCCATCATCCCTAACCGCTTCAGGATCTCTACTGCATACTTCCCTTGTCCAAGGAAGATCCCATCTGCACTCTGCCACACCTCCATGCCTATAAAATAGTGCATCATCCCCAATTCCTTCATATCGAACTCGGCAACAAGCTTCATCTTCATGTCGGAAATCAATCTATCCTCTCCTGTTACAAACAAGTCATCCACATACAATAAGAGTATCATAGGATTTCCTTCCTCAACCTTGTAGTAAAGGTTGGAATCCGCTTTACTCTTGGTAAAGCCCAAACTGGATAGAAAGTTGTCTATCCTACCATACCAAGTCCTAGGATCTTGCTTCAAGCCATACAAGGCTTTCTTCAACCTGCACACATATGACTTCCTATCACGTGTCTTAAAACCAAGTGGCTGCTCCACATACACTTCCTCCTCGACTACACCATTCAAGAAAGTTGTCTTGACATCCATCTGGTGTATCTTCCATTTCACCACTGCAGCCAGAGAAAGTATTGTTCTGATGGAAATTTATCTGGCTACAAGAGCAAAAGCCTCTTCATAGTCTATTCTCACTTTCTGGGAGAAGCCACGAGCTATAAATCTCGCTTTGTATTTCTATATGCTACCAACTGCAGCATGCTTGATCTTATAGATCCACTTGGAAGTCACAACAGACTTCCCTTCATGTCTTGGGACCACATCCCAAATATCATTCTTCATGATCGACTAGTACTCTTCGATCATTACTTCATCCCGGATCCTGGGAACTTCAGATTCCTCAATAGATAGCTTTGTTGCTGGAGTAAATGTTGTAGTCCTTCTTTTGTAGGTGATGGTATACAATATTTCCTACAAGACAAGTTAAATTGCATGATTAGAAACATCTCATGGTTTTCAGAACAAATTCTTACTCATAAAGAAATATGTCATACAGTCATGCAATTATTTTAGCCAATGCTTCAATACAACATTTATCCATATCCTGTAACTTTCTAGATGCCTTCCAATCTCTACCAGAACATTGTTAAGAGTGTGCACAACTCCCAACATGTCAGCAAAGAGGTTGCATTCTAGATAAGTAGCAGTGGAATGTTGTATAGTGCCATAGGCCACTTACCCATTACACGCATATTTGTAGTATACTGTTCATTAATGCAATTATTCTAATATGCATAATACACAACCTAAGTCTAGGAACATAAGTATATACATCTTTGAACAATATTATTTAAACAATCAAATATACAAGAAATGACAATTCAAATACTTGTCTTTGTTTGTTTGTTGGGTGGACTCCCTCTCAATATTTGTTTCCTTATAGGAACTACTGGAGTGTGCTCCCTCTTGATATTTGCTTCCTAGATTACCTGTCCTTGAACTTATATCCATCCTCGATCACTATGCATGCTTACTAGTATCATCATTGTGTTACCCTCGAGATCTCATACATAATAATACATTCATTAATATAATCTCAATACTATCAAAACACAATAATCTTAAACATGTATAGTCATGATCATTTCAAACACAGATAATAAGCATTAGTATTCAAGGTTTATATAGGACTTTTTCTGGTTAGTCATATCATTTATCAAAGTGAGGAACATAATATGCATAAACCCTAGATTACTCAAACTTATAACTTCATGAATAATCATTATCAATCAAAAGTATGAGATCCTTACATAGGGTAGGATTCTAACTTGATATAGGAAAAACATACCTGGTCATCATATTTGCTAGTTATATCTAGCAATGTTTTCTTGTTCTCTTCAATGACCTGCATAACTCATAAGTTAACCATTGTAGAACCAAATTATACATACCTCTATGTGATCCATGACTATGGATGAGTCTTTATCTTCATGTCACCATGGTCTTGATCTAGGACTTGATTTGTACCTTCATGTTAGTGGATAACATTCTCCTCCTACAACACCACAGTGCATTAGTACAATCATAATACAATCATAAGTGTCATAACCCTAATCAATGAATGTCTTCTATCATGCATTCATACTTTTACTAGGGTGATAAGACAAGTCTAAAATTAGACAAGATTGTTACTAAACTCAATAACATGAAGACAATCATATTATAAACTTAATCATGAATAGATTTCAAAACATACATGTAAGTCATACCTGTCGGATTGCTTGTAGTAGTTGATGTTGTTGTTCCTTTTGTTCTTAGGACAATCTGAGGAAAAGTGTCCTCTCCTTGGTATGTGCTGTGAGAGCTTGATCTTCATTCCCCATATTTTCTTCTCGAGCTATAATCCGAGCTTCTTCATAGCTTACTGAAAGAGATAAGTTTCTTCCTAGCACAAATTCCTTGGATGAAGGAATCCCATTACCTAGGAAAGCCATTAAGAGTGGTCATTACCACTTCTCCATTCTCTACATCTTCAAGTTGTTCTTTTATCTGGGAGACCCTTGAAGAGTAAGACTGCATGGTCTCCACATTCTGGATCTGGATGTTCTTTAGTTTATTCCTCAATGTCATCTTCCGATTTATGTTCTTCCCTTCAAATAGCTTGGTCATGGAATCAAACATCTCCTTAGGTGTCCTTAGGGAAGACACATAGGGTATGAGATAGTCCTTAATAGAATCAGCAATGATTCTCTTGGATTTGACCAAGTTCTTCTTGTGTGAAGCCTTAGTCTCATCTCCTTCTGGAACTAGAACCTCTTTACTTGTGTAAGTGTCCAACTCATTCTCTTATAGGATTAATCCAATCCTATACTTCCATGCTCAGAAGTTATCATCCCTTTCAAGCTTACCCTCAAGCTTGGTGTGGTGAGACATCTTAAGAAGTACTTCAAATGGAAATAGAAAAGTTATTAGGTCTTACCACTTGATTTGCTGAAAACTGGATCTGGAGCTGGATTAGGGTTTGTTAGAGAAACCCTAAAAATTCAAACTTTGAATTTCAAACTTCTGAAAGGATAGAAAGATGCGCCTTGATGAGCTGATCAAGATGGTATACTCATAATTTGAAAACTGCAAAGTTTCACCCCTCAAATTTGCTTTTCAAACTTCTGGATTCACTAGGGAGGACCCTGAATTAGGGTTTGATTTTACCGGAGCTTCACCCATCCAAAAATTTCTATCTTGGTCTCTAAACTTCAATTTTTTAGAGGAGTTTCCAGCCATGGTCTTAGATTTCAGAATTTCCAACTTTTGCAGAAACCCTAATTTTCAGCTTCACTAGACATAACTCCAAACTAGGGTTTGATTTTCTCGGAGCTTCACCCAACCAAAAAGTTCGATCCAAATCTCTAAACTTCAATTTTGCCAAGGATCTTCCAGCCAAGGTCTCATATTTCAGAAATTCCACTTTTTGTGGAAACCCTAATTTTTAGGTCAAAATATGAAAATGCTCAGAATTGAATTCTGTTTCAACAGAAAGATGTGCCTTGCTAAGGAGAGTCAATCTAGCCTCCTTCCTTTCAATATATATGGAGAGAAACCAAAAAAACAAGAAGACCTAGCTTCCGCAACTGCACAATGTCTTCTTCTTAGGTTAGCTCTGATACCATGTTAATTTTTTAGCATTAATTCAACATACTCTAGGATCTTACTGAGAGAATAACATGTACAACATATCAAGCATATCAATCACAACAAGAAATCATATGAGACAATAGACACATAGAGTTTCCTTGAGGAAAACTAAGAAGGTGAAAAACCCCAATAACTTCCTTAGAGATAGATAGAGCAATGACACAAAACCGAAGCATAAGAGATAGTCTCTTAGAAGCATCTTCTCCTCCTCCACTAGTGTGCCACTCTCCAATGAGTGTATAAGTCACTACTACATATGGCTCAAAAGTCCCATGAAAGTTTGCCACGAAACAGTTAAAATCTATGTTTTTGTGGAAAAACAGTTTAAATTTTTGGAAAAAAATGAAAACTCCCCCGACATTCGTCTCTATAGCGACGTCATGGACATTTAGTCGCTATAGAGACAACAGTTCATTGCTATAGCAACGAACTGTCCATACCGTCGCTAGGGCAATGAAAGTAAAAAATAAAATCTTGTTTTTGTTTTCTTTTTTAACAGTCATTGACTTTTTGTTTTTTTGAAATTTGACCGTTGTGCAATTTTGCCGGAACCGCGACCCTCATTGATCTATAAATACATGTTCTTAAGTCATATTTTTAGAATCATTTGCTAGAGTTACAACGATCTTTCTATTGGTTATTTGTTCTACAATTTCAAGAGTCCGGTATTGGTTTGACACATCGAATTTTTTTATCTCATTCGTTTTCCAGGTTAGTTTGACTGCAATGCACTAGTCTTTTTTTTTGTTGCTCCCTTTATGTTCCAATTAGTTCCTCTTCTTCTAGGAGATATTATTTGTATTTTTATTTTTCCTTCAAGGAAAAATGAAAATATTATTCATGAAAAATTAGTTTCATTCTTGAGGTATCATACCCACATAGCATTGTGGTTCTTTATCTAGGTGTTTGTGAACTTTATATTCTAATATCCCTAGGTATGTGAGGCTTGGAAGCTAACATAGTTTTTACGATTTAGGAAGTCGGTTAGGATCTTGGATGGCTAGAGACCTAAGGACTAACCATAACTTCGGGATGGATTTTCCTAAAGGGTGGGTGTATGTAATGTCTACACTTTTATTTACTAACTAAAATAAGTTTCAAAATGGTAGTATATATTCTATCAATTCAATCACAAATGCCAAGGGGTTAACTAGAGAAACTAATCAAACATATGAAATCATTTGATGATGTGATGTTTATGGAAATGTGTTAATTGAAAAAGAGGTTATGTCTATGTAAATATGTTTTTATGTCATTATGCATGATGTTGTTATAATCTTATCCATGGGAGCATGATTGATGCTATGTATGTTTTATTGGATTATTTGACACATGGAGACATGTGTAGTGAGAGAGAGTTGATTCTCCACAATTTCAACAATTGGTTAGGAGCTGTGTATGCAATTCTAGAGAGGTTTGGGATGATATTGTATATAAATGTATTTTAAACTAATTTGTAGATTGATATTTTGTGATAATATTGAGATAATAACACCATGCTCTAATTTAATATCGAGGAGGATATTAGGACTTTGCATTGTTTCATAATTTTAAATGCTTATATGCTTGATGTTTTGGCAAGTTTGTGTATCATGCAAGACAGATGAGACTTTCCCAAATTACTTATTATATGGACATGGACCGATGTAAGAGAAATGGGTAAGGGAAATAGGTCCTTTGGGAGAGAAGGTTGGGTTAGTAAATATAGACTGGTATGAGCATAATCTGTACAACATGATGCAATACCCAAAGTTGGTTACTCAAATACTTGAAACTATTTACACCATGAATTAATAAAAGAATAAGAATGAAATGGGATAAATTAAATATAAGAAGATATAAAAAGGAAATCAAATTGGATTTTATTGAAGAAACGCCCATGTGAGGATAAGGATATATGGTTAGGTGACATCTTAGTTAAAAATATAATTATCATGCAATTAGGGTCCAATATCTATAAGGAGGAGGAAGGATAAGTAGGGTCCAAGACCTACAAGGAGGAGGAAGGAGAAGAGTAGAAGATGAATGAGAAGACGAGGAAGGAAGAGGAAAATGTAATCCTTTTATCTACTTTTTTTTCACTTTTTAATATTATATGCAAAATCCCATCTCCCATATCCAAAAACCAACATCTTTATTGACTCAAGTTCCATATTCAAAAAATCAAACTCCATATCCAAAACCCAATTCACATATTGATTTATATGTAGAAATTACAAAAAAACAGGAGTTGCATGGCAAAAAAGTTACTTGGAAGCCAATATTTTTGAGGATGCTCCATAGATATCCCTTCCCTCATCTTGTTGAGTGCCCCCACAAATTCCTTTCTCCTCCAAGAAGCTACACCCAACAACTTGAAGTTAAAATGAAATGGTTCATTTTTTAGAAATACATAGAGTTTGATGCAATATATCATTTAGTGTCGTATGTTTTTATTTAGCATCATGGTTGAGTTCCCAATCATACGTTCTTATAAGTTGGATTCCATGAGATTGGGTAGGAACCTGAGATAGATAGTTTTTCATTTTCCAGGAGTTGGCCCTAGTGGCCATGGCAATAAATTCTCTACCATACCTATACCCTCTCCTCTGGTGGACTTCATCCCTCGTAGTCTATATCATTTCCTCCTTATCACCTATTTTCCACGAAAAAACTAAACGATCATACTTAGAAAAGAAATTCCCATGAAATAAGATCATAGGTATCCCATGGCATCATTTTAGCCGAACAGTTAGACCCAAAGACACTACTTTGTTGGATACAACTCAATCATCACATTCAATTAGTGAAAAAATACATCACAACACATCCATTGTTGTCAAACCCATCTCAATGGATTACAATAAAATAACTAGTTTAGATATTGAAGATTACGAGGCTTGATTTGGAATACAAAGAGTATTCAATTGGATGCACTTATGGGGAAGTTGATTGTATATGATTAAATTATTATATTTAGGAATCGAATAAAATTAATTATTATAAATATGCATTATCTCTGGGTAGACAATTTGCTTGTAAGGCTCTGAAATAACTACTTTATTTTATTTTGTTCATTGTGAGATGCACTTTATTATAGGCAATAAATTATGATCCATAAACATTATGATTATTGTGTACCTATTATATAAAAACGTTGAAAATATATTTTTTCATCAATATGGTTGTTGGGTTCCAATCTACTGTTGTAAATCAGAGTTTATATTTATGTCAATCCATAATTTGTAAGACTTAGAGGCATATCCCAAATATAGAGATTCAGACCTAGACTTAGCTGAGAATTCAGTTTTCTATGAAATAAATCTAATGGATACTAGAATGTTGTAAATAAGAAACACAAAACTTTCCTTACAGAAGTACCTTCATTTGATTTCTTAATCTAATCAACAATTCATTTATGGAATACTCTGAAACTATTTCTAAAAATGAATCTAAAACTACTTAAGATATGGAAATGAACCTAAAGCTACTTAAATACTGTAAACTTAAGGAATTCAAAAACTCCCTTACAAAAGTGTACTCATTTGAATCCTTCAATATTTCAGCACTTAAATATTTGCATTAACAAAATCATTAAATTAAATTATAACACTAAAAACTCTGTTGTTGAGTGCAGAAATACGTTGAGTTCTTTTACAAGAAGTCAGCTCACAAAGTATTTGGAATTCCTCAACAATTCAAGGTATATTCTAATGAAAAATGAAACTAAAAACCATCTACAGTGATTGATCAATCAAAATAAAAACACTTAACCCTGTTCTAGAGTGAAACCCTACTTGCAGCATGTGAGAAAGAATGTGATTTAAAACGCAGATTGATAATTAAGTTGAATTTTACAGAAACTGAAAAACACATACCAATACGTATCAGTAAGGAAATTAGGTGTGCAGGATCAGTAGAGGGGGTCCTCCACTGCTTCACTCACACACATAGAAGTAATCACGAAGTTCTCAACACTAGAATCGCATGCACAGCATAAGAATGAACAAACACAAAGATATTTGGAATTCAAAGTCTTTATTTCGTTAGCATAAGTTCACCATCCGGGGTTGGTTACATCTCAAATTCAAATACTTATACAAATTGTTTTTAGAAATGAAAACGCTACAATCCTTGGAGATTCATAATGACATCCCCTAATATCTCTACTATCCTCGAGATTGTCCATCAAATCCATAAAAATAGACCATAACAATATAAAATCGAAACTGTCATGTTTTTGTGCTAAGTGGCAGCGCTGGAGGCTCGCTTTGACTGGCATTGACTCGACACTTGTAGAACCTATTTCATGAATTTGTTAGAAATTTATCCATCCTTGGACATCGAGGATCCTATTCCATCTTTCAGTTCGTGCCCAGCTGGCCTGTAAGTATCCAATCTAGGAGCAATTACAGGAAGTCAATTAATCCTGTAATTTATTTAAAATCTCAATTTAAATGCTTTAAAAACTGCATAATTCAATTTATTTAAAAACAACTACAATTTATACCTTAGACAATCGAATTTCAAGGTTCTGTGGATGAGAATGAGGATTTATGGCAAAATATGAAGGATAATGGGGATAGCTTGAAGGATTTATAAGGAAAAATAGGTATCAAAATAGTGACCAACATCTCCCCCAAGAGGAAGCTATTGCATGTCCTCATGCACAAAACTGTCTCCAAAACTAACTCTGCATATTTCCATGCACAAAATTGTTGTTATACTGCTACCACTAATCCTCTGACATATCCCCTATCTGTGAAGATGCATCTGTACTAGCTCGAGCTGCAAAAAGGACCTTCAACTTTTGATATTTTGTCTTGAACACATTCTTCTGCTGATACCATTTGTATGAATGTTTAGAGATTTTCGTCTTTTGAACTTGAAGTTTTCTATTTTTATTCTTTAATTTCTCATTCTCAAGCTCTAATTCCTTCACCTTCAATTTTAACCTCTTAATCTTTTTGCTATTCTTGAAAGATTTATTCTTTTCTTTTATCTCTATTGAAGGCTGCTCAGAGACAGTGTCCCCTCCAACTTCCTCTTCTTCATTCTCCTGCCTTGGATACTCTTTTCCCTCTTTTTCTGTAACTTGCTATTTAAAGACTGGAGAAATGATGGCCGCATCCTCATCTTTCTCTGTGAATTGCTGCTCAAATACTGGAGAAATGATGGCTGCATCCTCATTATCTTGCTCTTCTCTGTCAGTTGGAGTCTTTTCAATTGTTTGAACATTTTTCTCCATAATTTCTTCTATAGTTTGTTGTTCAGAGATGATATTTACCTCTTCATCATGTTGTCCAATATCACCTGCTAGACTTTCTTCTTGACCTTCCAAAGATTGAATGTATTCATAATGTTTTTGATGTGCTTCACAATCATTTTCCAGTGTTTGCTTCTTCTTAGCTTG
This sequence comes from Larix kaempferi, assembly GCA_027924585.1. Classification (NCBI taxonomy): domain Eukaryota; kingdom Viridiplantae; phylum Streptophyta; class Pinopsida; order Pinales; family Pinaceae; genus Larix; species Larix kaempferi. The sequence continues at coordinate 32,121,293 of BSBM01001005.1, forward strand.
CTAGCGTTTTCTTGATTTCTTCTCATAAGTGCTGAAGATTTTATCTTTCTCTTGGAATTTCTTCTCTTCTTTAACTATGCTCCTTGTTCTCATTCTTTTCTCAAGCTATTTTGGGCTTATTGCCTTAGAGTCATCTTCATTATCTGTTATAATCAACACTTCATCTTCTCTCTTTCCTCCCTTAGGCGGTTTTGAGCTTGTTTCCTTAGGTTTATCCTCCTCAACTTCAATTCCTGCTATCATTAGCAATTCATCCTCTTCCATTCCTCCCTTAGGTGGTTTTGAGCTTGTTGCCTAAGGGTTATCTTCTTCAACTTTAGTGCCTGCTATTATGAGTGCTCCTTCTTTAGGTATTTCTTCTAGTTCTTCAAACTCATTATAAATGATAAATTGCTTCCATGTCAAGGATTGTTTCTGTAACTCATGTATGATGATTATCTTAATGATCCCACAATGAAAAAGGCTTGTTAACTTGTCTTCATCACGTTTTTGAACAGCTTTAGCCATCTTAGAAAGGATCTGCAATAGAAAATGAGGCATGTTCATCTCACGGTCACCCCTCAAATGCTGAAATAACCTAATATGATAGATATATATAATGTTGAATCTTCCCTCACAAGTGATGAATCTTTGAATGATGTATGCTATTTCATCCCAAGGATGAATCAACCAACTCCTTGGGATTCCATTCTTCCATTTTACTGAACCTGCTCTTGACCTGCATAACAAGGGTGTCCATGCCCTCTCATCAAGTTGTTTTGTTTTAAAGATCCTCTCTCCCTACTGAGGTAAGCCAATGATTTGAGCCATAATATCTTCAGATATTCTGAAAGTTAAATTTCCTACTGTAGCCCTCTCTCCATCAAATGAACCAGCGAAAGCTAGGCTAACATTGTCATTCTGTCCATCAAACTTTTCAAAGAAGGGAACCCACTGTTTCTTCTCAAAAATTTCCATACATCTTTCATGAATGACAGTGGGATCAAATTTCTCTGGTTCTAATCTAGACACCATCTTGTAATTTCTACAGGAAGAATCCTTTTATGCAAACAAAACGTACAAGCAGAACTCGACCCTAGCTTTGAAATTCTAAACTTCTGAAAAAAAATTCTATTCTTAATGGTTTCTCTGTCTAGCAAAACCTGGAAGTCAAAATTCAAATTTACCTTGCCTGTGGTGACTCCTTCCTGCACCGGTTTGAGATAAACACTTCAATGGCTGCGTGCAACTGGGGTTTTACTTCATCGAACCACGTGGAAGACTCTTGCTGAAGATGATGGAGACAAATTCCCGAGTTAACTAGTTAACAGGATGCGTTCACTCCTTCAACCATCGTGGAAGTGAAGCCTGGGATTTGAACAAAGGCAGTTGGAAGAAATGAGAACACTCTGAATTTTAAATTGGCAGAGTGAGCCTCCCTATGTATAGGCAGAATTCACGGGGGTGAGTTTCAATGATTTCCCTCTTCCTGGTGTAATCATTTTTTAAACTGGCCCTAAGTTCTTTCACATACCTTTAGTCCACCTTCATACTCTTTTATCATTTTTCTTCATTTGTTGTATAAAATGCAAACTTGCCTGCAGGTTGCACTTTTTAGGCATAGTTTTAACAATATGAAACAGTCCTATTTTTGTGCTAAGTGGCAGCGTTGGAGGCTCACTTTGATTGGCATTGACTCGACACTTTAGAACCTATTTCATGAATTTGTTAGAAATTTATCCATCCTTGGACATCGAGGATCTTATTCCATCTTTCAGTTCGTGCCCAGCTGGCCTGTAAGTATCTAATCTAGGAGCAATTACGGGAAGTCAATTAATCCTGTAATTTATTTAAAATCTCAATTTAAATGCTTTAAACACTGCATAATTCAATTTATTTAAAAACAACAACAATTTATACCTTAGACAATCGAATTTCAAGGTTCTATGGATGAGAATGAGGATTTATGGAAAAATATGAAGGATAATGGGGATAGCTTGAAGGATTTATAAGGCAAAATAGGTATCAAAATAGTGACCAACAACGGTGTGTTCATTAAAATTTATAAGTTCATGAATTGATTTATTTTGAGTTACTTTAACACCAAATCTAGTAGTGTCAATAAAGCATTAGTATATTTCACTAGGAGATTAGACCCTATGAGTATTTCACTAGGAATATGTTTAGTGTAATGTGTAGTATCACATATATACTCTCTCAACCAAGTGGATTTATATGCCATGCTCAACTAAATGGAACATATGTCAACATCATCTATCACTAAAGAGAACACAAATGTCACATCATTAATATATGTACAATTATATAAAGAATCACAACTCATCTTGACTAAATCATGCATATAAAATATTCTAAATACAAAGGTGTAAGAGATCAAGTGATAATTCATACACAATAGTCCATGAACTATGAAAAATGAACCAAATTAAATGTAAAACTCATGTGCTAATAGGTTTCCACTAATGGTTGAATCCTCGATTTCCATTGCTTAAATATATTTTTGAGGTGTGGCACATATGATTCATATAAGGAGATTCAATGGATGCACAAACATCCTTCTTATTAAGGATAACATCTCAATGGGGGACAATGTATATAATTTTCTATAGTAGCCATAAACATGTGTGTATTTATTTTTTAAGCCACAAGCAAGCTCATCTTTATCGTTAAATCTTTTTTAGTCAATAGTTAATTGATAATTCATTATGGGGTTTTGATTACATGGGTTTTCGGTCTCCTTTAATATATATATATATATACTCTCCTAGATATTGACATACGTTATATATTGATTAATGAGTTTTTTGTTGTTGTTGTAGCTTATGATCAGAATGTCAAATAAATATACCTGGGAAGAAAACAATAGGAGGTATGCTGAGGCTAAGGCAGCATTGGAGGCGAAGGGTGATGGAAAGTGTTATTTCCCTTGCAATGATTGCAAAGGTTTGAAAACCAGAAGAATTTTAAGAACATCAGCTCAAAAACATTGTAAGGAGAAGGGGCATGCTGAAGGGGGGTATGAATATCATCCGTTGGTAAGACGTTATTCATTACATATTGTACTTCTTGTAATATTATTGATAATGTATTCATATTTTTTTTTATCAATTTAAATATATGTGTTGTATATTATACACTAATGTTATTGCATTGTTTGTAAATATAAAGACAATGCCCCCAAGATGTCGACCGCCAGAGAGCCATTTGCCACATAATAGTAGAAATACTACTTTACAAGACGACGAGCATGGAGATCATGCTATTGAAGATCGAGTTCTTAATGATCCTATGGACGAAGATGACGTTATTGACACTAATGGTGAAGATGAGATAAATAGATTGCTGCAAGACACATTTGCTCCATTGGATGAGGACAACCTCCATGATTTTCATGATGTTCCTCTTCTCGAAAAGTCCCAAGAACCTCTTTATGAAGGCTCAACAACCAATATTCTATCTGCTATATTGTTGTTGGTGAACTTGAAGGTTTTGAATGGTTTATCAAACACTTGTTTCACACAGCTCCTAAGGTATGTGAAGTTGATTATTTTCATATTTTTTTAGTGTTAATCAATTCGTAAGTTAGGGATATGAAATATTTATGATGTATATTGTTTACATTGCACTTTTTGTCAACGTTGAAGATTGTTGGGTGAATTTCTATTACCACCATCAAACAATTTACCACTCAGAAGTCGAGAGGTATTCTTGATTATGAAAGAAATTGGAGTGGAGTATCAATCTATTGATGCATGTCCTAATGATCATATTATATATTATGGGCAGTATGCATCAGAAAACAAATGCCCACAATGTGAAATTAGTAGATATCGAACTGATCAATTAACAAAAGAGGTCCCTCGCAAAGCTCTTCGTTATATTCCCATAATTCCACGTTTCCAATGACTATTCAGGTGCCAAAGTATAGCACAGTTTATGGATTGCCATGCGAAGAACAGAAGTGAAGATGGTGTTCTTCGAATGCCTGCAGATGGTTCTGCATTGAAGAACATCGAAGAAAAATGGCCAATTTTTAAAGACAAACCTCGTAATGTTAGACTTTCATTGGCATCTGATGGTTTCAATCCATTTGGTGAGCTTTGTTCTACTTACTTAGTGTGGCCTGTTTTCGTCATAAACAATAACCTACCTCCTTGGATGACAATTAAGAGAGAGCACACAATGTTGGCAATGATTATTCCAGGTATTTTTTTGAAAGTTGTAATTATATTATTCCATAAAGTTATTTGTTTAATTGCTGCATGATAGCACCTTTTATATATTTGGACGGATAACTAAATAGCAATATTGTATGTTTATTGATCAATTAGGTAAGTACCAAGTTAAAGATATGAATATATATATTGATCCTCTTATCGATGAGCTATTGAAGTTATGGGCTGGAATCACTATGTATGACATCTCTAGACCAATAGGGGACAAACAATTTTAGTTCCATGGAATTCTTGCATGGACAATTAATGACGCTCCCGGGTTAACACATTTTTGTGGTATGTAACTTTATGTTGCAGTTCGATGTTAAAATTATATGTTTTTAAGGTAAAAAACATGCATTTTTTGTTTGAATTAATAATCTTTTGATGCTATAACATTGATACATATATCTTGCAGGTCTTCAAATAAAGGGAAAATTTGCATGTCCAGTATGTGGTCCTAGGATAAAATCTCGTCGTTCAAAAAGTTTATCAAAGGAGGTGTTCGATGAGTACAAGCACTTCCTCCCTAAGAACCATAGGTACCGAACTATTGAAAAAACAAAATTCAATGGTAAAGAAGAGAATGCAAAGAAACCACGAAGAATGACACCTCACCTATGGAAGTTGGAATATAACAGAAATCATCGAGGTATGCAAATTGTATATGCAGCATACAATATCATGTTCACGTAATATTAGGATTTTTATATTTTTACTGAATTTTCTCTACCATGGGTGTCATTAATTATTGTTAATGTGTTTTCATTTATGTTTAATGATTGTATTTAAGGCATGAATGGGCTTCCATGAGGAATGAAGAGTTATCCCATACAATTCAGTAGGTTGCCTTACTACGAGCACCTACAAATAGCTCATTTGTTTGATACAATGCATATCAGGAAGAATGTAACAGAAATGGTATGGCAGACATTAGATGGAAGGTCAGACAAAGATAAAATTGGAAAAATTTGTAGTGACATTGCAGAAGCCAATCACACATTGCAAAGTGTAATTATTTCCAATACCGGAAATGGGAACCGGAATATTAGTCTTCCATGGTTATTGATGGAGCAACAAAGCAATGCTATAAAAGAGGTCATTCAGAAAATAAGGTTTCCGACTGGATTTGCGTCGAACATACAAAATATCTTAACCAAAAAAGGTGATTTTGGCGGTGTTAAAAATCATGATTGGCATACATTCATTAAGGTAATTATTTACGTATATAATATCCATTAAGTAAATCTTTTTAGTAATAGTTCTATCTTATTTGGAAACATTAGATAATGATTTTCTTTTTGCTACAGTATGTTCTACCTCTGGCTCTCCCATATAGCTTTGACGAAAACATAAAACAAGTTATATATGATCTTGGTAAATACATGAGGTAAGTAACAATTTTATATGCATGAAAAATGATCGTTCTTTTGGTTGCATTGCTTATTGACATATTGTGTTTTACAGCTTGGAACTTTATTATATATTATATGCCTCATTAATCCAGTTGATCAATATTCATGTTATTTTCTTCCATCTTTTGTAGGTGGCTTTCATCTAAAGAAATCCATAAAGAAGATATTAGGTATTTGAAGAGAGAAATTCCTCGTCTAATGTGTGAAATGCAAAAGTGTTTACGTCCGGCATTTTTCAATGCACAAGAACACTATCTCATACACCAAGTTGAGGAGATTGAATTGTGTGGACCTGTAAACTCAAAGTCAATGTAGATGGTGGAAAGGCATTTGAAGGCATTGAAGGCTTTTGTTAGACAAAGAGCATGCCCTGAGGGTTCTATGGTGCAGGGCTATATGCTATATCAATCCAGGGTGTACATTAGTCAGTATCTTCCAAATTTATCAAAAAGTATCAATCTGCCTCGCATTTGGCATGTCGACTCCATCAACAAATTTGAAGGGGAGGTCTTGTTGGGGAAAGGTAGAAAGAGGAAAGTGAAAGGTAATTGAATAGTGTACATTTTATTTATTATACGATTAAGTTTTCAATTTATGTAATTTTTATTATTCCAGCAGTATTTTAATTAAAGGTAAACTTAATTGCCTTTAATGATAGCTAACTAACATTAATTCTTAATTGTTATTTTTTCATATAGTTGGCCACATGTGGGATGCAATACATTTATACATTGAAAGAAATCATGATTGGATGGAGGAATGGATTGAACGATGTACATAATACTATGGTACCTTGTCATGGGAAGGGGTTAGTAAAATTATTAAAACAGTGCATCGTCATCCAGAAGAATATCCCGATCTTACACAATGTGAAATTGATTTAGCATGCGGTTTATAAGATAAAAAGGCAAGTATATTTACCCTGCTCATTTTTTCGTTGTTTCGCATTGTATCAAAATATTGATCTCATTTATGTCTTCTTATATATTTATTTACCAAGTCATGAATGATGCAGCTGATACATCGCAATGCTATGTGGTGCAATGGTCGTAAATTTCGCATCAAAAAGTTGGATGACAAGAGGAAAACATTTGATTGTGGGATAACTGCAGTTTTTCAAGTCACTAATGTTTCCTCTAGAAGTGATAGGCATCCAAAAGTATCTGAAAATAGGTACTATGGTTATTTGAAAGATATACTTGAGTGTGACTTTAATTCCTTTAAAGTAGTCCTGTTTGAGGTCAAATGGTACAAGCTACGAATGAATGAACGTGATCCCGAAAGAACTGTTATTGAGCTTGCCAATGGATTTACCATGGTTAATACAAGGTCACTCGAACCAGGTACAGAGCCTTATGTTCTTCCAAGTCAATGTGAGCAGGTATTTTACTCAGAGGTTCCAGGTAAAGCAGGTTGTTCATACGTTGTTAGATACGATCCAAGAGGAAGACCGGTCAAGTATAATGCAGTAGCACGAGGGCTTCACTAGAAGACAATATAATACCACGTTCATTCATATTGCAGTATTAAATATTCATGGAAACCTAAAAATTATATTGCTTATATATTAAGAGGCAAAGGGTTTTTTATTATTTAATGTCACAATAGAAAAATACTTTGGGGTCCTTTTTATATGGGCGTGCTAACAAATATCCGCCAAATGGAGATGGCGGGATCATGGCTGGATGAGAAATCGGGTTGAGGAAAGGCTCGGGCTTACAAGTACACAAGGAAATCACATCTTGAGGCATGCTTGAGGCCAGGGGGTTTCATGGTGAAGTGGGTTTCCAGTCGATCATAGACAAGAGACAGTGGTCATTGACAGCCAATTGTTACCAATAGCACTCAGCTAGTTGTTACCAATAGCCTTGGGAGGCTCTAAGCCTCCAGGGCCTATTATAGGCCCTCGAAATGCCTTGGGGGCTTGAATACCCAACCACTCATGCCTATTACAGGCCTTGGGAGGTTTATTCATCCTCCTAGAGCTTGTTACAGGCCTTGGGGACTTGGATACCTAGCCCACAACAGGCTTAGTCAGCGATTGGGGAACTGTAACATGCAATCTAAATGTTGTACTATGTGCATTGGCTCTAGTGACATACAAGAAGTGATCTCCTATCTCTTCATTAGACCATTAGATGTTGCAAATCATAATGATATGTGGTTGAGTAATTGCATTATGGGTGAAGTAATGTGCATCCACAATATACATCGAAAGATGCAAGGTGCATTGTAGAATGCATGTGGGGTCATAAGAAGGGTATCATATCAATATACCAGGTAGAAATATAAAGGGGTATAAAAAATGTTAATGAAAAAATTGATACATACAATATCTAGTGAAAATAGGGGTTTTTTTAAATTGAGAAGGCATATTGGGAGGGGGTTAAAAAAACGATTTTGGAAGGTATTTTCCAATATTTAGTGAAATTAGGGGTATTGTTTCATATGCCACGAACGAACGTGCTATGATAGCGGTTTATTGAGTGAATCCCCTGTGTGCAGTAGAGGAAGAAGACAATGTTGAAGAAGAAGGTGATGCAGATCAGGAGCAGTTGGTCGTCAACGTAGATGTGTCAGATGAAGAATCCGATCAAGAAGTTGATCATCAAAATGATGTAGCAGATAATGAAATTGACATTGATGATGAATATCTAACCAAAAATGACATTGATCATGATCCTGATATGATCGATCTTTTCAACGATAGCGATTCAGAACTAGATGATGATACAGATGTTGCGTTAGATGAAGAAGAATCTGAATAACATTGTAGCAATGTTGGAATCTAGGAGGTATGTTTTTATTGTTATTTACATTTTCCTGTATGTTTAGATAGATGCTTTTTTAGATAGATTTTTGTCAGGTTATGGGGAATTGAGAGTGATGTGAGGGGGGGGGAGGGGCCATAAGAGCTTCCACCTTCACGTGGTTGGCCCTGTTTAGTAGAGAATATTAAATTATTCTCGAAACAGAGATAATCTTAGTAAGGAAATGCACATTTATCATGCTAACCCAAATGGCATGCTTGATCATGACGATCATCTTCATCATGATCATCATTGTTGTATGATATCCGACGCAGTGAGGTCGTCGAATTCATCATCATCATCATCATCTTCATATTCATCATCATCATCTTCATCATCATCATCATCGTCATCATCATCATCACCATCATCATCATCATCGTCGTCATGATCATCAACATCATCATCATCATCTCTTCATTTCTACCATGACTGACACTAACCATTGTAGAATAAAAAAACATACCTATAGATTAAATAATGTGATACATGGGGCCAACGTTGAAATTTTTTACATAGGTGTTGGCTTGGACTGAAATTTGACATGGATAGACAAGACACAAGCATTAACAAGGTGGGAGAGTTTCAAGACTCAAACATCATCATCATCATCATCATCATCGTCATCACCCTCTTCCTTTTCAAAAATATATTAACCTATTAAATGCACATGAAATAACAATTATCTAATTAGATAAGGATATTCAAAAAGTATACACACATAATTTTTTATAGTCCAAATTCCCTCCATACGAATAAGAACCTACATAAGAAAGGTTTCATAATAATAATAATAATATTTAAATATTTATTTTAAAATGTCATTCAAAAGATAAATCGTCTTTGAAAACCATTTTAAGAAAATATTAAGTTGTTACCTATTCATATAGATATCAATGAAGCAAATGAACTACATAAGATTAACCCCCCAAAACATTTTGGTTCTCTCATTTCCATATAAAAACATGAAATTCTAATTAATAAAGCAAATGAATTGCAAAAGGATAAGCATAAGAAGTTTGGTTGTAGTTAGTTCATCATAAAAATTGGAAATTTCATATTGATGTGCACTTGTGAATGTACTCAACTAATATGAAAGATAAAAATATTTGGATTAACGATCTTATGGGGATACTTATTAAATTAAAATAAAAGTTCACTTCACAATGATCTTATTGGGATACCTATTAAATTAAAATAAAAGTTCACTTCATTTTCACTAGGATATAATTTTTATATTTATTGTTTAGATGGGAGGAGGAATGCATATGAAGTCTAAATGTTTTTTCATGATTTCTCATATTTTGTAATAAATATATAAACAATTTAGGTTTTGTCTTCCATCAAAACTAAATCAATACTTCTACAGGTCTTTCTCAATACTTTCAAATACACCAATGTAAATTTAGCTAGTTGATTAAAAAATTCAGCTAGTTGATTCAGATTTTAGACTAGTCAATTCAGAAATCCACGATATTTCCACTAAATTTCAACGTGATTGGCAAGTAATATACACCATTGACTCAGAATAGGCCTTATATTTTCAAGATACATGGATAATCCATAGGATCTTCATTGAAAAGCATCTAAACATGTTCTTAAGTAATATGAAAGAAACATTGGGCCTAAATTCTAATGAAGTTGTGTTTGATGGGTTTTACAGATTCAGATTGGACAGATAATTCAAAAGACTGTAATATATGCTTACACTTAATACAAGTATTATCTTTTGAGGCAACAATGATGCAATTGGAATAGCATATAAATATTTTTGATGAAATATAACTTCCTCAAAGATCAATTATTATCTAATGTGACAATCAAAGTGCTTGCATAAATCAAGATCGAGCTACACACACCTTAGCTTGAACATAATCTAAAGCCATATTTGTGAAAGTTGGAGATAAGATAAGATAAGTTTATTAATGTCCAACTAATGACCAATTAATGTCAAAGATTCATGTACTTCTATGTTTCATGTGAAAAAAAACCATACATTATGTTGTGGCCTATAATTAGAGAAGAGGTAACTTGGAAATATGAGTTCATTCCCATAGTTATTGCTATAGTATTAAAAAAAAGGGTAAAGGATGATTAGAGTTCATTCCAATTCTCCAATGTGCACTAAGACCTTATGATATTACACAAAACTTGATAGCAGATAAAAAGGGAAAGTCAAATCCTATCCATGAATTAGAGAAATCATGAGGGCGTTTGTTGACATTGTGGGAGATAGCTCGAGCCACATCGGAGAAGCCAAAAGTAAATCCTGATCAGAGCAAGTCATAGCCACCTGTACCACTATGAGAAGTAGAGCCATCGTCATGTGAAGCCACCATTCATTGTGACCCTCTAAGTAGTAGAGTGCGAGGAGTAGACCCACATTCTCTTTCGGCTGAGGACTGCGAGGAGTAGAACCACATTCGCTTTCGGATTTGGTATACAGAGAGAATAGTGTCGCGAGGAGTAGACTTGGAGGTATTTCCAGAGCACCCACATTCTCTAGTATACCAAAAGCACAATGCCACTAGGAGCAAAGACCTTGTGAGGACCATAGGGATTTGACAGAGTTGGTCATGGAGAGCACACTGCGAGGAGCAAATACCATAAGGGATTTATAGAGAAGATTGTGAGGATACTGACAGAGACATAAAAGGGGCACGATGTCTTCGGTAATCCATACCCTCTTCCTCTATTTGGCATTCTTTTCAATAAAAACATGATTTTGTTTTCTTCTGTGAATTGGAAACCTAGGTTTGAATTCATCTTGGTTTTCTTCTGTGAATTGGAAACCTAGGTTTGAAGTACTTTACATGTTGTAGCTGGTCCAACAAGTCATTGATCCTAGCCAATCCAACAAGTCATTGATCCTAGCCACTGGGTCCCGGTTCTTGAGGGTAATCTTGTTAGGGTTCCATCTTTCTTGGGTACTATGGTAATAGTTGACCCACAAGATGAAGTACTTGGTCTATTACCACTTGCTCTACTTCCATCTTAGTTGGATATGTGTAGATTAGTGCCCCTCCCCCAAGGGGATTCAAACTGGGTACTTGTTCGCACTTACCATAGTGATCTAAAAAGACAACGATAAGTGGGGAGAGTATTATAATAAGGATGTGGCATGCTCCACATGACAAAGGAAAACCATTCAAAAACACTAGATCACTCCTTTGACAACAATATGACTCATTTGAAAGTGGAGGGGCCCTTCCATTTGGCATCAAAATGCTGGACACTGTCTTAGAGTGGAGTAATGTTGCTTTTTTGTCCTGCTACAGGTGTGCTCAAGGCTCCAAATGATGACCTTTCAAGGCTCTTTGACTGTTGTTCCAACTTTTTGGCACAATTTTTACTTCAAAGACTAAATCGTATCTGTATAACTATATTGTTGTTTGAGGGCACACAATACACCCAGACTTTCCTAAACAACATGCAACTGAGAATTCAAGAATCTTACCACTGCTGCCTATGCCCAGAAATGAAATTTAACATTCAAATTTGGCCCAGAACTCACGAAAGCTAATTTTTGAGTGAAACAATAACATTTGAAAATTCAACAGATGTATAGTGCAAAACACTTCATCCAGTGCTAGCATAACTACTATTTTCATGCATGGTACATCTCATCTAGTTAAAGTTCATCCAATTGCAACACCCAAGGTGCTATACATACATGTCCAAAAAACAGAAGAAAAAAAAAAGAGTCAAATAACTCACATACCACAACTTGTTGATTGTCCATCCCAAACTACCTTCCTTGTCAACTTGATATGGTCCATCTCAATGTTGCACTGAGCTTAGGTGACCAATGCATGCCCAACCATATTTGTTAACTACAAAATCATTAGTTCATGCCAATATAAAGGAAATGACAACAACAAAAAATCCCTCATGGTTAGAGAAACAACTACCCTTAGTTGTCTCCATACTACTCCACATTGTCCCTAGAAGTACCTAACTTTGGGATCCCTAGTCCACATGTCCTACCTAAATTAATTGCATGAGGTTATTATGCTTAGTGGCGTGAAGGGAAGGAAGCTAATAATTCCCCACTAACCTCATCCTAGTAGAGAAATGTTGGATCATCTAGCTCCCAAGTTTGTCCATTCATTGCGCTAAATCAAGGTAACTAGGTCATATCCATAATCATTATAGTAGATAGGAAATAGCAATTCAACCACCAAATCATTGCTATAATGGATAGGTACATATTATTTATGCATCCTTATGTCATAGGCCAACTATTTCGCCACCTCATGGATGTCTTTGTACATCTCTACATCATGTCAAGAGATTTTCATGAGTTGAACTTTTGGTTGAAGTCCCATATAAATCTAGCATGCACCTCTCCCTTGGTAAATACACCCTCTGGTCCATATGGCCATCTGAGTCCATCTGGAAAATGGCCTTGATACCAACAATTTTTTTGTCACAATTTTTTTGCTGCTTCATATGTATTTTTGGGGATAGTCATGCGGAAAGATGGTAACCCAACTTAGTATTCAAATGTTCTTTCAAACGAGCTAAAGAAGACCCGAAATGAGCATAGAGTGATTATTTTTATTTTATTTTTTATTTTTTATTTTTTTTTATCTTGGTAAGGGTCCTCTCTTTTTTTATATATATCTCGATTTCATCTAGTGTATCATTCCCTCTCAACCCTATTCATGCTAGGGTTAGGGATCTTGCATTTTATGTTATTTTTTTCTAAGGTTTTGTTAGCATCATTATAAATGTAGTTTCAAAGTCTTTTTATGGGGAATATGTGAATGAGCATAGCTGCAACATATTTTCTTAGAGATGAGATACCATCTTTCTAGCCATAGTGTGTTGCTATGGATATTTATTGTTATTCACCATTTCATTAATATAAATTGACTTTCAATGTAAAACTTAGCTTCCAATACAATTTATGTATTATCTTTGCAATATTGGATGTTGTTTCATTTCAGTATCGATCCAATTTAGATTAATGTGATCGTAGCAATACATTCTTTGTGGCTTTTTCGTGCATGTCCTCAATGAGATCAAGTTACAAGGAGTTGGGCCTTGAACTAATCGAGCTTCGTGAAGTCTTTCTCAAGTACCCAAGTGGCCTCCTTTGAGGACATGATGTTTCTCAAAAAATTCCTAGAGTGATAGATGAACGATATGACACATTATTTCACCGAGATCCTTTGCAAAATCCCAAAAATGATGAAGGCACCTTTGAGAAGAATTCACTTCGGAGGAAAGGTAGCCTTTAAGGTAGAACTTAATTTTGATGTTCCTTTATTTTGAGGAATCAAACATAAACTGATTTTCTAGCCCTCTTCATTGGGAGTTAGTTATTGTTATGTCGTCAAGTTTGAGCAGATTTTTTGATAGAATGGTAAGAGGAGTTTGCGGCTGGAGATTAGTGGTAGCACAAGAAGGGGAAAAGATTCTCTAACTCTTAGAGAAAAGAACAAACTAAACATCCTTATATCCATTCTAGCATCAGCAAGTAAAAGAAATAGTCGCACACCACATATAGACCATAATGAGTCTTCAATAATGGCCAATTTGGCTTTTGAATTAAAATTGAAATAAATTTTCAATCTTTAACAAAAATCTCTTTCTTTATTGTGTTTATCTTATTTATACAAAATCACTTTGGCTCCCCTTCTTAATTGTTCAAATGACCCCCTACTTTTTTATTCCCCTTCTTGGTTGTTTTCTTCATTAGCTTGCCTCATCAATGCTTCTCCAAAGGACCACTTATGAATAGATCTTGGTTCCAAAGGACCACTAAGCACATTTGATAGATCTTGGTTCCAAAGGACCACTAAGCACATTTGATAGATCTTGGTTCCAAAGGACCACTAAGCACATTTGATAGATCTTGGTTCCAAAGGACCACTTATGAATCAAGACTAATTTTATTGCACTTGTATTTTTTTATTACTTGTTTCCTTTCATTAACAGATGTCAATGATTATCCTTGAGGGTTAGCGCAAGCAGCCATGAACCAACAATCCACTCTTGCTATAATGTGTTTATGTTTTTCATGTGTTGACTAGCTACATAATCAACAATCCATTCCTGATACCTCATTGGCCCCATTCCAAAATTGTATGACCTAGTTATAGATATCTAAAAGATCTATATGCATTACCAGGGAAAGAAAGTTGCATGATTGTGTTTCAAGTATTGAAACCATGCTTGCTAGAAACCATGAGCCATGAATGATGTTTTAGGTATTGAAAATTCAATTACAACACGTTGTATCATTTCAATGATTGTAGGTACCACCAAATAGGTACTTGTCAGATCTATCTTCATCAAGTGAGGAAGATAGACTAGAAGAGGTTGAAAGCGAGACGTCTAATACAAGATCTAACAGGTCAAGATCAACTAGAGGTGAAAAGGTAAGGAGAAAATTTCATAGACTTATGGAACTTTTTTTTTTTGAAGGAGGATCATGTGGTTATGATAACGAGTGCATAGGTGACATTGAGTTGCCTCTGAGGTATATACATCTTGTCAAACGATGCCTACCCAAGGAGCTACCCCAAGTGGACATTGATTTCTTCCTCAATGGGAGGACTTATCGCATTGCTCCATCCTCTTTACATGGACTGGGGCTATTTTTCATGGATGGCATAAAGGTGTCATATGGCAGTGAAACTGAATTGATGGAGTATGTCGGTCCATGCTACAAATACAATGACTGGTTGTTGTTGGTCCGATATATAAGAAGTATGTGGACATATGGAGTGGCAACCAATTATTGTCAACTACTGGACAACAGTTTGCACAAAGGAGCAACTGTGTATATTGATGGAAGGCCAAAAGCTTCAGGGAATATCGAAGGGTTTATAAATAGCACACGACCAGGGTCAACACATAGGCTACCCAATTGCTTATTTGAGGGGCGTGAAGGAAATCGTGTATTCGTATGTGCAACAAAATCAATAGCCGCGGGTGAAGAGTTCTTGATCGATTACGGTTTAAATCGAACAGATGCGGGGGTTGCTATTATGGGGGTAAGTTTCTGATACAACATTTAACTCAACCTTTGATTGATGACTTGTTATTTTTCTCTTGCATAAAGTTTATTTATGTCATGCTTTTTATAATATACACATGGTTAATTATATGTCATTCTTTTTATAATATACACATGGTTAATTATATGTAATGCTTTTTATAATATACACATGGTTAATTATATGTCATGCTTTTTATAATATACACATGGTTAATTATATGTAATGCTTTTTATAATATACACATGGTTAATTATATGTCATGCTTTTCATTAATCACGTTTAACAGAGATTGTTATATATGTATTTTCAGTTTTAATATGTCTTAATTCTTATATTGTGGCAGGGTGATCGTGGCCATATGCCAGAAGTTGGCCGTGGAAAGTCACCAATGGTGACGGATGAGGTAAATGTTAGTTTAATAGTACCTAATAGCATCAATGTAATAGTAACCATAACTCATGATTATATTACATTTGTTAACATTTGACATTTTTTTTTGTATTGAGCTCAAAATTTCAATATGATATCATTCTTATTGTATTGTGGCAGGTGGTCGGTACTATGTGCACACCCAGAGCTTCAGGACAGGTAAAGTTGACTCTCATAGTAACAATAAAGTTTTTTTATATATTAAAAAAGTTTATTATACATGGTTCAATTTTTAGTTATCGATATTAATATGTCTTGCTTATTGTATTGTGGCAGGGTGACCGTGGGAAGGCACCAATGTCGTCACATCAGGTAAACTATAGCGTAATAGTACCAAAACATGATTATAGTACTTCTTTTTGTTATTATATGCATTATATATTTTTTACGTGATTTTTTTATTGATGTTCACAGAGCACACCACGTCAAGGTGATGAAGTAGGGATACGTTATTCAACCGACCCAATGCTTACTGTGAAAATGGCTTTGAATAAGTGCAATGACGAACTTCTTGAACTGATTTTAATCGATCCAGTGACCGAAGAAATACAAGCAAAAATTGATGAATTGGAGAGAAAGATAAAAAAGTACGCGGTAAGTGGCATATTTGAAAGTTTTTACAAACTACATATATTCATTTATGATATTTTAGTTCTCTTTTTTAGATATGTTCTAATCAATTGAAGTTGGATTCCTTAGAGTTATTTGGAGCCAAAAAAAGTGTGTGAAGAACATACTGCAGAGGGCAGTATAGTTAGTAACGATGCTTCAACACTTCGTAGATCTACCGCACCAACGAGGCTGTTTTCCACTCCTATAGAAGAACGCACTTTAGATGCCATGCCCTCAACGGATGTTGGAGGTGAAGATGGCCCTTCAAACACCACTACTCCACATGATGATAGAGAGGACCGTAGCACCGATTGTGATAGTCGCTATCCTGGCTCAATGCATGTGGCTAGCAAGGGATCATTGCCCGTTAGCTTCTTGGTGGACGACGAGTGTATTCCAATCAAGATACTGAAGATTGCAGGTATTATTTAATTTATTATGTGTTTTTTATTCATGTAATTCTAAGCCACATTACTCAACCTAGTTTTAATTAATGATCATATTTTTTGCAGGAAATAATGTCTTTTATAAGAACCTGCATTGAAAGGACTTAGAGATTTTTGGGCCCACCATTCATACACAGTGGAATGCCCAAAATGACAATTTGAAAGGTGATTTGATGAACCACATGGTCAGCTTGTTTGGTGAAACCTTCAACAAAAAAGGTGTCACCGCAGCAACTGGCTTAAATTTGAAATATGTCAGGGAAAATTATATGGACAATCTGCAAACTAACCACAAGTATGAGCGTCCTCCGATGGTTCCAGAAAAGGAGTGGAAGGCGCTCATGGAGGATGCAAAGGAGCAGGAAGCGAGAAAACAAGGAAAGACTAAGCCAATCGGTTCAAGAAGGTATGGCACATATCATATTTTTTTTAAACTTTTAAATATATTTAAGTTGCAATATCTAACGTATTTGCAACCTTTCATAGGCTCCCCAACACATCTAAAGCAACAAAGGAAAGCATGGAAAAACATGGGAAGCAAAAACTGGGCCAGGGTGGATATCAGAAGCTAAGGGCACGAATTGTAAGAATCATTTGATCATTATCTGTAGCCAACAATTAATTGAACAATTAATTGATTTTTCCAACAAGCACTTTACATGGTGTTATGCATTGCATGGAAATGTTTTTTTGATGAAGCCACTGAGGAAGACTTGAAGCTTGGCTAAAAGTACGGTTATCAGCATGTGCTGGAACGTCAAAAAAGCATGGGGCAAACCCAAATTTCCCCATCGATTGACTCTGAGGTAAATAAAATCAATAAGGACATCATTAAAATGAACTTGCGTAATCTATCCATGAATGATTACATCAAAAAATGAGTGTATTTTTTTGCTTTCGGTGTGAGACCAACAAAAGTAGCGAGGCTAGTGATACCAAACCGGTACCACAAGATGGTGGTGAGCTGCCTAGCCATTTAGGTATGTATGATATAAAACATATGTATTCAATATGATTATAAATACATAATTGATGACGTTTACTAATTAAAATTTTTCTATGAATGGCAGATCATGTACCTTCTCATGCTCAGTCAGGAGAGGAACAAATGGTAGAGGCAATGAACACTCCAATTGACTCAGCTAGTCATCCAACAGGTAAACATAATTGTAATGAAATTGAAAATAATGAAAAATGTATATCAATAATAACTACACACTTATATCTATATAACTGTAATGGTCTTTGCAGATGACGACCCTGTCCATCCACCTCCACCCCCTACAAATCGACGTACCAGAAGTATGGTGCGGGAGTGCTTATCCACACAATCAATGGAAAAAGAGGGCACAACAACTAAAACGAGGCAAGACCCAGAAGATGAAGCCACCCTCTTACAATTTATGAGAAAAAAACCAAAAAAAAAAAATGTAGTTGTAAACTTTTAAGATTTTTATTTAACTGAGTGAAGCCATGAACTCTTTTCAGTTTTGTAACAAGTTTTTTGATCTAGTCAAGGCCACTCAGTTTTTGACCAGTTTTGTACCTTCTGAAGAGCGAATTCGTGTATATAGAGACTGAGACCTCTCCAAATTTAGCACTCATTTTGTTATAAGGCCAATAGATTTGGCTATTTGAATTTTAATAAATATGGCCCTAAATTTCCTCCTGGTTCTCTGTAGTTTGCTTTCTACTGTTTGTGTCCGCTGTGTGCTTTCATTGCGAGCCATTACTTTGCATTGAAAATTGCCACTCGACATACAAAAGAGCTAATAAAATAAGGTCTAGCTTTCCAGCACATAGAACAAGAGACACAAAACATCAAGATCCATAAATCAGGTCACTGATGAAATGAGCCCTATATTAGTGGGGTGTCATGATGATCATTGGGTGTGGGTGATGGTATGCTTCTTCCAAATGTTCATTGAGAGAAGGTACTTAGACTTCTTAGTGTGGACTGTAGCATCGACTATGTTCAGGAAACCAAACTTGATGAGAAGCTAAAGCATTGATAATTTGTTTTTTTCATATTAGAATATTGATTGATAATAATTGGTAGCAGTTGCTGTCCAGGATCTGTTGATTGACGTCATTTTTTGTCAACCTTCAATTTGACATAGGAAAAACAGTAGTCCTCAGCCTTTAGAAGTATACACACTTCCCAAAGCCTGGAAATTGTTTGAATGCTTTGTTATGGCCGGAAATTGTTTGAATGCTTTTCATTTGCTTGAAGTCCAATATATATTTCCTTGTAGTATCACTCATTTTTAATTGACTTTCTTTCGGTAAACCTTTTGCAATATCCATTTTTTGCATATGCTTGCAAAGGCAGTGAATGATGCGTTCTTTAGTTTTTTCTAGAATCAGATTTCATGATGAAAAAAATGAAGCACAAGGAAGGATGTTATGTCACATGGTTTGTGTGTTTTCTGAATTTGACGATCATGGAAGACAGAAATTTGGTAAGATTAGAGCCATGACAAATTTCCTTGCAAGTTTGTCCATGTAGATATTTCAAGTTTGACCAAATATAGTTTGCCTACGGGGCTATACATACTGAAATTGTAAATAGTAGCAGCGAACACAATATAATAACAAAATACAATGTTTTGTCTCCTTAAATCGGAAAAGGAAAACAAAAACTAGGTTTTCATCACGCATACCATTCTTCAGACGTCTGCTACAATGAATATTATGCATATAGTGAAGATTGTTCACAACCGAACTTTAATAGATTATTCGTTATTTGTTACAAAAGATTGTTACTTTTTCTGTGTGTGGGTATGTTTAGTTTGGGTGCTTCTTAATGTTGTGCATCCCCAGTCGATGTTGAATTTATTCTATTTTTTAGAAATTAAACTTTAAGAAATGGTTCGTATTGAATTAATATGTACTGAAATAGGATTGAATTGCTTCAACTAACTATTTCCATTGTCTATGACAACATGCACATGTGGAAGATATGGAATATCTTCCTGGATTTGTTCATATATTGGATGCTGCTCCATGATTAGGGCATAGTTACTAATGATAGAGGAAACTGCTACAGGAATCCAAAACAAGCTAGAAAATCCTCCTCCTGATGTCGATATCACTTCCCGGTACTCCTAGGGCTGAGAATAGGTGCACCCTATCTCTAATGATGAAACAAACCTGTAGGTTAGGGTGGCTCCTCTGGAATGCTCAGTCATTCTCACCATGCTCCAAGCCCTTAATCTTGAGGCCTTCATTTCAGCTGTTGAAAACCTGTTTGCCAATGCCATGATGTGTCTTTCCATTAATGGTATCAAATCTCAAGAGATTTGCATGTTAAATCTATTTGCTAGGGTTTCCTGCCAACAACAACACTGCATATAATGGTATTCAATGCTTTAGGTAATTTTTATTACAAAAAAGTGCAAGCCTTGGCAGAATATGAGTAATCCCTCTTCCTAGACACAGGGACCTAAATATATCAATGGCCATTTTGCTCATGAATCCTTTCTACCCATTCAAGAAGATGAAACTTCTTATTGATCCACTATCGTTTGACTTAAGTTTCAACACCTTCTGCTTGGCATCAAGTTTTAATATGAAAAGGAAAAAATTGTCGACAATCGAGCATCAAGCCCATTTCAGAAATGGCTAGGCTAGATGACACCATGTGGTGTGAATTCAACCTAGGTAAATTTTTAAATATATTGGAATTTTGTTTTCTTTTCAAGCCTCCCTAAAGAACGTATGGTAGTTTTTGGTTGATAGCATTGAAAAGAAGGTAGCAAAATGACACTAGGCCACTTTCATTAACGACACAAAATGAAAATTGCACTGAAGATCCTAGTTACCAACCATGTCCATTATTCATCTTGCTGGGACCTTCGGCAACTACTTATGCCAAGGTTGAGAAACTTCTTTGCAACTTCCTCTAGAGTCTAGACCAACTCAAACTAGTAAATATGCTCCATAAGGTAAACTAAAGTATTTGTTGCACTGCTATGCTAAAGGTGGAATGAGAACTATCAATGAGTGAATAGGCCTGAATTTTCAATGCCTTTTCATTACTCAAGCCCTTCTTAAAATTGGCGGGATTATTTTTTGTTTCCAAGAGCCATTAGAAATCCTGGGAGGTTGTCAAACTCTTTCTATATTGGAAGGTGCAATGTTTGAGGTTTGGTATTTATGTGAATGAGCATTCCCTGCAGTGATCCCCCATCACACTAAATGAAGGAAATCCCTTTGCTAAAATTAATTCATCTTTGATTAGATCTTTTCTCATGTTTCACAATGCCTCCTTTTTAAGTCCGGTGTCAAGACTCCGATAAATTTGTTGAAAGATTGGCCATGGCCATATCAGAAGATTCTCACTAGGTATAAACTAGTCGAAGGCCATAGTTGGCTTAGACTTGCTCCGTTGTTTTATTTGTTGCTAAACAAGATATGGAAAACTCATTCTAAGCTCAACACTTGGCCTTGTCAGCTTTGGTCAATTTGGAAATCACAGCTTGAGCCAAGAAAAGCTATATTGCTTGATGGTTTGTTCATAGGGGATTGGGTGTAGGCAAGCACATTTTCCATTTCAAGTCGGCTCAATCACTGTCTCCTTTTTCTGACCAAGGAAAGATACTAAAGAATATATTTGGGTTTTGTCATAAAGCTCAGACTGCCTAGGAATGGGAAGAAAGATATTGCAAGCAGTGTACATATGAACAGGAATAAAGACTTTGAAAGAAGTAGTGCATACACATAGCTCTCTTTGAAGGTGACTCTGTTATCATGTTTTTAAAACTTAGAATGGATATTTGATTTAATCTCTGAAAAAACAAACATCGCATATTCTCTAGACATAAGTAGCCAAAAATTGCATTTCCATGGGCTTTAAAGATCTCCATTATGGTCAACTTTTCATTACATATCCAAATACAGGTGGAGAGGTATTCTTTAGATTTTGAGCATCTACAACGAAAGAATTGAGTATTGAAGCATGGGACCTAGCACGATGAGCCACATCACATCAAAGCACTTGATGTTCCATCCGTGCATCCCTTCATAGAGATCTAGACCAATCTGGTCTTATGGTGCCTCTACACTCACCCAAACTTGAATTTACATTTATCTTTTTTGTATAATTAAATTTCAAATTTTTAGTATTTAAGGCAAGGTCCACTACAATGGAGACCTGGACGTTGCTTATGATGTTCCCTAAATGTTGGGGGGTTGCTTCCACACATCTCCTTGATGTGTTTACACATTTAGGCATCTCCATGTCCTGAAAACTTGGTGGAACATTGCTCTCTATGCATTGGCAAGAGTCTTCCTGGAAGTTTAGAATTATGGAAGGTATCAGAGACTGTAAGGAAAGAAAACATAGCTGGTGATGCCAACAATATAATGACATGTCCTCTCCCTAATACAATAACAACTTCCCAAATATCCTGCTTTCACTCTTGAAAATTGAATGCCTGTGGCTGGAGGTAGAATTGTGCTGGACCATAAGTTTGCCAATTGATGAGTTGTGCTTGTTGCTTTCCTTGCCCAAGTTGGGAATCCCTAAAGTGTCTCTTATCTACCACTCAATTTCAAATGAAGAATGTCAGATCAGATGATGTTTCTTTTAATGATATATTGGTGGGATCAGCAATCACAAAGTCTTGTTCATTGTAGCAAAGAACTGTCATTTCCAAATCTTCCCATCTAGCACATTCAGGCATGTAAACACAGTTCTTCAATAATATTTGTAAGTTGCTTGCATTCTCTGTTGTTGCATTTAGTAAGTTTACAGTACCTTTTTCCGATTGGTTTATAAGTGTTTGTTATATGGTGTACACTTGGTTTTATGAGATCTGAAATAGAATAAGATATCTACATGAAGATAAACAATACAACACGCATCCAGATTTGATGGGAAATGGTAAAATTATGCTACAGCAGTAAACTCCAAAATATGTGTCAAACACCACAACCAAGTTGACTTCTACAGTTCATCATAAGTCAAAGATACTCATAAAGTAAGCTACAACAGTGTATAAAACCAAGTGTTGACGGAAGTCCATAACCACCTCATCAGATAGATTGGAAAAATATATAATAATGCTACCACTAAAGGAAGTTGTCCAGTTTGGGTTCAAACAGTGTGTAACTAATTGGCATCTAAAGTGTTTGAAGAAAGCATTGGACCAGACTAGTAGCCATAATAGTGGGGAAAATGTTAGCTAGTATCTAAGTGGGATATTACATGTTCTCTGCTCAAATCTGAATATACAGAGTGCTTAGTCCCACCAAATTGACCTTACTGCTATTTTGGAAAGGTAATCATCATAAAACTCCCCATGCTTTTAATGCAAATCGCCTTAGACCTTTTACTGATGTTCAGATGGCTTTTCGCTGGTTGCATTAAATCATGGAAAAGGCCAAGTTATCCTTCCATGCAAGACAAAACTGTTGATTCTGAGATTCAATGTTTTCCCGCATTCTACCAGCTCTGCTATACTAATGTTGTTGGTATTTCTGGGGGTATTCTTTTTGCATGGAACCCCATTCAGTTCTTCTCTATGCTTTTTTTCTCTACTGATCGTATCTTTTTAATTGGGAAATCCTAGGATTTCGTGATACCAATCAGTGTTGTAAATTTGTATGCTCCATATGCTAATCGTTAGACTTCTAGGAAGGAATTAATCTTGATAGGGTTCTGGATTTGGAAAATTTATTTTTCAGTGGTGATTTAAATTTGTGCATCTATGATCAAGACATTTGGGGTATTAGGGGAAGAAGTGCTCCCCTTGCAATCTTTTTCAATGATATGTTCTCAACTGCAGGTTTGGTTGACATGTTTCCCTCTCCTTTGATTCCCATTATATTCTCAACTGATATGTTCTCAACTGCAGGTTTGGTTGACATGTTTCCCTCTCCTTTGATATGTTCTCAACCTTGCAATGATATCTGTGGGATGAGGTACCTAGCCAAGCTCTCATTTGGAATTGAATTATATTTTTTATGTCTTTTTTTAAAAAGTATGCTGCTGCAAAATGCTACAATAATGAGCCAATCAGGTCCCTTATATGAGCTGCTACAGGACATAAAGTGTAACATACCCTTTTAGCTGGAAAACATTTTGTGTTAGCAAACATTATTATAACTTCTATTGTAAAGTTTTATGTTGGACAGGTGTCCAATGATGACTGTAATTTGCACAATATATTATTATTAAATAAAAAAAATAGGAGACAAACACCTAAGAGGACTGTTGAAAGAGTGGTTACTGATCCACTAGGTGGAATGGAATCTCGGGTAGAAGGCAATTGTTGTGAGGAAAATGCACCTATAGTTCAGGGGAGAAACTACCAACTTACGGGGATAAAGATAGACTTACAAGCATTTTGCAAGTACAACAAATAAGTGAAGAGATTAGGGTTTAGAGATGTATGCACCTTATTCAGAAGGTTGATCCTAGCTTTGCCTCCCTCTCTCTTCAATGCTTATCCAGTGTTGCAATGCCCAGACCTTCTTTCAAGCTTGGCACTTCACGAAACCTAGATTCAAGGTCTCCTACTTATGTTCTCCAAGGATCCCAACCTCTAATCAGCTGTGCTAGGGTTTATGAGAAACTGAGGCACAAGAGAAGGGGATGAGGGTCTCCATTCCTCCAACATAACAATGTTATAGGCTTGGTCCCTTCACATGGCCCTTCTACCCTCCTTATATAGTCAGTGAAGGAGAGGAAAAGAAGTTATAACCAAGTAGGAGGTTCCCCAACCAACTTAACTTACCCAAATTTTGAGATTTTGACTAGTACAGGAATGTGCTCTACTCTGCAGTAGAAAAACTAGCGCACATGTGGAGGTGGGCGCTACTTTAATGAAGAAGCGTAGCGCATATGCCCTACTATCATGCTTGCATACCAGCGCACACGTGGAAAAATGGCCAAAAACAGGCTTTTCTGCTCATTTTCAGGAGATGGTTTGGTCTGGAAAAATGTTCCTAAGGGTTGTAATCATCAAATGGGTCAAAAATGAGGTAATTTCAACTATTTTTAGTGTCCCAAATGACCCCTCAATCCACAAGTGTCATGTTGTGTGACTGAACTTGATCTCAAGAAGTGTCGTCATGCGACCAAGGAATGCAAGTGTCGGCATGGCTAGAGAGGTGTCATTTTAAGCTATAACAGATGCCCCCTAATGTATGAGGTCAGAGGGAATGGGGGAAACGATGGCCGAAATACATTATAAATAACAAAGAGTTGAATCATGGGGGACGGAGAAACCAAGAATCATAGGCTCAAATGAAGTACCTGAAAGCAAAGGCAATGTCAGACAAACTCATCCTTGGGGTAACTGTCCATGTTCAAATAGTGGAACATGACCTCCAAGAGGATACAATAATGATCCAAATACTGATGCATATATCATGGCCACTAAAATAGAAGCGTGGATCCATGAGGAACATAAGTGTAAACATAGCCACATAAATACAAGGTGGATCTATGTCAAAACTGGAGAACATAGCCATAAAGAACAAGATGGATCTATGTCTCATCAAGAGCCCCAAAAAGTGTGGTTCAGTCTTGCGCAACTTGGGCGATAACATAAATGAGGTGATTCTATCGAGGATCCCAAGGTCTTCATCCAAAAACAACCCAAGGTACAAACCTATCCATGCGAATAAATGAGTTGATGTCGAACATGGGAGGTATCGTTTGATTATCGGTCATTGATGTATACCGTTAACAAATGCGAGGGTGTCCACCAATAATGAAAATGGAACCCAAGGTACCTAGTACATTCAAGCAAGTGCGAATAAATGGTCTTGCCGTCGAACACTTTAAGAATCCATCGGATAGGAGACATTGATGTATTCCCATCTATCTAATAGCGAGGGAAACTACCACTAATGACTGCAATCCCCAAGGTACTAAACGAAACTCTAAACTTCATTCCCAAAGCACAATGAGTTGAAGTCGATGGGAAGAAGTCCGTTGGAAGGGAGGCCTTAATGCATCCTCCATCATCCAACATGAGCGACACTCAATAGGTATGAGCTGATTTGGAGTAGGACAGAACACATGATGAAACATACTGACACCAAGGAATGGCCAACACATGAGGTCAAGGCAACTGCAGAATGGCCGACACAGGTTATATCCTTGAATGGTGAGCATGACACAAGAGTGACTTAGGCAGCTTTGAACACAAAGAGACCATGATGCAAATTTGCAATGTACGAGACATTAACAGATTCTCCATATGATTGTCAGACTAACCAATCGGAGGAGTAAGAACTCTGAGATCAGGTTTATCCTAAGGCCAACACTAGAACCCAACTTGTTTGATAGACTCAAAATAGGTGCTTTGTTCAAGGAGAGAGTTGACTTGCTGCCATCATATTGAAAGATATTTTAACATTCTTCCCTTCCTTTTCCTTTTTCATTTTTTAACGAGCTTGACAAAGAACTAAAGCATGCTCGATGGTATTTTCATATTTAAGGAGTCTGAAAAACCTAGAAGAAAACTCCATACACCTATCCGTGGATTTTATATCGAGCTTGGATTGGTTTGTGCTTGGCGGTATTTTCTTGCTTATAGAGTTGAAAAACTTAAACAATCCTCTATACACCTACTCGTGGATTTTAATATCGAGACCAAGTAGGTTAATGCTCGCCGGTGTTTTCCTGTTTATAGAGTCTGAAAAACTTAAACAATCCTCTTTTTACCCTCTCGTGGATTTCACATCGAGCCCGAGTAGGTGAGTGCTCGCTTGGTGTTTTCATGTTTAGAGAGCCTGAAAACCCTAAAGAAGGCTCCGAAAGGTCCTTTTTCGTAATGTTAGTCTCCTCCCCCGAAAAAGTGTAAAACAAAGGAAGAAGAACTCTTCTAGTGCATACCAGAGTATACCTAGAGTATACATTTTCCGTAATTTATCCACCAAGGCCCGGAAAAGGGATAATTCTATACCTAAGTGGATTGCGGTTCAGTTATTTTAACGAGCCCGAAAACACAACTATGCTGATCGGAAAACTTTTCCTATTTAAGGAGTCTGAAAAGGGCTTAAAAGAACTCCATAGGGATCTTTTCCATAAAGGTTTAACGAGCCCGAAAAAGTAAACTTGTGACCTCCTTACTGTTTTTAACGAGCTCAAAGGAGATACAGAAAATTCTCATAACTTCCTTACTATTTTTAACGAGCTCGAAGTGAAGATGAAAGAAATGCTCATAGCCTCCTTACTGTTTTTAACGAGCTCGAAGGAAAGGTGGAAGACTACTCGTAACCTACTTACTGTTTTTAACGAGCTCGAAGTAAAGGTAGAAGAATGCTCGAAACCTACTTACTGTTTTTAACGAGCTCGAAGTAAAGGTGGAAGAATGCTCGAAACCTACTTACTATTTTTAACGAGCTCGAAGTAAAGATGGAAGAGTGCTCGAAACCTACTTACTATTTTTAACGAGCTCGAAGTAAAAGAAGAATGCTCGTAACCTACTTATTGTTTTTAACGAGCTCGAAGTAAAAGAAGAATGCTCGAAATGGGAGGAGACGAGTGTCAGGGACATGCGAAACTAGCTCTAAGTGCATGGAACAAAGCTATGCCTAATGCCAGGAATATGAGCAAGATAAGGACACTCAGGGTGTGTCTCCTCCAGGTAAAAGGTGTCAAATTGCGAAGGCAAAATGATACAGGGCTTAGCAGAAATGAGATCAAAGATGGAGGCTTGTACAACGAGCTAAAAGCATGGAAGCCGGCATCAGGCTCATTAGCGCAAGCAGGATCATAACAGATGCATATGCAACTTAAACACAAAGATGGGAGCCTTATCAGGGATGGCTAGAAATGTATGAGGAAGAAAGATATGAGGCTTCTTCTCAAAGTCATGGTAAATCTAAAAAGGCTCCCGAGCCTATGAGAAAAACTCAGCATGGGCACCAAAATGGCATAAGGGTGCTGACTAGGGTGACCCATGTTAGGTAGGCTCTGCTGTCGGACTGGTGCACAATGCATAAAGAGATGGCTAACACACCAATATCCAACAAGTTCGACCCTATGGCGAATTCGGATGGAAAAAGGTTCAAATGCAACATAACAGTGGGGAAGCCTAAACCTACATGCAAGGTTCCGAATATACCTGACATGGTCGCACAAGGTGTCGAAAAGGACCAGTAAGCAAGTATACATCCAACTAAGAATCATGTCTCCAAGAAACATCAGTACCAAGATCATATCTAAAACATATGTAAAGAAAGACCTGATACAAGTCATTGTGGTAGAAATACTTTCAACTTCACTATCATCAACAACAGGCATAAACAAGGCAGAGTTTTCAAATGAAGACTCTATGGTACCCAACCCCGAGGACTTACAATCAACAAGATCTGTTGATGTATATGTAACTTCGGAATGTATTTCACATATATGTATATTGTATTCCTATAGAGATGTTATTATTCCTCTATACGGAAGTGTCGTCATTTATATTGCAAGTGTCTTAACTTATACTTGATGGGTTATTAGACCACCTTGTTGGGGTCGGCCCTGTATAAGTCATGTGGGTCAAAGAGTTATTAGACCACCCTATTGGGGGTCGGCCATGTGGTTCAAAGGGTTATTAGACCACCCTAGTGGGGTTCGGCCCAGTCAACATTATGTTAAGTGGTTAAGTTGAGGCCGACCTAGTTGAGTAAAGGTCAAGTCAAGTTAGTGTATAAATAGAGAGTGTGTCTCTCTCATTTTACACATTCTATTCTCTCACTCACACTTGGGAGAGTGGCGCACTTGTGGAGGAGGAGGCTCTGCTGCTAGGAGAAGACTATCTCTTGTATTTTGGTTGTATCATTTCTCTATCTATCTCTGAGGAAGTTATTGGGGTTTTTCACCTTTATGGTTTTCCCCAAGTAAACTCTGTGTCTCTTGTGTGCTTGCATTATTGTGTCCATGATTGTTATGCTGTAGATTTGCTGTACATGTTGTTCTCTCAGTTAAGATCCTAGATCAGATTGAAGTAAATTCTAAAAATTTAACATGGTATGAGAGCTAGCCTGAAAGAAGGCATGATATGGCATGTATTACACTTGTTGCACTTACGATGGTAGGGCTTGATATAGAAAAAACCAGTCATTGTAGAACTTTCGCTATAAATCCGGTTTGGCGAAGTTTTCGGGTCTAAAAATTTTACAGGTCGAAGATCAAACCCCCATGTACCTTGTGTCCAAAGGAAAACCTCTAATTCATTGTACTTTGTGATTTATGATCTGTACAATATAGGGTTTCTGCCTCTTCCATATCTGAGTCAAAATCAGGTGACCTTGGGAAAAGGTCATAACTTGGGCTAGGAAGCTCCAAATGAAATTTCGTAAAAAGTGATAGGTAGTACACAGATTGTACTATCTCAGGAAACGTTTTCAGAATCTGAAGTTGAACCAGTCACACATGGCACGCCGTACAAGTTTGCTCTCCTGTATTATCCCATAAATAGGTCACGTTGCGACACTTGGAATAAATATCTCTTAGAGAATCCAATTGAGGTCATAACTATCGGGATGGAAAGAAAACAGGTTGGGATTTCTCAAGGAAAATTTTCAGAGGACGAAGTTGAACCAGTGACACGTGGAACGCCGTACAATTTCGCTCTCCTGTATTATCCCATAAACAGGTCACGTTGCGACACTTGGCATAACTCTCTCTCAGAGAATCCAATTGAGGTCAGACCTGTCGGGATGGAAAGATAACAGGTCGGGATATCTCAGGAAAATTTTGCAGACCCTGTGGATAGAAACGTTTGGTGTTACACCAGAAACAATCAGGTACATATGACTAACCAAAAGAATCATGAAGGTATAGGTTTGAGTAATCACGGGTTTATGCATTGATGATTTAACTAATCAAAAGAGTCCTAGTATCAAATAAGAATATGCATGAGTAAAAGAAGACTTCCCTGAAACCTTGAATACTAATGTTTATTATCTGTGAATGATCATGACTATACATGTTTAAGATTATTGTGTTTTGATAGTATTAAGATTATACTAATAAATGTGTGATTATGTATGAGACCTCAAGGATAACACAATGATGATACTAATAAGCATGCATAGTGATTAAGGATGGATGTAAGTTCAAGGACAGGTAATCCAGGAAGCAAAGATCAAGAGGGAGCACACTCTAGTTGTTCCTGCAAGAAAGCAAAGGAGCACACTTCAGTAGTTTATGAAAGGATGCAAATATTCAGAGGGAGTTGACCACTTCTCACAATCCACATCAGAATGGAGTTGCAAAGATTCAGAGGGAGTCCACCCAGCAACCATACAAAGATAAGTATTTGGATTGTCATTTCTTACATAATATTATTCAATGATGTATATGATTATGTTCATAGAATTAGGTTGTGTATTATGCATAGTTGCATTGATGAACAATATAATACTAATATACATGGGTAAGTGGCCTATGGCACTGTATAACATTCCATTGCTACTTATCTAGAATGAAACCTCTTTGCTGACATGTTAGGAGTTGTGCACACTCTTAACAATGTTCTGGTAGAGATTGGAAGGCATCTAGAAAGTTATGGAATATGGATAAATGTTGTATTGAAGCATTGGCTAAGATAATTGCATGACTGTATGACATATTTCTTTATGTGTAAGAATTTGTTCTGAAAACTATGAGATATTTTCTAATCATGCAATTTAACTTGTTGTGTAGGAAAGATCGTATACCATCACCTACAAAAAGAAGGACTACAACATTTGTTCAGCAACAAAGTTATCTATTGAAAATATTGAAGATATTGAAGTTCCCGGGATCTGGAAAGAATGCCATGATCGAGGAGTACCAGTCGATCATGAAGATGTTTGGGATGCAGTCCCAAAGGGTGGTCTGTAGTGAATTCCAAGAGGATCTACAAGATCAAGCATGTTGCAGGTGGTAGCATAGAGACTTTTGCTCCTGTAGCCAGATACACTTCCATTAGATCCGTACTTGCTCTAGCTGCAGTGATGAAGTGGAAGATACACCAGATGGATTTCAAGACAGCCTTCTTGAATGGTGTAGTTGAAGAAGAAGTGTATGTGGTGCAGCTACTTGGTTCTGAGACACATGACAGGGAGTCATATATGTGCAGAACTTGGTATGGTAGGATAGACAGCTTTCTATCCAGTTTGGGCTTTACCAAGAGTAAAGCGGATTCCAACCTTCACTACAAGGTTGAGGAAGGAAATCCAATGATACTACTATGTGGATGACCTGTTTGTAACAGGTGAGGATAGATTGATTGCCGACATGCAGAGGAAGCTTGCTGCCGAGTTCAAGATGAAGAACTTGGGGATGATGCACTATTTGTTTTTGGCATGGAGGTGTGGCAGAGTGCAGATGGAATCTTCCTTGGACAAGGGAAGTATGCAGTAGAGATCCTGAAGAGGTTCAGGATGATGAACTACAAGGATATGGCCACACCTATGGCATCGAACCTGAAGCTTCTATGTGATGCTTCATCTGATCCGGTTGATGTCACAATGTATCGTCAGATGATTGGGTCCTCTATGTACCTGACGAACACGAGACCAGATATTTGCTTTGTGGTGAACACATT
Source organism: Larix kaempferi (assembly GCA_027924585.1). Lineage (NCBI taxonomy): Eukaryota > Viridiplantae > Streptophyta > Pinopsida > Pinales > Pinaceae > Larix > Larix kaempferi. The sequence continues at coordinate 32,152,781 of BSBM01001005.1, forward strand.
GAGCCAGTTCCTGACGGATCCGAGAGATGTTCACCTGGTTGCTGTAAAGCATATTCTGAGGGTACGGTTGATTATGGGCTCAAGTATGAAGCGAATCAAAAGTTTAACCTGCAGGGTTATGTTGATTAAGATTGGGCAGGAAGTGCTGTAGATAGGAAGAGCACATTTGGGTGCTGCTTCAGTATGGGATCAGGTGTGATCTCTTGGTTTAGCAGGAAGCAGTCCTGCGTAGCACTGAGTACAGCCGAAGCAGAGTATGTTGCGACGGATGAGCAGGTTGCAGATGTATTGACCAAGCCGTTGGCCAGAGTGCAGTTTGAGTACTTCAGAGAGAGGCTTGGTGCACTTCAGATCGAGGTTCCTTCCAAAGGGAAGTGATGACTCCAGAAGATGCAGATGCACATGAGCTTTCCTGACATGGTTGATGTGTTCTCCCTTGGTCGTGATGTAATTGCTGAGCCATTTTTCACATGGTGGTAGATGTGTTCTCCCATGGTGAAAAAGTAAGGGATGGAGCCTTCCCCGAATGGTGGTAGATGTGTTCTCCCATGTCGGTGGTGTAAGTGTTGGATGATGTGCATCTGGGCTGTGCTTCGTGGACGATGAGATGATCTGAAGAGGATGATGCTATGATGATCAGGAGGATCATGGATGATGAGCATCAGGACGATGCTCCAGTTATTGCTCTGTGTATGCATCATGTTGGATGCTGGATATGATCAGTTGGATCATTATATGTATATGTATGTACGCATCATGTTGGATGTTGGATATGATCAGTTGGATCATGTATATGTATGTACGCATCATTGTTAGGAACCCATGTCTTTACTTTGTTAGTATGTTGTTGTTGGACGCATATGCTTTGTAAGTCGTCCCGTAGTATTTGTTGATCAATAGTTTATGTTATTGTTGTTGGCGCATATGCTTTGTAAGTCGCCCATAGTATTGTTGATCCATAGTTTGTAACGGCCCATGGTTTTGACCCATAGTATTGGCGCCTAGAATTAGTATATAAGTGTGTGTTGAGACCTATGAAGGACGGTGAAGTTAATTGTATTGAGCTTGCTCAAAGGAGGTTGCCCCCTCGAAGTGGCCTGTGATCAATATAAAAGTGATTCTGAGTTCTGTCATTTCTATTATTTCGCATATTCTTGTTAATTAATTGTTGCAGGTGCATCACATCTGGTATCAGAGCACTTTCTTGGGCTCGCTGGGTGAAATTTCTGCCAAATTTTTTTTTCGCATCTGTTGCAGGTTCGGATTTGGGAATAATCCCTATCCCCTTAACTGTGGGAAGTACTTGGGCATAATCCCTAAAAATCATTGTGAGGAGTACCACAGGAACCCCGAAGTAGCTGGCCCATTGAGAGGACCTGCCAGCGAAAAGGGAAACGACCCCTACCTGATTGACTAGTTCCCACCCGTGAGGTAAACCAAGAGTTGTCGTTTGTGGCAAAGCGGTTATCAGTTTTACCTGAGCCGTGGAGTGAGGGGTACTGCCCCAATACGCAAGCTGTCAGACAGCATTGGTGGCCGAGTGAAACCCCTGAACTGTTAGGAAGCCGCACATACCTGGGGTCCATATCTACTTTCAGCTGAACTATTGTCGATCACTGCTGTGCCGTTTCAGATCCATTTTGCAAGCCGTTCCAGATTCAGCCGTTTTCAATCCATTCGGCGCTGTTCTAGATCCCTTTCGAGCCGTAGCCACTCTAGTCTGGAAAAAAAAAAAAAAAATTATGGTTGTCACCCGTGCAGGAGCAAAAACCATGGAGGACGCACTTGCAGCCATCCAAGCCAAACTCCAGGATCTGGATGAAAAATTTCTCGGTCTCCATCTTGAACATTCAGCTATGAACAACAAACGACAGTCCGAGTCTTCAGCAGACAATGGGTTCTCTTCTTCCAGCAATTTACGTGGTCCGAAGCTTGATTTTCCTCGCTTCAATGGTATCGATCCAATTGGATGGATCTATCGTGCAGAACAATATTTCAGTCTGCATAATACTTTTGATGTCAACAAAGTTCCGTTGGCATCCTTTCATTTGGAACAGGAAGCTCTTCAATGGTACCGTTGGTACATCAAGGCTCATGAAGAGCCCAAATGGCCAGACTTTTGCCAGCTCCTTTTGCAACGATTTGGTCCTAGTGCTTTTGATGACTTCACAGGAGCCCTCACTAAACTTCGCCAAACTGGCACTGTGAGAGAGTATCAAACCGAATTTGAGAATCTAGCCAACCACAACGAAGGATTGTCTGATGACTTTTACCGGAGTTGTTTTATCAGTGGTCTAAAGGATGCCATCCGCTCTGAGGTCAAAATGTTCTGTCCCAACACAATGGTGGAAGCACTAGGGTTGGCTAAGTTGGCAGAAGACAAGATTGCAGCCCAACAATGCTCCAAGCCCACTTTTGTTCCCTTCTGAAATATGGGTTCTCAGCGACCACCTATACCGCAGGCTCCTCGACCGACTCCTATCAAGCATTTGTCTGAAACAGATATGCAAGCACGCAGAGAAAAGGGGCTTTGCTATAATTGTGATGAGAAATTCACTCGGGGACATAGATGTGTTCAGCAAAAGCTCTATCTATCTCTTGCATGTGGAGTCTCCGCCTGCCTCTGAAATTGGTGACGAAGATCCAGAAACACTGGATGCTCCGGTCGACATTCAGGAACCGCCTATTGACCCTCCGTCTCAGGATGACCATCCAGAGATATCTCTCCATGCTTTAGCTGGAATCACCACCCCCCAAACAATGCGGGTCAGGGGTTACTTCAAGAAGCTTCCTCTTACAATACTCATTGATTCTGGTAGCACTCATAATTTCATTGACCCTCGGATCGTCAAACAAGTTGATTGTTTTATCCATCCTTGCTCCAACTTTGAAGTCATGGTTGCCAATGGGGGCACCTTACCTTGCAAAGGGAAGTGTCGAAATGTGCGTATCTCTATGGGATATTATACCTTGCGCTCTGACATGTTTGCCTTACGCTTAGGCGGATGTGATGTGGTTTTGGGCGCTCAATGGCTACGCACACTTGGACCTATCTTATGGGATTTTGCTGAACTTTGGATGCAGTTTTCCCTCAATGGACACAAACACACATTGACAGGATTACAACCAGGTTCTCTCAGCATCATCAGTTCACATCGCATGGAAAAACTCCTCAAGAAGAATTCACATGGTGTCATCGCTCAGATCCATTCCATCCAGATGCAACCATCAGCGGTCTCCACTACTCCTTTGGATCTACAACAAATTCTGGATCGATATACAGGTGTCTTTGCTGAACCAGTGGGATTGCCACCTTCCAGGCCAGAAGACCGTTGTATTCATCTCCTTCCTGGCAGCGTTCCTCCCAACATCAGGCCCGATCGCTACCCATTTCACCAAAAAACGGAGATTGAAATGCTCGTTCGGGACTTATTGAAGCAAGGTATTATTCGCCCAAGCACTAGTTCCTTTTCTTCTCCAGTTATTCTTGTCCGCAAAAAATATGGGTCATGGCGCCTCTGCATTGACTTTCGAGCACATAATCACCTCACCATCAAGGACAAGTTTCCAATTCCTGTTGTTGATGAGCTTCTTGATGAGCTTCATGGGGCTCACTTTTTCTCCAAGTTGGATCTTCGTTCTGGGTATCATCAAATTCGGGTTCATGAGGATGATATCCCTAAAACATCTTTCCGCACACATGATGGCCATTATGAGTTTTTGGTCATGCCCTTTGGCCTCACTAATGCTCCTTCCACATTCCAGGCCTTAATGAATAAAATATTTTGACCCTACTTGCGGAAATTCATTCTGGTATTCTTTGATGATATCCTCATCTACAGTAAAACATGGGATGAACATGTCCAGCATTTGGATCTTGTCATGCAACTTTTCTCTGACCATCATCTCCATGCCAAGCAGTCTAAATGTGTTTTTGGACAGAAGGAAGTTGAGTATCTCGGGCACATTATCTCAGCACAAGGGGTTCGCGTGGATCCTGCCAAAATCGATGCCATGAACAATTGGCCGCATCCTCAGACACTCAAGAGCCTTCGTGGTTTTTTGGGGTTGACTGGCTACTACCGCAAGTTTGTCAAGGATTATGGGAAGATTGCAGCTCCATTAACTGCTCTATTGAAAAAGGATGCCTTCACATGGACACCTGCTGATCAGTGTGCATTTGACAAACTAAAACAAGCTATGTGTACTACACCTGTGCTAGCTATGCCCGATTTTTTCAAGCCCTTCACTATTGAGAGTGATGCTTGCGGCAATGGACTTGGTGTTGTTCTCCTTCAAGATGAACACCCCATTGCGTTCACCAGCAAAGCCCTTTCAGGTAAGAATCTAGCTGCCTCTACCTATGAGAAGGAAATGATGGCTATTTTGCATGCAGTACAGAAGTGGCGCCCATACCTATTAGGGAATCATTTCTGCATCAAGACTGATCACCAGAGTCTGAAATATTTCTTGGACCAGCGTGTCTCCTCCCCGGCACAATAGAAATGGGTTAGCAAACTCATGGGTTATGACTATGAGATCACTTACAAGAAGGGTAAAGACAATATTGTGGCAGATGCTCTTTCTCGCACATTTGAGGCCCAAGGTTCTCTTTCAGCTATTTCTATGCCTGTTCCAAATTGGTTGCAATCTGTTCAACAGGGTTATGTCAATGACTCCTCCTTATCTCAAATCATCCAACGATTGACCAAAAACCCTTCTGCTGTACCAAATTACTCTTGGGATGGTGCTTCTCTGCGATACAAGGGTCGTCTGGTGCTTCCCCAGAGCACAGATCTTCAACAGGATGTCTTCTATGAACTCCATGCTTCTCCATCGGCAGGGCACTCTGGGTTCCTCAAAATGTATGAACAAGCACGACGTAACTTCTTTTGGCAGGGCATGAAAAGGACAATTCAACAGATGGTGGCCGAATGTGATACCTGCCAGCGCAATAAGGGTGAAACAACACTCCTTCCAGGATTGCTTGAACCCATTCCCATACCTAAACGGATTTGGACAGATATTTCTATGGATTTCATTAAAGGGCTCCCTAAATCTGGTGGGAAGACAGTGATTCTCGTTGTGGTTGATGGCCTCTCCAAATATAGTCATTTTTGTGCTCTCAGCCATCCCTATACAGCAGCCTCCGTCGCTCAAATTTTTCTGGACCAGATCTTTCGTCTTCATGGCATCCCTTCTTCCATTGTCTAGGATCGTGATGCGACTTTCACCAGTCATTTTTGGACAGAACTATTTCGCCACACTGGCACCAAACTGAAGATGAGTTCAGGGTATCACCCACAAACAGATGGTCAGACTGAAATTGTCAATAAATGCTTGGAAACTTATCTTCGTTGCTTCACCTCGGAACAACAACATCAGTGGGAAAAATGGCTCCCTCTCGCTGAATGGTGGTACAATACCTCTTACCACACTGCCTCTAAAATGACCCCATATGAAGCAGTCTATGGTCAGGCACCTCCAGCTCTTCTTCCATACACCCCCACCAGTTCACCAGTTCAGGAAGTTGACATGGTCCTTCGAAACCGTGATCAGATTCTTCGCATTTTGCGGGACAATCTTCACATGGCAAGAAATCGCATGAAGCAACAAGCTGATCAGAACCGTTCTGAGCGCACTTTTCAAGTCGGCGATATGGTTTTTCTTCGTCTCCAGCTGTACAAACAATCATCCTTGAAACTCAAAGGGCGTCATAAGCTCGCTCCAAAGTTCTATGGGCCATATCGAATTCTTCAGAAGATTGGGTCCGTTGCTTATAAATTGGAACTTCCTCCTTCTTCCCGCATTCATCCAGTCTTTCATGTCTCTTGTCTGAAGAAATTTCTTGGCACCAACATCAGTGGACAAACGATTTTACCCGAACTGGATAATGAAGGATCCATCCTTTTGGAGCCAGAGGCCATCCTTAATCGGCGCACGCATCAGCTTTGCTCTCGCTCTATCACAGAGGGCTTAATTCAACAACAATTTCCACATCTAAAGCTTTGAGGACAAAGCTTTTTTTAAGGGGGAGGGGATGTTAGGACCCCATGTCTTTACTTTGTTATTTTGTTGTTGTTGGACGCATATGCTTTGTAAGTCGTCCCGTAGTATTTGTTGATCAATAGTTTATGTTATTGTTGTTGGCGCATATACTTTGTAAGTCGCCCGTAGTATTGTTGATCCATAGTTTGTAACGGCCCATGGTTTTGACCCATAGTATTGGCGCCTAGAATTAGTATATAAGTGTGTGTTGAGACCTACGAAGGACGGTGAAGTTAATTGTATTGAGCTTTCTCAAAGGAGGTTGCCCCCTCGAAGTGGCCTGTGATCAATATAAAAGTGATTCTGAGTTTTGTCTATTCATGCTATTTCGCATATTCTTGTTAATTAATTGTTGCAGGTGCATCACAATCATGTTGGATGCTGGATATGATCAGTTGGATCATTTATATGTATGTAAGCATCATGTTGGATGCTGGATATGATCAGTTGGATCACTTGTATGTATTTTTGTATATGCATCATGTTGGATGCTTGGACCATGTATCTGTATATGTATCAGGTGGATACATTGTATGATCAGGTGGATCATGTATGGTGATATGTATCATGTATTTGTATTTGTATCAGGTGGATACACTGTATGATCAGGTGGATCATGTATGATGATATGTATCAGGTAGATACTTGGTATGCATCAAGTAGATGCATTGTATGATCAGGATGATCATGGATGACGAGCTTCGGGATGTTGCTCCAGATGACATGCAGCAGGATGTTGCAGCGATGATGATCAAGATGATCATGTGTACATCAGGATGATGTATGGTGAGTATCAGGTTGATACTTTGTGGCCATGGAACAGGTTGTGTAGATAAGCATGTAATTTGTGCCCTGGGATATTTGCAGATAGTATTTCGAGGTTTTGCCTATGGCATGTAATTTGTACCCTAGGATATCTGGCAAATGCTCTTTCGAGGTTTTGCTTGGGAGGACATATAATTTGTGCCCTGGGAGATCTGCAGATAGTCTTTCGAGATTTTTCCAATGGCATGTAATTTGTGCCCTGGGATATCTGGCAGATGCTCTTTCGAGGTTTTGTCCTATGGCATGTAATTTGTGCCCTGGGAGATCCGATAGGTTGAGCCGTGTGCTCGTAATCAGTCATGGGATGCTCTTTCGAGGTTTTGCCATGACCACATGTAATTTGTGGCCTGGGAGATCCGATAGGTTGATCCTTGTGCTCGTAATCAGTCCTGGGATGCTCTTTCGAGGTTTTGTGGTGACCACATGTAATTTGTGCCCTAGGAGATACGATAGGTTGAGCCTTGTGCTTGTAATCAGTCCTGGGATTCTCTTTCGAGGTTTTGTGGTGGGGTCACATGTAATAAGTCCTGGAGATCTAGACAGGATGAAAAAGGCCTCAGATGCTCTTTAGGGTTCTTGCTAGTCAAGAGACTCTTTTAAGGTTTTGTGACGCACGTAATAAGTCTTGAGATTTCCATAGTATGGCCAGTGATGACGAAGACCTGCAGGTGGTGGGCCTACATCCAGTATGAAAAAGGACTGGCTCTGTAGAACTTCCTATGACGAGTAGATTCATAGATTGATTGAGATAGCAGCATCAGTGACGATGATCCAGAGAAGATGACTTGTGCTAGAAGACCTGTGTCGAGAAATACCTTCCTAGTTAAGAGGGAGTGTTGATGTATATGTAACTTCGGAATGTATTTCACATATATGTATATTGTATTCCTATAGAGATGTTATTATTCCTCTATACAGAAGTGTCGTCATTTATACTGTAAGTGTCTTAACTTATACTTGATGGGTTATTAGACCACCTTGTTGGGGTCGGCCCTGTATAAGTCATGTGGGTCAAAGGGTTATTAGACCACCCTATTGGGGGTCGGCCATGTGGGTCAAAGGGTTATTAGACCACCCTAGTGGGGGTCGGCCCAGTCAGCATTATGTTAAGTGGTTAAGTTGAGGCCGACCTAGTTTAGTAAAGGTCAAGTCAAGTTAGTGTATAAATAGAGAGTGTGTCTCTCTCATTTTACACATTCTATTCTCTCACTCACACTTGGGAGAGTGGCACACTTGTGGAGGAGGAGGCTCTGCTGCTAGGAGAAGACTATCTCTTGTATTCTGGTTGTATCATTGCTCTATCTATCTCTGAGGAAGTTATTGGGGTTTTTCACCTTTATGGTTTTCCCCAAGTAAACTCTGTGTCTCTTGTGTGCTTGCATTATTGTGTCCATGATTGTTATGCTGTAGATTTGTTGTACATGTTGTTCTCTCAGTTAAGATCCTAGATCAGATTGAAGTAAATTCTTAAAATTTAACAAGATCAACTTCAGGATGAAGATCAAAGTTGAAGGACATGATGGAATCTGTAGAAACAAATTCATCATCAAGGGAGTTGAAAATTCTAGAAGCATAATCAAACTTAGCAGGAACATCGATTTGCGGATCTATAGGAGAGTCCAAAGACTCAACAGTAGGAAGATCAGAATTTAAGGTCAAACCGGGGCTAGACATAACTGTGACTGGATCAACATCCAAATGAATGGCAGACTGTACTATGGACTCTAGGAAAACTTCATTGGAAGGAAGTATATCATCCCAGATAGAACACATATCTAAACATTCAGATGGAGGTGTCACTTGGTCAAAAGCTGGGACTAAATCCCGAGAAGGTAAGCATGAACTCAGAGACTTCTTCTTAGTAGCAATTGAACTCAAGGAACAATATGCCACATAAATTTCATGTGACATAGTAGTTCCTAATGACGAGGGATCTGACTGGTCTACAGTTGGGTAATAAGGAGGATCAACGAATGCAAGCTGGTCGATAGTGACGATGCTTTCGTTATGAGGGAAATGCATCACACGAAAGAGCGTAGACACCAAAGCATGCATAGCATAAACATAATCATGCTTGAGGATCATATCAAAATCTACAGGGTCCTTTAAAACCATAAAATCAACTAAGACTGTTTTTCCACCCAAAGTAATAGGTGCCTGACGGAGGAATCTGAACAGTTCACTAGGTCTTCTATCAAAGGTCAACGGCCAATTAACAGCTGGAATAACATTAGGGAAATCCAAATCTCTCCAAGCATAAGTGGACAAGACACTAACAGAAGCTCTTTCATCAAAAATGCATTGGTCAACCGTATGGTTCCCGATATCAACCTTTATCTGGAAAGGTGTCGAAGAAGGAAGACGACGCTCGGCTAGACTATTCCAATCAAAGGAAATGGTGCTAGGGCTTGGTAGGGGTTCACATGGCACAGATGAAGTGCCCCCTTTTTCAGGAACATCCAAACTGGTAATGTAGAAGAATTCAGGGATAGGTGCATCAGTCTCCAAAGGACTGATGGGATCGGTCGAAGATTGCATCGATTCGATCACTTCACTCTCCGAAGGAAGAGTGGGGTCGACAAAAGATTGCATTGGTTCAACCACTTTATCAACCAAAAGTTGATCTGACTGTAGGGAATCTATAGACAACTCGGGAACAGAGGTTCCTTCATACATGGACCACACTCTTCGTGCCTTTGGAATGGCAGGGCATCGGTGAGTAAGGTGATCTCCCTTACAAAGTTTACAAGGGAACTTTGGTTTCCGTCCTATAGGTCGAGACTCCTTTACACCGTTGGTATTCTCAGCATGACTAGTATTGGCTGACAGCTTGCCCCCAGCATGACCTGTAGTGGCTGGTTGCTCAGAAGCAGAAGACTTTTGAACTAAGGACCACACTTTTTGCACTTCTGGAAGTACAGGGCACAAGTAAGTAAGGTGATCTCCCTTGCAAAACTTACAAGGGAACTTAAGCTTCTGTTTGTTGGGTTTGTCGACAACGTCAACTCCCTCAACATGACTTGCAGTGGATGATCTGGTGTCTCCAGTATGACTCACAGGAACTGGTGACTTGTCATTAATATGACTAGCAGTGATCAATGATGTGTCCTCAACATGACTGATAGTAGTTGAAGACAAACTTTCAGTGTGATTTTCGGTGACTAAAATTTTTCTCCCAGCATGAACTCCAGAGGCTGGGTAGGTGCCCCCTGTATGATTTGCAGAGGCAGGGTGTTTTCCCCCAACATGACTTACAGAGGCTGGATTGCTACCCCCTATTTTTGGCATCTTCTTCCTATTCTTCCTCTGTCTATTCCTTTTAGACTGCTGGTTACTAGTATTGCTACTTTCGCCACATGAGGTAGAATGAGTAGGAGAAGATGTTACTGGCAAAGAAGGCCCAAGGTTCTAATGCTCTTGATTTGAGGTGCTTACAAAAGAAGCATCAGGAGCATGCAAGGCATTTTGAGTGGAAAACAACCAAACCGACAGCCCTATAGTGAATCCAGGAAGATTTAGAGTAGCCATTAAGGGAGTACCAATGTTTCCAATGAATGGAATAGCACAAGGATCCCTCGAAATAGGGTTACCTTGATTGGTACTCGCTGGAACGCTAGACATAGTTTCCTACTCAAATGAGCAAGAAGTTCTCAAAGGAAAACTAAGACAAGTAGCACAAAAAGCACACCACTAAAAAGGGTCCTAGGTAAATCAAACCAAGCAAACAGATGCCTTCCGGAGAAGAGTCTAGGATGATGAGGGCCCATAATAGATCAACGAAGGATGAAGAATAGTTACTCTGGGTCCACAATACAATGACTAAGGGTGCAAGCGTTGGAATCACCCAACCGCCCTCCCAAAGACCTGCAAGGGATTTCCTCCCACGTCTGTCCTAGGTACAGCAGATATAACCCTCCGCCGTCACCTGTGTATGAACCTATGGTCAGATACTAAGGATACCACCACACCGAAAACTCCTGGAGGAACAGTCTCTGGTCGAATCAGAAGGCGTAGGCAGGGTAACTGAGCTCGAAACTCAAAAGAGTCCCCAAACGCGATCCAATCCTGGTATATGCTCGAAACAGAAAGTAGGAGGTGTATTCCCAACAATCTGATCTCACAAGACCTACTGCATAGATCCCAGGCAAGTTTTGAATGAAGTGGGTTTACCTGCGATAGTCGAACTACGATTTTTGCGTAATGTGTGTACTTGGGTGGTTTAAGGTGCTTTAAACCCAAGATCCTAACCAAGACTAGTTGGTGTATAGTGTAACCTAGAAAAGAAAATGTTACTAGTACATTTTATTAGGGTTCATTTTAAAGGTTACTTGCTTACTCAAAAAGGTAGTGGGTGTGTGAGAGTGGTTATAACAGAGATAGAATACTGAAACGAAATGCTTACCACTAAACAAATCTTTTCTTTTCAATGCAAGTCTTAAAATTACAACCTAGAATGCATATGCAAATGCATTTTTTAATCTTTCGAATGCAAAAAAGGTAAAAATAAAGTCTAAATGTACAAAATTAAACTCAAAACCTAAGAATGCAGCTACTCAAACAAATAGGTATGCAAAAGAAAACTTGTTCTTTTTGATGCAAAGCACTCTAAAATCCTTTAAGCCACTTGCAGGGTACTCTATTCAGAAAATAAATCAAAAAAATTTTATGCTTTCCAAAGGTAAGAAACAAAATTTAAACTAACCTACTATCAAAGCAAAGCAAATAAACTTTCAAGTTTTCTTTATTGAAACAGTAAAAGCTACCAAATATGACTTTCAGATACTTAAAGATGTAAGCATGCCAACCATTGGGAAAAGAGTATGAAAACTACTTTTAGACCCAAACAAAGCAAATGACCTACAAAGAAGTATGGTTTGGTAAATTCAGGTCTGCACATAAACAATGCAAACAAGGTCTTGAACAACAGCCAAAACACTTGAGCTTTCACTACAAAAGAAAACTAAAAGCATAAGGGAGGATAAGAAACCAATCTAAAAGAGAAATTTCACTCAAATAGGTACAAACAGGGTCAAGACGACTCAATAGGTTTCAAATCTAGTGGAAATGGAGCAAGCAGGTTCAGTCAAACTCAAATTAGGGTACAAAACACCAAACTGGTCCACAACCCCCCAACTTGGGTCCACAAGCCCCAAAACTTTTCAAACAAGCCCAAATTGATCAAAAGAGGTTCAAATCATGAATGTAGGATCAGTACAAGGATGGGAGATCACTTACAATGGTTTAACTCAGACCTAGGGTCATCAGGGACCCCAAAAATGCAGCCATAGCCCCCAAATTTGGGTCCACAACCCAAAAACTCAAAAATTTCAAACCCAGATTGTGTGCGCTACTGTGTATGAGGCATACCAACACCCATAGTAGGGGTGGGCGCTACTGTGCAGAGGAAAACTAGTGCATGGGCGCTACTGTGCTTCACAACAGTAGCACACAGGTGGGAAAAGTTGAAAAAATGGGGTTAAAACCCCCCAACTTGGGTCCACCAGGGTCTAAAAGGGCTAGGAAGGGTCTGTAAGAGCCAAGGAGGGTCAAATAAAGCCTAAGAACTGATTCTAATCAAGAAATTGAACAAATACCTTCAAACAAAACTAAAGAAATGACCTTGGATACCCCTAAGCAGTTAGGCTTTCCCCAGCGGAGTCACCATTCTGTTGTGAGGAAAATGCACCTATAGTTCAGGGGAGAAACTACCAACTTACGGTGATAAACATAGACTTACAAGCATTCTGCAAGTACAACAAATAAGTGAAGAGATTAGGGTTTAGAGATGTATGCACCTTATTCAAAAGGTTGATCCTAGCTTTTCCTCCCTCACTCTTCAATGCTTATCCAGTGTTGCAATGCCCAGACCTTCTTTCAAGCTTGGCACTTCACAAAACCTAGATTCAAGGTCTCCTGCTTCTGTTCTCCAAGGATCCCAACCTCTAATCAGCTGTGCTAGGGTTTATGAGAAACTGAGGCACAAGAGAGGGGGATGAGGGTCTCCATTCCTCCAGCATAACAATGTTATAGGCTTGGTCCCTTCACATGGCCCTTCTACCCTCCTTATATAGTCAGTGAAGGAGAGGAAAAGAAGTTATAACCGAGTAGGAGGTTCCCCAACCAACTTAAATTACCCAAATTTCGAGATTTTGACTAGTACAGGAATGTGCTCTACTCTGCAGTAGACAAACTAGCGCACATGTGGAGGTGGGCGCTACTTTAATGAAGCAAGGTAGTGCATATGCCCTACTATCATGCTTGCATACCAGTGCACACGTGGAAAAATGGCCAAAAATAGGCTTTTCTACTCATTTTCAGGAGATGGTTTTGTCTGGAAAAATGTTCCTAAGGGTTGTAATCATCAAACGGGTCAAGAATAAGGTAATTTCAACCATTTTTAGTGTCCCAAATGACCCCTCAATCCACAAGGGTCCTGTTGTGTGACTGAACTTGATCTCAAGAAGTGTCGTCATGCAACCAAGGAATGCAAGTGTCGTCACGGACGGAGAGGTGTCATTTTAAGCTATAACAACAATGGACAAGTGGTAGCATCATGATGCAACTAACTAGCTGTTGGTATGGGACAACTCCCTTGAAATGTGGTCATAGGGCCCTAAAGGATGGGACTGGAGCTTGAGGCTCATTTATTCCAAACTGACCACTAAAAGACCTAGGCAGTCTATATAATAGCCATCAAATATTGAACTGAGGTTCATCACTTTTCCTGACGAGGAAATTTACCTTGGGGTTTTGTTGTGTTTGCACCCAAGAGATTTGATGAGGAGAAATGCTATGTTGTTGATCATGTTGTGAGTCTTCCAAACTCTTATTGAGTTCATGAGGTTGATGCTGAGTGGAGAAGAAATTTTATTTTAGGAGGTTGATGCTGAGTGGAGAAGGCATTTTTTAGTGCCTTGCTTCTACACAGATTCCACCCACTTATTGGATCAGTAATCAGGCTCGGGGGTTCACTAGAAGCTAGCAGTTGAGCTTCTTCTTTTGAAGCAGGTTGGGAGGAACAAGCCTCCTTGGGTGTTTGTCGGCCCTATCGTCATCTACAGGTTCTATTTGTTTATCTGCTGTTAAGTAGTTAAATCTGTTTATTTACAAATATTTAATCTTATTTACAGAATGTGTTCTGGTTTAAATGCTTTTACTTTTATTTTCTGAATCATTTAAAATTATGAATAGAAATGCTGAATGAACTTAATGATCTCTGCATTTTTCCCCATGCCATAGGAATTGCATCGTACTCTAGTACAGAGATAGATTAAGATAGATAAGTATGATACGCAATTAGCCATGAGAATGAGAAGATAGAAATGCTATAATTGCTCTCAAGGTTTCTGTTTACTGTTAAAAATACCTATGTTTATATATATCAATGTTTTTCCTCATTATTTCTGCATAGACAAGTATTTCAAGAAATTACAGTAATGTTTTTCTACATTTTATAAATATCATTTTGTTTAGAATTAAATAATTTTCCCTTCTGAAAATCATATGAAGTTATTTTCTATTTCCTACAGTTGTAGAATAGATTCCAGCATATAGCATAATGCATAGAAATAAATACAAATTATTCATGTACCAAATCATCTACTCTTACACAAATTTATCCCATGTATAGAACAATTACATTTACTTTAACACAGTCAAGTTATGGTTTCTGATCACACACAGTTATGTATTTCTAAGTTTTCACATTACCTTGCTAGAGTAGGAATCGGAACTGTTATCAGCACTTTTAATAAACTGTAAAATCTAGATGATAACTCTCAACACTTAAATAATATTAAAACTATAAATCATCCCTATGGATCGATTAAAATCACATTCTGGTATCTACTTCAAAGACTTTATTTTATTTTATTAACAGTAGACAAACCAAACATATATACCAAAAACCGATCCTGTAGGTCGAGTAATTTATTTTTACAAATATCATCTCCAGGGTTTAAGATTTTACAATGTCTGTAGAAGCAGAGTCAAACAAAAAATCACAAACACTAGCTTGATGCCGAGAACGTATCAATGAGAAACATCAATTTTAGACTTTACAAAACGAGAACGAAACCCTAACCCTTAGGAAATTCCATGAGTTTGAAACGCAGCAACACTTGTACAAAATTTATGAATTGTCTACAGGCTGCAAGCCTTCCACAAGGAAAAACATCTATTCTTTAGCAACAGACTCATCATTTATACAAACTTCATATAAAATTATCCTATCGTATTTACATTTCAATTTTCACCGATTACAAAAAGAAAAACGATAGCAGCAGATCATCAAAACCCAAATCGTTATATTATTTCCAGGTCTGTGAGAAAGAACAATTTCACACGACAGCCATCAACATAACAGGCTCATGCCTCTTGGGTCGAGGAATCCTCCTCCCCATTCTTTTAAAAGTTTACAAACCCTATCGAAACTCTCTGAGCTAAAACACAACACATAGAACATCACACAGTCGGCCATCATCTTCATCTACACAGACTTTCAAGGAAATTGTCGAGGCTTATCGGTTGGTATAGCTGCATCCAACCTACAACGCCCAAACAGGAGAAAACCATCGAATCGTTGCCCTGTAAACAACAACATTAATGTTGTGGTCAAAACATTTATCTTTTCAAGAAACGAGACTCAGTATTAACAAACAAACTACTACTGTGTTAAATGTCAAATGTGAAAGCTACATGAGGAATTTTCGAACACATTACCTTCAAAATAGTTGGCCAACAGTAGCAACAAAACCCAGACAGACGCAACAACAACTGTAAAATCTCACACTATCAAATGCTGCCGATAGAAAAACCCACAACAAGTCTGAGAATCGAACCACAACAAGAGAACAGACCCAAGCTACAAACCATAACAAGTATCTTCTGTACAAAGCACTGGAGAGCTCGGCTCTTTAATCTTCGTGAGTCACAGGTTCAAAACCCAGGCCTCACAACTCAAAAACGCACAACAGAAAGACCTACAAACCCTCGGCCAGTTGCATAGCGATAACCACCGTTTTCCAAGTTCACAATAAACACAATAATCAAAACCAAAGTAGGGTTTAACTCACACCCATCATTAGACGGCCATATCAACGGTGGAGATCACCAGGTAGATTTATGAAGCATCAATGCCATCTACCTCATTAAATGTGTTATCATTACAATCACCACAAAGGAGCCAGTTCATCAACCGTTGAACTATTATGTTTACACATCATCGCAAGGAGGATCATTACCACCGTATTGGCACATGAACAAACCAGCTATACTATCCACGATGGAATCCCACTATCCACAGTAGTTGTAAGCATTCAATGGATAAGTTACGGTTACACTTGCCAACCTGTGACATCAACATTCAAATCATAACAATTTTCACATTGCACCTTGCATATGATATAGTTGTGATATACCACCTTGTCAAGACATGTTTGTACAAGGTTGGTTAGATATTGCTAGGGTTCATATAGTAACGTATGTTCGCATAACATCACTTATTGCATAGTATCACTTATTGCATATAATTCACATTTGTATAGTATCACATTTGTACATAGTGTCACACAATTGCATAAGTGCCACATAGGGTCACCATAGTGCACACAACGCACATATCATATGGGATATGTAAATATATAGTTAGAGTTTTGATAATATCTCAAATTACATCATAATATAGATCATATAAATAAATCAATTTAACATACATTCTATTGTATGGTGATGCATTCTATTGGACGGTGTAATGAAAGTCATAATGACAATTAAATCATTATCACCATTGTAGAATATAGTCCCTAGGAATAATATTAAACGACGTTACATAGAATTTCTATAGTTGCCATGAGAAAAGAAGTTAGACAGTTGCATACAGTTCGATTTGAATGGAAGTTATATATATTTCTGAGTACAAACCAAGCCACGATCGATAAAGACCTTCTCATAATTTTAAATACAAGCTTACAATTTCAGAATGTGAGATGTACTGTCTGCATAAATAGTCATTTTCTGATATCTTAAACTTGAACGACTTTAAGTCTCGAACCAAGATTCTCACCGATAGAATGCTCAAAGTCTTTATCTTTTCAATTAATGACAAAAGAGATTTACTGAAAAACAGGTGGTCACTTGTCATAATTTAAACCCTTACCTGTAAACTGTCACAAGTACGAAAATCACATGCTTTAGCACGAATGCTAAGTAAGCCTCAGGGCGTCCGAAGGACCCCTTCATCAATCAACAAAGCACATTAGTCAAACAGTTGATTCAACATTCATAACAATAACGATAGAAATTGCAATAGTGCAGCCAAACATAAAAATAACATCAAGATGTAATCTGAATCCTTTAGCCTCAAATTCTTTTAATGAAATCAGTATGGCATTTAGTACAACAAGATAACATTTCATGCATCATTCTATTTCCGCATACATTAAATAAGCAATAAATGTCACATAGAAAAATTTTAAATTTTTGTGAATTTTTCGGGATGTTACATGTGGTATCAGAGCGCAAGTTCAAACTCTAGGCCTGATTGAGGCTCATGCGCACAAACAGAAAACAAATCAGAAAGTTTATGTTACTAACTTTTGTAATTTAATTTTATTTTTGCACAGAACAGATTGACCTTTAATTGCAGGTATGGAAATACCAGAGGAATCAACAGAGGACAGATCTCCTCGTAATGAACACATTAATAATAACAATACTGAAGGAATTTATTTTGAGTTAAACAACCAGTCTTCTGAAATTTTACGCACTGTACAAGATTTAAAATCTGAGTTAAAAGCTGTTAAAGAAGAAAATGAACGGATCCTTAAGGTACAGGAAAAGTTACAACATAATTTAAAAGGAATCTGTCATAGTGATGAAAGAGGCAGAAAATCATAATTTAAGGTTGATTCTGAAATAATGTCCCACCAACATAAGCATAAGAAAACAAGTAATGATAAAAGGAACAGTTACTCATCCTCTAATTCTGATTCAAGTAATGAAGACATAAACTATGACATCAGTAACAGTGAATGCTGCTCTAAAAAGAGAAAACATAAGCATCATTAATAGATTACTAGGGAATTTAAAAAGATTAAACCACCTACTTGTAATGGCAAAAGTGAGAAGGGTGAGACAGCAGAAGCTTGGCTGTCTGGAATGAAAAAGTACTTTAATATTTACGACTACTCTTCTCAACTGAAAGCCAAGATGGCTATTTACAATCTGACCGGGAAGGAATATATCTGGTGGCAGGATCTTAAAAGGATCAAGAGTATAAAAGAAAAAGAAGTAACTTGGACTATGTTTAAAAAGAAGTTTTTGTCGAAACAATATTTTGAAGATAAGTCAAAGGAGTTTTACGATTTAAAGTTGGGTACAATGAACATGAAAGAACTGTGCAACAAGTTCCTTAGCTTGCTGAGGTACGTACCCTACATGGTTGAGGAAAAGCCTAAAGTACAAAGGTTTCTCAGTTGTTTACCTTTTAATATAAAAGATCGTATTGAGTATGATAATCCTTCCACTCTGGAAGAGGCCATGAGGAAGGAAATTTTTTGCTTTGACCAAAACAGAAAAAGAGAAGGAACAACTGGCTGGAAGAACAGTAAGACTAATCAGTATGATTATAAAAAGAAGAATTTTAATCATAATGCTGGAGGTTTTAAGAAAAATTTTAATAACAGAAATTTTCCTAATAATTACCGGAATAATGCATCTCAGAACTCTACTACTGCAAGAAATGTACTTAATAATAATAATCACAGCAATAATAATAACAATAACAACAGGTATGCTGAGCAGAAAGGACCCATAAAGTGTTATGAATGTGGCAGACCACATAAGAGAGCAGATTGCCCACGCAACAAAAGGACAGCCAACAATATTCACACTATGCAAGCAAAACCTACAGTTGGAGATATCGCAAGAGAAATGCCCAGGATAAATGCAACATTGGAGAACCGTCAAGCGGACCATCAAACATCTATGGTCGAAATTGAAGGTATGATACAAAACAAGTCTATTTCTATTTTAATAGATCCAGGTGCAAATCTAAGTTATATTTCACCTACTTTAGTAAACCGTTGCAAGCTAAAAACAGAGAAATTTGATAATGCATGGTTAGTTCAGCTTGCAACAGGAACTAAAAGAAAGGTTACAGATTATGTCCAGAATTATGAAGTATTTTTAAGTCAGCTAAAAAGGCAAATTAATCTGAATGTTTTACCCTTAGGGTCATATGATTTGTTGATAGGCATGGATTGGCTTGAACAGCATAGAGTTATACTGAATTGTTATGATAAATCTTTTACATGTGTAAATAATGAAGGTAATTCAGAAACAGTAAAAGGAACTCATAGGCAGATTTCTGCCTTACAAGTAAAGAGAGCTGCCAGATGAGTGTACATCTAAAGAAGACAAGTTAAAACTAGAGGATATTCCCATCCTTAGGGACTTTTCTGATGTATTCCCGGAAGAAATTCCAGGATTACCTCCGAAAAGAGAACTTGATTTAACCATTGAGTTAGTACCCAGTGCGGTACCAAACTCAAAGGCCCCCTATAGGATGAATATTCTGAAGTTAAATGAGTTAAAATATCAGCTGAAAGAATTAATAGATAAAAACTACATAAGGCCCAGTGTGTCCCCTTGGGGAGCACCAGTAATATTTGTTAAAAAGAAGGACGATACCATGCGTTTGTGCATTGAATACCATCAGCTTAATAAAATGACAATTAAGAACCGGTATCCCTTACCCCGCATAGATGATCTATTTGATCAAGTACGCGGAGCAGAGATATTCACTAAAATTGACCTAAGGTCAGGTTATCATCAAGTCCGGATAAAAGACGAGGACATATTCAAAAATGCATTCAGAACGCGTTATGGACACTCCGAGTTCATAGTTATGCCTTTTGGGCTAACCAACGCACCGGCAGTGTTCATGTGTTTAATGAACAACGTTCTGCATAAATATTTGGATAAGTTCGTAGTGGTATTCATTGATGATATCCTAGTTTACTCAAAAACTAAAGAAGAGCATGATGAACATTTAAAAATCATTTTACAATTACTTAGAGAACATCAGCTTTATGCTAAGTTCAGTAAGTGTGATTTCTATAAAGATAAAATTCAGTATTTGGGTCATATAATTTTTAAAGATGGTATTTCTGTTGATCCTGATAAGATAAATGCAATAAATGAATGGCCTGTCCCAAAAGATGTAACTGATGTACGGTCATTCATGGGAATAACGGGTTACTATAGAAAGTTTATTGAAGGGTTCTCTAGAATTGCTAACCCCATCACTTCTTTGCAGAAAAAAGGGAAGAAATTCATATGGGATCAAAAGTGTCAAGACAGTTTTAATAAGTTAAAAGAGTTATTAACTACTGCACCCATCTTAAAAATTGCAGATCCTAATAAGGATTTCGTCGTATTGCACGGATGCATGCAACGAAGGACTTGGAGGGGTCTTAAGTCAGGAAGGTCATGTAATTGCTTTTGAGTCAAGGAAGTTAAAAATACATGAAAAGAATTATGCAACGTATGATCATGAGTTGGAAGCCGTGATACATGCTTTAAAAATGTGGCGCCATCACTTGATCGAAAGAAAATTCATTTTAATGACTGATAATAAGGGATTAAAGTATCTATTGGATCAAACAAATCTTAACGCAAGGCAAGCTAGGTGGTTAGCTTTCCTTAGCGAGTACGATTTTGTGATCCATCACATTAATGGAAAGGAGAATAAGGTTGCTGATGCATTGAGCAGAAATGCTAGATTGAGTTTTGTGGCAGCAATCAGTACTTTTAAAACTGATCTGGAAAATCAGATCAAAGAAGGAACTAAGCAAGACGAAAATTACCAAAAATTACATGATAAAGTGGCTGAAAATTCATCTGAAAATGTTATAAAAGATTATAGTATTAATGAAAAAGGCTTCTTAACATATAAAAACAGAATTTATGTGCCTAATTTTTTGAAGGTTAAGTTGCTGATTTTAGATGAAGTTCACAAGAGTCCTTATTCAGGGCATGCTGGTTATCAGAAAATGATAACTATGTTAAGAAAGGAGTATTTTTGGCCCAACATGAAGAGTGAAGTTGCTGAATATATAGCTAGATGCTTTGACTGTCAAACTATTAAAGATGAACATCAACATCCAGCTGGGCTATTGTAGCCCTTACCAATTCCAGAATGGAAATGAGAAATTATAAGCATTGTCTTTATTACAGGTTTGCCTAAAAATCAGAAGCAGAATGACTCAATTATGGTTGTTGTTGATAAACTTAGTAAGGTTGCTCATTTTATTCCTGTTAAAACTACTTTCAAGGCTTCTAACATTGCAGATATTTTCATGAAGCAAATTTTTTGCTTGCATGGAATTCCAAAGGTAATTATTTCAGACCGAGACTCTAAGTTCACCGGTAACTTTTGGACCACACTGTTTAAAGGATTAAATACTAAATTAAATTTCAGGACTTCTTTCCACCCACAAACTGATGGTCAAACAGAAAGAGTAAATCATATTTTAGAAAACATGTTAAGATTGTATGTTAAATATCAGCCATCTAAGTGGGAAGATTACTTGCATTTAGCAGAATTTGCCTACAATAATAATTATCAAGCATCTGCTAAGTTAAGTCCATTAGAGATTCTGTATGGAAGAAAATTTTGTACTCCAATTTCTTGGGATAATCCTGTAGACAGATTGATGTTAGGACCAGATTTATTGAAAGAAATGGAGCTAACCGTGAAACAGGTTTAAGGTAACTTAAAGGTTGCCCAAGATCGGCAGAAAAGCTATGCTGATTTGAAACGCACTGAAAGAGAATTTCAGGTAGGAGACCATGTTTTTATAAAGGTAAAGCCCAAGAAAAGTTCTTTGAATATTGGGAGTTGTGCTAAGTTAGCACCAAGGTATTGTGGACCATTCGAAATCCTATCAAGGATAGGAGTTGTTGCATATCAATTGGCATTTCCATACAATTTAAAAATCCACAATTTTTTTCACGTTTCTGTTTTAAAGAAGTATGTGCACGATGCTACTCATGTGCTGAATTGGAATGACATATAGGTGGAACCCGAAGGAGATTTTCAGGTGGAACCGGACTGTATTCCCTACTGGAGGGAAATTATGCTTCGGAATCGCACCATAGGGCAGGTAAAGGTGCAATGGAAGCACCTTAGCCCTGATGAAGCTACTTGGGAGTTGGAAAGTAATATGCGGGCAGCATATCCAGTTCTGTTCCATGAGAAAATTGATGATGAATAAGCAACATCGAGGACGATGTTGATCTTAAGTGGGGGTGTTTGTAACATACCCTTTTAGTTGGAAAACATTTTGTGTTAGCAAACATTATTATAACTTTTGTTGTAAAGTTTTGTGTTGGACAAGTGTCCAAGGATGACTGTAATTTGCACAATATATTATTATTAAATAAATAAAATAGGAGACAAACACCTAAGAGGACTGTTGAAAGAGTGGTTACTGATCCACTAGGTGGAATGGAATCTTGGGTAAAAGGCAATGGACAAGTGGGGGCATCATGATGCAACTAACTAGCTATTGGTATGGGACAACTCCCTTGAAATGTGGTCATAGTGCCCTGAAAGATGGGACTGGATCTTGAGGCTCATTTATTCCAAACTGACCACTAAAAGACCTAGGCAGTCTATATAATAGCCATCAAATATTGAACTGAGGTTCATCACTTTTCCTGACGAGGAAATTTACCTTGGGGTTTTGTTGTGTTTGCACCCAAGAGATTTGATGAGGGGATAGGATATGTTGTTGATCATGTTGTGAGTCTGCCAAAATCTTATTGAGTTCAGGAGGTTGAGGCTGAGTGGAGAAGGCATTTTATTTCAGGAGGTTGATGCTGAGTGGAGAAGGCATTTTTGAGTGCCTTGCTTCTACACAGATTCCACCCACTTATTGGATCAGTAATCAGGCTCGGGGGTTCACTAGAAGCCAGCAGTTGAGCTGCTTCTTCTGAAGCAGGTTGGGAGGAACAGGCCTCCTTGGGTGTTTATCGGCCCTATCGTCATCTATAGGTTCTATTTGTTTATCTTTTGTTAAGTAGTTAAATCTGTTTATTTACAAATATTTAATCTTATTTACAGATAGTGTTCTGGTTTAAATGCTTTTACTTTTATTTTATGAATCATTTAAAATTATGAATAGAAATGTTGAATGAAATAAATGATCTCTGCATTTTTCCCCATGCCATAGGAATTGCATCGTACTCTAGTACAAAGATAGATTAAGATAGATAAGTATGATAGGAAATTAGCCATGAGAATGAGAAGATAGAAATGCTGTAATTGCTCTCAAGGTTACTATTTACTGTTAAAAATACCTATTTTTATATATATCAATGTTTTTCCTCATTATTTCTGCATAGACAAGTATTTCCAGAAATTACAGTAATGTTTTTCTACATTTTATAAATATCAGTTTGTTTAGAATTAAATAATTTTCCCTTCTGAAAATCATATGAAGTTATTTTCTATTTCCTACAGTTGTAGAGTAGATTCCAACATATAGCATAATGCATAGAAATAAATACAAATTATTCATGTACCAAATCATCTACTTTTACACAAATTTATCCCATGTATAGAACAATTACATTTACTTTAACAGAGTCAATTTATGGTTTCTGATCACACACAGTTATGTATTTCTAAGTTTTCACATTACCTTGCTAGAGTAGGAATCAGAACTATTATCAACACTTTTAATAAACCGTAAAATCTAGATGATAACTCTCAACACTTAAATAATATTAAAACTATAAATCGTCCCTATGGATCGATTTAAATCACATTCTGGTATCTACTTCAAAGACTTTATTTTATTTTATTAACAGTAGACACACCAAACATATATACCAAAAATCGATCCTGTAGGTCGAGTAATTTATTTTTACAAATATCATCTCCAGGGTTTAAGATTTTACAATGTCTGTAGAAGCAGAGTCAAATAGAAAATCACAAACACTAGCTTGATGTCGAGAACGTATCAACGAGCAACATCAATTTTAGACTTTACAAAACAAAAACGAAACCCTAACCCTTAGGAAATTCCATGAGTTTTGTACAAAATTTACGAATTGTCTACAGGCTGCAAGCCTTCCACAAGGACAAACATCTATTCTTTAGCAACAGACTCATCATTTATACAAACTTCATATAAAATTATCCCATCGTATTTACATTTCAATTTTCACCGATTACAAAAAGAAAAACGATAGCAGCAGATCATCAACACCCAAATTGTTATATTATTTCCAGGTTTGTGAGAAAGAACAATTTAACACGACAACCATCAACATAACAGGCTCATGCCTCTTGGGTCGAGGAATCCTCCTCCCCATTCTTTTAAAAGTTTACAAACCCTGTCGAAACTCTCTGAGCTAAAACACAACACATAGAACATCACACAGTCGGCCATCATCTTCATCTACACAGAGTTTCAAGGCAACCGCCAAGGCTTACCGGTTGGTATAGCTGCAGCCAACCTACGACGCCCAAATAGGAGAAAACCATCGAATCGTTGCCTTGTAAACAACAACATTAATGTTGTGGTCAAAACATTTATCTTTTCAAGAAACGAGACTCAGTATTAACAAACAAACTACTACTGTGTTAAATGTCAAATGTGAAAGCTACAGGAGGAATTTTCGAACACATTACCTTCAAAATAGTTGGCCAACAGCAGCAACAAAACCCAGACAGATGCAACAGCAACTGTAAACTCTCACACTATCAAATGCTACCGATAGAAAAACCCACAACAAGTCTGAGAATCGAACCACAACAAGAGAACAGACCTAAGCTAGAAACCATAACAAGTATCTTTTGTACAAAGCACTGGAGAGCTCGGCTCTTTAATCTTCATGAGTCACGGGTTCAAAACCCAGGCCTCGCGACTCAAAAACGCACAATAGAAAGACCTACAAACCCTCGGCCTGTCGGCCAGTTGCAGAGCCATAACCACCGTTTTCCAAGTTCACAATAAACACGATAATCAAAACCAAAGTAGGGTTTAACTCACACCCATCATTACACTGCCAGATCAACGGTGGAGATCACCGGGTAGATTTACGAAGCATCAATGCCATCTACCTCATTAAATGTGTTATCATTACAATTGCCACGAAGGAGCCAGTTCATCAACCGTTGAACTATTATGTTTACACATCATCGCAAGGAGGATCAATACCATCGTATTGGCACGTGAACAAACCAGCTATACTATCCACGATGGAATCCCACTATCCATAGTAGTTGTAAGCATTCAATGCATAAGTTACGGTTACACTTGCCAACCTGTGACATCAACGTTCAAATCATAACAATTTTCACATTTGACCTTGCATATGATATAGTCATGATATACTACCTTGTCAAGACATGTTTGTACAAGGTTGGTTAGATATTGCTAGGGTTCATATAGTAACATATGTTTGCATAACATCACTTATCGCATAGTATCACGTATTGCATTTAATTCACATTTGTATAGTATCACATTGTGTACATAGTGTCACACAATTGCATAAGTGCCACATAGGGTCACCGTAGTGCACACAACGCACATATCATATGGGATATGTAAATATATAGTTAGAGTTTTGATAATATCTCAAATTAAATCATAATATAGATCATATAAATAAATCAAAGAAACATACATTCTATTGTATGGTGATGCATTCTATTGCACGGTGTAATGAAAGTCATAATGACAATTAAATCATTATCACCATTGTAGAATATTGTCCCTAGGAATAATATTATATGAAATTACATAGAATTTTTATAGTTGCCATGAGAAAAGAAGTTAGACAGTTGCATACAGTTCGATTTGAATGGAAGTTATATATATTTCTGAGTACAAACCAAGCCACGATCGATAAAGACATTCTCATGATTTTAAATACAAGCTTACAATTTCAGAATGTGAGATGTGTTGTCTACATAAATAGTCATTTTCTGATATCTTAAACTTGAACGACTTTAAGTCTCGAACCAAAATTCTCACCGATAGAATGCTCAAAGTCTTTATCTCTTCAATTAATGACAAAAGAGATTTATTGAAAAATAGGTGGTCACTTATCGTAATTTAAACCCTTACCTGTAAACTGTCACAAGCACGAAAATCACATGCTTTAGCACGAATGCTAAGTAAGCCTCGGGGCGTCTGAAGGACCCCTTCATCAATCAACAAAGCACATTAGTCAAACAGTTGATTCAACATTCATAACAATAACGATAGAAATTGCAATAGTGCAGCCAAACATAAAAATAACATCAAGACGTAATCTGAATCCTTTAGCCGCAAATTCTTTTAATGAAATCAGTATGGCATTTAGTACAGCAAGATAACATTTCATGCATCATTCTGTTTCCGCATACATTAAATAAGCAATAAATGTCACGTAGAAAATTTTTAAATTTTTGTGAATTTTTCGGGATGTTACATAAATAATGACATAAAGGATGGTATGTTACATAGATTAATGTGCATATACTTAAGTATGTTGCTTCTTTAAGTAGATCGAACCAAGATGTAGGCCTTGTTCTGCATTTGATATGCTACATGGCAAATTTGCTACATGAACAGTTCATGGATCCAATTACATTTCTCCCTGTTGACACCATGTCTGAGAAAACCTAAGTCTTAAAAAGTTTTGCTAAAATGTCCTAAAGGAGAAGAAATCACCACAAAAGGGTTGAATAAAGGTTTGCAATACAAAAACATAAAGGAAAAACCCACATTTACAAAGTCCGAAAGCAAATTTAGGAAAGGATTAAATCCCGACCAAGTTTCATCGGCGGAGATGATAGGGATCAAGATCTACGGTTCATATTCCTTCCCGCATCGCCAAAGTGATCGACGACAAATAGTGGTAGGCAGTAGCGGACTCAATACCACTGGGGCATGTGTCCAAACCTCATCCTTCCGCATATGTGATATGGTGGTATCGGAAACCACCATAGCGCCGGGCGGAACCACCAAATAGGAAAGCGCGGCAGAATCATAACACGTGGCAGGGTGGGACCTAATACGTGGCAGATGGAGAAAACTCGGCAGGGTCATAGCACATGGCGTTATACTTTGTGGCAATCGGAGGGCCGATATAAACCTTAATCAAATCAACGGCCATTGTTTCATCCGCATCTAGGAAGGTGCACACTGGATATGAGGAAGAGCGGTCGCGGAGAATAAACCACTCTAACAGGTGTCAGCAGGTGGTTGATCCGCGCAGGGAGTAAACCGGAGAAGAAAACAGCTTTTTTGATCGCGGATACCACCAGATGGAATAAAGGGAGACGAGATTTGACGGCCCAAAACAAAGTCTCGAGATCAACGGTCAGATATGAACCGCATTCATAAAGGTGCAGGGAAGTTAATTTAAAAAGACTTATATAAAACAAAAGGGGCTCCACATAACGGCATTTTGCATGTGTCGCTATCCTAGAGAACTCTGAAGACTTGTGGAGGTCTGCGATTGCGATAGAAGGTGAAAGGCGGGTACATACAGGTAGGGTCTGGTGACCTGTCCTACTTTTTAAACGGAATTTTGTTTAAAGAAACGTTTAAATGGAGACTGTGCACGATATAGACGTTTTTAAATCAAAAGAAGCCCTAGAGGATAGAGACGAAGACGTCTACGATACCCTAATTAGGTTTCCAGTCTCTGATATAAAAATTAGGTTGTCTGAATTGTTAAAGGAAGGGACAGACCCCCACGGAGTTCACCAGTCATCTTTGATAGCCTTTTGCCCCGACCAGATCCCTTTTTTCCCAGAATTCATATCATGGTGTGCCGAAAATTACTCCCGGGAAGAAAAAGTCGTTCTAAACAGCCAAAAAGCCCGAGTCATTTGCGAAATAAAACCAACAGAGTTAATTAAATCCCTAGAAGCAGATTGTTCCCAAACCCTTGACCCTGAGGTTTTTTCTGAAGTCTCCATTATAGAAAATTATCATCATGTTTCTCAAAATGATAGGGAAATGTTTTTGTCATCGTGTCTCAAGTCAGAGACTAGCATTTCGGAGGTCCCATACCCTATAGATATCAATCTTTTTAATGAAAATACCCAGTTAGTTTTGACATTATTGGCCTTAGTTCTAGGTTTGGATACGGATTTGTATGTAACCGAGTTTCAATTGAGTCTGTTGTACAAAATGAGTATAGTCCAGTCAGGGATTGATGAAAATCGAATCCCTCGACTTAATTTTGAAGCATTTCTAACAGAAAAGATTCATAACCAGATGGTCAATTTTCCCACTCTCAGACATTTCAGGTTTCAGGCCTTTTTAATGAAAATGATTATGGTAGCCAGTCAAG
The DNA here is from genome assembly GCA_027924585.1 of Larix kaempferi. Lineage (NCBI taxonomy): Eukaryota > Viridiplantae > Streptophyta > Pinopsida > Pinales > Pinaceae > Larix > Larix kaempferi. The sequence continues at coordinate 32,181,023 of BSBM01001005.1, forward strand.
ACGAGTTGCAGTTCCCAGAAATCATTTTCATAACTTTACTAGAAAATAACATGTTCAATTACATCAATTACATGCTTTCAGAGATTTATAGAATGATTTTTGGAAAAAATCTTCCTAGAGTACTACCGGAAATGCAGGCATCCATGCAATTGAGTACAGAATACGCGACAGGGGATTGGTTTTTGTCGAAAGACAGTATAGTAATCAGATTATATGGATTCAGACATAAACCCTATGTGTTACCAGCTTTTCTTACTTTAAGGGTTTTTGCCTTGGAATTCTTAAGACAAAAGTTGATTGTGGAAGATAACAATTTTTTGGTTCACAGACAAGCAACAGACATTAAATACCCATTCACATTTGGTCCGTTCACAATAAAGAATAAGAATGTTGTTGTGTATATAGAGAAGTTGTTGAAGGATATGAATTTTGAGACAGATACGGCTATGGAGTATGACCCGTTAAACATCATATCAAAACGAAGAACGGAGCATCGTATCAAGGCCCTGAACCATCAGATTGTTGAAGGAATGTCAGACAGAGCCAATTGGCTAGAATATAAAGAAGAAACCATTCCAGATACATCTGACAAAGAAATGGCATTGATTGACACAACAACAAAGACAGAAAGTGAAACAGATATTGCATCGGTTGGATCTAAAAGACCCATACAGGACGTAATGGTCATTGAAGATGAAGAAACAGAAAGAGGAAAAAGATTGAAAATGAATGAACCACAAGAGTTAACAACAGTTTTCGAAGAGGCTAAAACAGCTGAAGAAGAAATACCAGAGGTTACAATTAAGGAGTACAACATTGAAGAAACCCCTGTAGAGGGTGATGTAAATAGACCCCAGAATATCATGGATGTGTTTGATGAGCATAGTCGAAATAAACAGGAGTCCGCGAAACAAACCAGTCAATTATTTCCGAAGGTTAGAAGTATATCTAATACTGAGGTAAGCTTATTTACTAGCAGAAATATCAGAGAGAATTCCTTGAAATTCTCAGTTGTCACAAAAAATAAGATTTCAGAAATGAATATAGATTTGTCTAAAATAAATGCCCCGGATAAAATTTTATTGCATAGACAAACTGGAGAATTCATATATTCAGACTATTTGGGGGCATATTAAGAGTAGACAAATTGAAAAGTTCAGTGGATAAATTGAATAATCAGTTGAGACAGGAGAAGGCAGAGAATAAGTCTCGACGGCAACAAATTAAGAAATTGCAAGTCGATTTGATAAATAAAGAAGGAGGTGCAGCAACCAAATTGCTCAAAGAGAAAGACGATACGATCCAGATGTTGAGACGAAAATTAAAAATTCCAGACACTGTACTTATCCAAGGAGCAGAATTGACAATATTGGAAAAAGAAAAAGAAGAATTATCTAATGAAGTTAATGATGTTACTGCTAAAATGTTAAAGCTTTCTGATGAAAAAGATCATTGTGAAAAAGAGAAAATCATTTTGGAAGAACAGTTGGCAGAAGCAAGGAAAAGATTAGCAGAAAGTGGTCAGCATCAAGTACAAACAGGCACAGAAGAAGATAAAACTGGAGTAGATGGAATTTTACAGGCCATGTCCCAAGTAAGCTTGAAAGAAAATGAAATCAAAGAATTGAAGATTGAAATACAGAAGCTGACTGAAGAGAATGAAATCAAAAATAAGGAAATAAAAACCTTGCAGACAAAGAATCAGGAATTAAGTAATAACAATAAAGGATTAGCAACTCATGTGACAGGGCAAGCTGCTATGCAAGGGTGCAAACACATGGTGTGGGACCAGATCATAAAAGAAGTTGAGAAACTAAGACCATATCTGGATTACATAAGAGTCAAAGAAGAAGTGGTCAAATATGCCTTCGAAAGTTGCAGAGCAGTCAGGGAAAACTTAAATAAAAAGCCGAAAGAAGTAGCCCAGAAAGCAATAACCTTTTTAAACAGTCTAACTGAGGCAGACCTGACAGCCATGAACATAACGAACAGAATTTCAGTCATCACATGGGCCAGAAGTATCTTAGGGAAATACTCACATGTTGAGAATATTGAGGCTAAAGCTGGAGAAATACAGGAAGAAGTAGTAAAGTTCAAAAAGCAGTTTGAAAAACTAGTAAACAAAGGATTCCCTGCTTTTTGGAATGAAAAGAATGAATTAATTTCTCCTAATGAGTATAAGAGATTGCTATTTGACATAAGGATGGATCACAGAAAGTTCCAGCAGTTGGATCATATGCTTACAGGAAAAAATTTAATGGAGAAAATGTCAGAGGAGTTTGAAATTTTAAATATGCTAATCTCAACCTGTGGAAATCTTCTTCCTGGTTCTTATGCAGGTCATGTTGAAATGCGAGTCTTGGTGAAGGAAATGACCAACTATGACTTACCCACGGCCGACCAGTGGAATTATGTGGAAAAATATGGAAGGACAAGATATTCTGTCCATTCATAGAGGCATTCAAAACTCTCGCAAAGTGGCGAAAAGATGATATTCGAAATTTTTGCCAAGTGGCAAAAAAGGATACTTTATTTTAAATTTGTAATATTATTTGGAGACAGTTATCTATTGCTCAAAGACAGTTATCTTTTAAGATTAAGTATTTTCAGTTATTAGTTAAAAGAAGCAGTTATGTCAAGCTTCTTCCAAATTTTGTATAAAAACAATGGGAGTCATTGTTGTAAGGGTTGGAAATTTTTTGAGAGACAGTGTATGTTTTGGAAGTCCATTTTTTGATAAATAAAGGCAGTACGGTGAAAATGCCTATCTTTTGAGACCAGAGATTCATGTGTTGATCAGCTTTACAGTCTGTTATTTTCCTTTATCTCTATATGTGTATGTTCACTATCTTTGTTATGTCTACCATTATGTTTTTCTTCTATATTTAAATGAACGCATGAAATAACTCGAGATTCATACTGGTTATGCCTCGTTTTATTGCATTTAAATATTCACTATTTTCTCCAAAGTTGACAATAGATTCATCCCAGTTAGATGCCTGTTGTTGATGGAATGTCATTACTTCTTTCTACATCACCTGAAAAAATCCAATTGACTGTAATATGATTACTATCTTGCCTCTGTGGAAATCTGTTTGGTATAAATCTCTTACTGGCATATTATATATTTGAAACTTTGACTCCATGCCCAACGTTTCTTGTCTTCCTTTTCAACCGGAAAATCCTTTTTGAGAAAATTTGAGAGAACTTTTATATTTTTCAGTCCTTATATATATATGGTGAGAGAGCCCTCTCTGGTGGAAAAATGGCTGAGTTTTCTACCTAAATCTGGTTTGAAATAGGTTACCTTAGGTGTTATTCTTTTACAACCGGAATAAAATCTAAGTGCTAACATTTTGGCGCCGTTGCCGGGGACGAAAGTGAGATTTTCCCTGGGAGAAACGACAAAGAAAGGTCAAATTTCTTGGGCAAGGAAGTTTCAAATAAGTTGGTTGTAGATATTGCCCTGGCGACTTCACTCGTGACAATTTCTTAAGGTTTTTTTGAAGATATTCTGAGAAAGACATTGTGGCTACAAGAAGAAATCCCGGTTTGCAGTTCTTCTCAGGCGTGGATAATCCAAAAAAGCTCCTCAAGACAGATAAAGGCAAAGGCAAAAGCACGACGAAAGAAGGTATTTCTCAGTTTTCAAATATATTTCCTTCTTTTCAAGAAAATCTGTTTGGGGAAGAAAAGATCAGTTCAAGTGAAAAGATTTTGCTTAGGACTAAGTCAGATTCTGATTTGAAAAAAACAAAAGTTGATCCAAATAGTTTGTGGGATTATTCTCTAAAATATGTTTGGGAGAATTTACAAAAATTTGAAAGGGTAGAGTCCAAAATATCCAAAGCCCAGAGAATACCTGTGCAGAGTGGTAGACAACAAGCAGGGGTTGTTCCACCTTATAACCCACCACCCATGGCTGCCAGATTTTCCCCACTGGTTTTACCCGCGGCTTTACATGATTTGCCTCAAAATTATGGACAGATAATTTTTACTTTTGATAATGAGGGTAATTATACAGCACAGCAACACGTTGATAACTTTAGTGATTTCATTGATTTAGAAGAAGTGGATTATGATGATGCAAAAATGAGCTTGTTTGCTCAAAGTTTGAGAGGTGAAGTCAAAAAGTGGTTTAGAGCCTTAGCTGCAGGATCAATTGCTAGTTATGATGCGTTTACTACCCTTTTTATCGAAAGATGGGAAGATCAGAAAAATCCTTCACAAGTGTTGACACAGTATAATAATCTGAAAAAAGGAGGTTTTGAGTCAGTTCAAGAGTTCTCTGCCAGATTTATGAAGGTCTATAATTCTATCCCTACAGATATAAAACCTCCAGTGGGAGCAGCCAAGTTACATTATGCAGACGCTTTTGAAGGTGATTTTTCATGCACATTAAGAGAAAGAAGATCTACTACGTTGGCAATAATGATGAAAGATGCAGTAGAAGTTGAAGCTAATATGATGGCTTCTGGAAAAATGAGACATAGAGATATGGACAGAAAGAAAATTAGAGAAGAAAATCAAAATGCAGCATCCTCTTCTTCCTCTACAGATGTAAAATTTGAAGCAATGATGAAAACCATGGAAAAGCTGTTAGAAAGGTTAGTAGTGGATAACAAAGCTCCTAATAAGGAACAAGCAGAACCTCAAATCAGAAACCCAAATTTTAGGAGACCTTTTGTTCCAGCTACAAGGCCTAGAGAACAGCGAAACCCAAGGAATGCAGAAGAAGATCAAATCAGACCTCCTTTTCCTGAAAATTATGTTGCCGGAGAAATAGAAGATGAGATACCTGAGAGTGACATTCACCATTGTAGCAGTTCCAATGCAGAAGTGTATTTGACTAAGCAAGAACACGATATGTTCCTTGTAGAAGGAGAATGTTATAATTTGGAAACAGATATTGATCAATACCAGATTGGTTACCAAAATGCTATAAACGATCTCCAAAGAAAGATAAATCTTAGAAATCGGGACGTTATAATAGACAAGGGAAAAGACAAAGGAAAAGAACCAATGGGAAAATCAAAAGGAACTGTAGATAAACCTTCTGCTAGTCATCAGGAACAGCAAACGAAGAGAAAAGAAATTGAAGATGTGCCAAAGGTAATTTCAGATAACAAGAAAGATTCAGTGAAGGAGGTTGATAAAAATTTGGTTCCTTTCAATATACAGAATGAAGTGTCGAAAGTTAAGATTTCAGTCCCATTTAATGAGATATTAAAGAATAAAGAATACAAAGAACAGATCTTTAAGATGATGCAGGTAGAAAATCGAGTGGACATAGATACTTTGGAATTAGATGATGATACTCCTAATATCTGCTTGGATTCAAGAATGGAGGATAATAGTGTTGACGAAGTTTCTTCTTTCTATGTGAATTTGAATATTCATGATAAAGTTGTGCATAATTGTATGTTAGATTCAGGAGCCTCTCATAATCTGATGCCAAAACTTGTGGTAGAATCTTTGGGATTAGAAATCACAAGACCATATGATGACTTGTTCTCTTTTGATTCAAGGAGAGTTAAATGTTTAGGGTTGATAAAAGATTTGACGGTCAATCTCAGTAAAATACCAGCCAAAGGTATTCTTATGGATGTGGTGGTCGCTGATATTCCAGCGAAGTTTGGTATGTTACTGTCTAGGTCATGGGCCTCAAAGTTAAAGGGAACTTTGCAGATGGATATGTCTTTTGCTACTATTCCGGTGTTGGGGGTACACAGAAGATTATATGCTGAAAAGATGGCTTCTTATTTGGTAAGTGATTTGAAAGAACCTGAGAAGCATGCTATATATGCAGTAGATACAGATTTAGGTTCTTGCATTTTGTACAATGATGTCGAATCTAAAGAAAAGATTGATTTGACTGAACCAAAAGAAAACGAGAAAGAAAGATTGTTAAGAGAAAAGATCAGAAAAGAAGGGACCTGGACAATGCATTTTGATGGAGCTAGAAGCAGAGAAGGAGCTGGTGCAGGAGTATGGATAATTACACCTGATCGAGAATTCCTAATGTTTTCTTACCAATTGAATTTTGAATGTACTAACAACGTTGCAGAATATGAAGCTTTGATTCTGGGATTGAACGTGTTGAGAGATTTAAAAGCAAAAAGGATTGAAGTGTTTGGAGATTCCGAATTGGTTATAAATCAGGTAAAAGCTATTTATCAGACCAAACATCCTAAAATGAGGTCCTATAGAAATGAAGTGTGGGATCTACTAGAAAATTTCTTCGATGAACATGATGTTGTTTCAATTCCCAGAGTTAGCAACACTGTAGCAGATTCTTTGGCCACTGCAGGAGCAGCATTCAAAACTCCCATCTTTTCTAAAAAGAAATATGATATTGAGGTCATACACAGACCATCTATCCCAGACAATATCAAACATTGGAAGGTCTTCGAAGATGATCAACAGATTAAACGCTTTTTGGAAATGACAGAGGAATTCAATTACAGGTCTATTGATGCAGAAGTTGATGAAAGTGGTCCAGATGAAGTGGATTCTCCGGAAGAAACAGAAAAGTTCAGGCAAAGGATTGGAGGTAAGGATATAATTCAACTGAAGAATAATGTTATCCCTAGAGGCTTGATTCCTTTAGAAAAATTATTTGATAAAAATGATGTGGTGAAAAATCCAAAGATAGAACCTAAACCTGAAGATGTAAAAGACTACAATTTAGGTTCTGAAAAAGATCCCAAGTTGGTAAAGCTTTCCAAGAAATTACCAAGAAAAGAAGAGGATAAAAGCGTGGAAGTGATGAAGAGATTTTCTGATGTTTTTGCTTGGAGCTACGAGGACCTGAAGGAATATGATGTTTCTGTTATACAGCATACAATTCCAATCAAACCAGATGAAAAGCCTTTTAAACAGAAATTAAGAAGAATAAATCCCAAATTACTGCCAGTGATAGAAAAAGAGGTGAGAAAGCTGTTTGATGCCAAGATAATTGTGTCCTTGAGGTTTTCTAAGTGGTTAGCTAGCCTGGTACTGGTAAGGAAAAAGAATGGTGAAATAAGGCTGTGCGTAGATTTTAGAAATTTGAACAGAGCTTCTTTAAAAGATAATTATCCACTCCCTAAAATGGAGCAGGTTTTACAGCAAGTTGTGGGAGCTGAAAGAATTTCCATGTTAGACGGTTTCTCAGGTTATAATCAAATTAAAGTTCATCCAGAAGATCAATAAAAAACTGCTTTTACTACTCCATGGGGAACATTTATGTACGCCAAAATGCCATTTGGTTTGATGAATGCAGGCGCAACTTTTCAGAGAGCCATGGATATTGCATTTGCAGATGAAAGAGACAAAATTGTGGTAGTATATATGGATGATATCACTGTTTATTCAAAGAATGTTGCTGATCACTGGAAACATCTGGAAAGAGTTTTTATAAAATGTAGAAGATTTGGGATTTCCTTGAATCCAAAGAAATCTCATTTTTGCATGGAAGAAGGAAGATTATTGGGACACATCATATCAAAAGAAGGCATTAAAATTGACCCGGAGAGAGTATCCGCAATACAAAAGGTGGGAATCCCTAGGAGCAAAAAAGAGATTCAGTCATTTATTGGAAGGGTAAATTGGTTAAGAAGGTTCATTCCTAGTTTTGCTGAAATTCTGAGAAACATAACTGAAATGCTAAGAAAAGACAAGGAAATTAAATGGACTGAAGAAGCAAGAAATTCCTTTGATAACATTAAAAAAGCATTGACTGAAGCACCGGTGTTAATTAGTCCAGATTATACAAAGGATTTCATTATGTTTACTTATGCATCAGAACACACAGTAGCTGGGGTATTGTTGCAAAAGAATCAAGAAGGCGCGGAACAGCCAATTGCGTTTTTTAGTAAGATTCTGAGAGATGCAGAATTAAAATACAACATTATGGAGAAACAAGCTTATGCTTTAGTAAAAGCATTGAAGGATTTCAGGATATATATTTTGCATTCTCATACAATAGCATATGTTCCATCAACAGCAGTGAAAGACATTCTTACCCAGCCAGATCCTGAGGGGAAAAGAGCGAAATGGATAGCCGTGCTATTGGAATATGATCTGGACATTAAACCCACAAAACTGATAAAGGGCCAAGGTTTGGCTAAAATGATGACAGAAACCAATTGGGATTCTCTTGGTATGAATTTTATTTCTGAAACTTCGACTGAAAATGTTCCAAATTCACAGATAATTGAAGATTTCTCTTTATCCCCCTGGTACGCAGATATTGTATATGTCTTGCAGAATCTCCAAGCACCTGCCAATATGGAAAAAACTAGGGCAAGATCAGTAAAATTGAAAGCAGCAAAGTTTTGCATATTAGATGGAAATTTGTTCTGGAAAGATCCAGGAGGAATACTATTGAATTGTCTATTAGAGAATGAAGCGCAGCATATTATGGTGGAATTTCATAAAGGTATGTGTGGAGGACATCATTCATGGAAAGCTACAGTGAACAAAATTCTTAGAGCTGGTTTTTACTGGCCCAACATGTATTCAGATGTATATAAAGAAGTAAAGAAATGTCATGAATGTCAAATTTTTGATGGCAAAAGAGAACTAGTGCCATTTCCGTTGAAACCTATTTCAGTTGAAGCACCTTTCCAACAGTGGGGGTTATATTTTATTGGTGAGATTAACCCAAATTATTCAGGGCAACATAAGTGGATTCTGACGGCTACAGATTACTTCACAAAATGGATTGAAGCCGTCCCAACCAGAAATGCTACAGAAACAGTGATTATGAACTTTTTGGAAGAAAACATTTTGTCCAGGTTTGGTTGTCCTAAAAGGATAGTGACAGATAATGCCCCAGCTTTCAAGTCAAAAAAGATGATAAATTTTTGTCACAAATATCACATACATCTTAATCATTCAACTGCTTATTATACACAAGGGCATGGATTGGCTGAATCTTCAAATAAAAGTTTAGTGAGAATCATAAAGAGGTTGCTGGAAGATAACAAGACGGCTTGGCACACTAAACTGAAATATGCTTTGTGGGCAGACAGAATCAGTACAAAGAGAGCAATTGGCACTTCCCCTTTTCAGTTGGTATACGGCACTGAAGTAATTTTCCCTGTTTCTTTGGGATTGCCAGTTATGAAATTATTACAAGAAGTCGATGAAGAACCAAATCACATGCAAAGGAGAATAAATCAAATGATAGAATTGCATGAAGTCAAAGAAAAAGCATACAACAAAACCCAAATGCATCAGGAAAAAATGAAGAAAACTTTTGACAGAAAAGTTAAGGAAAGGGATTTTCAGATAAATGATTTGGTTTTGAAGTGGGATTCCAGAAATGAAGATCACCATGGAAAGTTTGAGCATTTATGGAAAGGTCCATATATTATTGCAGGATGTCGAGGCGAAAATGCATTTATCTTGAAAAATTGCAATGGAAAATTTTATCCTGGAGGACCAGTCAATGGGAGACACCTCAAACATTATCTTTCGTGAAAGACAGAAGTGGAAGAAAGTTTTTGTACAGTGTAAATATTTTCAAAAAAAAATAAAATAATAATAATAATTTTGTGTGAATGCAGCCCAATGGATCAGGCACTTGGTCTACGATGTTCTTTGCTACCTCGCAGGGAGGATAGCATCCCCAGTTGGAGCCAGTTGTTGACACCATGTCTGAGAAAACCTAAGTCTTAAAAAGTTTTGCTAAAATGTCCTAAAGGAGAAGAAATCACCACAAAAGGGTTGAATAAAGGTTTGCAATACAAAAACATAAAGGAAAAACCCACATTTACAAAGTCCGAAAGAAAATTTAGGAAAGGATTAAATCCCGACCAAGTTTCATCGGCGGAGATGATAGGGATCAAGATCTACGGTTCATATTCCTTCCCGCATCGCCAAAGTGATCGACGGAAAATAGTGGTAGGCAGTAGCGGACTCAATACCACTGGGGCACGTGTCCAAACCTCATCCTTCCGCATATGTGATATGGTGGTATCGAAAACCACCATAGCGCCGGGCGGAACCACCAAATAGGAAATCTCGGCAGAATCATAACACGTGGCAGGGTGGGACCTAATACGTGGCAGATGGAGAAAACTCGGCAAGGTCATAGCACATGGCGTTATACTTTGTGGCAATCGGAGGGCCGATATAAACCTTAATCAAATCAACGGCCATTGTTTCATCCGCATCTAGGAAGGTGCACACTGGATATGAGGAAGAGCAGTCGCGGAGAATAAACCACTCTAACAGGTGTCAGCAGGTGGTTGATCCGCGCAGGGAGTAAACCGGAGAAGAAAACAGCTTTTTTGATCGCGGATACCACCAGATGGAATAAAGGGAGACGAGATCTGACGGCCCAAAACAAAGTCTCGAGATCAACGGTCAGATATGAACCGCATTCATAAAGGTGCAGGGAAGTTAATTTAAAAAGACTTATATAAAACAAAAGGGGCTCCACATAACGGCATTCTGCATGTGTCGCTATCCTGGAGAACTTTGAAGACTGGTGGAGGTCTGCGATTGCAATAGAAGGCGAAAGGCGGGTACATACAGGTAGGGTCTGGTGACCTGTCCTACTTTTTAAACGGAATTTTGTTTAAAGAAACGTTTAAATGGAGACTGTGCACGATATAGACGTTTTTAAATCAAAAGAAGCCCTAGAGGATAGAGACGAAGACGTCGTCTACGATACCCTAATTAGGTTTCCAGTCTCTGATATAAAAATTAGGTTGTCTGAATTGTTAAAGGAAGGGACAGACCCCCACGGAGTTCACCAGTCGTCTTTGATAGCCTTTTGCCCCGACCAGATCCCTTTTTTCCCAGAATTCGTATCATGGTGTGCCGAAAATTACTCCCGGGAAGAAAAAGTCGTTCTAAACAGCCAAAAAACCCGAGTCATTTGCGAAATAAAACCAGCAGAGTTAATTAAATCCCTAGAAGCAGATTGTTCCCAAACCCTTGACCCTGAGGTTTTTTCTGAAGTCTCCATTATAGAAAATTATCATCATGTTTCTCAAAATGATAGGGAAATGTTTTTGTCATCGTGTCTCAAGTCAGAGACTAGCATTTCGGAGGTCCCATACCCTATAGATATCAATCTTTTTAATGAAAATACCCAGTTAGTTTTGACATTATTGGCCTTAGTTCTAGGTTTGGATACGGATTTGTATGTAACCGAGTTTCAATTGAGTCTGTTGTACAAAATGAGTACAGTCCAGTCAGGGATTGATGAAAATCGAATCCCTCGACTTAATTTTGAAGCATTTCTAACAGAAAATATTCATGACCAGATGGTCAATTTTCCCACTCTCAGACATTTCAGGTTTCAGGCCTTTTTAATGAAAATGATTATGGTAGCCAGTCAAGATGAGTTGCAGTTCCTAGAAATCATTTTCACGACTTTACTAGAAAATAACATGTTCAATTACATGCTTTCAGAGATTTATAGAATGATTTTTGGAAAAAATCTGCCTAGAGTACTACCGGAAATGCAGGCATCCATGCAATTGAGTACAGAATATGTGACAAGGGATTGGTTTTTGTCGAAAGACAGTACAGTAATCAGATTATATGGATTCAGACATAAACCCTATGTGTTACCAGCTTTTCTTACTTTAAGGGTTTTTGCCTTGGAATTCTTAAGACAAAAGTTGATTGTGGAAGATAACAATTTTTTGGTTCACAGACAAGCAACAGACATTAAATACCCATTCACATTTGGTCCGTTCACAATAAAGAATAAGAATGTTGTTGTGTATATAGAGAAGTTGTTGAAGGATATGAATTTTGAGACAGATACGGCTATGGAGTATGACCCGTTAAACATCATATCAAAACGAAGAACGGAGCATCGTATCAAGGCCCTGAACCATCAGATTGTTGAAGGAATGTCAGACAGAGCCAATTGGCTAGAATATAAAGAAGAAACCATTCCAGATATATCTGACAAAGAAATGGCATTGATTGACACAACAACAAAGACAGAAAGCGAAACAGATATTGCATCGGTTGGATCTAAAAGACCCATACAGGACATAATGGTCATTGAAGATGAAGAAACAGAAAGAGGAAAAAGATTGAAAATGAATGAACCACAAGAGTTAACAACAGTTTTCGAAGAGGCTAAAATAGCTGAAGAAGAAATACCAGAGGTTACAGTTAAGGAGTACAACATTGAAGAAACCCCTGTAGAGGGTGATGTAAATAGACCCCAGAATATCATGGATGTGTTTGATGAGCATAGTCAAAATAAACAGGAGTCCGCGAAACAAACCAGTCAATTATTTCCGAAGGTTAGAAGTATATCTAATACTGAGGTAAGCTTATTTACTAGCAGAAATATCAGAGAGAATTCCTTGAAATTCTCAGTCGTCACAAAAAATAAGATTTCAGAAATGAATATAGATTTGTCTAAAATAAATGCCCCGGATAAAATTTTATTGCATAGACAAACTGGAGAAGTCATATATTCAGACTATTTGGGGGCCATATTAAGAGCAGACAAATTGAAAAGTTCAGTGGATAAATTGAATAATCAGTTGAGACAGGAGAAGGCAGAGAATAAGTCTCGACAGCAACAAATTAAGAAATTGCAAGTCGATTTGATAAATAAAGAAGGAGGTGCAGCAACCAAATTGCTCAAAGAGAAAGACGATACGATCCAGATGTTGAGACGAAAATTAAAAATTCCAGACACTGTACTTATCCAAGGAGCAGAATTGACAATATTGGAAAAAGAAAAAGAAGAATTATCTAATGAAGTTAATGATGTTACTGCTAAAATGTTAAAGCTTTCTGATGAAAAAGATCATTGTGAAAAAGAGAAAATCATTTTGGAAGAACAGTTGGCAGAAGAAAGGAAAAGATTAGCAGAAAGTGGTCAGCATCAAGTACAAACAGGCACAGAAGAAGATAAAACTGGAGTAGATGGAATTTTACAGGCCATGTCCCAAGTAAGCTTGAAAGAAAATGAAATCAAAGAATTGAAGATTGAAATACAGAAGCTGACTGAAGAGAATGAAATCAAAAATAAGGAAATAAAAACCTTGCAGAAAAAGAATCAGGAATTAAGTAATAACAATAAAGGATTAGCAACTCATGTGACAGGGCAAGCTGCTATGCAAGGGTGCAAACACATGGTGTGGGACCAGATCATAAAAGAAGTTGAGAAACTAAGACCATATCTGGATTACATAAGAGTCAAAGAAGAAGTGGTCAAAGATGCCTTCGAAAGTTGCAGAGCAGTCAGGGAAAACTTAAATAAAAAGCCGAAAGAAGTAGCCCAGAAAGCAATAACCTTTTTAAACAGTCTAACTGAGGCAGACCTGACAGCCATGAACATAACGAACAGAATTTCAGTCATCACATGGGCCAAAAGTATCTTAGGGAAATACTCACATGTTGAGAATATTGAGGCTAAAGCTGGAGAAATACAGGAAGAAGTAGTAAAGTTCAAAAAGAAGTTTGAAAAACTAGTAAACAAAGGATTCCCTGCTTTTTGGAATGAAAAGAATGAATTAATTTCTCCTAATGAGTATAAGAGATTGTTGTTTGACATAAGGATGGATCACAGAAATTTCCAGCAGTTGGATCATATGCTTACAGGAAAAATTTTAATGGAGAAAATGTCAGAGGAGTTTGAAATTTTAAATATGCTAATCTCAACCTGTGGAAATCTTCAACCTGTTTCTTATGCAGGTCATATTGAAATGCGAGTCTTGGTGAAGGAAATGACCAACTATGACTTACCCACGGCCGACCAGTGGAATTATGTGGAAAAATATGGAAGGACAAGATATTCTGTCCATTCATAGAGGCATTCAAAACTCTCGCAAAGTGGCGAAAAGATGATATTCGAAATTTTTGCCAAGTGGCAAAAAAGGATACTTTATTTTAAATTTGCAATATTATTTGGAGACAGTTATCTATTGCTCAAAGACAGTTATCTTTTAAGATTAAGTATTTTCAGTTATTAGTTAAAAGAAGCAGTTATGTCAAGCTTCTTCCAAATTTTGTATAAAAACAATGGGAGTCATTGTTGTAAGGGTTGGAAATTTTTTGAGAGACAGTGTATATTTTGGAAGTCCATTTTTTGATAAATAAAGGCAGTACGGTGAAAATGCCTATCTTTTGAGACCAGAGATTCATGTGTTGATCATCTTTACAGTCTGTTATTTTCCTTTATCTTTATATGTGTATGTTCACTATCTTTGTTATGTCTACCATTATGTTTTTCTTCTATATTTAAATGAACGCATGAAATAACTCGAGATTCATACTGGTTATGCCTCGTTTTATTGCATTTAAATATTCACTATTTTCTCCAAAGTTGACAATAGATTCATCCCAGTTAGATGCCTGTTGTTGATGGAATGTCATTACTTCTTTCTACATCACCTGAAAAAATCCAATTGACTGTAATATGATTACTATCTTGCCTCTGTGGAAATCTGTTTGGTATAAATCTCTTACTGGCATATTATATATTTGAAACTTTGACTCCATGCCCAACGTTTCTTGTCTTCCTTTTCAACCGGAAAATCCTTTTTGAGAAAATTTGAGAGAACTTTTATATTTTTCAGTCCTTATATATATATGGTGAGAGAGCCCTCTCTGGTGGAAAAATGGCTGAGTTTTCTACCTAAAGCTGGTTTGAAATAGGTTACCTTAGGTGTTATTCTTTTACAACCGGAATAAAATCTAAGTGCTAACACTCCCAATGTTCAACAATCTTAGCTATCAGTGTTTATTATTTTCTTTTCCATGTTTATTTGATAAAATTCCCAGCCAAGCAATTTAGTGCTGTCACACTCCTAATTGATAGTTTTCATTATGAAATCCAAGAAGTTGCTTGATGATAATCTTTATATGATGTTTATTATTCCATGTGATGATGCTATATTTTAAGATGTTCATGTTTATGCCAGTATCAGTTAGGATGTATGCTTATGGGGTTATTTTCAGTCCATGCTAAGTTTATGCCATGCTATTATATTATGCCAGATGTTTCATGATAGTTGTATGATGCATAGTTGATCTAGCATGGAATTAGATCTAGCAATAGAATAGAAACCTAAGTATTACAAAGTAAATCATATACTAAACCTAGGGTAAGGAAATGAAACCTTGATATATTCATCCCCAATAGAATAGATCTAGCATGGAATTTGACAAAGAAATGAAATAGAAAAATACTACATACCTCACTTGGAATTTTCATTTATTATTATTTTTTTTAAATAGAGATGGTTGTCGCTATAGTGATAGATGGCCTAGCAAATGCTGACGAATTTGCTATACTAGCGACGGAGATGTCATAGTGAATTCCGTCGCTAGTATAGCAAATTCGTCGCCATTTGCTAGGCCATTTGTCGTTATAGCGACACCACATTGTTAGGTTGTGTGTCGCTATAGCGACACCCACCTTAGCAACACAACGAAACATGCAACTGTATTTTCGTGGCTATAGCGACACATATTAGTTGCTATAGAGACACACAGTCGTGGTCTTAGTGACACACATTCGTGGCTATAGCGACACAAGCAGAAACAAGCAACTATATTTTCGTGGCTTTAGCGACACATATTCGTTGCTATAGAGACACTTATTCATGGCTATAGCGACACATTTTCGTGGCTATAGGGACACACACCTTAGCAATACCATGGGATAAGCGGAAGTATGTTCGTCGCTAGAGAGACAGGAAAGCGTCGCTAGAGCGAAAGATTTGAGTCTTCTGAAAGCACATCTACAACCAACACGTGTTGTCCATATCCCGTGGCTATAGCGACAGATGTTTTGAAGTGTCTCTGTAGGGAAGAAATTAGTGCGACGAAAAATGGGAGTCTTGTTCGTTGCTATAGAGACGAAAAAGTGTTGCAATAGCAACGAAGTTGCGTGGCAAAAATGGTCACATGTACTAGTGAGTGAATAAGTGAATGATCAAATAGAATGCCTCCCGCAATCTATTTATACATGACTTGACTTGCCTTATAACCTTACTAGGTTAGCCTCAACTTAATCACATAACATAATGCTGACAGGGCTGACCCCCAATAGGGTGGTCTAATAACCCTTTAACCCACATGACTTATACAGGGCCGACCCCATCAAGGTGGTCTAATAACCCATCAAGTATAAGTTACGACACTTACAATATAAATGACGACACTTCCGTATAGAGGAATAATAACATCTCTATAGGAATACAATATACATATGTGATATACATTCTGAAGTTACAAATACATCAACAATAGTTTGACAATATTTTGCAATATGACCAAAACGATTGCATCTTGCACACTTCACCCTTTTGATCTTTCTTTGGTTAGTAAATTGAAGAGAGTTGTAGTTGAAGGAATCATCATACCTAAGGGACTTGACATGATTAGGGAAATATTCTCTGTCGTGGACCTTCTTTGATGTGTTTTCATAACCAAGATCTTTTTTGTCTTCTGGTGATATGTGATTGTTCAGAATTTTGTTCAGGATTGATGTGTTGTCTTTGAGATTTTCTTCTACTTTTAGTTTTTCATCATTTAATTTAATATGATCTAGGATCTTAACTGAGACAACAACATGTACAACATATCAAACATAATAGACAAGAGACAAGAGACACAAAGCATTTCATCGAGGAAAACCAAGAAGGTGAAAAACCTCGCAACTTCCTCAAAGATAGAATAAGCACCAATACAAAGATCACCAAGATGAATCCCCAAAAGATAAATGTCTGTAGTAGCTACTCCTCCTCCACTTGTGCACACTCTTCCTCTCTCTCACTAATGTGAAGTGAGTCAGTGTGTGAATGACTAAATAGAGAGGTGCTCCTCTCTATTTATACTTTACCTTTACTTGCCTTTTACTCTAACTGGGTCGACCTGCCTTAGGAGAGTCTAATAACCCATTACCACTTGTCACTGAGACGACCCCACTAGGTTGGTCTAATAACCCTTTAACCCACATGACTGATACAGGGCCGACCCCACCAAGGTGGTCTAATAACCCATCAAATATAAGTTACGACACTTACAATATAACTTGCGACACTTGCAAATACAAATGACAACACTTCCAATCGGAGGAATAATACATCTCTGTTGGGGATAAAATAAAGTACAAATATAATATACAAGTGAATATCTTCCGAAGTTACAAATACATCAACACTCCCTCTTAACTAGGAAGGTATTCTCTTGACACATGTCATCAATACATATCAGCATAAGTCTTCAATTTGGAGTTGGATCATCGTCACTGGATCACAGAGCATCATCGTCATTGCTGCTATACTCGTCATCTCGATCACTGGTGCTATCTCTCAATTCTTCTCATCATAGGAATTTCTACAGAGCCAGCCCTTTTTCATGCTGGATGTAGGCCTATCCTCCTATAGGTCTTCATCATCTCTGCGAGCGTGCCATCCTGTGGAATTCTCAGGGATAATTACGTGCATCATAAAAACCTCGAAAGAGCATCCCAGGACTTTTATGAGCTTACTGCTCAACCTATCAGATCTCCCAGGATCTTTTACATGTGACCTCCACAAAACCTTAAAAGAGTGTCTTGCGACCTGGAAGATCTCTAAAGAGCATCCCAGGATATTTTACGTGACTAGCACAACCTGTCCGGATCTCCAGGACTGATTACATGTGGTCTCCACAAAACCTTAAAAGAGTGTCTTGCAATTGCAAGATCTCTAAAGAGCATCCCAGGACCTTTTACATTACTAGCACAACCTATCCGAATCTCCGGGACTGATTACATGTGGTCTAGCAAAACCTTAAAAGAGTGTCTTGCAACTGCAAGATCTCTAAAGAGCATCCCAGGATCTTTTACGTGGCTAGCACAACCTGTTCGGATCTCCAGGGCTGATTACATGCTTCTGCACAACCTGTCCACGGACACGGAGTATCATCCCGATACTCATGATCCCACTGATCATCTTCTTCGCATGGAGCATCATCCTGATGCTCATGATCATACTGATCATCATCATACAGTACATCATCCTGATGTACAACATCTGGAGCATCGACCTGATGCTCACCACACATGATTGTCCTGATCATCATCATACAGTACATTATCTTGATGCACATCATCGGGAGCATTGACCTGATGCTCACCACACATGATCGTCCTGATCATCATCATAGCATCATCCTGATACATATCATCATCGCATGATCATCCTGATGATCGCCATAGTATCGTCCTGATGCATATCATCATCACATGATCATCTTGATCATCATCACAACATCATCCTAGTGAATATCATCATCACATGATCATCCTGATCATCATCCCAGCATCGTCCTGATGCATATCATCTGGAGCATCGTTCTGATGCTCATCACACAACACTTACATCCACAGCCATGGGAAGGATCCTCCTACCACCATGCTTGGAATGGATCCTGCAAATGTGTCCCATCACTTCCTCCACGAAGTATCTTTTATCTGAAGAACACCAAGCCTCTCTCTGAAGTACTCGAACTTCACTCTGGGTAGGGGTTTGGTCAACACATCTGCAATCTTCTCATCCGTCGCAACATACTGGAGCTTCACTGCTCCTCTCTGCACCATATCCCTGATATAGTGATATTTGATCTCGATATGCTTCGACTTGTCATGGAACATCGGGTTCTCTGACAACTTCACACAACTTTGGTTGTCACAATAGATACAAGTAACATCCAACAAGAGATCAAATAAATCAGACAGTAGCTTCCTTAGCCATACTGCCTCACAACTAGCTGAACAAGCTGCGACATACTCCGCTTCGGCTGTACTCAGTGCTACGTAGGACTACTTCCTGCTAAACCAAGAGATCACACCTGATTCCATACTGAAGCAACACCCCGAAGTTCTCTTCCTATCTGCGGCACTGCCTGCCCAATCTGAATCAACATAACCTTCTAGGTTAAACTTTTGATTCGCATCATACTTGAGCCCATAATCAATCGTACCCTTCACGTACCTTAGAATATGCTTCACAACAATCAAGTGAACATGTCTAGTAACTGGCTCTAGGTGTTCACTGCAAAGAAAATATATGGTCTCATGTTTGTCAGGTACATCAAGGACCCAATCATCTAACGATACATCGTGGCATCAACCGACTCTGATGAAGCATCAGTCAATAGCTTCAGGTTCGATGCCATAGGTGTGATCATGGACTTGCAGTCCATCATCCCAAACTGATTCAGGATCTCTACTGCATACTTCCCTTGTCCAAGGAAGATTCCATCTGCACTCTGCCACACCTCCATACCTAGAAAGTAATGCATCATACCCAAGTCCTTCATCTCGAACGCGGAAGCAAGCTTCCTCTTCGTATAAGCAATCAACCCAATCTCACCTATCACAAATAGGTCATCTACATACAGTAGGAGTATCACTGGATTGTATTCCTCAAACTTGTAGTAAAGGTTGGAATCTTCTTTACTCTTAGTAAAGCCCAAACTAGACAGGAAGCTATCTATCCTACCATACCAAGTCCTGGGTGCTTGTTTCAAACCATACAAGGCTTTCTTCAATTTGCACACATGTGACTCCCTGTCATGTGTCTCAAAACCCAGTGGTTGCTCCACATACACTTCTTCTTCGATTACACCATTCAAGAAAGATGTCTTGACATCCATCTGGTGTATCTTCCACTTCATCACTGTAGCCAGAGCAAGTACTATTTTGATGGAAGTGTATCTAGCTACAGGTGCAAAAGTCTCTTCATAATCTATCCCTTCTTTCTGGGAGAAGTCACGAGCCACAAACCTTGCCTTGTATTTCTCTATGCTACCATCTGCATCATGCTGGATCTTATAGATCCACTTGGAAGTCATAACAGAATTCCCTTCTGGTCTCGGGACCACATCCCAGACATCTTTCTTCATGATCGACTGGTACTCTTCGATCATGGTATCCTTTCATTACTGCATCTCTGATCCTAGGAACTTCAGATTCTTCAATATCTTCAATAGGTAGTTTTCTTGAACTTCGTTGCTTGAACAAATGTCATTGTCCTTCTTTTGTAGGTGATTGTACGATCTTTCCTACAATTCAAATTGAATTGCATAATTAGAAACTTCTCATAGTTTTCAGAACAAAATCTTACACATAAGAATATATGTCATACAGTCATGCAATTATCTTAGCCAATGCTTCAATACAACATTTATCCATATCCCGTAACTTTTTAGATGCCTTCCATCTCTACCATAGAATTTGTTAAGAGTGTGCACAACTCCCAACATGTCAGCAAAGAAGTTTCATTCTAGATAAGTAGCAATGGAATGTTGTACAGTACCATAGGCCACTTACCCATTACTTGCATATTAGTAGTATCTTGTTCATTAATGCAACTTTCTAATATGCATAATATACATCCTAAATCTAGGAACATAAGTATGTACATGAATGAACAACATCATTTAAGTAATCATATATACAAGAAATGATAATTCAAATACTTATCTTTGTTTAGTTGTTGTGTGGACTCCCTCTCACTCTTTGTTTACTTGCAGGAACTACTGGAGTGTGCTCCCTCTTGATCTTTGCTTCCTTGCAGGAACTATTGGAGTGTGCTCCCTCTTGGTCTTTGCTTCCTGGATTATCTTTCCTTGAACTTATATCCATCGTGGACCACTATGCATGCTTAAGTGTGCACTAGTGTCATCATTGTGTCATCCTCAAGATCTCATACATAATCATACATTCATTAGTATAATCTCAATACTATCAAAACATTATGATTCTAAATAATCTTAAACATGTATGGTCATGGTCATTTCATACACAAGTAATTTATCAAAAGTGTTAGTATTCAAGGTTTCAGGGGGAACTTATTTTACTCATGCATATTCTTATTTGACCATAGGACTCTTCTAGTTTTCCATATCATTAATCAAACTAAGAAGCATAATATGCATAAACCCATGATTGCTAAAACTTATAACTTCATGATTAATCATTATCAATTATACAAAAGGTATACTTATATAAGATCCTAACACAAGGTAGGATTATAACTTGATATAGGAAAAACATACCTGGATTATCATGCTTGCGAGTTATGTCTAACATACCCAAACAATGTCTTCTTTGTTCTCTTCAATGATTTAGAGAGCTTGTGCTAGTAACCTGCAAATCTCATAAGTTAAGTATTGTAGAACCAAATTATGCATACCTCGTAAGTAGAGCTTCTATGTGACCATGACTATGGATGAATCTTTGTCTTCATGTCACCATGGTCATATGTTCTTGATCTAGAACTTGATTTGTCTTTCTTGATGTACCTTTCATGTTAGCGGACAACATCATCCTCATACAAAACCACAAGTGCATTAGTACAATCATAAGTGTCATAACCCTAATCAATGAATGTCTTCTATCATTCACATGCATTCATACTTTTACTAAGGTGATAAGACAAGTCTAAAATTAATCAATATTGTACTAACCTCAATAATATGAAGACAAACATATCATAAACTTAATCATGAACATATTTCAAAACATACCTGTAACTCCTCAAGTCATACCTGTAAGGATTGCTTGTAGTCTTCTTATGTAAGGACTTATCCTCATCTCCCTATGGAACTAGAACTTCTTCACTTATGTAGGTGTACAATTCATTCTCTTCTAGGATTAACCCAATCCACTTTCATTTGCTGGAACTAGATCTAGAGCTGGATTAGGGTTTGTCAGAGAAACCCTAAAAATTCAAAATTTGAATTTCAAACTTCTGATTGGATGAAAAGATGTGCCTTGATGAGCTGATCAAAATGGTATACTTCAATTTTGAAATCTCCAAAATTTGACCCCTCAAAATTGACTTTGAAAGTTTCGGATCTGCAGCTTCTGTCAAATTCTGGTTTTTTGGTCAAACTCCCAAACTAGGGTTTGATAGAGCCCAGGGTTCTACCCAACAAAAAAATTCGATCTTGGTCTCTAAATTTCGATTTTCATGAGGAGCATCCAGCTATGGTCTCAAATTCCAAAAATTCCAACTTTTGCAGAAACCCTTATTTTTCACTTTTCTGATCAAAATCCTAAACTAGGGTTTGATAGAGCCTGGGGTTTTTCCCAACCAAAAAGTTCATTCTTGGTCTCTAAACATCAATTTTCCTGAGGAGTATTCAGCCATGATCTCAGATTCCAAAAATTTCAACTTCCTCTAAAACACTAATTTCCCGCAGAAGTGACACGCCAAAAACTGAAAGTGCTCGGAATCCAATTCTGTTTTGACAAAAATATATGCCATATTGTTTCTGATGTATCTCTGAAATTTCAGATCCTCAAGGTATGAAACTTCGTCCTGTGGTAGACCGACCTGTCATCTTTCCAACCCAAAGATTTGACCTCAAATGGATTCTCCATGAGAGAGATATGCCAAGTGTCGCAACATGGCCTGTTTATGGGATGAAACAACATAACGAAATTGTACAGAGTTCCACGTGTCATTGTTTCAACTTCGGTCTCTGAAACCAGGACTATTTTTTACTATATCAAGCCCTAGCTTCCAATTTGTCACAAGTGCAACAAGTGTCATAAATGCCATACAATGCCTTCCTTCAGGATAGCTCTGATACCATGTTAGTTTTTCATCATCTAATTCAATATGATCTAGGATCTTAACTGAGAGAACAACATGTACAACATATCAAACATAAGAGACAAGAGACAAGAGACACAAAGCATTTCTCCGGGGAAAACCAAGAAGGTGAAAAACCCCACAACTTCCTCAGAGATAGAATAAGCACCAATACAAAGATCACCAAGATGAATCCCCAAAAGATAAATGTCTAAAGCAGCTACTCCTCATCCACGTGTGCACACTCCTCCTCTCTCTCACTAATGCGAAGTGAGTGAGTTTGTGAATGACTAAATAGAGAGGTGCTCCTCTCTATTATACTTTACCTTTACTTGCATTTTACTCTAACTAGGTTGACCTCCCTTAGGATATTCTAATAACCCATTACCACTTGTCACTGGGACGACCCCACTAGGGTGGTCTAATAACCCATCAAATATAAGTTACGACACTTACAATATAACTTGCGACACTTGCAAATACAAATGACTACACTTCCAATTGGAGGAATAATATATCTCCGTTGGGGATACAATAAAGTAAAAATATAATATACAAGTGAATATCTTCCGAATTTACAAATACATCAACATCTACTACATCATCAATACTAACCTTGTTGTTTTCTTGATGTGCGTAGATCACTGTGGGATATTGGAATTGTTTCTTTCCGTTTGCTTCAATCAATTTTTCTTCTAGACGGAATATCTCTTTGTCCTTCTCCTCAAGTTGATCTTTCAACATCCTAATTTTCCGTACTAATTCTTCCAAAGAACCATTCAAAGCAGCTTTCTCTTCCTCAAGCACTTTAACCTTGTATTGTGCGCAAATTAGTTGAATCTCATAGTTGGTTACCTTTTCATGAAATTCTACATCAATAGATTCTTGAAATGGCTTGTCATGTTCTTCATACTTCGACAGTTGTTCCTGCAAGAATTTATTCTTCTTCCTTGACTTCTTTAAGTCATCTAGGGCACTAATCAATTCACCTTCCCAGTCAATGTCTACAATATCTTCATCTTCTTCACATTAATATTGACCTCAACAAATGGCTTTGGATATGTTTTGAATGATCCACTAAAGAAGTATTTGTCTAGTGTTCCTAGTTTTCTTTTTGCAACTAGATTATTCTTTGAACTTCTCTTCTTCTTTTCCTCTCTGCTTTCTTCTTCCACATGAGCCATGAAAAGTACTTCTTTTGGTTCTTCATCGAAATTGCTTCCTTCCGCAGTGCACATACTCTTCCTCTGTTTTGGAATCCTCCTTTTATTTTCATTTTTATGTTAAGATCATGGAGTCTTTCGATCATACGAAAATGATTCCTCGTCGTTGTGACTATCTATGTTTTCTTTGTAAGGACACTTAGAGGCATAATGACCTACTCATCCACATATGAAACATTTTAAGGAAAACTTGTTCTTGTACTTGCCTCATCCTTGTTGGAACATTCTAACCATATCAACAATGTTTTTGCATGCATTCCATGCAGTGGTAGTTGAGTCTCCTAACACCTAGTCCTTGTTTTTGCACCCCTAGTGCTTCATTTTGGTCAACATTAGCCTCCTTATCCACTCATAGCACCTTATACACATCATTGAAGTGTAAATGTTCCCTCGTGCATGATTTTAGGAGTCTACATAGTCAGTTACATGAATTAAGGCGCCGTGTCCCCTTGATTGCCTAGTTAACTGTCTGTTACACCTTGTTCCACTGCTTCTGAGTGTAGGAGCGCCCTTTTTTATCACTTTCAGACAGTAATGTGCCTCCTTGGAGTCTCCTCCCCTAATTTCTATCCCTAATGACTCAGTCATGCGCCATTCCCCCTCAGTTGACTACCCATTGAGCATTAGTGGCCACTAAACCTTATCGAGTGACGGTTCAATGCAAACTAAGCCTAGACTTTAGGCGAATTCGAATCCTACCAGAAGATATTGAATTTTCTCCATTGTAACATATTTGTTTTACCATCTTATTTCTAAAGAATATATCAATAGTAGTTTTTCATCTGAGTTCATTTTCATGAGTGATTTCTGCAATTTTTCTTCCTAATTTTCTTGTGAAATTACTTTGTAAAATTAGTGAGGTTTG
This sequence comes from Larix kaempferi, assembly GCA_027924585.1. Classification (NCBI taxonomy): domain Eukaryota; kingdom Viridiplantae; phylum Streptophyta; class Pinopsida; order Pinales; family Pinaceae; genus Larix; species Larix kaempferi. The sequence continues at coordinate 32,205,685 of BSBM01001005.1, forward strand.
TTCACCTTTGTGATCCATCCTATGGAATTTCACATGGTATCAAAGCTTGTGATATTTTTGTAGATTAAGTATAAATCCTCCAAGGTACATTTCCAATTGTTTTTGCAGGTTATTCCATCATCAATAGCGCATTCAATCACCTACAATGGATCTATCTTCAATACCAAAACTCTATCCTTTCAATTTATTCAAATGGAAGGATCAAATGGAGATATTCATGCGCAACAAAGATCTCTACAAGGTGCTCAATGGAATTTACGTTGAACCAAATGGTGCATCAGATAAATCCAAGTACCTGAATAAGATTGATAAAGTGTATGGATTGTTGTGTCTCATCATCTCTAAGGATCTAATCTTTCATCTATCCGATTTGAAAACTCCCCAGGAGGTTTGGAAAAATATCAAATATTTATATGGGAAACAATATTATCTGAGAGGACATCAATTGGAGAATGAGTTGATCTCTCTGAGCCCCAGCAAGTTGAAATCCATCACAAACTTCTTCACTAAATTCAAGAATCTGGTTGTGTAGTTAAAGATGTGTGGTATTGAGAAGAAGGATGAGCAGCTAATTCTCTCTATTTTGTCAAAATTGGGACCATACTATTATGTTATTGTATCCAACTTCCAAACAATAAAATTAGCCATCCCAAATTGGAATATGCCCACCCTAGATGCATTCATCCTGTCTCCCACAAAGGAGCAGGACAAACTGGTGCAGATGGGAGTCATAAAACCATCTAGGGATCAAGCTCTTGTTGTTGGAGAAGGAAATAATGTTAATGGTCAAGGGAAGAAGAAATGCAAGGAGAAGAAAAATTCTGAGCAGAAGCAGAAGGATTCTCCCAAGCAATCAGAGGGAACTTCAAATTCCAAGAGAGGAAAGCAAAATAAAAAGAGAGGACGAAATGTTCATACTGCAACAGATATTTTCATCCTGAAAGTGCTTTCATGAATAAGACAATTGATCTTATGGCTCAAGTTCTAGATAAAAACAACCTTCCAATACCTGTAGGTTCTAGGAGAAAAGAAGTTGATTCTAAATCCAAAGAGAAGGAGAGATGTCATGCACTCATGGATGGAACTTCGAATGCATCTTCCTTCATCATAGATTCTGGAGCCTCCAGACACATGTTTGTGTCCATAGATCTCTTCTCATAATTCAAACCTAATGTTGGGATTTCCATCCTAATGGGAAATTATTCATAAGTTACTTCAAAAGGAATTGGAAGGATAAATATTGATCATGTACACTTCAATGATGTGCTCTATATTTCTACCCTGGCAAGAAATATCCTTTCATTCTATCAAATGGCACATACAAGAGTTCCAAAGAAATTACTTTTTACTCCTAATGCTATTGAGATAAAAGAGATATCTTCTAGAAAAATCATTCAACAATGAATTGTAGATCATCTTTCCAAGCTTTATGAGTTCTCTCATTTCATGCCTTATTCAACTCAAAGTGCACTTATTACCCATGCTAATGAATTTAGCAGGCTTTGGCATGAGAGGTTTGGGGACCTCAACTACAAATATTTGCAAGAACTGCACAATGAGAACATGGTTGAAGGCCTCCCAAACATCATATTTGCTAAAGGTACTTTTCAAGGTTGCTTGATTGGAAAGCATCCGGAGCACAAGTTTGAAAAAGGAAAGGAAAAGAGAGCCTCATCTCCTCTCAAGTTGATTCACAGTGACATATTAGGACCTCTCCATCACCTATATATGAATAATGCTAGATACATCTTAACATTCATAGATGACTATTCGAGATTCAGTTGGGTCTATTTTCTAAAGTTGAAATCAGAAGTCTTTAGATATTTCAAATTTTGTAAAGTTGTTGTAAAAAAATTCACTAACAAGAAGATCAAGGTACTTCTTACTGACAATGGAGGAAAGTATGTAAAGAATGATTTTCAGCTATTTTGTCTAGATGAAGGTATTGAAATGCAACATACTGTCCCATACACACCACAACATAATGGTGTGTCTAAAAGAAAGAACAAAACCCTAAACGAGGTGGCTACATGCATGCTTGAGTATAAAGCATTGGCTCCTAGACTTTGGGAAGAAGTTGTCAATTGTGTTGCATACCTCCAAAATAGATTTCCTAAAAGGAAAAACTCCATTCGAATCTTGGATGGGATACTGTCATGTCCCCAAATTATTCATTGGGTCACAATGGCCTAAGCCACTTGGCCATATTCATGATAGTTTGTCAAATTGATGATAAGGGTCAAAGAATTGCCAAGCATGATGTCCAAGTTAGTAATAATGTAAAATTAGATCCAAATGGACCAGTTGGGTCACATTAAGAGAAAATTTCCAATTCAAATTTTGTAATATCCCCATCTAAATGAACTATCATGGAGGAAAATTACTAGTTCCCTAGGTTGGGGGTGGAAGCATTAAATCTTGGAATAAAAGAGCTACAAGAAACAAAATAAACTTATACTTACAAATTCACATTAAATGGGTTAATTAAATAATAATAAAAAGAAAATAAGGTGGCATTGGTTCATGAGGGAACATAAGAGGTTGTGGGACCCACATGTGGCAAGATTCCCCACTACACTTGGCATCATTCTCTCACCAATTCAAGTTCAAGATGAAGGGTAACATACTTAGGGGAGTTGAAGAGGTATTATTCATGGTATGAATCATGTAAGTTCGAATTGGAGTGGAAGAGTAACTCCCATGGAAGAGGAATAGACATCTTAGAAGCATTGTGACACTTGGTGCTAGATTCCCTAACTCCTATGACAACAATGATGAAGATTCGATGAAACTTATGACAAATTTCATACCTGATTGATGACACCTGACATATATGACATGTCAGGGCTAAAAATATCCTCCAAGAGGGCACACAAGGGGAGTTATGGAAGCCAATATTCCCCCATTCGAATTGATGGAAGAGGAGAGCTAAGAAAAATTGGACAAGTGGCATTCATGGGAATCTCTCCCTAATTCAAGATGGGATGAGTCTCCTGGAGGGAATTAGAGATAAGGAGGCCTTGAGAGGTTAATAAAAGACAAGAATAAATAATTATATTATCTTTTGATCATTTTCTCATTTGGAAAAAAATGAAGAGCTTAGCTTGTCCTTGCAAGGTGGATGCTTATCCTTCTTGCCTTAGAACCAATTTCGAGGGTGAAATATTTCCATACTAGTTAGTTGATGGAGAGGCCATTCAGAACTATCAACAGAGATTCATGGATATTTTTTATGCAGGTTCAGACCCCAACTTAGTTTGAGTTCATCTTCTCTCATTATTCTCTATGCCTATTCTACTATCTTTCTCTCAATGTCATGTAAATGTGCAAGGGCACACTTGATGTTGCATATAGTTAGTGAAGGACTATTATTTAGAATTCATGGACATGTTATATGCTATATATATTTGTAATAACCATATCATGAGAGACAAATCGAAACATTATGTATTTTAAATGATATTTACATTCAAGGAGGAGATTCGAGCCATTTCCCCCCATAGCTTTTGCATAGTGCACTTGTTGTTGCATATAATTATTGAAGGACTGTTATTTCGACTTCATGGACTTTTTAGCTGATATATATATCTGTAATAATCATATCATTAGAGACAAATCTTGAAATATTATGTATTTCAAGTGATATTTACATTCAAGGAAGAGATTCGAGCCATTTTCCCCATAGCATTTGCATAGTGATTTTGGAATGATATTGCACCTGTTTAATATCAGAGTTTGTTGAGTTATTTATCATGTTATGAGCTTCATATGAATCATGGGGGATTCACTCAATAAATAGCTATCATAGCACGTTTGATCGTGGCATATGAAACAATACCCCTAATTTCACTAAATATTGGAAAATACCTTCCAAAATCTTTTTTTTTAACCCCCTCCCAATATGCCTTCCCAATTTAAAAAAAACCCTATTTTCACTAAATATTGTATGTATCAATTTTTTCATTAACATTTTTTATACCCCTTTACATTTATACCTAATATATTGATATGATACCCCTCTTATGACCCCACATGCATTCTACAATGCACCTTGCTTCTTTCGATGTATATCGTGGATGCACATTACTTCACCCACAATGCAATTACTCAACCACATATCATTATGATTTGCAACATCTAATGGTCTAATGAAGAGATAGGAGATCACTTCTTGTATGTCACTGGAGCCAATGCACATAGTACAACATTTAGATTGCATGTTGCAGTTCCCCAATCGCTGACTAAGCTTGTGGTGGGCTAGGTATCCAAGCCCCCAGGGCCTGTAAAAATCTCTAGGAGGCTGACTAAACCTCCCAAGGCCTGTAATAGGAACGAGTGGTTGTGTATTCAATCCCCCAAGGCCTATCAAGGGCCTATAACAGGCCCTGGAGGCTTAGACCCTCCCAAGGCTATTGGTAACAACTGGCTAACTGCTATTGGTAACAATTGGTTGGCAATGACCACTGTCTCTCGACTATGATCGACTGGAAACCCACTTCAACACGAAACCCCTTGCCTCAAGCATGCCTCAAGACGCGATTTCCCTGCATATTGGTAATCCCGAACCTTGCCTCAACCCGATTTCTCATCCAACCATGATCTCGCCATCTCCATTTGGCGGATATTTGTCAGCTTGCCCATATAAAAAAGACCCCAAAGTATTTTTGTATTGTTACATTAAATAAAAAAAAATTTTTGCCCCTTAATATATAAGCAATATAATTTTTAGGTTTTCATGAATATTTAATACCGCAATATGAATGAACATGGTATTATATTGCCTTCTAGTGAAGCCCTCGTGATATGAATTTACCTTGATGGCTCAAATGATGTGCGCAGACCTCTGAAGTGTTACTATGGTTTATGAAGAAATTCGAGACTCCTTGCCCACCAACTTCACCTCAAAAACTAGACTCTAGAACATGGGGGCTTCACTCAATAAACTGCTATCATAGCACGTTCGTTCATGGAATATGAAACAATACCCCTAATTTCACTAAATATTGGAAAATAACTTCCAAAATCATTTTTTTGTACCCCCTCCCAATATGCTTTCCCAATTTAAAAAAACCCCTATTTTCACTAGATATTGTATGTATTGATTTTTTCATTAACATTTTTTACACCCCTTTATATTTCTACCCAGTATATTGATATGATACCCCTCTTATGACCGCACATGCATTCTACAATGCACCTTGCTTCTTTCGATGTATATTGTGGATGCACATTACTTCACCCACAATGTAATTACTCAACCACATATCATTATGATTTGCAACATCTAATGGTCTAATGAAGAGATAGGAGATCACTTCTTGTATGTCATTAGAGCGAATGCACATAGTACAACATTTAGATTGCATGTTGCAGTTCCCCAATCGCTGACTAAGCATGTTGTGGGTTAGGTATCCAAGCCCCCAGGGTCTGTAACAAGCTCTAGGAGGATGACTAAACCTCCCAAGGCCTATCGAGGGCCTATAATAGGCCCTGGAGGATTAGAGCCTCCCAAGGCTATTGGTAACAATTGGTTTTTAATGACCACTGTCTCTCGACTATGATCGACTGGCAACCCACTTCAACACGAAACCCCTGGCCTCAAGCATGCCTCAAGATTCGATTTCCCTGCGTACTGGTAAGCCTGAGACTTGCCTCAACCCGATTTCTCATCCGGTCGTGATCCCGCCATCTCCATTTGGCGGATATTTTTCAGCTCGACCATATAAAAAAGACCCCAAAGTATTTTGTATTGTTACATTAAATTAAAAAAAACCTTTGCCCCTTAATATATAAGCAATATATTTTTTAGGTTTTCATAAATATTTAATACCGCAATATGAATGAACGTGATATTATATTGCCTTCTAGTGAAGCCCCCGTGCTCTAGAAGATGTTGTTCATTTGGATGCCTATTCCACACAATTATAACCGTTAGATACCTAATTTAGAAACCCAAACCACAAACATAGAAACCTAATCTAGCCTTAGAAATATAGTCTACCTTAGAAACACAAATATAACCTTAGCAACCTAATCCATAGCAATATAAACCTAGAAACCATGCCAACAAATGTAGTCATAATCCTAATATATATGCATGCCAAAAAAAATAATAGCAACCTAATCCTAATATATGAATGCCAAAAAAACTTCATATATTCATGTGCATTCACTTGTTTCTAAGCCATTGTGCTACAATTATGCATAAGAGTCCATGAAACCATAATTTGTATTCTAAACCCCTTAATGCATCTTTGACAAAGATTACATTGATTCTAGGTGTGTTTCATGGATATTGAATTTGAGAAGTAGCATTTAGGAAACAAAACCCTTGTTGTCCTCCCTTAACCTTGGTATACCTAGAGACCCACTCTTGGTTCACAAGTAATGTATTCATGGTACCCATATCACCCTTGCAAGTGATAATTAACATACACATCTGGTTCAAGGGATCGTACATGGTGCTTGCTCCTAAGAAGCAAGGTTTAGAATGAGAGGCTATTGTTTCCATCTAAACTATTGTAAAGGGCTCAATACCCATCCATGCTACTGAATACCTACTACCCATTAAAGAATCCCCAAGAATGAGAATTTTTTGTGGATTCTAGAAATTTTTCATGGGGATTGAGCCTAAGAAGCATCACTTAGGGAATGTGCCCCTTGTTTTCCTTACTTACAATTGGTACACCTCGAGACCCATTATTGGTTCACAAATAACCTAGTCATGGTGGCAATAACATCCTTGGAGGTGATTATTAACCTATATAGGTTTAATGTGGTGCTTTGGGGACTCATAAATGGTTCTTTCAAATGAGAAGGAAGGTTTAATACTTGATGCTCTTGTTTCCCTCCCCCAACTAGAGTTAAGGACTTGAGACTTATCCAAGACGCCCAAGACTTGATCATGGTGTCCATATTCAACTTGAATTCCAAATAATCCTTGGAGAGGGATTATGTCATGGTGTTTGAGGTCAAGAATGTTAAGTTTGGAATTAAATGCATTGTCCCCCCAACCATGTTTATTCCTCAACACTTATTTATAGTGCACAAAACCTACTAATGGAACTTGCATCCTAGTTAGATGTTAAATACCCCCTACAAAGTTCTCATTTTCTAGTTCAATGAATTTTTCGATGCCCTTAAGCTTTATAAAATTTAATATGATCATAAATCACTTGTTTCATCACTTGATGATGGATAAGGCCCCACAATGCATTCATTGTCCTATGTGGAGGTTCAATGGAACATTCATGAAGGTTGAGCCTAAGAAGTTATCTTTAGGGCCTAAGGTTGTTGGTTCCCTCCTCTAAGCATGGTCTAGGACCTAAGTCTATTGTTTCCCTTCCATGATCATGGCCAAGGCATGAGTACCCATATGTGGAGTAAAAAACATCTTATTGGAACCTGTATCCAACTTGGGTTTTTCTCATTAAGAGGAAAAGAAGATTTGCATTAAAAGGTCAAATTCATAAAAAGTTTGCATGAGATTTTATGGACAATGCGCTCATGTTGGTCTCTCCCAAACACACTTTCCAAAAATTATAACATTCAATTTTGTTGCTTGGTTTGGTTATTATCCCCAAGGACGAATTTTCCATCTCTCCTTAAGACACTTGACCTAAATGAAATTGGAGGCACGAAAAGAAAATTGTGCATTGAAAGGACATGCCATTAGTTGCAATACATATATTTCAGTAGGGCCATCCTCCCTATTCAATCATAGAGGTCGAACACATTTTTTCTAGAGTTTAAACGGGCCTAGAAATCCTAGCGAGACATTGATAGCTTGATAGCTTGATAGATTGATAAATTGCATAGACTTGGTACACCTTGATAAATTGCACAAGTTTCGTTATGGATTTGTTTTCTTTGTTTCTTTCTCCCATCTAATTAAACCATAATATATGCATCCTCATGCCCATTTTCACGCTCACTATCACCATCACCATCTCCATGCTCATTATCACTATCTCCATGCTCATTATTATTTTGTTGGATTTTCTCTTGTGTAGTCATCTGTAGGTGTCCCTGAAAGCCTTTGGGGTGTGAGCTTAAATGGGACATATAATGGTGGTATTTGCTCGGATCGAAAAACCGTCGGCTCCATTAGATTCAGGACATCGGGATAGTGCTAGGGGTTCCCCTCTCCTTCGGTCCCATGGCTTAGGTTTCATCTTTTAGGTCCATTTTGGAAACTAGGGTTTTGCTCAGTAAGGGACTGTGCAATTTTTGCACATAGGGATAAACTTTGAAAAATCATCAATCGGGGAATTATGGCTAGTGTTCCCAGCTGGAACCTTCCTAGACACACTTGCAGGACTTCCCGGAACCCGGTTTTGTTGCACGGTTGGAATTCTATGCCCTTGGTAGGTATCCAATAGGTGTCCCTGAAGGCCTTTGGGATGCAAGTTGGAATGAGTCATAGAATGATAAACATGGTTCGGATCGAAAAACCGTCAACTCCATTGGATTTCGGACATCAGGATAGTGCTAGGGGTGCCCCTCTCCTATAGTCCCATAGCCCAGTGTCATCTTTTAGGTCCATTTTGGAAACTAGGGTTTTGCTCAGTAAGGGACTGTGCAATTTTTGCACATAGGGGTCAACTTTGAAAAATCATCGACCAGGGACTTATGGGTAGCGTTCCTAGTTGGAACCTTCCTAGACAAACTTGAAGGACTTCCCAGAACCTGGTTTTGTTGCACGGATGGAATTATATGCCCCAATAGGTATCTTACATGTGTCCCTGAAGGCCTTTGGGATGCGAGTTGGAACGAGCCATATAATGATTATCGTGGCTCAGATCGACAAACTGTCGACTCCATTGGATTCATGACATCGGGATAGTGCTATGGGTGCCCCTCTCCTCCGGTCCCATGGCCCATGTATCATCTTTTAGGTCCATTTTGGAAACTAGGGTTTTTCTCAGTAAGGGACTGTGCAATTTTTTCACATAGGGGTCAACTTTGCAAAATCATCGACTAGGGACTTATGTCTAGTGTTCCTAGTTGGAACCTTCCTAGACAAACTTGCAGGACTTCCCGGAACCCAATTTTTTTGCACAGTTGGAATTCTATGCCCCCGGTAGGTATCCAACATGTGTCCCTGAAGGCCTTTGGGGTGCGAGTTGGAACGAGCCATAGAATGATGACCATGGCTCGGATCGACAAGCCATCAACTCCGTTGGATTTAGGACATCGGGATAGTGCTAGGGGTCCCCCCCCCCCCTCCGGTGCCATGGCCCATGTGTCATCTTTTAGGTCCATTTTGGAAACTAGGGTTTTCTAAGTAAGGGACTATGCAATTTTTGCACATAGGGGTAAACTTTGGAAAATCATCGACCATGGCCTTATGGCTAGCATTCCCAACTGGAAAATTCCTAAACACACTTGCAGGACTTCTTGAAACCTGGTTTTGTTCCACGGTTGGAATTCTATGCCCCCGTTAGGTATCCAACAGGTGTCCCTGAAGACCTTTGGGATGTGAGTTGGACTGAGCCATAGAATTATGAGCATGGCTCAGATCGACAAGTTGTCGACTTCGTTGGATTCAAGACATCGAGATAGTGCTAGGGGTGCCCATCTCCTCTGCTCCCATGGCCTAGGCCTCATCTTTTAGGTCCATTTTGGAAACTATGGTTTTGCTCAATAAGGGACTATGCAATTTTTTCACATAGGATTCAACTTTGCAAAATCATTGACCGGGAACTTATGGCTAGCGTTCCCAGCTGGAACCTTCCTAGACACACTTGAAGGACTTCCCGGAACCCGTTTTTTTTGCATGGTTGGAATTCTCTGCCCTCGGTAAGTATCCAACAGGTGTCCCTGAAGGCCTTTGGGATGCGAGTTGGAACGAGCCATAGAATGATGATAGTGGCTCAGATAAACAAAACGTCGACTCTGTTGGATTCAGGACATCATGATAGTTCTAGGGGTGCCCCTCTCCTTTGGTCCCATGGCCCAGGTGTCATCTTTTAGGTCCATTTTGGAAATTAGGGTTTTGCTCAGTAAGGGACTGTGCAATTTTTGCACATAGGGCTCAACTTTGCAAAATCATCAACCGGAGATTTATGGCTAGCGTTCCCAGCTAGAAAATTCCTAGACACACTTGCAGAACTTCCTGGAACCTGGTTTTGTTGCATAGTTGGAATTCTATGCCCCCAATAGGTATCCAATAGGTGTCCTTGAAGGCCTTTGCGATGCGAGTTGGAACGAGCCATAGAATGATGATCGTGGCTCGGATCGAAAAATCGTCAAATCCGTTGGATTCACGACATCGGGATAGTGCTATGGGTGCCCCTTGCCTCTAGTCCCATGGCCCAAACGTCATCTTTTAGGTTCATTTTGGAAACTAGGGTTTTGCTCAGTAAGGGACTATGCAATTTTTGCACATGGGGGTCAACTTTGCAAAATCATTGACCGGGGACTTATGGATAGAGTTCCCAGCTGGAACCTTTCTAGACACACTTGCAAGACTTCTTGGAACCCAGTTTTGTTGCACGGTTGGAATTCTATGCCCCTGGTAGGTATCCAACTGGTGTCCCTGAAGGCCTTTGGGATGCGAGTTGGAAAGAGCCATATAATGATGACCGTGGCTTGGATCGACAAACCGTCGACTCCATTGGATCCAAGACATCAGGATAGTGCTAGGGGTGCCCCTCTTCTCCGGTCCCATGGCTCAAGTGTCAACTTTTAGGTCAATTTTGGAAACTAGGGTTTTGCTCAGTAAGGGACTGTGCAGTTTTGCACATGGGGGTCAACTTTGCAAAATTTTGATTTTGATTCTAGAACTAGAAATTAAAAGAGTGGCAATCAAACCTACCACACTGCACCCTTGGTATATTTCTATGTCCTTACTCTTCCACGTCATTTAACATCTCCTTAGTGTTCCACTATATTTTCATTTTGAGTAATTAATGTCATTTTAAGAATTCAAAGTTCCAAATAAAAAATGGATGAGATGTTTCATCGATGATATCCCTCTGATCCTTTCTATCTTTGTTAAATCAAAGTCACCATGAACCTTTGCCATTAATTTATGAGGGAATACTTGCCAAATCACAATGAACAACCATTACATCATCATTTGTATCAATCAAGTAAATTCAATTTTAAATACATTTTCATATGAGGATAATCCATCCTTTTTACAAACATAGGACCATGAACATCTTATTTTCCTTCATCAAAACAACATTATCAAGGAAGATCATTAAACTAGTTAGGTATTTCATTTTCCATGGATTTTGTATGATTACTTTTTCATTATGACAAGTGGAAAATGGACATATGAAAGAGGTAAAGCACAAACCAGGGTCTTACATACTAGGTTTTAGTAAGGATAGGATTTATATCTTCAACGATTTTATGAGAGTGAATTCATGACCAGCTATTGGTTAGCATATTGGAACAAACTAGGGTCTTAGAAACTAGGGTATATTTGTTACATATATTTGACCATATGTACATGAAGGCCAAATGAATTTTATTACACTTTAGTTCATGCATTCCTTGCCATTGTCTTGATGCTTTGTCATTGTTTTTAGCATGCTAGAGTAGGCACACTTCAACCGAACTTCATAGATGCTCATGTACATATCGTTTGATGAAATACGGTAGCATTGATAAAATGTGTAGCATCTATTAAACTTCCTCTTAGTTTGTGAAAATTTCATAGGATTACGTTGATGATATGTGTAGCATGTTTTACATGACAGGGGTTATTCAAACATATTATGACTTATTTTGTTAACTTTTGTTTTTTCCTTGCAACCATAATCCTGATCAATGGGTATGAACCCTTGGAGTTGAAAAAAACCACAATTTTAAATTAGATATCAAATTAGCATGCATGTACTGAGTTCATTGAACTGTTTGTTGGCCGGATTTTATGACCTGACCAACTAAGGAGAAATAGTCCACACAAAGCGCTTAAAACAGCCCTCGGTGTGTTTGGGATGACTAAATCTCGCGGGAACAAAGGCCCCCCTGCCTATATGATTTGTTCTCACAAAGAGAGTCTCCTAATTGGATTGACTAATTTAAAGAGAATAATAGAAACTACTCATGCTTAATTAATCTATAATGCAAATTTTAATGACTGAAAATATACAGATTTAACAACTGCTAAATATACAGATTTAAAAGTTGTTAACCTGTAACTTTTCATTCATAAAAGAAAACTAAAATTCTAAATTAAAACAAAAATTTAATTAATCTATTCTATTCTAACTATCCGTGCAGGAGCATGATTCAAAAGTTTTGATATGTAAAAAGATAATTTCAGTTTACTAGTTTATTTAAAACAAAATTTAAACAAACAATTAAACATTTTAAAAGCATCAATATCATAAGATTAAACAATAACCTCGTACATATTGTTTACACATCAAGTTTGCAGTCATCTAGCATAATCAAATAAATAAGGAATGTTTGACCTTCAAAGAGCAAAGAGCTTAACATCTCTTATCAGACTTGTATTCAAATATATTAAAAATATAAAATCTTACAAATCACGATTGACTATGAAGATTATGAAGATGATTGCAATAGCAGTGATCTCTGGTTCCGGTTACGCCCGACTTGAAACAGTACAAGACTTCATTCGGTATCCAAAAACACACTAGCATAGAGGATCGCTGATTCTTCCTCTGAATACAAAGATCACAAAGAAAAGAATAAGACTCTGTCGCCATTCAAGTCACTGCTTTCCAGAACTACAGAATTTCCTCTCCCCTTAACAGAAGCGTCTCCCGTTTACTTCCAAACATAAAGATTACAAAATAAGAACAGAATATAGAAGATCAAAGCTTCTTCTATTCTGCAGAGACCCCCCTTGGCAGCGTCTCCTCAAATCTTCCCTTCCCAAGCACAGTTAAAGAAGAAAAGGAATTTTTCAGAAAAGAGACACAGTCATTTTCTGATTTTCTGTGAAGAGCTACCCTCCGTTTACTATCGATTTTCTGTTGTTATAGTCTTCAATCTAGCATCACAAAATAACGGTCTCACGTAACTGGAGTTCTTACTGACATTAATCTTCAATATGCAAATTTATGATACTGATTCCATAGAGAATGCGTGGCTCGTGATTTCAATGATTGGTTTCTTCATTAAACGATCTTCATCATGAAGTAGTTTTGAAGCTCGGATTCCAATCGTAAAGACCTACAGAATCAATATTAAAAATAAGAACCCCATTATAAGAAAATATACCGAGATCATTCGTAAATGGAAATAATCTTTGACTTTTGAAAAGTATTAATGCATTTTATGGTGATTTTATTGACATAGCTCCAAGCTTTTTGTCGTAACATTATCATGCAAATGTAGCAGTTTGGCGTTATTATTTCCAAACTTACTTGTGTCTATTCATATTTAAGTCCGCTTATAAAACTCATTCACAAGTTTATGAGCATAGGGATTAAGTCCAAGTGCACTAATATCATTACAACATTTTATTAAGAACACTGATTTTTTAAAGTATCAAAATATTATTAAAATGAATTTCATTAAAACCAAAGTTTTATGTCTTTAATGGACTTGACATTTTTTATGATGTCATCTTATTTTAGTTCTTTTATATGTAGTTTTATAAACGTGACTTCTCAATTGAATAATAATTCATGAAGCCTATTCCTATGAAAAGTAATTTTTATCATTTATTTCTTTAATTTTTGTTTATGGAAAAATTCCATATAAAATAGATCATTAAATTTTACAAAATGTATAGAAAGTATTTGTAAACTTTAAAATTTAAAATGTTAAAATTGGAAGATTTTTACATTTTATACAATTATTTTCCACCCGAAATATTTAATTGTTTAGAAATAAATAAATAAAATAAGGAAAGTTTTATGGAATATGATAATCATCAGGCAAGTTTTCCATGACTGAAGCATATGCATCAAGAATATGTAATTATCGTTAAGCATCCAAGAAATCAAGAGAATCAAACGACATATATGAATCAAATCACCAAATCTTTAAGCCATGAAGGATATGCTAGAGAGCGACCAAAATTTGAGAAAGCACCTGACGACCTAATCATCTTCCATGAAAACCAAGTCAACAAAATAAAATGAAAGAAAAGTAAAGCTAATTTTTTACAAAAATTTACATGGGGCCCTTTGATTTTGGAAAAATCAAGGGGAGTTGTTGGGGTGCCAACATTGTTGAAAGATATTATTAGTTTGTTCCATTAAGATAATGTTTTCATAACACAATGGTGAGATGTTACTTGATCAATGCAATAAATGTAACAGAATAAATATTTCTTAAAATGTAATTATATAAATTTCAATGGCATAATTTATCAATTTGTGGAAGAGATAAATCATCACAAGAACAAGTGGAAACTCAAGAGAAAATATGCAATATATTGTATCATGATAGCCGAATGTTTGTGATACAAAAAATGGAAAAGTAGCCGGCCCTTAAATGGCCTGTCAATGTACATGTATCCTAAGTACAACAATGTACATGTATGTCAAAATAATACATATATCTAGGACTATGAGACATCAAAAATCAATATTTCGCTTGTTTCTCCCTGACTTTCCTCTATCAACCATCTCCCTAGGATCGCTCTGCATCTCATAAGTTTTCAAAAAAAGATCATTATTTTTATCAAATAACTACTCTAATACCTTACTATTAACAAACTTAAAAAATTAACTTATGGCCAAATTATTTATGACAAACACTCACCAAATCCTCATGGGGTATAGATGCCCGCGGTGTGCTCATGGAAGGCCTCTCTATAGTTGTGCTCTGCAAATAAAAGATCATATCTCAATTAATTCAACAATTCAACATTGATCAACATGTTTGCGTAAATTGAATGAAAAGACTTCGTCATTAATGAACATCTCACCACAAGAGGAGACCCGGTTGTTAGGATATTCCTATACTCCATCCTAGTCCCACCAGTATTTTGATCCTTTACATTTTCAGTCATGCATGCACCTTTTAGGGTTTGCATGCATTCTAGGGTTTGCATGCATTTTGCATGCATCCCAGTCATCAGTCCAGCACCTAGCCCTCAGTTAGCCAGCCCCCAGGAGCTTCTCACTATTCAGTTTTAGCCCTCCAGTTGCTTAATGCGCCCTTCTTCCTTGATTTTAGGGAGCAACTCGCCCTTCTTCACCTACCAGTCCAGTTGTCACTCAGTTACAGTCAATTACACTCAGTTACATTGAGTTACACTCAGTTACATTCAGTTACTCTTAGTTACATTGAGTTACACTTAGTTACACTGAGTTACACCTACCAGAGTTAGTTTGAATGATGGTTGACAGTTACTTGAGCATTGATGACTCCACTGATGATGATGAAGACTTACAGTTGCGCTCCGATGATCATGAGGACACCTAGTTGTGCTCCGATGACACTCCAGTGATCCTTTGATCACTCCATGAAGGCTAATTCGAATTGCCACCTTAGGCATTCGAATTCCTCATGCATTGTATTATTTATATGTCCATTTGTGATTAATAATCTAGTGTGTGTGAAGTATTATTGCTTCTATCTGAGTTCTACTGTACCATATTATTCTGTTGCTCATTATACTGCATGTATCACTCTTCTTCTATTTTCTTGCTTAATCCACTATTCTCTTGTGAGGTATACATCATCTCTTAGATCTGCTGTGAGGATTTTCACATGGTATCAGAGCATGTTGAGAGTATTGTTTATCTCCATTCTTGAGAGTTTTTTTTTGCAGGTTATTACCAAGATTTCGAGTGCAGCAATTGCAGCAGTTTTTGCATTTTTGCAGCAGTAGTAGTTGCAGTTATTCTATATTGTTTTTGCAGGTCCTCTACAGCTTCAATGTATTCATCAGGAATTACTCCTCTTGATCCACTCAACTATGATGAATGGAAACCAAGAATGATAGCAGACTTGAAGATCCATGATCTTTTTTATTGTTATTTTGAAAGAGAGTTCGAATCCCTTGAAGAGAAGATTGACTGGTTAAATAAAAGAGACATGCACTTTGCAGCAATAATGTTTTCTTTGTGTGCATACCAGAGATTCCAATTCAAATACCGTGATGGTGTTGAAATTCCAAGAGAGTTATGGACTCCAAAAGAGATATGGGCTCACCTGGATGGAAAATTTGGCAGAGAGAATGAAGGACTTGGTCCCAACCCATTCGAAAGAAAACAAAGTGATGCATTCGCTCCTCTTGATGGTCTCTCAGATCATGAACCAGTATCATCTCATATTGAAGTTGTTGACAAAGAACTTGCAGATTCTCCGCTCATGCTCAAACTTTCTTCTCTTTCTGTGCCAGCTCACACTCTAGATATTGCAGAAGGTCCTAAATCCTCTCTTGCACCAGAGTCTGTTGGTTTGCATCATGATCACATGATTATTTCAGAGGTCAAATCAGCTAATGGAGGTAATGCATTCGCTCCTCTTCAGCAAACATCTCTTTTATACTACTATATGATCATAAATTCATGCTTTCAGAAGGTCATTGAAGAATATGGCCATTGCCATTCGCTTGGGATAATTTCTCATGCATCTACTGGTTTTGATCTCACCTCTCATGGTTCAAAGGAGATCTCAAGAAACCATGATTCAAGTCTTGTATCTAATTTGGGTTCTAAGCAATTACTGCTTGGGAAAATTTCTCATGCATATGATAGTTTTGATCTCACCCCTGCTGGTTCAAAGGAGATCTCAAGAAACTGTTTTGAAAGTCTTAAATCTGATTTTGATTTCAAGCAAACATGTAATAGTTCTTTTTGGCATAATCTCACCCATAGTGGTTCGAAGGAGAAGACAAAGGACTATATGCACATTCAAAAATTTGATCCTACCTCAGCTGATTCGAATCACAGGTTCAAGGATCATTCTAATATTGTTGGATTTGTTCTCATCACATTCGATCTGAAGAGCAAGTACAAGCACATGCTTTTTGAGCATGATCCACTTCTTCCCAAGAAGAAGATACCTCCAGACATATGACCAAGCATCACACATGCTTGAGTTTGGAGCATTTATTTTTATGTGTGCCTTACAGTCTATTTTTTGAGGAGGGGGTATGTTTCCCATGAAATTTTCCCACTTCCTTGGTTTATTGATTGTTATTATTCATTGTATTGGGTGACCTTTGGTCTTAGTTACCAGGGCCCAGGATGGATTAAGGGGGGGTGTTAGGATATTCCTATACTCCATTCTAGTCCCACCAGTATTTTGATCCTTTACATTTTCAGTCATGCATGCACCTTTTAGGGTTTGCATGCATTCTAGGGTTTGCATGCATCCCAGTCATCAGTCCAGCACCTAGCCCTCAGTTAGCCAGCCCCCAGGAGCTTCTCACTATTCAGTTTTAGCCCTCCAGTTGCCTAATGCGCCCTTCTTCCTTGATTTTAGGGAGCAACTCGCCCTTCTTCACCTACCAATCTAGTTGTCACTCAGTTACACTCAGTTACATTGAGTTACACTCAGTTACATTCAGTTACTCTTAGTTACATTGAGTTCCACTCAGTTACACTTAGTTACACTGAGTTACACCTACCAGAGTTAGTTTGAATGATGGTTGACAGTTACTTGAGCATTGATGACTCCACTGATGATGATGAAGACTTACAGTTGCGCTCCGATGATCATGAGGACACCTAGTTGTGCTCCGATGACACTCCAGTGATCCTTTGATCACTCCATGAAGGCTAATTCGAATTGCCACCTTATGCATTCGAATTCCTCATGCATTGTATTATTTATATGTCCATTTGTGATTAATAATCTAGTGTGTGTGAAGTATTATTGCTTCTATCTGAGTTCTACTGTACCATATTATTCTGTTGCTCATTATACTCCATGTATCACTCTTCTTCTATTTTCTTGCTTAATCCACTATTCTCTTGTGAGGTATACATCATCTCTTAGATCTACTGTGAGGATTTTCACACCGGTCACAACAATGAATTGAACAGAGGGGTCGGGCACTGCTACCGCTAATGGCTACAATCACCAAATGGGGAAATCGTTAGACATGCATGAATAAAGAATATAGTAACATGGTTAAATACTATCCATTGTAATTTTTTAAATAGCTACCTCTGTATGACTTGTCGCTATTACATATGCGGCACTAACAGTAGCATCAATGACCCTTGTTAGGTGAGGGGTAGATGGATCTCCCGTGTGTCTGCTATAGAGTAAATCCACACCATTTCTAAGAGTGGAGCCTCTCTTATACACTAATCCCTTTTGCACATTTGGACTATGAGGAGAGGAAAATGCTGATTGTTTCCTAAATATAGAAGTTGGTGGCTACAATCATCGATTACTGATGTAGTTAGAAATGCACCGATTAATGAAATAACATGTATTAACAAACTGACAATGATGACATACATACTGATGTACTGTATACTTCAGTCAATTTTAAGAAACGGTTCGCCACCCGTTGTGTCTCTATGGGAAATGTAGCACTTGTATTCCCACCAGGGGGGAGCTGACTAGATGAAATCATTTCCCTTTGAGGGGGATCTACAACCTACAATTTAGAAAATTGTAAATATTAGATCGTGTAGCATTAATTGCGTAACATGTGATAACCAAATAACATGTATTAAAATAATGTCATGTTGAAATAGTTACCTCAGTGTGAGTTGTTGTCACTGAAGGTATGACAACATCTTGTACATCAGACAGTTCTGGTGCACGAGCCTTTGAACTATCCTTTGCATCATCAGTGGAAAATTCTTTCCCCTCATCCCCTTCTTGTAGCAACTACAAGTTTTAAAATCATTAAAAATATTAGCAATCTATATATGTGTATAGTAAGGAACAATAATTTACAACCAACACTAAATTGTTAACCATTTACTTACCTGTGTAAAATACCCAGTAAAGCTATCATCTGTCTCGAAAGTACCAAAGCAAGGATGGCCGCATACTGTGCATGGGTGGGGCTCTCGGCTATGCTCATGATGTGCAGGTCTAGTGCCACTACTCGATTCTCCTCAACCACTGGAAGGTGGTGGCTCTACCCCACTGGGAGGTGGTGGATCTACCCCACTGGGAGGTGGTGGCTCTACTCCACCCATGGATGGTCGCTTTGATGGCCCTGCCTAGTACATACCTTGAAGATATGTGCTATGGAGAACAACTGCCTGTGCCAACAGTAGGAATGACACCTGCATCTCTGGAACCAACTGATGTGCAGGCGGCACATCTGTCCTGGGTAGCTACTTGCGAGGTGGATCTACTGGACGATTGGGGTCTATGTGCCTCTCATTGGGACGTTGTTGAGGAATCCCCATCCAAACACCCTGTTACAGAGAAAAACGTCCTATGGTATGAGGCAGACCACAACAGACAGATGACTGCTAGAACACTACTCAATTCTCAAAACAATGCTATATAAATGGCAATGCTAAGATAATGGAGAAAAGACCAACCTTCAACCGGATGTTCAAAGTAGATCCCCGTTGAGCTTTAAACCTCTACACTTGAACCTGCAGATTAGTCTCAACAACAAATACAAGCAAGTGCATATAGTATGTGAAATACATTAGCATAATCAATAACATGGTCCATGATATAACAAGTAAATGTAACACAATGTAATTTAAACAATATTCACAACATCAATTGGACGAGAAAATGAGTATTTCCATTAATTAATAACAAGAAGTACATAATACAACCTCTTACCAGCAACCCATCAGAACCAAGAACTAGGTCCCTCCACCACTTCAATCCTCCATACAATGGAAAACTCAAACTATGAAAGGAGTTTGGTAGGTGAACATAAGGAGTTCACAACAACAAGGATCAATGAGTGTAGACTCAAGTCACAGAAAAAATCCATTAGAGTTATGTTGCTCTCTCTTTCTCCTCCCTTCCATACACCATAAGAGCTCAATATATAGCCTTCCAAAGGTAAGTGAAGGTCGAATCGAGTCGTTTCAAGGTATATGGAGGGCCAAAGGTCACCCTAAGACCACTTTTTGGGAGTAAAAATAGAGTTTTTACTGTCTTTTACCATGTAACTCGATGTACGCGGGTTAATTAGGTGCAGCTTGCGTGTACGTTGCCTATAATGGAACAACAAGCGTATAGGAACAAAAATAGGGAAACTTGGTTCCTGAAGGGAAAATAATGGATCTGAGACATTATAATGGATACTGAAGGCCAATAAATGATGATGCTCACAAGGTGGAAAAATACGCTATAACAGATGCCCCCTAATGTGTGAGGTCAAAGAAGATACTTCGATGGCCGAAATACATTATAAATCTCATAAGTGGAGTGATGGAGACGCAACTAGAAGGAGTAGCCCACTCGTCATAATACAATGATATCTATAAATACATGTCACTACAATACAACAATATGATACAATGGCCATGAATAGGCAACACATAATTAATACATGTCATAGGTGATCATAGCCATGATCCATCTACAGTAAGAGATGGTCTCCTGCTGAAAGGAAACACTGGTGCAAACTGGAGGTACAAACTACTGATGTACATGAGAAATGGCATCTCATAAGTACAATCACAATCATAAGTAGCATACTGAATGCCACTAACGTCTGGGGTCTTCTACACAAATCATTTATGGTGCAAGTCCCATCAAGTGAATAAAGGTGTTGAAGTCGAACCTGATGTGACATCGTCTGATTACCGGTCAATGATGTATACCGTTAACAGATGCGAGATAACCCACCAATAATGAAAATGGGAATCAAGGCACAGAGTACAATCATCAAAATGTGAATAGATGTGTTGAGTTCAAACACTAGGATGAATCCATCGATCAGAGGACATTGATGTATTCCCAAAACTGTCGATGGTGAGAGAACCTACCACTAATGACTGCAAGCCTCAAGGTACTCAACCGAACTCTAAGTCTCAAATTCTGGAATAAATGAGTTGATGTCGACGGAATGAAACTCGCTGGAAGGAAGGCATTGAGGCATCCCCCATCAACCAACACAAGGTAACAACTACGCTGAAATATTTGGAAGAACTCGGAAGAACGGACTGACTCAATAAGGATGGCCGACATGCAATAGTCAAGAGATATGAGGAGTGGCCGACTCTGGTTTCAGTACTTCCTTTGAACAAGAGCATGAGTAGATGGATAGACTCAGGAAGCATAGACTCAAGTACTAGACGATAATAACATTGTGTGATGCAGGAGGCATCAACAAAGGGCTCCATAGTGATTGGAAGCTTAACCAGCAGGTGGAGTATAATCTGAGAAACGAGTACGGCTCCTAAGGTCCAACTATAGTCCTGACTCATAATGAATGGAGTGGAATGAATGCTCTATTCAAAGGTGACACAACAGCTTCCAACAAGAAGTAGTAAAAAATTTCCCATCCGATTTTTTCAGTTTTTTTAGTTTTTTGGTCTTTTTCATATTGTGAAATCTTGAAAAAGAATAAAATTGCTTATATTACAACAGGTGAGGGGACGAGTGTCAAATAGCGATCAAACTAGTCCCAAGCAGTGGAACGTACCTATGATCAATGCAAGGAAGCATGTGCAGGATGTGGACACTCGGGGGGTTGTTCCCTCAGTGTAAAAGGGTCATCAAAATGCAAAAGGAAAATGAAATCTCTGTTGGGCTCGACAGGGAAAGTGCTCAGGCACCAGGATAACAACTGAATAAGCGGGAGCCGGCACAAGGCTCAAGCGGAAAGCAGGATGATGCAATGTGATCACAACTTGATAAAAATAAGCGAGTCCTTATGGGAGATGGCCAACATAAGACAAAGTAGAGTATGAGTCTTTATTGCAATTTCATGGCGTAACTACAAAGGACTCCCAAACCTAAAGAGAGACAACGGCATGGGCTCCAAAGGAATAAAAGGCTCTAACTAGGGCACCCATGTTTGGACAAGCCTTACTGCCAAATAACGACACTTCTATAACAGTGTGAAGGCTCTGTGTCAGTTAAAAAGCGGGGTCACACCTAAGGTTAATGAAAAAAGGTTAAAGGTCAAATGCATAATGCAGGCGAAAATGACATCTAACCTATATGATGGGTGTAAAATATACCTTCCGTAGGCGCGAAATGGTCAAAAAATCAACTCTCGTTAGAAAACTCTGTTCAAAATGGTACTCCAGGACGATATATTACTCCAAAACAGCTTAAAATGGTAAAAACTATAGGAAAGTGGGTTTTAAAAACTATAAATAGTAATAAAAAGTTACAATTACTATTCCATTTTCACATTTTACCCAAATAGTAGTTTTTGGTTAGTTTTCACCTCAGATTTCAGTTGCTGATTTTGGAGGCTACGGGCGTCCATTCCATGAGTTGTCTGGAGCAGGTTGGTAGTCTCATCCTCCTCTTCCATTTCATAGCTTTTATGTCAATTTTTAGTGGTCCAATTTTTTTATTAGCCAATCCCTATATCATCTCGGCGTTGTACGCAGGCTACAACTTTACAGGTAGCATATAGGGCTTCCTGGATGTGGTTAACGCATGCGTTGACCGTGTACGGACGCGACTGTGATAATTTTTGACCACGTACAGGGTCGTGAGGATGGTTTTTTGTGTTGGAGAAAACTTCCTATGGCTTGGGGTAGACCACAACAGACAGCTAACTACCATAAATTAACTCAATTCTCAGTATTATGTTATATAAATGACAATGCTAAGATAATGAAGAATATAACCAACCTCGATCCAAAAGTTTGATGTAGATCCCCGTTGGAGCTTTCACTCCGTGCACTTGAATCTGCAAATTAGTCTTGACAACCAATACATAGCAAGTACATATAATATATAAACGACATTAACATCATCAATAGCAATGGTCCACGATATTATAAGTAAATGCAACCCAATGTAGTATAAACAACATTCACAACATTAATGGACGAGAATATGAGTATTTCTATTAATAAACAACAAGAAGTACAATCCACTTATGCCTCCACCACTTCAATCCTCCATGGAATGGAAAACTCAAACTATGATAGGAGTTTGGAAGGTGAACATAAAGGGTTCACAACTACAAGGATCAATGAGTGTAGACTCAAGATAGGGAAAAAATCCACTAGAGTTCTCTTGCTCTTCTTTCTCCTCCCGTCCATAAGCCATATGTGCTCAATATATAGTCCTCCCAAAGGTAAGTGAAAGGACACATCGAGGCGTTTCGGGGAAAATGGAGGGCCAAAGGTCACCCTATGACCGCTTTTTGGGAGTAAAAAGTAATAAACTAGTGATTTTTACCATTTTACATGCTACCCATGGGCTAAAGTGATGCAACTCGCGGTTACGCCCACTGTAGTGATGCAGCTAGTGTACAGGTGAAAAAAATAGGAAAAAATAGTGTGTCTGAAGGATATAAAGTGGATCTGAGTCAGTAAAATGGATCCTGCAGGCCAAAGAGTGCTGATGCTCACAAGGTGGAAAATTACGCTGTAACATTTTTTAATGGATAAAAGATAAAAATTGTTTTTTTTTTCCTCTAGGATGGTCCTAGAGT
The DNA here is from genome assembly GCA_027924585.1 of Larix kaempferi. NCBI lineage: Eukaryota > Viridiplantae > Streptophyta > Pinopsida > Pinales > Pinaceae > Larix > Larix kaempferi. Next base: position 32,229,155 of record BSBM01001005.1, read on the forward strand.
GGAGATAAAGGGAACATGACGTTGTTGATGAGCAAGTGCAGCAATATTTTCCCGATCAACAGGCGCTACAAGCATGTGGTCTATATAAGTTTTGGAGCATTGGGGATTTAAGGGCCCAAAGCCAATTGCTCCACAGGTTGATCGATTACGGGGATGCAGATGCACAGAACTTCGACTTGGATGGTCAACCACTTCCGTTGGAGGTGGAGGATATCTATTTCATCATAGGGTTGTCCCGCCGAGGGGAAGTGCCAACCCTCAGGTCTCACAATGTTGGAGGTGGGATCACGATTAGTGATTACATACACATGTACTGCCTACCTGGCACCTAGAAGTTGGGAAGCCAGATCCCTATTGGTTCTATTACGAACCTGAGTGTGAAGATTATAGTTCTCACACTCGAGAGGATATCAAATTCAGCTTCTCTACATCAGGCTTAGAGGCCGATGACATTCTATGTGGCGGAATGTATGAGACCAACTGTGTATGACTGGTGCACAACGTTGCTGGTTACCATGAAGAGCCATCTAATTGAGTGCAAGTTGGGCAGGGCAAGGAAATTCGGCTTTGGAAGTATACTCTGCAGTTTCTTCTTCTTCGAGAGTTCTGGGGCTCAGTCCGAGGGTTGAAGTCCCTCCGCACAGTCTCCGAGATACCGCCTAGACCCGGTGGGTAGAGGCACTGACGCGACAGGGTGGTGGCCGATAGGAATCACCATATTCAGATGAGTTCTTTCACTGGTGGGCTCGACAGTTCATCGCCATTGATGACTATCCATATGAGGGAATAGACTTCAATGGAGAGAGGGACATGCCACTCCCACTAGGGGCCGTGTTCGGAGACATTGGTGTTAGGAACCCATGTCTTTACTTTGTTAGTATGTTGTTGTTGGACGCATATGCTTTGTAAGTCGTCCCGTAGTATTTGCTGATCAATATTTTGTGTTATTGTTGTTGGCGCATATGCTTTGTAAGTCGCCCGTAGTATTGTTGATCCATAGTTTGTAACGGCCCATGGTTTCGACCCATAGTATTGCCGCCTAGAATTAATATATAAGTGTGTGTTGAGACCGATGAAGGCACAGTGAAGTTATTTGTATTGAGCTTGCTCATAGGAGGTTTCCCCCTCGAAGTGGCCTGTGATCAATATAAAAGTGATTCTGAGTTCTGTCATTTCTGCTATTTCGCATATTCGTGTTAATTAATTGTTGCAGGTGCCTCACAATTGGTATGTTACTCTTTTATGTTTTGTGTATTTATTTTTTTGATTTTTTATTATAAGTGGAATGCAAAAATATTTTTGGTGTGGTGACACATATTGACATTTGATTGTTTGCTCGCAGATTGGTGTCCGCGAAGACCTCAAGGATTCCCACGGCACCGCCACATAGGAAGGGGAGGCGAGATCGGAGGTGCGGTGACATAGTGCACATTGGAGATGGTACGGGTTAACCTCTCCTGCATGACAGCTCGGGCACCACTAATAGAGGTAGAGCATCTCCCTGAGGCGATGCAACGACATGTGGTCAAGGTACCAGGTGTATGACTGCTGCTACTATGGCGTATATCCAACGCTGTGCACTATTATGGTCAAACTCATCCCGCCGAGGTGGCGAGACCTCCCCGCAAGGCTTATATTCCAGGGTATCATTATTTTGTATCGGCTATGTATATTTTTGAGAGCTACGGGCTCCAATTTTGTACTGCGACACCACATTTTGGACTTATTATTTATGAAAAACTATGATTCTCGGTTCTAATATATGTGTATGTACAAATGTGTGAATGAATGTTTATTTGTGTGCTTCTTTTATTGATGTGACAAATGCCAATCTAGGACATAATTAGCATATGCATCAAATACATGATTAAAACATCTTGGAACATGAATGTACGTAATGGAAACAAAATGACGCTCCAAGAGTATTACCCTTAAGAACCTCTGTAGTAAAGTAGGATCCCTCACACGATAATGGCCATTCAATTGAGACACAACTAGTTGCGAATCCAAGAGGACTTCTAAAGACTGGATACCATGCAAAATGGCGTCACAAAGTAGCTCAACTACAACACTATACTCAGCCACATTGTTGGATGTAGGACCGAGACAAGCACCTCCCGAAGACACAATCTGATGGTCAGGTGAATAAATAACCCATGCAATAGAAGTGAGTCGCTGCGTATGATGGCTAGCACCATCTGCGAATCCCAAGAGAACAGGAGATTCCGCTGACATCTGTCAACCAAACAGAATCGAATCAACAGATCCAAAAAATCAAAAGAAATCTAAACTATGTACAGAAGCAACTGTACAATAGTATACAAAAGTATTAGCTCGAGCTAGAAGCTCAAGCGTAATACCACTTGAGGTAGAGCCCATTTCTAGGCTCCTTCAAGGCGTTTCCTTTATAGTATTCCAATTCGTAGGCTCCTTTCTCAAGGACACGCCTCACTATGTAAGGACCATGTCAGATGGGGTTAAAATTTCCTTCCCCCAAGGGTTCCTTAGCTTGGTCATACAAGAGGACAAGGTCACCTTCAGCATACTGCCGGGGACGGACAGACCTATCATACTGAACCTTGACACGATGTTTGTTGGCATCTATAGACACTGCGCATCTCAATGTTGCTCGTCAAGTTGCTCAAGGTGGATCAAACATTGCTCAACATTTGAAGTGTCAGGAAGGAGTTCTATGGCTAGTTTTAATGAAGGGATTTCACATTCAATCAGCAATATAGACTCCACACCATGTACTAGCTGAAATGGTGAGAAACTGGTGGTAGTCTTAACTGCGGTTCGATATGCCCACAAAGAAGGATATAACATGATATGCCAATTGCTCTTGCCTTGTTGGATGGTACATTGGAGAATGGTCTTTAAGGACTTATTGACTGCCTCGACCTGACCATTCTCTTGGGGGTAGTAAGAAGATGAGTGATGTTGATGAAACCCAACCTTGAGTGACAAATCCGCCATCATTTTGTTTTGAAAGTGACTTCCATGGTTAGTGACAATCTCTTTCGGGATACCGAAATAAGCGATAATTTGATTGAATACGAAGTGGGCTGCAGTAGCACTGTCGGATTTTACAGTCGGCATGGCCTCATCCCATTTGGAAAAATAGTCCACGGCCACAATGATATGGTGATGCCCCCCAACTGAAACTGGTTTGCAATCCATGAAATCCACCCCCCACTTGGTGAAGGGACCGACGGTGACAAACAGATGACGGGGCGCTGGATGCGAGTGTACATTCCGAGAAAACACTTGGAAAGAGTGACATCTCTTTACGACATTCATACAATATTTGAAGATCGAAGGCCAGAAATAACCAGCTCACATGATACGTTGGGTTGTTGCAAGCCTAGATAAGTGACCACCACATGCCCCACTGTGACATTCATTCAACACTAGCTCTGCTTCTTCATGAGTCAAACAACGACAGAGGATGGAGTTTTTCCCCGATGATACAACGTGTCGTCGATGATGACATAATCTTTAGCGTGATGTCTCACACACCGTCATTCATCTCATGAATAGTGCGAAGGGAACTTCAAAGTTTGAATATATACGATGATATCCCCATATCAAGGGTCGACTGACGAGATTAGGAATAAGTGCTCATCCACAAAAGAATCTTCATGGATGATGTCCTCATCAAGTCGTGGAAAATTCGACATGAGCTCAACGAAAACCGAGGATTTCACCGATTTGGCCGAAGCAAAATCAAGATCAAACTCTTGAAGAATAACAATCCATTTATTATACTCCCCCCCAATTAGACGTTGTGAGAGAACAAACTGAAATGGATTGATGTGTGCTATGACAGTGGTTTTCCTAAGCATAATGTAATGTCGTAAATGTTATCATGTGGTCCAGGAACAGGCTTGGGCTCATTACGTGAACGCAGTGCATCAAGAATAATATCGTACAAGATACCAGATTGAGCGTAGAGTAAGTCTAGCTGCTGGGCTTTGAATATAGCCTGCTCCTAAGTCATAATGTCGGACACTCTGACGTCCTTTGAGATGTAAGGAAGCAAAGACTTAAGGAACCATTCCAACAAAAAATCTGGAGGAATGTTGGCTTTCACTAGCCTTTTCCGTTGACGCCACTCTTGAATATGATCAGATATGTGCGTGGCCTTGTTCTGGCGGAAGGTCGATAAAAGTTTGGTTCCAATATCATAGCGAACCGACAACTGAAAATGTTCTAGGAAAACCAAGGATATCTCATTAAAACCCCTATAAGTGCCCCAAGGAAACTCGATGTACCATTTCACGGTTGCCCCCGTGAGGGTGCGTTGAAATAGTCTCAAATGAATAGAGTCGTGATTTAACGAATTCGAGGAGCACCAAAGGTGAAAAGTTGTAACATGATCAATCGGATCCTCACCATTCTTCCCTTCGAACTTTGGAATGTCAGAAGGGATCTTGGTAGGGACTGGAGGCCAAGTAGGATCATGACACACCGGATCATTCGTGAGCTTCGAAAGATCTGGTAGATTCAAACGAACAAGAAACAAGAGCTGCGACTGCGAAGCTTGATTATAATCTCCCAAAAGAGGCTGACCTTGCGGACCTAAAGGATGATATAAACCATGACCATGACCATAGGGTTGATAATCGCCTCCCACCTAACCTGTGTAAGGGTACGAAGGTATATGTGTGTTGTAAGCACCATAGTGAGAAGGTTGTAATAAGGGCCAGAACCGACTACATTATAATAAGGGTTACCACCATAATTATGGGGTATATAAGTGCTATTCATTGCAGTAGTACTCGAATGATGACCATAAGTAACGGGTATGTGCCCCCCTCCTGTATTAGGAGAGACATTCAGGTTAGCAAAAGTGGTCGTAGTAATGGGTATATGCATAGAAGCATGTGGGATAACCGGTGTGTTAAACTGTGGAATGTGAGTCATATTATGGAAAGTGTTCCAACCGAACGTAGTGGTAGTCGTGGGAGGTGGTCGTCCTCCAACATTGGATGTAGGGATATGACCAATCCCAAACTGAAATTCTGAAAAAGAGGGTGTAGTTCCCCCAGTGGGTGTAGTGCCCCCAGCACCAAGGCTAGAGTTGGCATGAATATCGGACGTGGTGGATGTAACAGTCATGTTACGACTAGGCATACCAAATGAAAAAGGCGTAGTGGTCGAAGGGATTGTTGTATCATTAAGATCTGGCATCCCATAATGGAAACCATGTGTGTGTGTACCATCAAATAGGTTTGAATCTGGTTTTGGGTTCATCGCAGAACAAAAAATGATAACATGTGGTGATGAACCTCCCTCCCCACCACCCCTAAGAGTGGATGGAGTAGGGTTTTCCTCGACTCTACCTGATGGAGTCGTGAGAATTCGTCCCGTGCCAAATGGAGTAGTCATAATGTGAGTTTCTTGAAGCTCGTGAGGACTATCAAAAGGATCAGAGGGGATCCTCCTGCGTCTCTTATAACAAGGACATGCTACCTCGTTAGCTGGAAGACCAGTTAAACACCGAGAATGGTGGATATGTGGATCTTGCTCCACGATAACTCCAAAAAGTTAATAAATCAAACACCTCCTAACGACCAACTAACGCAAACAAAGATCACACACCTAAAGAAACCACATCCAAATGCACACAAACAGGACTGACTCAAGGGACCTCCTAACACTACAGTCGGTATGTCTCTCCTAGGAGAGGCTTGAGACTCCCAAACTATAATCAAAGGTAACATAATCAGTTATAAGGGCTCCCGAACTTCACTACGTGCACAGGGTCAAATCCCTATACAACATGAAACTGTGTTGTCTAACCCCTATCTAACTTAGGACAATCGCAGAATAACCGCAATGAATGTTCTATGTGATACCTAGGTAAAGAAACTAAGGTCACCACGTAAAAACAATGTTCAGGGGGACACTCGCAGGTGGGATCTGTCGAATGGGAAGGGTATCTAAGCCTGAAACTCAAGTGGTTCAAATCCCCCAAGAGCCCCCGTACACGAACAAATCCCGGAAATATCTCCCACGTTCAGTTAGTATTGAAGGGATATCTCCACAACCAACCTCCCGTGACCTCGTGCTTAACTCTGGTTTTAGTAGAGCTTCCTGAGAACATTGATGTATACCATGGGTTTCACCACTCCCTGTTCAGACACATAATTTTTTGTTTAATAGTCTTGGATTGTTAACTCACAATGCTATTCCAAGACTCTAAACCTATACTAGTTGGTGCACCCTATAAAAAGAAAATTGTTTCTAATAGATTTTAAGATTAAGCATTGATTTTAAATAGTTGTAATTACTCAAAGGATATGGTCATGAAACTGATGAATGTAAAAGACTCAATGGTATGCACAATCGAAAAGCACTAGACTCATATATCCAATAAAAACCATGCCACTAATATGACAATCAATCCAATGGTTCGGAAATAAAATGCAATCTCTTTTAAAATTTCAATGCACAAGCAAGTCCTAGATGAAACCACAAGCACTCTAATGCAAAATGCAGAACATAAAGCAAATATGTTTGTATTTTCTCTTATAAATGGAAAGAAAATGCAAAACAATGTTTTTGTATTTTTTCAATATAAATGGAATGAAAAAATGCAAGCAAAATCCAACTATTCATAAAGAAATGCAGATCATATCAGGGCATAACAGGGCATGGAACATGTTAGGAACCCATGTCTTTACTTTGTTAGTATGTTGTTGTTGGACGCATATGCTTTGTAAGTCGTCCCATAGTATTTGTTGATCAATAGTTTGTGTTATTGTTGTTGGCGCATATGCTTTGTAAGTCGCCCGTAGTATTGTTAATCCATAGTTTGTAACGGCCCATGGTTTCGACCCATAGTATTGGCGCCTAGAATTAGTATATAAGTGTGTGTTGAGACCTATGAAGGCACGGTGAAGTTATTTGTATTGAGCTTGCTCATAGGAGGTTGCCCCCTCGAAGTGGCCTGTGATCAATATAAAAGTGATTCTGAGTTCTGTCATTTCTGCTATTTCGCATATTCGTATTAATTAATTATTGCAGGTGCCTCACATCTGGTATCATAGCACTTTCTTGGGCTCGCTGGGTGAAATTTCTGCCAAATTTTTTTTTCGCATCTGTTGCAGGTTCGGATTTGGGAATAATACCTATCCGCTTAACTGTGGGAATTACTTGGGCATAAGCCCTAAAACTCATTGTGAGGAGTACCACAGGAACCCCGAAGTAGCTGGCCCATTGAGAGGACCTGCCAGCGAAAAGGGCAACGACCCCTACTTGATTGACTAGTTCCCACCTGTGAGGTAAACCAAGAGCTGTCGTTTGTGGCAAAGCGGTTATCAGTTTTACCTGAGCCGTGGAGTGAGGGGTACTGCCCCAATACGCAAGCCGTCAGATAGCATTGGTGGCCGAGTGAAACCCCTGAACTGTTAGGAAGACGCACATACCTGGGTTGCATATCTACTTTCAGCTGAACTATTGTCGATCACTACTGTGCCGTTCAGATCCATTTTGCAAGTCGTTTCAGATCCAGCCGCTTTCAGTCCATTCGGCGCTGTTCCAGATCCCTTCCGAGCCGTAGCCGCTCTAGTCTGAAAGAAAAAAATAAAAATAAAAATCCTGGTTATGGTTGTCACCCATGCAGGAGCAAAAACCATGGAGGAAGCACTTGCAGCCATCCAAGCCAAACTCCAGGATCTGGATGAAAAATTTCTCGGCCTCCATCTTGAACATTCAGCTATGAACAACAAACGGTAGTCCGAGTCTTCATCAGACAATGGGTTCTCCTCTTCCAGCAATTTCCGTGGTCCGAAGCTTGATTTTCCTCGCTTCAATGGTACTGATCCAACTGGATGGATCTATCGTGCAGAACAGTATTTCAGTCTGCATAATACTTTTGATGTCAACAAAGTTCTGCTGGCATCCTTTCACTTGGAACAGGAAGCTCTACAATGGTACCGTTGGTACATCAAAGCTCATCCAGAGCCCAAATGGCCAGACTTTTGCCAGCTCCTTTTGCAATGATTTGGTCCTAGTGCTTTTGATGACTTCACAGGAGCCCTCACTAAACTTCGCCAAATTGGCACGGTGAGAGAATATCAAACCGAATTTGAGAATCTAGCCAACCACACCGAAGGCTTGTCTGATGACTTTTACCGGAGTTGTTTTATTAGTGGTCTAAAGGATGCCATCCGCTCAGAGGTCAAAATGTTCTATCCCAACACAATCATGGAAGCCCTAGGTGGCTAAGTTGGCAAAAGATAAGATTGCAGCCCAACAACGCTCCAAGCCCACTTTTGTTCCCTTCCGAAATATGGGTTCTCAGCGACCACCTATACCGCAGGCTCCTCGACCGACTCCTATCAAGCGTTTGTCTGAAACAGAGATGCAAGCACGCAGAGAAAAGGGGCTTTGCTATAATTGTGATGAGAAATTCACTCAGGGACATAGATGTTTTCAACAAAAGCTCTATCTCTTAGATGTGGAGTCTCCGCCTGCCTCTGAAATTGGTGACGAAGATCCAGAAACACTAGATGCTCCGGTCGACATTCAGGAACCACCTATTGACCCTCCGTCTCAGGATGACCAGCCAGAGATATCTCTCCATGCTTTAGCTGGAATCACCACCCCCCAAACAATGCGGGTCAGGGGTTACTTCAAGAAGCTTCCTCTTACAATACTCATTGATTCTGGTAGCACTCATAATTTCATTGACCCTCGGATCGCCAAACAAGCTGATTGTTTTATCCATCCTTGCTCCAACTTTGAAGTCATGGTTGCCAATGCGGGCACCTTACCTTGCAAAGGGAAGTGTCGAAATGTGCGTATCTCTATGGGAGATTATACCTTGTGCTCTGACATGTTTTCCTTGCCCTCAGGTGGATGTGATGTGGTTTTGGGCGCTCAATGGCTACGCACACTTGGCCCTATCTTATGGGATTTTGCTGAACTTTGGATACAGTTTTCCCTCAATGGACAAAAACACACATTAACAGTATTACAACCAGGTTCTCTCAGCATCATCAGTTCACATCGCATGGAAAAACTCCTCAAGAAGAGTTCACATGGTGTCATCGCTCAGATCCATTCCATCCAGATGCAACCATCAGCGGTCTCCACTACTCCTTTGGATCTACAACAAATTCTGGATCGATATACAGGTGTCTTTGCTGAACCAGTGGGCTTACCACCTTCCAGACCAGAAGACCATCGTATTAAGCTCCTTCCTAGCAGCATTCCTCCCAACATCAAACCCTATTGCTACCCATTTCACCAAAAAACGGAGATTGAAATGCTCGTTCAGGACTTATTGAAGCAAGGTATTATTCGCCCAAGCACTAGTTCCTTTTCTTCTCCAGTTATTCTTGTCCGCAAAAAAGATGGGTCATGGCACCTCTGCATTGACTTCCGAGCACTTAATCACCTCACCATCAAGGATAAGTTTCCAATTCCTGTTGTTGATGAGCTTCTTGATGAGCTTCATGGGGCTCACTTTTTCTCCAAGTTGGATCTTCGTTCTGGGTATCATCAAATTCGGGTTCATGAGGATGATATTCCTAAAACAGTTTTCTGCACACATGATGGCCATTATGAGTTTTTGGTCATGCCCTTTGGCCTCACTAATGCTCCTTCCACATTCCAGGCCTTAATGAATAAAATATTTCGACCCTACTTGCGGAAATTCATTATGGTATTCTTTGATGATATCCTCATCTACAGTAAAACATGGGATGAACATCTCCAGCATCTGGATCTTGTCATGCAACTTTTCTCTGACCATCATCTCCATGCCAAGCAGTCTAAATGTGTTTTTGGACAGAAGGAAGTTGAGTATCTCGGGAAAATTATCTCAGCACAAGGGGTTCACGTGGATCCTGCCAAAATCTATGCCATGAACAATTGGCCACATCCTCAGACACTCAAGAGCCTTCGTGGTTTTTTGGGGTTGACTGGCTACTACCGCAAGTTTGTCAAGGATTATGGGAAGATTGCGGCTCCATTAACTGCTCTATTGAAAAAGGATGCTTTTACATGGACACCTGCTGCTCAGTGTGCATTTGACAAACTAAAACAAGCTATGTGTACTACACCTGTGCTAGCTATGCCCAATTTTTCCAAGCCCTTCACTATTGAGAGTGATGCTTGCGGCAATGGACTTGGTGTTGTTCTCCTTCAAGATGAACACCCCATTGCGTTCACCAGCAAAGCCCTTTCAGGTAAGAATTTAGCTGCATCTACCTATGAGAAGGAAATGATGGCTATTTTGCATGCACTACAGAAGTGGCGCCCATACCTATTAGGGAATCATTTCTGCATCAAGACTGATCACCAGAGTCTGAAATATTTCTTGGACCAGCATGTCTCCTCCCCGGCACAACAGAAATGGGTTAGCAAACTCATGGGTTATGACTATGAGATCACTTACAAGAAGGGTAAAGATAATATTGTGGCAGATGCTCTTTCTCGCACATTTGATGCCCAAGGTTCTCTTTCAGCTATTTCTATGCCTGTTCCAAATTGGTTGCAATCTGTTCAACAGGGTTATGTCAATGACTCTTCCTTATCTCAAATCATCTAATGCTTGACCAACAACCCTTCTGCTGTACCACATTACTCTTGGGATGGTGCTTCTCTGTGATACAAGGGTCGTCTGGTGCTTCCCCAGAGCACAGATCTTCAACAGGCTGTCTTCTATGAACTCCATGCTTCTCCATCGGCAGGGCACTCTGGGTTCCTCAAAACATATGAACGAGCACGGCGTAACTTCTTTTAGCAGGGCATGAAAAGGACAATTCAACAGATGGTGGCCGAATGTGATACCTGCCAACGCAATAAGGGTGAAACAACACTCCTTCCAAGATTGCTTGAACCCTTGCCCATACCTACACGGATTTGGACAGATATTTCTATGGATTTCATTGAAGGGCTCCCTAAATCTGGCGGGAAGACAGTGATTCTCGTTGTGGTTGATCGCCTCTCCAAATATAGTCATTTTTGTGCTCTCAGCCATCCCTATACAGCCTCCTCCGTCGCTCAAATTTTTCTGGACCAGATCTTTCATCTTCATGGCATCCCTTCTTCCATTGTCTCGGATCGTGATGCGACTTTCACCAGTCATTTTTGGACAGAACTATTTCGCCACACTGGCACCAAACTGTAGATAAGTTCAGGGTATCACCCACAAACAGATGGTCAGACTGAAATTGTCAATAAATGCTTGGAAACTTATCTTCATTGCTTCACCTCGGAACAACAACATCAGTGGGCAAAGTGGCTCCCTCTCGCTAAATGGTGGTACAATACCTCTTACCCCACTGCCTCTAAAATGACCCCATATGAAGCAGTCTATGGTCAGGCACCTCCAGCTCTTCTTCCATACACCCCCACCAACTCACCAGTTCAGGAAGTTGACACGGTCCTTCGCAACCGCGATCAGATTCTTCGCATTTTGCGGGACAATCTTCACATGGCAAGAAATCGCATGAAGCAACAAGCTGATCAGCACCGTTCGGAGCGCACTTTTCAAGTCAGCGATATGGTTTTTCTTCGTCTCCAGCCGTACAAACAATCCTCCTTGAAAATCAAAGGGCGTCATAAGCTAGCTCCAAAGTTCTATGGGCCTTATTGGATTCTTCAGAAGATTGGGTCCGTTGCTTATAAATTGGAACTTCCTCCTTCTTCCCGCATTCATCCAGTCTTTCATGTCTCTTGTCTGAAGAAAGTTCTTGGCACCAACATCAGCGAACAAACGATTTTACCCAAACTGGATAATGAAGGATCCATCCTTTTGGAGCCAGAGGCCATTCTCAATCAGCGCACGCGTCAGCTTCACTCTCGCTCTATCACAGAGGTCTTAATTCAGTGGCACGGCATGCAACCAGAGGATGCTACATGGGAACCACTCCTTCAGATTCAACAACAATTTCCACATCTAAAGCTTTGAGGACAAAGCTTTTTTTTAAGGGGGAGGGGATGTTAGGAACCCATGTCTTTACTTTGTTAGTATGTTGTTGTTGGACGCATATGCTTTGTAAGTCATCCCGTAGTATTTGTTGATCAATATTTTGTGTTATTGTTGTTGGCGCATATGCTTTGTAAGTCGCCCGTAGTATTGTTAATCCATAGTTTGTAACGGCCCATGGTTTCGACCCATAGTATTGGTGCCTAGAATTAGTATATAAGTGTGTGTTGAGACCTATGAAGGCACGGTGAAGTTATTTGTATTGAGCTTGCTCATAGGAGGTTGCCCCCTCGAAGTGGCCTGTGATCAATATAAAAGTGATTCTGAGTTCTGTCATTTCTGCTATTTTGCATATTCATATTAATTAATTGTTGCAGGTGCCTCACAGAACAGTCAGGAAAAAGGCCAAGTAAGACTCAGGAACACTTAGAACCAACCCAGCAACGACCCAAGGTCAAAAGTCAAGCAATCCCAGAGTTGTATGCGACTGTTCATAAAATAGTAGCGGGTAGACGTGGGCTACAGTACAAACAATAGCGGGTAGACGTGGGCTACAGTACAAACAATAGCGGGTAGACGCGGGCAAAACTAGGTTGACCCGCTTATAGGGAAATGAAAATGAGCCCAAAAAGAGTCAAACAACCCAGAAAAAGATGGTTTTCTAATGTAAATCCCAAAGACCAATCAATGACATAGAAGCTCGACACACAGCAACTCAAAATAAGGAAAAATGCCTAAAAATCCCCAAAATGTAGGTTTCTCCCCAGTGGAGTCGCCATTTATGTTACGGAGAAAAAATTCCTATGGTATGGGGCAGACCACAATAGATAGATGACTACTAGAACACTACTCAATTCTCAAAACAATATTATATAAATAACAATGCTAAGATAATGGAGAAAAGACCAACCTTCAACCGGATGTTCGAAGTAGATCCCCGTTGAGCTTTCAACCTCTACACTTGAACCTACTAATTAGTCTCAACAACAAATACAAGAGAGTGCATATAGTATATGAAATACAGTAGCATAATCAATAACATGGTCCATGATATAACAAGTAAATGTAACCCAATGTAATCTAAACAACATTCACAACATCAATTGGACGAGAAAATGAGTATTTCCATTAATTAATAACAAGAAGTACATAATACAACCTCTTGCCGGCAACCCATCTGAACCGAGAACTATGTCGCTCCACTTATGCCTCCACCACTTCAATCCTCCATACAATGGAAAAATCAAACTATGAAAGGAGTTTGGTAGGTGAACATAAGGAGTTCACAACAAGGATCAATGAGTGTAGACTCAAGTCACGGAAACAATCCACTAGAGTTATGTTGCTCTCTCTTTCTCCTCCCTTTCATACACCATAAGAGCTCAATATATAGCCTTCCAAAGGTAAGTGAAAGGTCGAATCAAGTCGTTTCGGAGTATATGGAGGGCCAAAGGTCACCCTAAGACCGCTTTTTGGGAGTAAAAATAGAGATTTCACTGTTTTTTACCATGTAACTCGATGTACGCAGGCTAATTAGGTGCATCCTACGTGTACGCTGGCTATAATGGAACAGCAAGCGTACGTGAACAAAAATAGGGAAACTTGGTTCCTGACGGGAAAATAATGGATCTGAGTCAATACAATGGATACTAAAGGCCAATAAATGTTGATGCTCACAAGGTGGAAAAATATGCTATAATATGCCCTGGTACTCCAAGATATCAAAATAATTAACATGCTTCCCCAAAACAAATTCTGTGTACATATTTCTAAGAAAATATAGAGGCATTTCCCTGTTTTTATGTGGTGGTACATCAAATACCATGTACCATCGGTCCATCCAATTATCTATGAATGGTTGATATGTACACCACTCGATAGAAATATGCCTTCTGTTTACATTCGGGATTTCACCCATCCGTGGATCTCTAAAAAGGGAAAAGATATGTTGTTTCATTATCTTCAACTTCGTAACTTCCTTGTAGCTAATTCCATCAACATATTGTTTCCTCTTTCTCTCTCTGTATGTAGAAATATCTTGTAGTGCACCATTTGACCTACTAAAGGTCTCTATCATTGCATTCAAATTGGATGCAAGCATGCGGTGCCTATCATCAACAATTGTTATTGAGGCTCGAATGTCTCTGAGCCTCTCAATTTCTCTTTGGATGTCTGAATGTGCATCCATAGTGGTCACTGCAATCAAAAAATAAAAATCATTAGAAACATATACATGTGCTATAATGACATCTCTCAAAAATGAAAAATGTAAAAACTTTGTGCAAGAACGAATGTACATTACAAACATAAATATCATCACAATATACTATAATAACAACTACATGTAAACAAAAGTGGAAGGTGAGGATCAACTACATGTAAATCAATTAAGGATCGTTGCCGGAGAGCTCCTAATTCAATTAATACTGAAGGATCGAGACAATGGGGGCCTTAAAATCACTTTATGTACACCTTTCTAGAGCCGAGGTATTGGAGAAGATGTTATTCATCATCCTCTACCTTCAGAAATTTCTCCTTTGTATCTAATTCATTTAATGTTTGTGGCCCTTTCCTTGCTCGGAATCTAGTGTATGATGAGAAAGATTTGGTGGTGAAGTCGTCTGCATCATTAAGAAGGGGCAAGATTTTGAATGTGAGGGTTAATCTACGCGTGTTCCACGAAGTAAATATCTTATCATTTTCTAGGTATGAAGACCCAAATCCATCGATTGAGTGTCTTGGTAGTGAAGGAGGTCAAAAAAGATGTGGTAATTCATCTTAGCAACAAAGTAAGCGGTGTGTATGCAAAGGAGAGGAACCTAGTCCCTTGGGTTTTGGGGGATGATGTACAATCCATCATGCCATTGGGTTGGCTTCACAAGAATTGGTTGGAAATTTTTAGGGTAAAAGAATGTGTGGGAAAAAAACATAGGGTTTGGTTGAGTCAAGTCTAGAAAACAAGCCTAGGTTATAGTCCATAGTTCCTCCTCCTAGCCAAATGGTGGATGGCTTTTCTTTTCCAATTTGCAATAGATGTGGGGAACATATTGAGGAAAAGTTGGTGTTGGGATTGAAATCCCTTATTTCTTAGGTGGACGGAAAATTCATTAAGGGGATTGATAGTATGGAGGAACTGCCATATGTTAAATAACAATTTTGGAAATTTTTAGTTTGGGAATTTTCATTTACATGGATTTTTAATTTAGGGAAATATAAAAATTTATATTTTTATTGAGTAAATGAGGTAACGATGAATGTTTGGATGCCTACCTTTCCAATCCTCCTTGCTCTTCAAATTCACCCTCCTTGCTCTTCGAATTCACCCTCCCTCCACTTCTCCACGTCGACATTGGAAGCTTTGATCGCTCAAGCATTTTTGTTAATTTGGGCAATGAACAGTGGACGCGAATGCGGCCGGTTTTTTGGCTTTTTATATGTTAGCCATAATGCTCTAGTGTTATAGTGATAAATAACGCGCGCGCATTATGTATAGCTATAACGATCGCGTGTTATGGTTTCCTATCTTGCGTCTTGACATGGCAAGCTCATGCCCATCCATGCCTAGTTCAATGAAATGCGCGCACGTTTTCGTTTTACTAAACTTTAGCGCATTTCGTGAAAGAACGATTGCATCTAAAAGGTCCCTCAACTTTGTGCGAGGCCTCCAATTAAAAGAATAATTCATACAAGAATAATTCATACTTGTGATAATTCAAATAGTAACATTATAATATATGAAAATGAAAATGAATATAGTGCACAAAATTTACCTATCAATTGACGATGAAGACAGAGAAAGAAGTTAGAGATGAGAGAAAGAAGTTAGACTTGTGATAATTCAAATAATGACATTATAATATATGAAAATGAAAATGAATATAGTGCACAAACATTACCTATCAATTGATGATGAACGCAAAGAAAGAAGTTAGAGATGAGAGAAATAAGTTAGAGATGAGGATGTCATAGCCTACCAACTGGACATGGCAGACATAAAGAAGTCCTTTATGTCACAATTGAATGAATTCATTTAAGGAGGAGAGCAACTTCCATGTGAGAGAGATGTCGCTGCTATGAATCCCAATTGAAGTCGTTTAGCATGTCCGGTGTAGGAAATTGGTTTCCAAAGGAGCTGACTAATGTGTCCCTTCTACTGCCTAGCAATTTGATGTGGTGTTGATCGTAGATCATTGCGTTGGCCTTATCAAGTTTCTCCTTAATAGAGTATGAGCTAGAGCTAAGTTTTGCATTGAATTCGTTCAATTAATTCTATGCCTATTCCATAAAATTCATCAGGAGTGATAGTTTATTCAAGTGGTCAAATGTGTGGAAACTATCGATTTGTGATAAAGTTTTTTTTATTTGACGTGGGTTGAAGCCTCAAGTCTTCTATGTATTTTATTTCAATCAGTCTTACTAAATATCTTTATGGTTTCATTCACATGAGGGATGAATGTATTCTTTAGCACTTTATGTTGCAGTCATACCTAAACAAAAACATTCATACACATAAGAACATCATTATGTTGAAATTTATAATTCTCTCGTAATACAATAGAGTACAATGAAGTCCCGTGTAGAGTAATAGGTCACCATAACAAACATGTCATAATATGGAATGTTCGTTCAACCATATCCATAACTATCTCCAAGGATTTCCCCTTGAATCTCTCAAATGATCTTCATGGCATCTTCATCCCTAATTTCTCTCTTTGTCTCCATCTTCAATCCACCCTTAACTTCTCTCTTTGTGTTTGGGTTTAATTTCCCAACACCAATAGAAAGTGTCATGCTCAGTTTTTTTTCTTGTTAGTTTTTCCATGAGTCAAGAGCAACAACCATCTTATCACATTTGTGTCTCAGGAAAAGCCATTTGACAATGCAATGTTGCAACAACTATAGTTCCAAATGTTATTTTGTCGATGATTTTTGTGCTCTGGGAATGGCCAAATGATGTATATGACGATGTTTTTATGAGATGTGAAGTGAGAGACTAGATGGGATATGTATCTACAATGTATAATTACATCTATCATGCTAGGACATTTAGACACTTAGGAGTTAGTTAAGATCAACTTGGTCTCATGTGTCTTTAGGTAAAGTGTGCTTCTTTAATATGCATTTGTACTTATGTAATCTGATGGTCACAATATGTTCTGGACATAACTTGATCTAATGGTTCATCTTTACGTCGATATTAATGGCTATTGATCAATGACTTAACACCCGATTGGTTCATGATATATATTTAAAGAGCATGGAGAATCGTTTTCTTGATGATTGATTGTGAGAGATAAATGTAAATTATTTTTCTTTTGCATTAATATATTTCCTCAAGTAGCTATTTGGCTAGGGTTGTGGACGGTTTCCCTCTTTGAGAGTTTTAACCATGTAAAAACATTGGTGTGTTGATCTCTAATATGTTTGTGTGAGTAGTTTCTTAAGGTGTTTTACCTATGTAGAGATAACCATTTTTAGTTGAACATGGTATCAAAGAGATTGTGAATACCAACTAACTCCAATTGTTGATCAAGATCTTGAACCGATGTAGCTGGATGCATCAAAGGATTTTTAGATTCTTCTATTTTTGTGTATTTGTATGCTAAGAGAGGTGGTTCATTGTG
The DNA here is from genome assembly GCA_027924585.1 of Larix kaempferi. Lineage (NCBI taxonomy): Eukaryota > Viridiplantae > Streptophyta > Pinopsida > Pinales > Pinaceae > Larix > Larix kaempferi. Next base: position 32,246,726 of record BSBM01001005.1, read on the forward strand.
TCCAAAGTGTTTCTTTTAATTCGAAATTATTTTATTTCATTTGAAAAGGTTTCCATTTTCCCAAAATATGAACATTTTACTAAATCTAGAGGTATACTATTTGCGTTTACGGATTAAAGAAAATATTTATCATATTGTTTCATATTTTATCCTAGTTTTATGTTTTATTCCTGGATTGTTACATTTTCAGTCTATGAATGCTATTTGTTGTGCACTTTGTACAAACTTTGCAAATAAAAAATAGAGCATAAAGGTTTTCATGGCTATGTATGCTCTTTGTCATGTGTCTTGTATGAACTCAACAAACTAAAAACAATGAGAAAACTTGCATTTTCTGGGTAAGCTAACCAAGGGATAACCTCAAATTTGACAAGTTTTGGTTTTGAAATTTCATTTTTTGTTTGTGTGTGGTTGAAGTGTCTTGTAGGCCAAAATCAAGTTCTTTTTGGTAGGCATGCTCACCAATAAGAACATCAACTCCATTCTTCTTCATAATACTAGTATATGTTTTTTTTAACTCATTTGGTTGAAAGTTACTTTATTAAGTAAGAGGTATTATGTTCAATAACTTCTTTTTATTACTTTAAAAAAAGTCATAAAACTTTCGGTTATAAAGTAACATCAATGTAAAAGTGTTTCAATACTTGTTTTCTAAAAGTCAGTCAATTATTTTAAAAAAAATAACTTATTTGTAAAAGTGAGCTTACACACAAAGTTAGTAAGAAAGAGGAATTATTTACTAGATTGAGTGTCCATCACCACGTGGTTAAATATTTTCCTACCACGTGGGTCCTTGGTTTCATCTTATGCATAATTTTCTAAAAAATACATAACTCTGACATCCAAAGTTCCTTTTTAGTGCCATTTTTTAAACTACCTAATTTTGACAGATTTGCATCTACACCATTAGTTTCTATTTTTGAAGCCATATTATATGCACATTACAATATTCCATAGTCCAAGTGATCTCCTAGTTACCAGTACCAACTACTTCTCATGGAGAACCCATGTGGAGGATGTTTTATGAAGGAAGGGGATTTACCAAATTCCTTTGGGAAAAGAAACTACAACCACTAATGTCTCAAATGAAGTAAAATTGGATCATAAAAATTATGAAGCGTGTGGATTAATAGGGATTTATATCTCTAATGACTTATGATTCCATCTTCAATGAATTGACCAATCAAATGTGGCTTATCAAAAATAAAAAAACCATATTTGGTCACCACAATGAGGTTCGAGGTCACTAGTTTGAAAATCAATTGGTTTCTTTAAATCCAAGTGATTTATCTTGCATTGAAGACTATCTATATAAATTCAAAACCCTTAGACTCTTAGTTTAACAATGTAAGATATCTAAGCTAGGGAAAAAATGTTTTTGTGATCTTCCTGATAATCTTAGTCTTCTTTCTTTTGTTCTTGTATCTACTTTTCACTCCACTAGAAAAGATTTAGGGTTTTCTTATACAAAACCCAGTCTTGAAGTTTCTTGTGATTCTTTGATAGGAGAGAAATATACACTCTTGCATCTTTGTTAGGGTAGGAACCTAACAAAGATGCAAGAGTGTATATTTCTCTCCTATCAAAGAATCACAAGAAACTTCAAGACTGGTTTTTGTATAAGAAAACCCTAAATCTTTTCACAGTCTTGAAGTTTCTTGTGATTCTTTGATAGGAGAGAAATATAAGCTCGTGCATCTTTGTTAGGGTCCTACCCTAACCCCCCCTATTTTATCAATGTACAAGGCCATAAGGCCCATTAGTTAGTTATTGGGTAGTGCCTTAATGTAAAATGGTCTTCCTTATTGAATAAAGACCCCTAAATGGTTGAACCTCATTAATAGTGGGACCAGAAGTAGTTAGGACATTAGTTATTGAAGTACTATATATATAGAGTAGTAAGATATGTGATGTTGAGTCAAGAGTTTTCATTGTATTTGGAGCTTTGCTATTGGAAGTTGCCCCACTGAAGAAGAAAGTGAACATAGCTATCTATTTCATCTATTATCTCTTTTATTTTTCTATCGTTTCTCTAAATTTCTAGGTTTAATCATATTATAAGTGGTACTGGAGCTCCTTCTTGGACCAAAAGGGAGTAATTTGTAAAACTAGGTGTTGTCTCTTTCAAATGAGCCATCTTGTAATTTTCACTCCAAAATATTTTCTACACAATTTTAGGATCTAAAATTTACAAAGTACAACAAATGAATAAGGAGGTAACTTGTATCCAAATTATAGTTTCTAGGTCGCTATACTTTTGGAGATATACTTTGTGAAATTTAAGGGAATGTTTCCTAAGGTTTGTCTTTTTCAAACGAGTCATGACATTTTCGCTCCAAATTTTTTTTTGTGAAGTTGCAGTGTCTGAAATTTATATAATATAGAGAGTACACAGAGAAGTAACTTGTATCCAAATTTTAGCTTCTAGGTCACCACACTTTTGGAGATACACTTTGTGTAAGTTTTGCATTTTCAATGGCCCAAAAACTAGCCTTAAACAAGTGTTTTAGGTAAAACTATTACATCTAAAGTTTTAAAACTCCAAATTGTGTGCCACAAGTTGTATTGAAAAGAATATGGAGCAAAGTATTTATGGTAACAATTTCAATTTTGTACCTAGAAAATTGGACATGTGGTTGTTCATACAAGTTCGCCCTTCTGTGAAGGAAAAAATCAACAAGTCCTGGGAAATTACTCTTTTTTATTGGCACATCAGAATTCAGTAAAACCAATAGAATTGCATAGTAGACAAATCATAATGCTATAAAGAAAAACTTTAGACTTAGAGGTGCAGAAATTTCATGGTTATAGAAGCCTCCAAAATGTCCCAAATTACCGTTTGCGAGGAGTTGTGCTTCTTTCTAAATTTTGGTCTCAAACCTTACCTTGGAAAGTAAGTTATTTTCCAATAATTGTAGAGATCTTTATGGGGTTAGTGAGTTCAATTTTTTTTAGAAACCTCTTACAGCGTCTTTAAATATAAAAAAGATATTTTGATTAGTAGGTGAACCTATGGTTGGGGAAGCATACACACCCAGAAAATACAAGGTTAGTTAAGCCACCGGTTTACACCCTTGTAACCTATGTTGGTACCCCTTTGAGTAGTATCACATCATATACCACCTATGTTAATGCATGAGATGTCATCAAGGTTAGATTTCACAAAGTGTTTTGAAATTGCATGTTCTTTGACCCATGCCTCTCTCATATATATTTATATATATACATTATCTTGAACTACAGTTTTGCATTTTTGTTATGCATACTATCCTATGTGTGTGGTCAAGGGTTCCTATTTGGAAAGAGATTTTGGGGGAAATGCATAAACATGGTTCCATAGTAGTGTTCTTCATGGATGGATGATGGTGAACTTTCAATTCATTGGGCAAAAAACTATAATCATGGGTACAAACATATGTTGTGTTTTGGCATCAATATTTAATGAGTTTGGTTGAAATAAATTGAATCTTTCCTTGGGTTAGATTTGCAAAAAGAAAAGTTTTTTTTTTTCAATGAGTTTGGTTGAAATAAATTGAATCTTTCCTGGGTTCAATTTGCAAAAGGAAAGTTGTTTTTTTTCATGTTGACTATTGAAGGCATAGTCGTTTGACCTTGATCATAATGTGTTTTTACTTTTGGGATACATTTTTTTTCAAATGAGTTTGGTTGAAATAAATTGAATCTTTCCTTGGGTTCGATTTGCAAAAAGAAAAGTTGTTTTTTTTCATGTTGACTATTGAAGGCATGGTCGTTTGACCTTGATCATAATGTGTTTTTCCTTTTGGGATACATTTTTTTTCAATGATTTTGGTTGAAATAAATTAAATCTTTTCTTGGGTTCGATTGACCTTGATCATAATGTGTTGTTCCTTTTGGGATACATTTTTTTTTCAATGAGTTTGGTTGAAATAAATTGAATCTTTCCTTGGGTTCGATTTGCAAAAAGAAAAGTTGTTTATTTTTCATGTTGACTATTGAAGGCATGGTCCCTTGGGTTCAATTTGCAAAAAGAAAAGTTTTTTTTTCATGTTGACTATTGAAGGCATGATCCCTTGGGTTGGGTTCGATTTGCAAAAGGGAAAGTTTTTTTTTTCATGTTCATTATTGAAGGCATGGTCGCTTGACCTTGATCATAATGTGTTTTTACATTTGGGATACATTTTTATCTTGAGGCTAGGACATGGTCGAATTGAAATTAAGGGTTGTATAAAATTATTGCACCGCCACTATGCATTATCTCTTCAATATTATGCTTAACCAATGCCTCGCTTATACTTTCATGCATTTCTAAGATAACATGTATTCATCACGTACCTGATACCTCTTGTGTTTCCTGACTATTGCTAGATCTTGTCCCTCTTAAATATTGCTATAATTAACACTGCGGGGTGGATGTGGGATATTGTTGGTAATTTAAAAACGAGAAAAACCACCAAGCTCATGTGGAAATTCGTGCATCTTGGCATTATGGCATGTATTAGATGTGACTTGGCATTTGACATGGGCTGTGACTGGGTGATTTGGTGGTTCTTGAGATAACGGTTAGTTAGCAGTTGCATTTTTGTAATGGTTTGTCCTCCTCGGTGATTCGAGACTGGCATTGTTTTGAATGTGCATGTTTATAATGTTAAATGTTAGATCCTTACACAAAATGCATTTAAAACTTGAGTGATCAATCCACCTATATAGTTGAATGTTGATGATTTCAAGCATTGGATGTGTGCCATATACTCATGGTTGATGACCCGGGACCTCCTACCACCCTTGATAGCTTGTTGCGACACTCTTGCAGTAGACTTGGTTAGTAAATGACCAGATTGCAACGAGAAAATTGGGGGTAATATGTTTGGTTGTTTGACTCGAGGCTCATTCTGGATGATGGTTTTTCTAGTTGCTTGACTCTGTGAATGTTATTCTGGTAAAACCTTAGTGGTTGGAGGTATAACTATCTAACACATAAAATATTGGGAAAATGGGTTGGAGGCTTGGTATTGTATATTGCAGCGGATTCCTCGTACATACAAGCTAGGTGACAGACCTGCAAAAGTGATTCTCATGTTGTCGTTTGAATGAGGTATATACAAAATGATGCTATGGTTTAACTACCAATGTTGCAGTGTGTTTAATTTGATTGAACTCTATGTTATATACCCTACACTATCATCCTACTTTGTTTTCCCTCCTACCCTGTAACCCTATCACTCATTAATAGATAAAACACTATCAATTACACTTCTCTGGTTGACTTGCGTTGAAATGAAAGTAAGTGTAAATTTCCTACATGAAGAATATTGGAACGTGAGCATTGGTTTACTGTGTGTGCATTTGCCATGGTTTCACACTATGTTGCATTGCAAAATGATATTGGCTCATGTTTGTCATGACTCACCTATGTGTGTATGTGAATATTTGAATCATCAAATTTAATTAAGAGCTTGGCCCATTTATTACACTACTCCCCTTATTGACTATGTCACCTTTTGAATATGGCTATCACAACTTCCTGTTTGCATATTTGAGAGCTCATCCCCTTTGAATCATCTTTTCGAGCTTGAACGTTTACCTATAATTCATGCCTTTCCCCTATTAAACCTTGTGCGTGGTCACCTAATTCATTTCGTTAACCTCCAATCATTTTTGGGAAACACTAGATATGCACAAATGTTGTTGTTTAACTTCATGTATATGTATTCTGAGTTATTGTGGCCATTGTATATACGCAATGGGAAAATGAGTCAAAGGTCGACCTATTTACAATATTGGCAATTGTGAGTATTCATGCTACCTATCCACTAGTAAAATCGTGTTCTTGGTCTTGTCTTCTTTAACCTGAACGCTAAGTTCATCGATTGTATTAAAATTCCTATTAGTGGTACACTTGTGTGTCATGCTTGTTGAGTATTATGTCATGTTGAAGAATACATTTTGGTTGCGAAGGGTTGAACCAAAACTCGAACTTCATAATTCTATAGGACCTTGTAGTTGTATTGGGATACCAAAACAATGGTATCCCTGGGAAAGCTACCAAAAGATGAACATTTTTGACAAAATGGAAACATTGGAGTAGCAGAATGCCTACCTCATGAAGGTAGTCACTTGAATAACATGAAGCCTAGGGGGAACCTTTGAACCAACTTCAACAAAACCTTCACAGTTCACGTCCTCTGCTACTACTCATCAGAATGTTGCGGGTCAGCCTCTTACCTAGGTTCATCATGCCTAGGACTAGCAATCCTTTAAGATATATTCCCCTTTTGACTCAATTACAGGTTTATCTAGCTTCTTACATGTATAGTTTCAGTAGTTTGAATTTTGTCAAAATGCATATATAGGATAGTTATGGTTCTTCGTATGAACTGGCTTCCCAAAGAGGTAGGCATGGTTTCATGACTTTCAAAATGCAGAAGACTATTTAAAAAGACTTGATATGTAGGCATGCTCTGCTGCCTTTGTATATTTTTCCAAATATTAATATAGTTACTTCTTACTTTCAAAAACAAGGGTTTCCCCCTATCCCCTACCCTTTGTGGTATTTACATTGACAAGCTTTTGGAAGAGGCAAGTTGTGTTGGAACAACTTTTCATGGTATAGTCATTCTCCTTCCTTTATATCCTGATGATATTGTTCTTATGGCAAGGATTCCCTATGATCTCTACAAGCAACTAAAAATTCTAAACGATTCTTTCTCTAGTAATATCAGGAGTCCCTATGATCAGTACTATGACTGTTAACATTAACAAAAAAAGGTTATTTAATAAAATCCAAAGGATTACTATGTATGACAAAAAAAAACTTGGAGTATGTGACTTCATACAAATATCTCAGAATTGATCTTCATCATAAGCTTAACTGAAACTATAGCATTGAGAAAAGCTTATTATGGACATTAAAACAATTGTAAGTCAATAAATCTTTCGATTTGGGATAGAAAGAAACTCCTCTTTGAAACTCTCAACACTCTTATTATATTATATGAATGTGAATTTTGGGGATGCGACATCTCTACACAACCATAGATAAAGATAGAACAAATACAAAAGCATTGTATAACTTATAATCTCAAAATTAAATGCAATACACCCTATCTGTATCTTTCTAATAGAAGTGGGTATCTCCTCGATTGAAAGCATGGCTATGATCAGGTACCTAATGTACAAGAATAAGATAAACAACATGGGAGAAAAGAAGCTTCCTAAGATTGCTTCATACTCTAGTCAAAATCACCTACAACTTAAGCGAGGTTGGCATAAAGATTCCAAGTCTTGGCTAAATCATTGGGGAGTTGTATAAGAGATCAGTGTGCATAATAATGATAATTTTAAAAGTATTATCACATCTAAATTTTAGGAAAAGATGTGGTGTGATAAAGAGTTAAAGGATACGAGAAAATCAAGATATTATAAATCGACATTGATTTAGAAGATCAAAAGTATCTCTTTGTTTTAATTAGCGTAAAGAAGAATATCAACATTACTAAAATAAGAACAAACTCTCATGAGCTCCATAGTGAAACAAGAATTTGGACAATTCCTAAAACACCGTGTAATGAAGAATTTGTCAAATTTGTGACACTAAGAGAGTTGAAGTTGAAAATCACTTTCTCATAAAATGTCGCATACACCAACATTAGAGTGCAATTTCAAAATACTTGTTACAATACTTTCCTAGCATTTTAACTCATCACAACTATGGTGATTAATGAATACTTCTCTTTAAACTTTTCAAACATAGAAATAATGTTATAAAGAGATTCAAGTGACTCTTTACCATTATAAAATCTTAAATCAAAATTGATCCCAATAAACATTAATAATTAACATCAACATCTATATAATTAATTATTAATATATTTAATATTTTTTATACCTTGGATGGACTCGAAAGCTCCAACTAACTAAACCGTCCCTCTAGGTTAAATATTATTTTATATAAAAATAAATTAAAAAATAAAAATAAAAAAAATAATTTAATTAAATTTAAAATAATCATATTTAAAATTTTAATTCATATATATAATATATATTAAATCAACTACTCAAAAATTAAATTTCTCAGAAAAAGATTACACATTTATGGAAAACGCCAAAGAAAAGATAACACATTATTTTGCCCAAGATAATGGGATTCATGGATGGATGACAAGTGTACTTTGCTGGGTTGTCTCACAAATTGTAATATGGAAGAAGTAAGAACGATCTGAAACGGTCTGCCACGTCTACCGTCCAACTCGTTTCCATTCTTAGCTTTTATTTTTATCAGGCATGTCTCTTATTGTTCGATGGTGGATGATGCCTATATACTATTGGATGAAAACCTAATTTGAAAGAGAATAATGAGTAGATGGATTGCCTGCTGTCAAACATAATTTGAAAGAGAATATTGAGTGAGGTTCTACAGCGGAGTAGAGGGATTGAGTGCATGTGCAGAAGAATCTTTATGGCAGAAGAAAACGACTGGACTGTCATCACAGGCCTGGATCAGAGAGTGGGGAACTGGGGGAAGAGGTGGTACTTCTATAATTCCTTCCAAGATATGGAGCACTTTACCCATTGATGGCCTCGCGTCTTCGTCGTCCTGGATGCACCATCCTCCCACTCTGGCAGCCCTCTCCACTTGTTCCGCGTCTGCATTGTTCAACAAATTCTTGTCCAGCACCTCCATGGCGTTTCCGCTGCTGATTTGAGTTGCAGCCCACGCGGGAAAGAACATCATGCCGGACTCAGAGACCATCTCTATGTTTCTTCGCCCTGCAATTATCTCGAGCAATGTCATGCCGAAGCTATAGACGTCGGCCTTAACAGTGATGGGCACGCCTGAGAGCCACTCGGGGGCCAAGTACCCTCTGGTTCCTCTTATGGTCGTCAGGACCTTACTAAACTCTCTGCCCAGGAGCTTTGCCAGTCCGAAATCGGCCAGCTTGGGGCAGAAATTGGAGTCCAGGAGGATGTTTTCAGGCTTGATGTCGCAGTGAATAATGCAGTCCCTGCACTTCTCGTGCAGGTAAACCATTCCCCGCGCAGTCCCCACCGCGATGCCGAAGCGAGTTTTCCAATCCAAGTTGTGCTGCTGATCATCTCTCGAGGTTTTCTTGAATAGGAAGGAGCTGAGGCAGCCATTAGGCATGTATTCGTACACCAACAGTCTTCGGGAGCCCTCTGCGCAAAATCCCAGCAGCCTAACCAAATTCACGTGCTGCGTGACTCCGATGGTACTCACCTCCATGCAAAATTCCTTCTCTCCTTGGCTCACACCTTCCAACTTCTTAACCGCCACCAGAGAGCCGTCGGCTAAAGTCCCTTTGAAGACGGAGCCGAAACCCCCGCCTCCCAGACGCTCAGAAAAATTCTTGGTGGCACTCTGCAGCGCTCTGTAAGTGAATACAGTAAGCCCAGCTGGGCATTCTGTTGGAGACAAGCCAGGGCGCTTGCAACACCAGAAATATAACAACACAAAGGCCAAAATAGCAACCAGCGCGCCCATGAATCCTCCCACCAGGCCTGCGTGACTATTCTTTTTGTTGGAGTTAGAGGAATGAGGCACATCAACGGCATCTAACCGCAGAAAGAGAGATATCCCGTTGGAGGTATCGTACAGATTTAGCAATTCACCAAACCACATTACACAGCTCTGCAAAGTGGCGTTAACGTAGGCATATGCCGTGCACGAGCAATTGCTGAGACAGGCTGCCTGGCACTGCCTTTGCCCTTTGTATTGAACCCCTTGAGGAGGCACGGATTTGCCACTCAATTCTACAAACCCGTCCGTGGTAGTCCGGTTTCCGGCATGGCTGCACCGTAACGGTGTCTTCCGAACACAGCCGCTTGACCACTGTTGAGATTCCCATTGTTGACTATCTTTGGGGACGAATCCCGCCACGCAGTTGCATGACTGAACATTGTTATTGTTGCACGATCCATAAGGCCCACATACGGCATAAACCTCGCACTGAGTGAGGGGCTGTTGCCAGACCATGCTCCATTCTTTATTTTCCAGCATAATGTACACTCGAATTTGTCCCGACTTATCCATAACTATACGGGACAGAGGTGTGATATCTTTGCTTAGAACAAAAGTGAAATATTTGTACGAGTCGTTCCTGAAATAGCTAACATTATACCAGGATTTCGACCACATCATAGGAAAATTGCTGAAACTTTTGCCGTTCCAAACACCGGTCTTCCAGTATGTGTGATTATTCCACATCAGCACGTACTGGTCGGCTCCCTCTGGATCCATTCGAACGGCGAAGGGTCCAGGACTCGGATCCCAAGGGCTCCTCCACGACGACAGCCTCTGGCTGTTACTAAACTTGAGCCCTGGCAACCATGTATTTTCCATATGGTCGAAGCTCTGCCAAATGATTTCAGAGGTATTCTCGGCACTCAGCACGACCAAGTTACCAGAATCCGTTATCAAGGCCGAAAAAGGCTTCTTCCCGTTTCCCTTGGAGGACCAGACAGTGGATCCTCCATAAGACAGAAGGAGACTCCCGTCCTCTGTGAGATTAAGAACGCTGGACGCGTTTTGTAGCGGGTAGTCCACGTTGGCCACCCAAGGCGCGATTGTTTGCTGTGAAGGCTGGGCATACCAAATACCCAAATACCATTTCTTAACGTTGTTGTTGTTGCTGAGATTGAAAAATCCGAATTTGAAGATACCGCCCTTAGAAATCCTGGTCTGATTACCAGTGAGAGAGGTGCCCAACACTATGTTGTCGGAAGCTGCATCTTCAGCATCGCCGGGCTTTATCTTAAGCAGCAGCAGAAGAAGAAGGAGAAATACAGAAAACAGAATCTGTGGGAGTTGGTCTCTCATGATATTACCAGTGCCCATCCTAAAATCAATGAGCTGCCCTGCTCTCAAACACATTATAACGTGTTCATCAGTCCGGAGATGTCTGTTCGACTTGAACGAATCGATACGGTAATACCCACATTCATGGCTGACTGACTGTATGACTTGTTTGCACTGGCGTGCTTGTTCAAGTATTCAATAAATAAAATGACTCAGCTTGACAAAATATTAATCTTATAAGTTTATTTCTTGAAGTAATTAATAATTTAAATTATTCGTTTTGAAAATTTAAAAAAAAATACGACTTAATTTATTGTTGAAAATAATTATATTATTAAATTTTTAAAATTTATCATGTTCAACATTCCAACTTCCGTGTATTGAGTTTTCATAATTATTTATTTCGTCATTCGTTTTATGATTGACATACTTAGACGGGAAATTTATTGTTAAAAATAAAAAAATGCAATATTGAATTTATAAATTTATGATGATCAATATTTCAACTTTCGTCAATTAATTTTATATTAAGTATTTGATTTATCATTTGTTTTATGATCGGAATATTGCTGGACGAAATTTGTAGTTTGATTTGACTTTATGCGGTGACATTGAAAAAACTAATTTGATTTTTAATTGACTTGATTTGTTTTATGATTGAAATATTGCTGGATCAAATTTATTGTTTGATTTGATTTTATGCAGTCACATTGAAGAAACTAATTTGATATTTAATTGATTTGATTTGCCACTGTAAAGTAAGTTGTGAAGTTTAACCATTAATTTGATTTAGATTGTTATTTTTTTGTATTAAGAGAAATATAGATTTATGGGGTGTAGAAGTTTCAAGATTAACTATTAATTTGATTTACATTATTAAATTTTTGCATTAATAGAAATACATATTTATGGGATGTATATCAGTTGATCTTCATTTTTTTAATAAATTAAAATTAATATTTTTTAAAAGATATAATAAATATTTTATTTATTTTTATTTAAAATAGTTATTATTATTATTTTTCATTATTTAAAATAATGAAAAATAAAATTACATTTTTTCATAAATTTCATAAAAAAACATTTTTAAATTCATGGAATTGAAAAATATCATTGCAATATGAGTATTTTAAAGTTAAAAGTATAGAATGTTTAATCTTTTTTAACTTTTTTTTTTTAAGAAAACATTTTTCATTAAAATTGTAATTGTGATTAAGAATGTCTAATCAAAATTAACTAAAGTTTAGTGATAATAAATTAATAAATTTAAAAAATTTAAAAACCTTGAATATTTATCTTTCTTTCTTTTGCAGTCTAAACACACTACTAATTAGCCTTTTCCTAGCCACTTAAATATGGGAAGGAAATTTAATATTGCAATTGGGTAAATCATAGGCTAGCAATACAGAACCTGTATTGTTGCAATAGATTATGTGTAGATTCCATCATAGGCTCGCAATGCAGAACCTATCTTGGTGCAATAATGTAGATTCCATTTCAGCTTTTAGCAAAGATTGCTTGGTGAGATTCAAGCGATGGCAATTGGGTATATCATATGTTAGCAATGTAGAATCTATCTTGTTGTAATAAATTTCGTGTAGAGTCCTAGACAGAAAACATAGAGTGTTTAAACATTAGTGAGACCAATTTATCTCTATTAAAAAATGAGTGATTTATAGTTATTTTGATTTATCATTTTGTTTTTATTTGATTTTAAGTATTTTAGAAAGTATGTGTCAAAGTGTTTTACAACTTGTCCCATACATTTTTCTCAATTTTCCAATCTCTTTACATCTTATTTTTAAAGATAATTATGATAATGCTTTTAATATTATTTATATATTTTCAAGGTATTATCTTATGATATTTTCTAATAGTTTATACAAAGAAGTGCATCTCTATTTAATTCTTTTAAGCTTTAAATGAGTGTTTCTTATAATTTTATTTATAAGAAAATATTGTTTTCTAATTTTTTCACAGTTTTTTGAAATCATTAACATCATGGTTATAGTTAAGTACTTAATATACAAGCACAATATAATTAAAAAGAAAATAAATGCATTTTTTAGAATTATTTCAAATTCTCCTAAAAATATATTAATTTAGGGCTAAACCATTGAAAAATAAAAGAGAATGCCACTTTACAAAAAATTGATATTATTAAAAATATTAGCACATCTAAATTGTGATGCAATGAAAAAATAAAGAATGACAATGAATAAATAAAAAATAACATAAAACTAAATACTATAAAAGGTCATTAATTATAATTTAGAAGTTCAAAATGTGTCTTTGTTATCATAATTTAGAAGTTCAAAATGTATTTTTGTTATAAAAGAAGAAAATCAATATTATTAAAATAAAAATGAACTCTCACAATTTCTATAATGAAACTAGGCATATAAATCATAAAATTTCATGAGATAAAAAATTGGAAAATGAAAAACACTTTTTCTTTAAATGCTATATATATAACAAAGGAAAGTTGCTTTGCACCATATTCCTTGCCAAAAAATGTGAATTAAAATAGAAAGAACAAAGCTAATAAAAATCCAATAGAAGTTCCAATTATAAATTTTAAGCTTCCGAAATAGTATAGGCTACTTAAATATTAAACCTTTGAAATGAGATTGTTCACATAAATTTTAGCCTCCGTTGGAATGAACACGTATTCCTTAACCTTGGAAAATTGCAAGTAAGAGCGATTGCACTCTTAATTTACAAACCTCAAAAGCGGTTGGGCCTTAAATCGTTAACCTTGTCTTGATGCCATAGTTTTTACCCGCAGATATCTGTTGAGACTTGCTAATTTTGTTGTTACCTCTTTTTTTCCCTGTTTTGTCAGTGGATGCATGTGCAGTGCATAGAAATAACAAAAGAAACCAAAAAAATATGTCGAAATGCATAGAAACCATGAAAATTATTTGTTAAATATGTACGAAAATAGTGAAAACAAATCCAAAAAGATGTGTTTAAAAGAGAAAACTGAAATGGTGAGAGCCAGATCCTCTGCATTTAACAAATCATCTGAATGAAATCGTGCTTTAAGCTGATAATTATCATGAGACTACCAACTATGGAAGTAGTGGTAGCGAGCATGATCTTGATTTTTTTTGCCTTGTTGATATGGTCTATGGTTTCATGGGAGAAGAAGACCTTAACATAGCTTGATAGTTAAGGAAAGAGATCAACCAACTAGTTTATTGTAATGGCTGTGGCCTTGACCATTGAATTTAAATTTGATGCCATTATTTTCAGAGGAAATCAATCATAGATTTTACAAAGAATAATATGAGGTGACTTGGGATTTTGTATGTTTCCAATGAATGCAAAACAGAGTGTCCACGTTATCCTTCAAAATCTGTCAGGCCGACGATGAAGAGGGTTTAAAGAAAGTAGATCACAGAGATCATAATATCGCCAAGAGAAAAGGAGATATGCTAGCTTGTTAAAGAAGGAACATTTATATAAAGTCAAATCAGATTTTGATAAAAGACTGCCACGTTGTTGAGGTAGATAGTCAGCAAATGAAGATACATCTGCATAAGATTACATTGGTCTTCCGAATCAACATCGTGTCTCCATATCGATAAAGAAGTAGTGCTTGCCTTAAAATCGGCCACGTATTGTCAAAGATGTCACAAAAACTACTGCAGATAAAGTGCCATGGAGTATCTATTGATCGTTTCACCAAATAGATGGAAAAGATCATTAAAAATTGCAGTAAAGACGAGGATCTGTAGGCAACTGGCGATCTACCAATGACAAGCACGCCAAATATTTGGCCGTCTTCTCAACCTCTGCGTCTCCTCCTACAGCCTTCAAGTAATACTTGGAAATAGAACATTGCGTGAACTGTTAAAACTAATGTTCGGTTTAAAATTTTTGAGATGTTAATATACTGTGCAAGAATTACCAGAGAAAGGTAGCAGTAGTAGGTGAGGAGCATCGGTAATCCAAAACTTTTAGGACAATCCATTGCATTGAAACAACTTCTTATCACATAAATACGTTATTTGCAACTGTAAATGTTTCCTGCCTGATAGTGGAAACGAAATGCTCGAATTAATATATGTTTCATGTTCTAAGAAGTTTGGCGCGATTACAAATTTAAAAATCAGTTTAATACTGTAATGATCTAAATGCATTTTAATACCGCAAATAGAACTTGAAAGAAATAATCTTTTGAAATTTATAACAATTCGTAGGTTGATTCTCTTCAATTCTGATTGCAAGTGTCATGCAGGGGATACCCAGGACCGATATATGAGTATTGTTTGTAAAAGTCCCTTTAGACAAGAATATGTCCAGTAAATTCGTGCTTAATAAGTGTTTCCCAATTAAGATGATAGAGGTTGTGCACTACGCCACATCAAAAGTTACGAATTAATTATTGAAACATCCAATTCTTTTCAAAATTCCAATTCAATTTAAATTATGCAAAATTCTTGCCTCCATCATCCAATTAACCATAAGAAGACGTTGTTTTCCAATGGCGTCGGTCAACTGAGTATCAATACAGTCCAACATATGGCTTTGCAACGGAGGTTTCTTACACTCTCTTGCTTTAAATTTCTGAAATGTATCCTCGTCTTCATCCTCAGTGCACGTATAGTCCTGTAGATCAGTAGAAGAAACAAATCTGCAAAAGAAACAAAATCATTATGAATTGAAATTTCGAGTCTTGGCTTTTCACATCATGTTTCATGCAAACTCATTACAATTCTCCTTTAAATAATATTAATTTAATCCCTATCCCTTTTCCCATGAATAAAAAATGTTTGAACAAAAGTTTATTTCAGAAGTTGGTGATGAATTCAATATTTTAAATGATGTGGGTGATTGGAAACTGGTACAAGATATTGACTACAATGGTCGTTTGGTCTCTCTCCTATGCATATGCATGGTTAACATGGTCATCCAACCCAAAACAAGTTCATAGTTCTATATTTGATTCTACAATGATTCTCATCCTCTATCCCATGCACTGTTATTTTGAAAATCTAAGTTTGAAGGTCAAAGTTTGAAAATACTTAGAGTTTGCAAACTGTTTTTGGATCTCAATAAGCAAATTGATCTTATTGTTTTGGTTGGAGTTGGAAATACTAATCTCAAAAAGTATTTTAGTTCTTGACCACCATCTCCCACTCATAATCGAGTTAGCTTGTTGTTTTTTGTATAGTCAGGACTCAAACACATAACCATGCATTGGAAATGTTTTTACATTTGTTAGCATTTTTTTCTTGCATACACTGTAAGTCGGTTCTCAATTGGGCATCAATGACATTTTGAAAACCCTAATGGTGTAACCCACTACTCATAGTGATGTCCATGACCAGTTCTAGCAAACTCATGGTGGAATAAGGAAATGTTTGGAATCGAATTGTCTTGATAGCCGCAAGTACTGTATGCCCTAACAAGACCTGTAACTTTTACCAAAAAATTGAGTACAATCTTGTGGATCTCATGGTCAATGATTTAAGCTTTCCACAAGTACTGTATGCCCTAACCAAGACCTGTAACTTTCACCAAAAAATTGAGTACAATCTTGTGGATCTCATGGTCAATGATTTAAGCTTTACGAGTTCTTGATTCTTGTTTTTTAGTGCCAACAAGAGAATTTATTAACTTAAACATGAATTTACTGAACTAAGGTTACTTGCAAATAGTCTGAAAATGCTTCATTACCATGACGAGATTCTGTAAATTCTCGACATGCCAGACCAGTTATACTAAATGGAATCTTTGACAGGCCATTGGAACCATTGGAAGAAGCATAATAGGAATTGGCATAGTGGCAAGGACTGAGGGCCGCACAACACCAGAATCAGAAACTTTGTCCAGAGTCCGGGTTCCAGGTTTTCTGTTGGTTTGGAGACTAGAAGGTGAAATTCGTTGCTCTGAATAGACGAGTAAGGAATATGTTTTCCACCTTCACGTCGGGCGGTATTGTTCCTGCACGAACACTATATGTGGCCTGGTGACAGTATGTATTCAAGACACGAGGGAAGTATGTTCTCTCCAATGGCTGGTTGATCACCTCAATTGGGACACTTGAGAAAATCAATGATCTCATCTCTACGATTGGAGTAATGTCTTCTTATTTTCTGGCAATGCATGGCAATCAAAATGGTGATCAGTGTTACTATTTCGTCATTTTCACACGTGTTCTCAGCGATTTCCTTTCCCAGTGCTCTGATATCTTTTTCCATGTAGAAACATTATCTCCACTGGATTCAACCTTCTTCGAATCTCCTCTGATATTTATGCAAACATGGTGATGGGGTGGCCAAATAAAAGTTTTGGCGTTATCCTCCTTTTGTATAGGCTACGAACCAGTATTTTATTTTCTGGCTTGCAATGTTTGAATTATCAATCTATCATTGATCTTGGGAGAAGCAACAGTAATTCTATGACACTAAGCCCTTGAATTCCATGGCAAAATCTGCACCATGTTGGGAACCTATGGCATCTCGTTTTGATTGTGAATCTTTGATTGGTGATTCGGTGATGTGAATGGTCTTTGTGATTCCTTTGTGCTTGTTTCCTTTACAGTCGCCTAGATAGGGGCTTGACTATTGGTACTAAAGATCATGTTCATCCGTCAGGTTCTACCTGTGATGTTATCACATTTCATTGATGATAACAACACAAGATAAAGAGAAGAGATCGTTCATTGGCTCTTCAAGTGGATTCTTCCACCAATTCCTCTCATGGATCAAGTATCTGCATGCCAAAGAAAGGAGGTTCTGACCCTTCTCCAGTCCCAACTGAAAATAAATTTTTGTATGCAGAAGCATCGTGTGGTTTTTTGTACTGATCTAAACTAACACTCACGTTGAGATTAATCTGATTTCCGGATTGACTAAGCCTATGAGTGTACACACCAAGAGTTTTTCCTCTGGAACTCAAGAATTTCGTTAATGGATCTACTTCTCCATCATATGCATTTTTTCTTGAGCTACAAAGTTGGCTGAAGGGAATTTTGGATGGCCATTCATTCATAACTTCAAGAGCAAAGAATGTTTGATCAACTAGGTGCATTCCCTGACTGGGCCTTTTCAGGTCTCTGTAATCAAGATTAGCACTCCAAAAGAAGCAGATACACTGGAAGGATTCTATTTCCCATGGAAACACAAGCGAGTGGTTTTAGCTAAGCTTGATCATGATGATCGTCGGATTTGAAAATATGTCCATAAGGTGTCTCTTCAAGTAAATTCACCAAGGCCTACATACAAAGCAACCGGGTCGCTCTGTAAATTCCTTCTGCATTTTTGTCACAACAAATATAGCACCAATTGGAAATCAAGAGACATGAAAGGATTTCATGCGCAATAGAGTTGTGCCATTTGAACTCACCTCCATGATATTCATCATCAAGGAATGCCATGAATGAGGTGGTGTCACGGTGTGAGCCGCCATCTAAAGTTCCACCCACCACTCATTCCAACGAATATGGCAAAAAATGAAGCATCCTATGTGGGTTCAAAACTATTCAATGCCACAGTGCACACTCCGATAAAGCTCCTGGGAAGTTTACGGTGTCTGTACAAACAGACGTAGCCGCCAGACACAACCGGATCATAAAGACCGAATAAGACAGATGTAATTTTCTTGGTTTTTTGTTTTAAAAATTAATTATATTTCATTTTAAATTATGAAAATAAAAATGTCTCCTGCATAGATTTATGTCCCATTGAAGTTGTACTTATCCAATCAAAAAATCAAAATTTCATATTTTAAAAATTATTAAAATTATTTTTATTTTTTACAATATTATATTTAATATTAAAAATATTCAAAACATTACAAAACCATTAACAAATTTTGTTTCAAATTAAAAACTAATACAAGTCAAAGTGTTTTGACTTCTGAATGGAAAGTATATCCTTGCCTTGGCATGGAATAATAAAATAATATTAAATTTCAAATTCAAAATAATAATTATAACGCTATCAAGGTTTTATAAGGTGTTAACTCATCAAAACTATAAAATTTTAAGAAAGCTTTTTTTTACTCTTTTTAATTATAATTTTTTTAAGTAAAACAAACCACTTAATTATATATTATTTTTCAAAAATAATTGAATAAAAATATTTCATGTTAAAATCATTCATTAATATTATTTATTTAATATAATTTTAAAATTTTAATCACATGCAAATTAAGACGATAAACACATGGTATAAAATTCAGATTTAATACTAATATTAATATTTAATATTTTTATTGAAAACAAATTGGAATCTATATGTTTTTTTGTTAATCTATACGAATAATGTAGCAATTAGTTAGTGGGATGAATAATTAATACATATAAATAAAACGGAAAATGATAAAGATGAATAATTAATCTATATAAATAAAATGGTTCCTTCTTTAATAATTTGGTATTTACTTGATTTCAAATTCTTCTTTAATAATTTGGTATTTAATTGGTTTGAATTGCCTTTATAAAAATAGTTTTTAAGATTTAATTCTTTTTATGAAGATTTAATATTTTACCAAGTAATTAATTAATTTGTGTTTATAAAAGTAATTAATTTGGGTTTATAAAAGGAATTTTCAAAGTTTAACATTTTACTAAGCAACTTTTCCGTCATAAAAACAATTTTTAAGATTTAATATTTATTTGAAGTTACTAAATTGTTGACATTTGTATTTTAAAGAACCATGAGGTTAATTTGGAACATATGTACAAATTTAAATATAAGATTATAAAAGAATGGGAATGAAGGGAATTATAGATTGTTATATTTTTATTTTAAAGAAGCGCAAGCTTAATTTGGAATATAGATCCTTAAATTTAATTATAAATATAAAATTATATAAGAATTGGAATGAAGAGAATTTTAATAAAAAAAATTATATTTTTTTTATAAAACCAAATTTGACATTTTTCTTTGAGACTACATATAAGGTTAAATAACCAAACCAAGCCAAGTTATATGTCCTAGTATATGGTTTCATTATTCTTCAGACCTACATTGTCAAGAAGGTGTGATGACTCCCAACTTATTTTATATTAGGTAAGACATAAATGGGTGAAAGAAAGAACATTGTGGAAGACATAAATGGGTGAAAGAAGGAACATTGCATCATAGAAATTTTTAGCGTCTCTTTGCAAACTTGGATTCCTTGGAAGAGTATAAGGTCTTTCATGTAAGGGGATAAAACAATAAGGAGATTGATTAGAAAGTGAATGAGGCTATTTACCTTGACAAAAGAGTTCCAATAACAAATAGGAGTTCTCTAGAGAGGTATTGGCTCCCTTGAATTTGGTTTGATTCATTCTTACGAACAATCTTATGTTATTAATCATGGTTTATCCATCTAATCAAGCCATTATCGAAATCATGATCAAGTGACCTTTCCCATGGGGAGGTCAACATGCAAGTCAAATCATATATTGGTAGTGTGAGGGAGTAGTACCACTCTTGGGTGAAGTACCCAACAAAAAGTTCATAGTTAGTAATCAATTTTGACTAAAATATTCTTATTTTTTTTCCACATGTGGTCCACAAACCCCCAAGCAGGGATGGTATGTCCACAATAAGAAATCATAGGGGTCCACCCGAAGGGGCCACACCCCGTTTGCTCTGATTACGGAGCTAACCCGATGGGGACATCAAGTGAGGCCCTTATATAGCGATGTATAGCCACCCGGGGTTTTGACCCCGAGACCTTCTGCTCACAACTTATAGCACTCAACCACTTGAGCTATCCCACCGAGCTGACTAAAATATTCTTATATGATAAATTATAAGAATATATGTAGTGCATACAATTTTTAAATATGTTTTCCAATAAATATTATCTCTCCCAACATTTAATAACAACAAAACCCTAACTCAAAAAAGTGTTTCCCATCTTCGTATTTTCACTCTCCCCCGTGTTATTCAACCCCTCATCACCGTGGCTTAGATGTGTGAAGAGATGGCTTATACATTGCATAGATATTCTCCAAATATTCTACGAGGGTTAAATTGGGAAGGGATGCTCTACATCAATTTGAATTACTATTTGGATGGAGCCCATGTTGCCTTAACCTCATCTCTCTCTACTAAAATTTGACATAGTTTTAGGAAAGGTAAGTCTAGGTCCCTCTATTTCTAATATTTTCTCCTAATTGAAGAGGCTTGGCACATGAATCTCTTGCTTGCTTCTCTAAAATGTGGGTTTATGTGACTTAAGTTTCTTCTCATTCCTCAATGTGGTTAATTCTTTCCTTTCTAGTTTTGGTCTTTTCTCAAACACCTCAATTTTTTTTGGTCTTCTCTACATGTTACTTTTTGGTTCATGGTAGCTTGGGATTCCTGCACTGGACTCCCCATAACTTAGGGTTTGGTGGAATTCGGTCTGATTTTTGTTGTTTCCTTCGATTCTGAGTTGGGATTCTTTTCCTCCTTGGAGGGACCTAGAGAATTTGTTGTGGATGGGACCTAGGGGAGCATCTCAATGGGTATGTAACTAAATTCTTTGAATTTGAATTTGAATTTCGTTACTGACTAATTTATCACATTTCAATCCTTGAATGTTTAGTGTGGTTTCTAGGGCTTCTTGTTTAACGTATAACTTCTCAATATGAGTGTTTGAGATACTCGATTGATTGTTGCATTTATCCAAACTGATTTTTCAATTTGTGAATAAGTTTCTTAATCTTGGTTTGAATCATTCATGATAAATAATTCTTCCCTATTACCTTATTTGATTTTGGTGTTCTTCATAAGGCATACTTAATGACATATCTAGGAATATAGACTTCATTTTTCTTGTGTTCACCATCACCATTGGATTCATCAGTGTTCTTCTTATCATCATCCCCTATCCCTTTTTGTTTTCTCCACCATACTCCTCCCCAACACCATGCTTCTTATCCCCACAACCACCACATGCTTTCTTCATATCCACCTTCTTTATTTATCCCACCCTCCTTGTTCCTTTCCTAATTGTCTATGTCCTTCTTATTTTGGATCATATCTATATAATTATTGGTTTTATATGCATATATAATGGTTTGACGTAGTTTATATTAAAATTAATGAATGAATTGATCAAATTAAGAATTAGAATGAGCCATACATTTTTTAAAAATTGGCATTGACTAGTAGGGAAGCTATGAGATCTGGAAGCTAAACCAAGAAAGGTTTTTTCTTTTGCTTGTGGTTTGTATATTGTAGAGTAGAAATCATATTGGTAATGGTATGAAATCCATGTATCAAATGTGGGTTGATATCATCAATTAGTGAACACTCCCATTGTGATATTCTTGTTGTTGAATGCAATGATTAGAACCGTTGTTTATACTTCTAGAATGCATTAAAAAAACAACACCAACATGGACCTTGGAATAAATCTATATCTTTTACACAAACTAAGAAGTTCCTTTAGTTTACCTAGAGATAAAGTTGATGAGGTAGCTGAGTCTAAAAATTGAGAAGAAGAATAGAAAATGGAAAATATTGAAGTGGTAGAAGAAGATAAAACATGCAAAAAAATATAAGGATCGGAGCAAGTTATACATTTCTTTTGGCGGATTAGGAAGGGAGCATTGGGATCTAGAATCCAAGCAAGGTTTTATTTTTCTTTAATTTTTTATATTATAGAGTAAAAATCATAATGGGGATGATTATGGAAGCTCTACTTTAGTTGTGGGTTGATGTATTCATTTGGTTCACTCTAATTGTGATATTTTCACTATTAAATATGGTGATTGGAATCGTTGTTGTTACTTTTGAAAAGGGAAAACTTTAATAACTACCCCTAAGTACAGCCTGAGTGGGCCTAATGGTTAAGAACATGTCTTTCCTCCTAGGAGTTTATAGTTTCAAATATGGAGGGGGGTAGGGAATGCAAACCTCTATAGACTTCAGAAGTTACATCGTTGCACATAGGGGGTCCCTTCTCCCACAAACAAGGGGGTCTCATACACCAAATTGGTGTATGGCTTGGATGTGACCTTAAACATAAATTATTATCATCATAATCATCATCATCGTCATAATCATCATAATCATCATCATCATCATCATCATCATCACCACCACCACCACCATCATCATCATCATCCTCATCCTCATTATACCTAGGAAAATTAGAAGGCTATGTAAATTCTTGGGAAACATTTCACTGAATTATAAACAATTGTAAAATCTTGGCTTATCTTTCACTAAATGTCATTTCCAAAACATCATAAGCTACCCCAAATGTCATTGCTTCACTGTATCATGGGTATTAACTTAATAAAATATGTAGAATTTTAAATTAACATATTTTTTTGTTGTAATGTATTATGTATGGATTTACAACATATGACACATAGAACATATCATGAAACTGTGGGGAAGGAGACACTAATACAATTGATTCACTTAATGTAACCTTATGATTACAAAGTTGCATTAATGCATGTTGATGTTGTATTTGTATTGAATTTTAGGTGTAAAGGCATAGGGGAGACATTGATAATGTTTCCACTATCTCTTTTCACTCTTTCCTAGGATGCAACAACCCATTTTCCTTGATAAGTAAAAACTAACAATACTTCTTGCTGATGGATCTATTGCATTTCATGTAGGAAGTTGAAAAACTACTTCCTGCATTGGTTAGGAAAGGGGTCCCTTCTATTTGCCCCTGAACATTTCCATGCACTTGTTATGTCTTTTGAGGGGGAATTCATTAGAAATTATAGTATCCTAAAAAGTAATAGATCGACTATACCTATTCTAATAGGATAATATATGCAAATAGATAATTGATCATTTTTTTAATATGGTTTTATTTAAAATACCTTTATGATGCACGTCCAATACAAGTAAACATGAAATATTATCAATAAAAAGGTCTCACCATAACAAGTGCATGAGCAGCTAGGCAATTTTACAGTTGCTTACTCCTTTAAATCTAGAGAAGGATACTTTGTACTATATTATTGTTGGATTCATGATACCTTACATGAGTTGCTTTGTATCCTCCTTTCAAGTTCAATTTAGTACTTGATGGCTTGATATTGTGTGCCTTGTCTTTTTACATACCATCATAGAACCACCTTAAACCCAGATCTATTAAGCACCGAGAGGGATCTGTTATCACTAGATCTACTCCAGCAAAATTATTATTTGTAATGGTTTTAAAATTTGGAAAAATGGGGGATTTAATGCCAAAGTCTCATACGCAATCCCAAGTCTCAACCATCCATCGTTGTCATTGCTTTAGTCATACACATGTTAAAAGATTTGTAACTTATCCATGTGGAAAATCTTCATTAAGCCCTAATGCCAAAGCCACAATTTCACTGCTATTTAAATGTCATAACAACATTAAGGCAGCGTTCAGATGTCAAAGTGACCACTCAGGTTTATATTTGAATAAGATTGCTTTAGATTGTCGAGAAGACAATCAAAATGCTAAAAAGAAACCATGAAAGCATTTACGTCTCAAACGCCCCTCATAGCTCATTTTTATGAAGACGAGTGTTGAAGCATGCAATTTTATATCATAGAAAGATGTTAGATCACCCATATCTGGTCCTAGTGTCTTGCATTTGGAATATTGCAAAATCATGGATGAAATATTCGAGATGGGATAAGCTGTTACGCTTTCCAAATAAATTACACTGGTCGTGGATAACAGATCATTGCATATGTTGTATTTTCTCATCAACATTTTGCATTAGCTGCAGAGGATATCCTTAATGGCTGAACATTTGTCCCAGAAGCTGAAGCGACTCTTCATATTGAATTCATAAGAGTTAAGTCTTGGAGTCATTGTTCCCTTCCATAGTGATGGGGTAGAAAAGCCTAAAGTTCTATCTCAAGAGCTAAAGAATAAACTCTAGAATGAAAAGGAATGCCCAGGTGTTTGTTTGATTTCGATATGCCATCTATAGCCCACCAAGGCAGTTACTGATAGCAAATGTCAAAGTTTATGCTGAAGATATGATCCCTGTTGGTTCGAGTTGCCAATCGCCATTGTTGGTGAAAGAGATTAAATGAACAAATAGTTATGCTAATGCACCAGTGGGTTTTGTAATACCAGAAATCAGTTATATTAGTAATTGGCACCTATTGATTGCTTGTGATAGTGTTGAACAACTTCAAACTGCTTGGCATTCTTTCCAATAGATGAAGCAAAGTATTTGATGGCGAAGGATTTGGTAAAGATATGGATGTTTCAAATCTCTCTAAAGATGATGTTTTTAATGTGCACCTACTAACTTCATAGTAGCAGTCTCGATTAAAGCAATAAAAACTAATGTAAAAACAAATATTAATCTAAGATGTGCAAGAAAGTAAATCTACAGTAAACAGTAAAAACTCGAATGATCCATGTAAAACAAATTTTTATTTATGAAAAAATAGCTTTACAAATAACAAATTACCTCAAAGGGTGAGGATGATTGAGCTTGAGCAGCTGCAATGGTGAGGTGCTCCAATGCTCCAATGATCTTTCTCTTCTCCAAATGCAAGTGGGAGGATTGGCCAAAAAGGGATTCCAAAGATGGATCTAAGATCAAATGATGACTCAAGATCTCAGGGAAGAAATTGGCAGCATAAGGATAGGATGAGTGTGGATGAATCATGAGGAGCCTCTATCACCTTTTTATAGATTTTTGGTGATGGAGAATACAACTATGGTTTAAGGAAACCAATGGTATTGGTAAAAAATGGTTTAGGTTTTCCTTTCCTCTTTTTCCCTCTTTTTTCATTTTTTGAATATATTTTGAATTTTATTCCCTTTTAATTGTTTTTTGGGAATTTTGGACCCCTTTTCAGGGTTTTTTGTATTTATTGAGGAAAAAAAGGTGAATTTTGGTCTTTTTGGTGACCTTTTGAAGGTTTTATAGGCTAAAATGGTAGGAAAAGTGGACAAATGGGTCATGTGAATAGGGAAATGAGCTAGTGAGCATTTTTTGGGTGTCAACAGATTGCCCCCTGATGTGTGAGGGAAGGAGCTCATCGTATGGCCGATAGACATCATAGTTCTTTTGTCTTTTTCCTAGGGTTTGGAGGAGAGAAGAGACCAATGGGAGACTGGAGCAAAAATCCCATGTAAACTGCAAAAAATGAAAAATACATGGCCTCAAAATAAATGAGGAATAATCTCTGATAATGGATGAGGTGGGCATACCCATGTTCGTATCAAGACATGTAAATAACAATGAGGCCGAAAAAGGGGACCTGAACAATAAATGAACCTATTGTGTACATCATAATGGTCGAGAAGAGACATAATGCTGGGACATACTCATCGTCATACCATGACTGATCTGAAGAATTGATACACTGGAAAAGAGCAACAACTGTTCTGAATGAGGTGTCAGAAGGGTTGATGAACTGCTAGATCTGAAGGTATCCAACAACTGTAGGGACTCAATAACTATGAGTCAACTTCTGAAGAGTATAGGGAACTGTATACTCGAGGGAGTATAAAACTGGGGTACTTCCGAATACTGTCGCCAAGCGCAGCCCGGATATCCATAGGAACATGTAACTGGTTGTTCCAAAAGTAGACTCACCAATGTGTTGGAGTTCGGTGATATCCAGGGTCTTTGATGAATAACTGAAAGGATCGATACCCTGTACGAATCTCAACAATGCGATCAAGGTATTGACGTCGAGCATGTGAGAAACAATCACTTGGAGAGGCACTAAGGACTCCTTTCAAAATGATCCGTAGGCACTCACCATTAATGGTGATGAGTCCAAGGCACAGGGACCTCTGGGTCTATCCTCTGGAATAGATTGGTTGTCCTAGATAGAGGGAGACCTGCAACTATCAAGGCAATGATGTTTCCTTGATAGGAGCACGAGGTGTACAACCAAATTGTGATAGTACTGATAGTGGGACTGGCATTCTGTGGGGCTGGGGAATAACTGGGGTCATAGAGTGGGGGGGGCTCAAACTTCCTTTGTTCAGAGCATGATGACATGGATGACCTAGCAGCGTATGAAACTGACTTTAGGTATGGGGATCGTAGCTTAAGGGATCAGGGGTATGTACTGCAATGGGAGAGGCTGAGTAGGGCAAATTGATGTATGGTATCGGGAAACTCCCAAGGTGGCATATCGTAGAATACTCTGAACAAAGGCGACCAAATTGGGGAAGCTTCCATAATAGTGTGATTATATATGCTTTGCTGTGGTGCCAAGAGGCACCGTTGGGGCCTTCTTCATGGTTTAAGGAGCTCAAAGAATGGATAGAAGTGTGCTAAAAAAATGGTACTATTGTGTGGATTTATACGAGCCCAAGACAGTTCATGCTCGTAGTTGCTTTTAGTTTTAGAGAGTCTGAAAGTGATAAGTAGACTCCAAGGGGGTTCTTTTTCGTGTCTTAGTCTCCAAGGCCCGAAAAATCATAAAATGATGCAATGAAGAACTCTTCTAGCCGATGTGACTAGAGTATTCCTTTTTCATAATTAGTCTACAAGGTCCGGAAAATGGGTAAAATTATACCAGGTAGACGCCCTTTCAAATACTTTTAATGAGCATGAAAGGAAGCAAGACTCCTCGGCGATCTTTTCATTATTTTAGGATTCATAAAAGAGCTTAACAAAAACTCCCTAAGTGCCTTTTTCGTAAAGGAATTGATCGGTCCAAAAAAGGGATAAAATTATACCAAACAAAAGTAATGGTGAGGCAAGGAGGAAGTGTTCAATCAAGGGACAAGTATTGAAGCACAGTGATAGGTGGGGAACACTGATGGGGTCTCCTTGCGGGTTGATGAATGGTAGAAAAACAACGCCATAATTGCAGTATGGATGGAGTGGAGGGCTCATGTAGAAGTTGTGATGCACAAATTTTGTAAAATTTGACAACTGTTGATGTGGCATGCAAATCGAGGCGACGACGGGTATGTGAAAAAATGCCTAAGAAATCTGGTGGTGAGAGCGAGAAATGGTCTCAAGCATCATCACGAGCGCGGAAAACTAAATCCAGTGATATTAAATTTGTCAAAAATAGATAATGGCCGATGTGGCACGCAAACTGAGGCGACAAGGGTGTGTGAAAAAATGCCCAAAAACGGGAATAGTGAAATTAGGAAACTGACTAGACCACCGCGAAGTTCTCACCGTGTTGAATCCAATGGTATCAACGGTTTGGAAAATGGATGTCGTATGGCTCCGGAATGGCTGACTAAAAAATGGGTCAAATCTTTATAAATAGTAAGTGGGCCCATAGCGACATTTGTCATTTGCACTATTGAGTTTGATAGGAGATTTGAGTTGGTCAAAGCAAATTCATCTTTTACGGGAGAACCGGCAGTCAGATTTTCATTTCGTCAGTTCCAGGTAAGCCTATTGGCCTTAAGCTTTAACTTTATTTACTTTCGGGGGGAAATGGGGTCCTCGGGGGCGGTGCATTGGTCACATTGGGTGACCAATGAGGGAAATCACGGGTTATGAGGCTTTTTGCGTGATCTAGATCGTGGATTTGGTCTCCACAGTCGCAATGTGGATCACGGCTGTGGTCTCCATAGGCGCAATGTGAATCGCAACTTTGGTCTTCGCATTCGCGATGTGCATCGCGACTGTGGTCTCCACAGTCGAGATGTAGATTGCGACTGTGGGTTTTGCAGTCATGATGTGGATCGCATCTGTGGGATTAACAACTGCGATCTGGATTGCGGCTATGGCTTCTATAGCCGCAATCTCAGATCGCAACTGCGGGCCCCACAGCCGCAATCTGGATCATTGCTGGGAGAATTTTTTGGCATGTTTCTAATTGAAATTTTCTTGTTTACTTGGCAGGATGCTCAGGCTTCCAAGGGCATCGTGGAGGGAGAGAGAGATTCTGGATGCTCTGATGCAGATCATCCATGGGAACCATCATGCACTGGTTGCTTTGGCTTTGCGTGGACTGCTAAAGTTCTCCCAGATTCCTTTTATGCGTTCATCAAATTTGTTGTTGAACAAGTTGATTGATTTCTGGGCTCCGACTATTCATGCCTTTATGGTTCAAGGTGAGAGATTGGATCTCACCTTGACTGATGTTTATTTTTTGACTGGACTGCCCCGTTTAGGTGAGATAGGGGACACTCAGCTGAGGATACCAGGGGGTGTTGAGATAGAGGATCTACTGGAGATATTTTTTCGTCCGGGGTCTCTTATACATGCTAGTTTGTGATTTGCAGGATCCGGAGATGAGGGTGGTCGCGGCTTGTGTACTACGGGTACTTGGAGCACAAGCGCCCCACCACTTGTCGGGGGGCAGATGTTGATGGTTCATCGAGTTATAAATGGGACATACTATGCCTGAGGGAAGATGTTCCTTTCTTGTGTTCAACGTGAGCTAAGCAAGGTGAGGCTACAGGGGGGAGAGTATAGTTATGCTTAATTTCTGTGTTGCTTCTTTTTTGAGAGGGTGCCTACATTGCGGCCTCGTGTGGCGGTTCGGGATGGTTTGATTAGTGAGCTGCGGATGGTGCGGTGGGGAGAGATGATGTGTCCGAGTGGTGGTAGGGCATTTGGACATTTTTTTACTGCAGAGATCTATGAGCAGTGGGAGCAGATGCTAGTTTTGTTCAATGATTATCCGTACGGGGGTATGGATTTATGGAGGGATATTGAGATGTTGCGAGCTCCAGGTCAGGCCTGGGGGCCAGATGGTATGTATTTGTTTTTGTTTTTCTGTTTTAGCATATCATGTTTGTATGTTTTTATATGATGATAGCTAGAGGTGTTTTCATGATGTTGATGTTTCCTAGTGTTGGTTATTGTAGATGTGGGTCCGTGGCCTCCACTGGAGCATCAGGGCCGTAGGGGTCGTGTTTGTAGTAGAACCTCCACCGGTGGTGGCACCCCCACCTCCTGTATGAGGAGTTGTACGTTGTCGGGGTGATGATGAGGTGCTAGAGGGAATACGTGAGACCATGAATCATCTATTGGATGGTGTGGCGGATGATGGCTGGACGAATTTGGATCGGGAGGTGTTAGACCTTTGTTTTGATGCTTCACGTGAGTGGAGATCGATTTTGAGGCGGATAGTTGTTTTGGAAGCAGAGAGCAGGGCTAGGGACCAGTATGATCTAGAGGAGGAGCTAGAGGAGGTGCTTGGCCATGATGACGAGGATTAGGCTGTCTTTTACTTGCCTCCAAATGCTAATGAGCATATGGGGATGTTTTTGTGGATATGTATTATGTACGGCTGATGTACTTTTGTATATTCGGGTGCTGAGGGCACTCTTGACATTCTGACTATATGATGATATATATATTTATGCACATGGATGCATTTTTTATTATACAGTCGTGTATGCACATGGATGCACTGCTATGATGCAATCAGTAAATAAGGAGGGCCAAAAATACCCTGTGTGGATCACCTTTTAGGCAGTGGCCATTCCAGAGAAATGACCGCCGCAAGAACTGCTATGATAGTCATTAAGGACTTGTTCTGCTTCTTCCCAAGAAAGGCAACGTTGTAGGATTGTGTTGACACCGCGTCGATAGAGGACATAGCGTAAGAGGAGATAATGGGAAGCATGGTGGTGGATGTGATGGCGTCCTTCACGGTCGACATCGGGTCGAAACTTTTGTGTACAGAGGTAAACCAAAATGTCACCGTACCAAGGGTCATCTGGCGAGATGATAAACAAATGGTCGTTAGTTAGATCAGTATTGACTGATGGTGATGGTGATGAGGATGGTAGGTCTGTAATCACTTGAGCAAGTGCTAAGGCTTTGGTGCTCTTGGTGGTTGTGAAAGCTAGGTCATACTCTTGTAAGATAATAACCCATTTAGCAACGTGGCCTTGCAGAAGGCGACGGTTCAGTAGATAAACCATGGGGTTGAAGTCTGCGACAACTTTAGTGTGGCTCATGAGGATGTAATTCCGCAACTTCTGTACTGAAAAGACGACGGTGAGGGCCAATTTCTCTTCATATGGGTTGCGTAGTGGTGGGCCAGATAAGGTTTGGCTCACGTAATAAACGACATGCTCTTAACGAGCGGGGTCTTCTTGAACGAGAACTCCGGAGACAGCATAATCGGATGCCGAAACGTAAAGAATGAAATATTTAGAGAAATTCGGAGGGGAGATCAAGGGGGCATTGGTGAGAGCCTTCTTCAAGTCATCGAAGGCTCCTTGCGCTTGATCGTCCCACACAAAAGGGATGTGGGTACGAAGCAAACGAAGGAAACCATGGACTGTTGTGGCATAATCAGGGACAAAATGATGAAGGAAATTTGCTTTTCCCTGAAGGCTCTGTAATTGTTGAAGCGTACGAGGTGATGGGAAGTCTAAGATGGCATGGACCTTTAATGGATCGACTGCGATACCTTTCTGTGAGATGATGAAACCTAAAAAAAGGCCTATTGGAATGCAAAATACACACTTGAGGGGGTTCAAGCATATTTGGTAGTTGCAACAACATATGAAGACTTGTCGGAGGCCATTAAGATGATCGGATCATTTTTTCGATCGGGTAGTGAGGTCATCAAGGTAGACAAGGATAATGTTGACCAAGTCATGGAGACAATATGTCATGGCTCATTGAAAAATGGCTCCAACGTTTTTAAGACCAAAGGGCATGACACGGTAAGCAAAAGTGCCCTATAGGGTGCTGAAGGCAGTTTTGTACTGATCTTCTTTATGAATGTAAATTTGATTATACCCGAAGAAACCATCCATCAAAGATAGTATCTCATGCCCTGCACATGCATCAATAAGTTGGTCGATAAATGGTGTTGGAAAGTTATCTTTGGGGCAAGCGAGGTTTAGGTCACGGAAGTCAAAACAAACATGGATAGTGCCTTGCTTCTTGTTAACTGGTACTGGGTTAGAAACCCAGGTGGAGTAGGCTATGGGGTAAATGAACCCTACTGTGCGAAGCTTCTCAATTTATGCTTTTACAACAGGAATCTTAGATGGATGGATGGGTCATTGTTTTTGGCGGATAGGTGGTATGTTGGGCCAAGTGTCAATATGGTGTTCTACAGTAGCGGGATCAAGACCCGACATCTCGGTGTAGGACCATGAAAATACGTCGCGGAACTCTTGAAAGAGTTCCTTGTAAGCTTGTACCTCATCCTCTGTACATGATGCGCCCAGGGAAATGGGTTCGGGTATTCCGGGCTTGGTACATATGTCAACTTTAATAACGGGTGAAATGTTGGCCATATTGCCTTCCTCAAAGGCATTACGGGGCTAGGATGGGATCCTTAAACCATTCGACCTTGGTGGGAAGGAAATCTTTGGATTCAACGGAGAATTGATTTTCCGGGGAAGAGGTAGATGCTTTAGGGATGAAGTATGATCGATGGTGCATTAGTCTGGTGCAGTAAGTGCTTCAAGTATTCCCTCATCATTGTGGAAGCATTGTGTTGTCAAATCGGTTGACTCGGGTGCACTGGTGGATGAGATCATATAAATGGTATTAATCTCTTCTGAGGAGGAAGATTTTGGGGGATATATTTCCTCAATGAGAGGAGGGGATATCTCTAGGTCGGCATTATTCAGTTCGTATAAAGCTGCTCTATAATCTGGGAGATCAAGGCAG
Source organism: Larix kaempferi (assembly GCA_027924585.1). NCBI lineage: Eukaryota > Viridiplantae > Streptophyta > Pinopsida > Pinales > Pinaceae > Larix > Larix kaempferi. The sequence goes on from BSBM01001005.1 coordinate 32,279,020, forward strand.
TGATGTGATTAATGGTCGTAAATGCCGCTGTGTGATTGACAATCTACCAAGAGCGGACTCGAGGCATGATCTCCCTAGCTCAACATGAGTCTAGAACAAATAGGACAGAATATAAATCACTCTCCTGGATCTAATTAAGGATCAAGGAGCTAGATACATTTACCTTATAGATCTCTAATCCTTTTCTCCTTGAATGCTGCTCCAAGCTTCACGATCTTCAGATCCAAGCTGCAAAATCTGTCAAGACAACAAGACAACAAAACAAGTAAAACTCATCTATACAATAATAGATCTAAGTAAGCAATCAAGTAGTTGAACTACACAAGATATCATTAACACAATGAGATTTTGGTGTAAAGCACTTATATTACTATATTGAAAGGGAAATACATAGGATAGGAAGATTACAACCATAGACTTGATGTAGCAATCCTCATCCGATCGAACCAATGCTAAAGCCTCCCAAGGAAGTGTGAGTCTCCCAATAGATGAGTAGAGATCTCTCCTAAGGTAATTTCACCAGCATGTAGACACTATAGACTTCCTCCCCTTGGTATGGGAGTGAGCTTCACTTATATAGGACTAAGTGGATAGGGTAGGTTGAGATATGGTAGGAGAGAGATAGGGGATCTTGCCAAGAGGTTGGGAACCGAGTGTCAGTTCTCCCAAAAGGTTAGGGATAGGGATCCATGTCATCTAGCTTTGAGAATGGGCTTGAAGAAGCTATTTTTGTCCATTAACTGACATCATCATAGGTTGCAAGAGGCCAACCTGCGATGTCGCAGGTTGCTTGAGGACAGCCTGCGACGACCTCTCAAAACCTAGTATGAATGGGTTTACATCTCTTCCAGGTTAATGACTTAGCCAAGGAAACTTTAGGGATGTTTACACTGAGTCTCATGATGGTATGATTTTAGGTGTAACAGAATGCCCCCCAAAGCATGAAGTTGTTTGAAATTGGACAGGTGAAATGCTTTGATAGAAGGAATGGCAATGGTTTTTTGGATGAAGGACGCTGCGAAAATACAACTAACTTTGAGTACACAGTCTCATATGACGTACAACATGGCTGTTGACCAATACATTGCAAATCCATGATAGTAAATACCGATTGAACACAATCGTGGCTACTAAATACAATCATAGATCCATGATGAGATGATAACACAACCACGACCAATACAAATGTGGATCCGTGTAATATGACTCAAAACAAAAATCCATCACAACCTGGGTAAAACATGACTCCCTAGGGTCTTCAAGCCGAACCCGCAATGATATGAATCTATCCATGTGATTACAAATGTCTTGACGTCGAACATGGTAGAAACCACTTGATTATTGGTCATTGATGTATACCGTTAACAAGCACGAGGGAAATCACTATTAATGTCAATGATTCCCAAGTTATCACAGTACATATCATCAAGCGTGAATAAATGAGTTGAATTCGAACGCAAGATGAAATCTTTCAATCAAGAGTCAATGATGTAAACTCATGTTGAAAGTGAGGTAACCTGCCATTGAGGCATGCAAGGCCAAGGTACTTGTTTGGTTTCTAGATTCAATCCTCGGGTGATGTGTTGAGGTCGACAAGGATGAATCCATTGAAGGAGGGCCATGATGAATCCCCCATCATCGACATGAAACACGACAAATATGTGTAGAGTAGATCGGACGGTACAACAACATGCAAGACTGACTCAGAATAAATCGACATGGTAGTAGGTGTACTGACTGCAGATAATGAATGGTGAGAATGTTCTTGAACATGGGAATGGCATGACTTGGCAGTGTTGACATGACGAGTACGACACCAAAACCTAATGCAACTGATGAGGGAAGCATTATTTGAATGACTCAAAGGAGTGACAAGACTCGAGAAGTGGGTGAAACTCGAGGACAAACGAATGATCCAAGCATAGTATGCAAATGCAAATGAGTGCCATGTTCAAGAACGACTAGGTATTGCCACATATAAAGGGTGTAACATAAAATCTTTCATTTTTCCCCATCATGAATGGTGAGTGCCTCATGTGTTTTTTACTAGCTTGATGAGGGTAACGAGATGCTCAGTATAGCTCACCTCATAGATGAGTCCAATCCCAAATATTTTTTGAACCTGGGATAGGAGGGGTTTGTCCCATGACGGGCCCTTCAATGTGAAAGTTTAACAAGTCCATAGAAGGTAAACTCTGTCATCATTTCATGTTTAGAGAGTCTGAAAAGAACTAAAGAAGACTCCAGCGGTACTTTTTCATAAAGTTAGCCTCATTGCCCGAAAAAGGGTAAAACAATGCGAGAGAGAACTCTTCCAGTCATGATTGGCTAGAGTGTACCTTTTTTGTAAGTAGTGCCCCCTGGTTCGAAAAAGCGGTAAACTGTCACCAGGGAGACGACCATTCAAATTCTTTAACAAGCATGAATGCGACAAGTTCGCTTGGCAATCTTTTCGTATTTCGAGAGCTTGAAAAGAGCTTAAAGATAGACTCTGGGGGGTTCCTTTTCCTTAGGAGTTTAACAAGCCCGAAAAAGTGATAAATCGTAACTCAGTAACTTATTCTCATGGTTTTAAGAGCATGAGAAAGAACAAAGAGTAAGCTCTTCATCATTAAATAATTACAATCTAACGGATAAAAAATAATGACAAAACATTCAAGGGGTTGTTCATACCTGAAATGACCGTTATAATGTGAGAATGATGCACAAAGAACACTTAACAACTCCTGCACACTTGAAAACTAGGTCAAAAAGTCAACTGGGTATTCAAATGCCATAAAAATGATCCAAACTATAGCAAATAACCTAAAAAGCATCAAATATTTGAAAAAGAATATGCCTTTTGTCTATAAATAGAAACAAAAAACCAAATATAGTTACCATTGTTCATTTGCCAAATTTGGGAGAAGAAGTGCCATTTGGAGCCAAAATTTCACTTATCGATTCCGGGAGCTGCGAGCAACCATTTTGCGAGCCGTTTGGAGCAGGTAACTCTAAACTTCATCCAGCACATTTCCAGTGGTTTACATTTTTAAGTTTAGTTCATTTTTTGGGTTTTTGAGTTTGTATGTGGAGGGCTATTGCATCCTCGGGTTGTCGCAGGTCTCCCTTACGGGAACTGCGACAAACCTAGGTCATCGCAAATACCACAAAGTTGGGTTGCAACGATGTCGCACTATCAGTATTGACGGGGTGCAACAGCGGAAACGTCCAACCCCACCAACAAACCTAGCCCAAAAGATAAACTTTCAGTGGTTGAAGTGAGTTCTAATGATGTTAAAATGCTCCTTTTGGCAGGTTAGTAGCAGCCAACATGGTCTTAGAGTGGCATGAACAAGAACACAATATAGATGATGTGCAAGCTACAACTGACCCATTATGTGTAGAGGCACTACAGAACTATGGTCTATTGAAGTTCTTCAACATTCAGGGCATGAGGGCCCAAGTACTACTGCTAGAGCATATGGTCCGTTGTTGGGATGCTGCGCAACATTATTTTGTGATCGGAGAGCACACTTTGACCATATATGTGGAAGACATCTACTTCTTAACTGGATTGTCCCAGAGGGGGGACAATGTGGCTCTTACCGGATCGCAGGAAATTGATCGGACAGTAGAAGACTTGAGCCTTAAGCACTGCACTCCTCACACCCGTGCCTCTAGTGGGAAGAATCCCATCAAAGAGGTATGAGAACGTCCACTACGAGATATTCTTTTCACCATCACGAGGATAGCAGGGAGCCAGGTGCCCCATCTAGCTACTAGGTCCCAGATGCTGTATGCGGAGGACTGTATGTCTCCGATGGTATTGAACTGGTGCGAGGGACTCCTCGCAAACATTCGAGCTCAGCTGACCAAGTGTCGTCATGGGGAGCTCAATTAGTTTGGATACAGATCTATAGTGATCTCATTTCTATTGGAGCGGGTTCCCCTCTTGCGCCCGCAGGTAGTGCTAGATGACAGGGATCCTAGGGATCCTCACATGATCAGATGGACAGAGGTGATGGCCCACCATGGTGGGGGTCCTATCATCGGGTATGGTCCTGATTTCTTCACCGGGATGGAAGGCCAGTTTCTCATGGTATAGGATTACACATACAACGGTACGGACTACAGGGAGGACCTAGACTTGGCACTTCCCGAGGGAGTAGAGTGGGGAGACATTGGTAAGAAAAATGACCCTTGTATTTTTTAGTTTTGTGTATTTATGATTTTTTTTTGTTATAGTGCTGATAAGTTAATAACATGTGTGTGTAGATGTGGGCCCCGTGCGACCAGTAGGAGTTTCTCTTCTTGCGAGGAGAGGTGGGGGAGCAACCATGGCCCCAGCGGTACATGCTGCCATCGTGGAGATGGAGGACGTCTATGAGAACCTAACAAGGTTGACGCTAGATGTTCCAGAGCCGATAGTGGATATTTACCGTGGCCTATGCAGAGGTATGCAGTGGGAGTGTCCATGCGCTTCAATGTGCTGCTTCATAGGGTCGCGAGAGTAGTTGACTGCTTCCATACTCAGAAGGCTAGAGCTGCGAGACCTAGGGGCGTACGGGCCAGGCGTTAGGACGTATGTTGTTATTATGTATGTACTGAGAGCTTAGAAGCCTCAGATTTTGTACTATTGAAAGCTATGAGGCTTTAGATTTTGTATAGACTCACTGAAAGCCATCGTGCTTCAGATTTTGTACCAGCACTACTTTTTATGATGATATATAATATACAAACATTTTGGCAGTTTTACACATTATGTGTTTTAAATGGATGAATGATGTGATCTTGTTTATGTGTTTTCTTATAAAATGATTTATTTACATGTTATGTCTAATTTTAACAGTTCATGAATATGTATATGTGTGTGCAATGTACCAATCTAAGATGAAGTTGTCCATGGAGTCGGCAACTGTGTTCACGTCTCATGGAATGTGGAGGTACTGAATGGACTCGAAGGACCTTTTCAGAAGACATACTCGTCTATAGAGATGAAGTAAGGTAGGATCGCGGATGGCGTAGACTCGGTAAGATGAGAGACCACTAGTTGAGAATCCAAATGGATGGCAACATGGTCCATACCCAAATAAATAGCTCGGTTAGGGTTCCAATGACTGCTTGATATTCTGCAGCATTGTTGGTCGCGAAACCTAGACACATTCCCCCTGAGCTATTAAGCTCGCCAGTAGGTGAATAGAGTACCCAAGCTACCGAAGCAAGGTTTTGGGTATGCCGGCTGGCGTCGTCCAAAAATCCATAGCAAGTTTCCATCTGCACACGCAGACAAAACATGGTATAAGAAACGAAACAAGACCTAAGCATGCAAAAAATCAAAGCATCACACCACCCAAAAAACACACACACGCCATGTACATTATATACAAAAGTACTTATGCATCAAAGACTCAGGCATAGTACCTCTTCAGGTAGAGCCCATTGCAGGGATCACCCAAAGATATCCCATCATAGTCTTCAAGCTCATAAGCTCCCTTCTCTAAGATGTGTTTCACTATGTAAGGTCCATGCCACATGGACTCAAACTTTCCTGCCCCAACTTATCATGTTTTTGGTCATATGTAAGGGCCAAAAATCCTTCGCTGTAGGCATGAGGTTCTACCGACTTGTTGTACTGTGATTTGATGCATCTCTTATGAGCCTCATTAGAAAGAGTGGCATCTTGGTGAGTTTTGTCGAGCTTAGCTAGGTAGAGGAAGCGTTCTTCCTCGATAGTAGTGTTGGGGAGAAGTTCGATGGCGAGCTTGAGGGACAGAATCTCGCACTCAATAGGAAGGACAGCCTCCAATCCATACACTAGTTGGAAGGGAGTAAATCTAGTGGTGGTTTTAACGGAAGTTCGATAAGCCCACAGTGCGGAGAAGAGCATGTTATGCCAATTGGACTTGTGCGTACCCACCATGCATTGGACCATGGTTTTCAATACCTTTTTGATGGCCTCTACTTATCCGTTTGACTGTGGGTAGTATGGTGTTGAGTTTTCATGGAGAAAACCCAATCTATCGCTCAACTTGTCAACCATATGGTTCATAAAGTGAGAACCATGGTCAGTAACTATCGCTTGAGGAACTCCAAACCACACTATTACATGATTAAACATGAAGAGTGCGGCGGTCTTGCCGTCGTTTGTGTATGTAGGCATTGCCTCGGCCCACTTTGTAAAGTAGTCCATAGCTACAATGATGTAACTATGCCCCTCGGGTGAGGTGGGCTTACAATGCATGAAATCAATGCCCCATTTAGCGAAGGGGCCAACGGCAATAACTGGGTGTAACGGGGCAGGATGGGTGCACTTTTTCGTATGAAAATGTTGACATGGAGGACATTTTTTTACGGCCTCGATACAATCTTTAAAGATAGATGGCCAATAATATCTCGCGTGAAGAATCTTCTGGGTTGTAGCCATCCCAGAGAGATGACTACTACAAGCCCCAGCGTGATAGTCAATTAGGACGTGTTCATCCTCGTCATGAGTCAGACAACGTCAAAGAATAGAATCGATACCACGGCGGTATAAAGTGTCACTGATAATAAGGTAATACTTCGCATGGTGGCGTATTCGACGATCGTCGTCATGAGACAATTGAGGGATGAAACGTTGGGTCTGAAGATATAAAGTGATATCTCCATACCACGGATAATACGTACTGATAAGAAACAATGACTCATCCGGAAAAGAGTCATTGGGCTCAGATTCTACATCAACACGGGGAAGGTCGCAGATGAGCTTAGCAAACACCAAAGACTTTTTAGACTTTGCTTTTTCGAAAAGAAGATCAAATTCTTGCAGTATCACGATCCAGTGTGAATACTTTCCCCCAAGCACCTAACGAGTCAGAACGTGGTACATGGGGTTCGAATCGACGATGATGGTGGTGGTGCGAAGCAGAATGTAATGTCGGAACTTCTGCATGGCGATAACTATCGCGAGAGCGAGCTTCTCAACATGTGAATATCGAGTTTCAACGTCAATAATACCTTTACTGGCATAGTATATCACATGTTCTTGGGTGTTCTGGTTTTCCTGCACCAAAACCATGGCAATAGTGGTGTCGGAAGCAGCGAGGTATAGAATGTAATCTCGATAGTAATTCGGCAGTTGGAGCACAGGGGCATGCGTGATGGCATGTTTCAAACTATCAAAATATTATTGAGCTTGGTCATCCCAAATGAACAGGATGTATTTTTTCATCAATCTCATGTAACCCTGCGTCTTTTGCACGAAATTACAGACAAAACGCCATAAATAAGTCGCTCTTCCTTGTAGACTCTGAAGTTCCGTAATATTAGTTGGAGGTGGAAGAGTGACAATGGCTTCCACCTTCAAGGGATCAATGCGGATCCCATATTTCGAGACGATAAAACCTAAGAGGCGTCCAGACTCGACACAAAAAATACACTTATGAGGGTTCAGACAGATATTGTACCGTCTGCATCTGAGGAAAACAGCCATCAGATGATCTATGTGGAACTCACGTTGCTTTGAGTGGGCAAGGCGATCATCCAAGTAGGGTTCCACGAAGTCCTTCACATCATGGAAGGCGTACGACATGGCCCGCTGGAATGTGGCACCAGTGTTTTTAAGACCAAACGAAAGTTTATGATATGCAAACATTCCCCAACGGTAGATGAATGCAGTCTTGTCTTGGTCGGCGAGGTGGATCTCAATCTGGTTGTATCCGGAAAAGCCATCCATAAATGAAAAAGTGACACTTCTTGCACAATTGTCGATAATCTTGTCAATAAAGGGATTCAGGTAGTTGTCCTTAGGACAAGCCTTGTTGAGATCCCAATAATCGACACAGACACGAATGGTACCCTATTTTTTGGTAACAGGGACGATGTTTGAGACCCATTTTGTCAATTGGACAGGGTAGATGAAGCTGGCCTTCAAGAGTTTCTCAATCTCTGCCTTGATTGCCGCACTCTTCCGAGGGTGTACCAGTCGCAACTTTTGGCGAACAGGTTTGATGTCGGGATAGGTTTTGATTTCATGTAAAACAATGGTGGGGTCTATCCCAGGAATCTCCTCGTAGGTCCAAGAGAACACGTCTCGGAATCACTTGAATAAGGTTGTATAAGCAATGATTTCTTCATGGGAACACTTCTGTCCTAACTGAATGTGTTCCACTACACCAAGAGTAACCGAAATGTCTATCGAAGTGGTAGGCTCAATGTTGGCTAAATTGCCTTCGAAGTCCGTTTGACACGTGAGTATCGAAGACTGAGAGCCAGAGTAGACATCCGGTGTAATGATGGTGCTAATTATATTCTCCATAGTGTCCAAAAAGGGAAGGAAAGACGAACAATGATGGAGGTCTTCCCACGGAGGATCATTCGCACTCATGATTTCCATAATGGACTCGTCAGAATGAAAATTCTGTAGCAGGGGGTCAGATGATGTTCATTGTGGAGATCAGGAGGTGTTGGCCACAGCTAAGTGGTCCTATGGTGCTGACTAGATAGCCTCTTACGTGAGTTCGGTGGGTGACAGAGGCATTGTGTTTCCAATCAGGTGTGTGGTGGCTTCGTCAGGTACAAGCTAAAAATCAGTGGAGTTGGGGATAGATGAAATCTGCGAGGAGATCATGTTCACCGTGGCAACATGATTTGGGGGATTCGAAGTAGGAAAAACGCCCATAAGGGATGAGTCCTTAATGAGGCCGACCTCCATGCTCTCACACTTTTGAGAATATTGTCCAATTGATGGAACGTTATCGCCCGGGTGAGTAGCAGTGTCAGGTGTGCAAAAATCCAATTGGTCGACTATGACAATTCGGCCTTGATGGGGGAATTGTACTATGCAGAAGACAGATGATGCGACCGCAATCATGGCATAAAACCAATTACTACCAAGTAGAATGTTGTAATCTAACGGGGCAACAACCACTTCCACATTAATGGTTGTGGTCTTTCCCCCCAGCTTGACTGCTAAACCTTGTAACATCCCATGAGGTTGAAAGCCATGTCCGTCGAATGCTCTCAAAGTGGTAGGAGAACGGTTCAACTAGGGAGAGATAATGGCTCTCCGACATGAGATCGACATGCCTAATGTAGAGGCATCTTCGTCCAAAGTAGTACGATGGATTGTCTTCCCGGCAATGTTTGTGGCAACATGAAAGGCCAACTGATGGGAGAGCCTCGGTTTGAAGTATTCCAGCCGGAACATGATGGTGTTTGATGAATCTAGGTCAATTGCACCGATAGCAGTGAGGAAAGTCTTGCGGTGATTAGGGCAGTTTTGCAAGACTTCGAGTGTCGACATAGCACAAGGGGCTTGTGTTAGGTCCTCTACAATATTGTAGTTTTGAGCAACCCGAGCATTGGGATTGAAAACCAATTTTCTAATTGTGCTCTTGGGTGGGTGCAACACTGACTCGAAAGAGGGATTCTCAATGGTGAGAGAAGTAGCCGGTATGGTGACATCAGGCATCGAAGTGGAAGCCGAACCAATGAGAGTCCTGTTGGCAAGCAACACCCTCCGGAGCAATTGAGCACTAAAATCCAATTGTTCATGATATAAGTTTCGAAGACAAAGAACCATACTGCATGTCACCACTTTGATCGACACTCATCCATTATATTTTAGGAGTGCCTTCAGAATCTTTGATTCTGAAGGTACTCCCAATAAAGTTGATAGGTCAATTAACATAGGGGAATTCACATCAGCCTTCACTTTAATTAAACCGCTTGACTTGGTTTTGTTTTTTTGGTTGATCATTTGTGAATTACACAATCCTGAAATTAGCGGCTCCTAATCTTTACCATATTGGTCATCTTTACAAATCCAAAGTCAAACAAACTCATTTCATTGATGATCTTAAACTATTGACTTAATAGACTAATACATCACATTTTAAGTTGTCTCTTCCATCTATGTGTTTGGTCTAATGAGTTACCTTTCATCAAATTAATCTCCTGGTGACAATCATGAATATTAATGCTGGTCTCATACCAATATTATAAGCTCATTTTATTTATCTACTTATCCTTATTTGTAGACTTTTGTATTTATAATGGGATAAGATCCATAAAATGATAAAATGTTTTTTTATGATGCCTAAGGTAATGTCAAATGATTCGATCATAGCTGATCAACATGATTCTTAAAAGATAATCGAAATCTTAACCACATTCATTAATTATTTGTTTATTTATTTATCACTATGATTATCTTGATTTTGATTGAATCGACATTATCTTGCATTATTGAATTATGACATTAATGATATCAAGTGGTAGAGGATCATGCGATGATAACCATTAACTTATGTTTTAAACGTTTGAACTTTGGTTATATCTAATGCATAATATTTTATGGGAAGGTGTCGGCTAATATGGGAAATATCATATGATCGAAGGTTTTATTTGCTGTGTAACCATACCATTTTGCCATCTATTGTTTCACATGGGGAAAATGTCACGTCTAACTCTCACCCTATTGTCATGCCTCTGAGCGGTATTATTGCACCTTGAGCCTTCTGCGATTTTCAATAACCCTTACTAGTTCTAAGGCATTATGATTCCACCTTCCATGACTGCGTATGAGTGTCTACAGTACCTTGACGAGATGAAGTCGGTTGGGATTTTCATTAACCTACGCGGGCTAAGGATGAGCTCGTTTCGTTGTTCTGCCAGGGTTGTGAGGATCCCAGAGCATTGTAAGATCATTACCATGGCCCCTATGCCTAGGTTTGAGCTTATAGGTGATGAATACTTAGATGTCGCTCCTGAATGTCGTGAAATGGTGACAAGGGAAGGATGGTTAGGGTTCCTGCAGAGGTTCTCTGGCTTTAATCTAATGGTCTCCAGGGCATTCGCGATTTCGTTTGATGGTGTGAAAGCACATGTTGGCGATATCGTGTTGGAATTATCGGAGGAATTTGTGTCTCAAGCTATTGGCTTGCCCATGGAGGGAGAACGCTGGTACAAGGGTAAGCATTTAAAAAATGATGAATGGAAGGAGTTCTTGACTCCAACTAACCAGCAAACTGAATACAAGTCCAGTTTCCCGTCTCGTCTGCTAAGGAAGAAATGGCGTGCCATGCTCGGACTGATTATTAGGTATGTTACCTGCGAGGGACGTCTATCTCAAACCCATTTTTATCATATTAGGCTATTGATGATTTTTAGAGGGCATTTTGTGAATATGCCTTATTATTTTTTGAGTAGTCTGGAGAAGATGACCATCACTTATCAGGAAAATATAGGGGATAAAGAACGCAGCCTGTTTCACCACGGGCTTATCAAAATTCTTGTTTCTTACTGGCTGGGGGAGTTGGGTGATTCATGGGAATCTTTCCTTACCCGCAGTAATTTCGAGGAAAACGACGAATGGCCCCATCGGAGGTCCAAAACCAGGTCTAAACGGGTTGAGCTGTTGTTAGAAGAATAGGGGTCTCAAAATGATCTTGAAGATGAAGTGCTTGAACCCAGCCAAACCCCAAGTATCGGTCATCCTAACCCCAAGGCTGAGTTAAACCCTAAAGTACCCTGTGATAGTCCTCTGCCCCAAACGAGTCAACCTGCGACTATTCCACCTCCCCCATGTGATCCTCAGCTTCAGCCACAGATCAATCCCTGTCACAAACCAGCAAAACAAGAATTTATCAAAATGCTTAGTGATCAAGCCATTCACCGGACTACTCGCAGCATGGCTGCTGCACTTTTTGCAAAAAGGGAACTAGTTGCAAAAGACTCCCTGGTGGTTGAATTGAGTGATTCCTCTGAGTCAAGACACATCCAGCTCCCATCAGACCCACGATCCTCGACCTTAAGTATGTGTCAGTGTCATATCCCAAATTTGGCATTGGGTCACAATGGCCTAATCACATTGGCCCTATTCATTAGAGTTTATCAAATTGATGCTAAAGGTCAAATAATTGCCAAGGAGGAAAGTTACTAGTTTCCTAGGTTTGGGGTGGAAGCTTTGGGATTTGGAATAATGGGGATAATAAATGATGTTTGAACATTAGAATGGCATAAATATTTAATAAAGGAGCTAAATAAATATATACAAGTGAAAATAAAAGTGGCATTTGATCATGAAGACACATGGAGGAAGTGGGACCCACATATGGCTAGATTTCCCCACTACACTTGGCATCATTCTCTCACCAATTCGAATTCAAGGTGAATGGTAACATACTTGGGGGAGTCCAAAAGATATTATTCATTGCATGACACATCCAAGGTCGAAATATAGAGGAAGAGTAACTCCCATGGAAGAGGAAGAGGCAATTTGGAGCTAGTGAGACACTTGGGCTAGATTCCCTAGCTCTATGACAACAATGATGAAGATGCTATGACACCTATGACACAAATCAGACCTGAAGCCTGACATATGACATATATGACATGTCAGGGCTAAAAATAGACTCCAAGAGGGCGCTCAAGGGTGTTAGGGCAGCTAAGATGCTCCCACATGTGATTTGGTGGAAGTGGGAGACTAGGAATTGGTGTACAAGTGGCGTTCTTTGGAATCTCTTCCCAACTTGAGTTGGCATGAGTCTCTTGGAAGGAATTCGACCCATGGAGGACATTAGAAGTTTATAAATGTCAATAAAAAAGAATGAAACCAGCTTTTGATCATTTGTAGAATTTGCAATTGCATTTGTGAAGAGGGAGAGCTAGTGGATGACTAGTTTCTTGCCTTGGCCAATTTCGAGGGTGAAAGATTCCCATCCAAGTTGGTAATTGGAAAGGCCATTCAGACCTTTCATTTGGAGCTTTAATGGATTATTTATTTGCAGTTGTAAGCTACAGGGCAGCTCATGGTTTCTTCTATTACAGCTCACTCCTTCAACCATTTCTAGTTTTGATGGCATTTTCTTGATCCTTGAGGGAGGGCTTTTTTGTGAGCTATTATACTCTTTGGGGGAGCTTTTAATGCCCCATTTATTTTGTAATATGAATTAAATACTCTGTTCTTTATCTCCAGAAAGTTTCAGGTCGAAATTCCAAGTAGAAATGTATAAATCTCAATTTTAATGAAAGAACAGTGCCATTTCCCCACTACCTTGTTGTGAATCAATGTAATGTTGATGATTTCGAATGAATGGATTATTATCTGATATAATTGTGATAAATATACTTCCATGGATGTATTCTACAATTTTCATGTACTGTACTTGAGCATTTGAAGCATTTTTACTCAGTTTAGTTGTATTGGGAGGTGAAATAGTGCCATTTCCCCAAGGGTCGAATTGAGGATTTTTGCAGTTGAATGGGAGAGGGTGAGAACAGTTGTAATAATCCATTAATGGTGCATATGTGACTTTAATAACATACTTAAGACCTTAAATACCTTTTTTCATAAATTTGAGTGGGTTTGGAGGCATTTGGGAAGCCATTTTCAGTACTTACCCCATGGGGATTTGAACCCCAAATGACTAGTAAAATTGCATAATTGGTCCAGAATCTTAAGAGAGTTTGTAGAGGTCTTTTGGTGGCCATATGTCATCAATAAACATCATATTCAAGTTCTAATATCATTCATACACCTTCCTTGAAGATTTGAAGGCATTTGGAGTCAATTTGAGACCTAGAGACCAATACTAGTCAAAGGGAAATCACTAGTAAAGTTACCTACATTGATCAGAATTGAAAGAGGACTTGCAGAAGTATTTTAAAGGTCCAAAGGAATCCTTGAAACACATATTTATGTTCTAATATCATTCATATACTTTCTCAGAATATTTGGGATCATTTGGGGCAAATTTGGGACCTAGAGATCCAAACTAGTCAAAGGTCAAACTAGGGAAAAAAGTGAAAAATTGTCATTTTAATAAAATTCCTAAGAAGGGACATTACAGTGGTATCAGAGCATGGTCCTTGCACCTGTGTAATAGGTACATACATTCAAGAATAATTGGCAGCCATGTCTTACTATTATGATGAATCCTATGAGTACAATTCGTATGAGGAATATGCATATGCTTATGAGCAATATGAAGCAGAATGTGAATGGTACGAGGAAGAGGTGCCATCATGCAAAACTTCATAAAATTTCAAGAGAAATGAAGATTATTCTTATGACTTTAGATTTGATGAATATGAGTGTGTCACACCAACCAAGGATAATTCTATGAGCGAGTTCCAAAGATGGAGAGAAAAATATAAAACCTTGCCCCAACAATATAAAAAATATCAAGAATATCTTGCTTCGAGCAAAAATACACAAAATGCCATGTCTTTTGAGTACTATGCTGAACATGTTTTTGAAAATAGGCCCAAAAATGAAGATGTGGAGTTAGTGAAAAAAGGTTTATGCCCTTCTTGTAAAAACCCTTGGAGCGAGTATCATATATGTGTGCATGAAATGATGTCCTCCTTGAGGAGAGCTTTTGAGATTTATTCAAGAAGAGATTCCAAATATACTGATCCTAAGGAAAACAAGGGGAAAAATGCATCAGCTTGCTTGAAGGAGAAAAATGAAGAGACATCACAAGAGCATGAAGAAGATTCTATTGAAAAAATGGAAGATTATTTCGAGACACCTTCTAGCTTAGACATGAACCAAAGAGCATCTACTGATGGATGCTTAAACTATGAAGTAGTACCTACTGATGGGTGCTCACACCTCTATGTTGGTGACATAGAGATCACTTTTGAAAGTGTTGCTGCAAGCCCAAGTTCCATTAAGCTTGATAATGAAGACCTTGTAGCAGTTGAAGAAGAACCAAGATCAACTTCCCCATCACCACTTGAGCTTCATGAAGTTGGTCCAAGCAAAAATGAAGAAGATGAGGAGGTTCATTTGCAAGAGCCTCATTTTCTTGAAGGGTCCTTAAAGATGAATGAAAAGAAGATCCAAGAGTCCCTCAGCATTCTCCATGACACTCAAGCATTGGTGTCAAATTCTTGTTGGAGAGCTACTTCATTGGAGGAAACATCCTTCATTGAAGACATGGAGAAGATTCAAAGAGCAATGTGCCACATCAAAGGTAATTTCATGTCTTTGCTTTTTGATAGAAACCATTTGTTTGAGCTTAATGAATTGTTACATAATGCATACTTGAAGAATAATGAGGGTATTCATAAGCTCACAATTCAAAATGAGCAACTTCTTGAAAAGTTGCAAGATACTTGTTTTTCCTCCTATGTTTCATATTGTCAAATGGTAGATTGTTTGGAGGATTCTCATGACATGGTGGATCATGAGAAATGTGGAAATTTTAATGTGCTTAATGTGTTTGAAGATGAACTTGAAGATATCCAAATACTTGATGTGGTGGAAGAGGAACTTGAATTGTCTCTTGATGAAGGTTATGCAATTTTTAAAGAAGAGCATGATTCCTCTACATTGGAACCAATCTATGACAAAGGTTTCATACTTTTGAAGGAGTTGCATGATACTACCCATATGGATCCTTCCCATGATGAAACTTCTGCACTTTTTTATCATTTGGGTAAGTTAGTTCATTATCCTACATCCTACAATTCCATGTTTTGTAGCATTAGTCTCAATGAAGTATGGGTGAAAGGGTTCTTTTTTATGGTGCCACATGAGGAGTATGGAACTCCTAGATTTAAATTTTATGATGACATGGTTGAAGCACATTCTTATTCACATTTGCAGTAGCATCATTTGTTACTTTATGATGATGTACATCTACACGAATGCACCTATGATATGCATTTGAGTCACTTGAAGACTCATGGTTTTTCTTGCTCAACACTTGATTCATTTGATGTTGGAGGAACTTCATCCAACACTTGGGTGAATAGATTTATGATTGGAGAACATTTTTGTTGCAAGACACATACTTTGTTATATCTTTATGACTCTCACATTCAGGGATGTATGGGTGAGACTTCTTTGAGTCATTTGAAGTCTCCTTGTTTTTTCTGCTCATTATTTGGTTCAGATTTTAGTGGAGATTCTTCATTCACTTCTTGGATGAAAGAATACATGGTTGAATATTTTGATGCATATCACATCCTTTTGGAGCAGCATTATAGGACATGGGATCCTCACCTATGTCATTGGAGCAGATTTGATTGGTCACTTGAAGCTTGTATGCACTTGGAAAATAGTGGTCTACTTGCTTGGAGGTATAAGCACTTTCATGACTCTTTGATGAAGCATATCCTTGATGTACATTTTCATTATGTTGTTATGTACTTTGATGATATATATTTGGTACTCATGATGTTTGGAAGGATGCATACAAGAAAATGGGATCCAGGAATCCTCTTAACTAATGGTGTAGGTTGGAGAGCACTCTTAATTATTGGTGTGCAATACAAGCAATGGGACCCTGGAATAATTTTTATCTCATTGGTTTCAAATTTTTTGGGGAAACAAGTAGTATGGGAGATGGATTTCCCTACTTAATAAAGTGATTTTTATTAGAGTATTGTAGCAGCAAGCATGGTGGTTCCTCTCTAAAATCCTCATGGAAACTCAAAGACTCCAGGTTGGGCAATTCAATGGCAACTTCAAAGAATTATACAGAAAGAAGGTTATTCAACACCCATGTTTAAAATTGATTGAGGACAAGCAATATTGGGAAGGGAGGATTTGTCATGTCCCAAATTTGGCATTGGGTCACAATGGCCTAATCACATTGGCCCTATTCATTAGAGTTTGTCAAATCGATGCTAAAGGTCAAATAATTGCCAAGGAGGAAAATTACTAGTTTCCTAGGTTTGGGGTGGAAACTTTGGGATTTGGAATAATGGGGATAATAAATGATGTTTGAACATTAGAATGACATAAATATTTAATAAAGGATCTAAATAAATATATACAAGTGAAAATCAAAGTGGCATTTGATCATGAAGACACATGGAGGAAGTGGGACCCACATATGGCTAGATTTCCCCACTACACTTGGCATCATTCTCTCACCAATTCGAATTCAAGGTGAATGGTAACATACTTGGGGGAGTCCAAAAGGTATTATTCATTGCATGAATCATCCAAGGTTGAAATATAGAGGAAAATTAACTCCCATGGAAGAGGAAGAGGCAATTTGGAGCTAGTGAAACACTTGGGCTATATTCCCTAGCTCTATGACAACAATGATGAAGATGCTATGACACCTATGACACAAATCAGACATGAAGGCTGACATATGACATATATGACATGTCAGGGCTAAAAATAGACTCCAAGAGGGTGCTCAAGGGTGTTAGGGAAGCTAAGATGCTCCCACATGTGATTCGGTGGAAGTGGGAGACTAGGAATTGTTGTACAAGTGGCATTCTTTGGAATCTCTTCCCAACTTGAGTTGGCATGAGTCTCTTGGAAGGAATTCAACCCATGGAGGACATTAGAATTTTATAAATGTCAATAACAAAGAATGAAACCATATTTTGATCATTTGTAGAATTTGCAATTGCATTTGTGAAGAGGGAGAGCTAGTGGATGACTAGTTTCTTGCCTTGGCCAATTTCGAGGGTGAAAGATTCCCATCCAAGTTGGTAATTGGAAAGGCCATTCATACCTTTCATTTGGAGCTTTAATGGAGTCTTTATTTGCAGGTGTAAGCTACAGGTCATCTCATGGTTTCTTCTATTGTAGCTCACTCCTTCAACCATTTCCAGTTTTGATGGCATATTCTTGATCCTTGAGGGGAGGGCGTTTTTGGTGAGCTATTGTACTCTTTGGGGGAGATTTTAATGCCCCATTTATTTTGTAATATGAATTAAATACTATTTTATTCATCTCTAGAAAGTTTCAGGTCAAAATTCCAAGTAGAAATGTATAAATCTCAATTTTAATGAAAGAACAGTGCCATTTCCCCACTACCTTGTTATGAATCAATGTAATGCTGACGATTTCGAGTGAATGGATTATTATATGATATATTTGTGATAAATATACTTCCATGGATGTCTTCTACAAGTTTCATGTACTGTACTTGAGCATTTGAAGCATTTTTACTCAGTTTAGTTGTATTGGGAGGTGAAATAGTGCCATTTCCCCAAGGGTCGAATTGGGGATTTTTGCAGTTGAATGGGAGAGGGTGAGAACAGTTGTAATAATCCATTAATGGTGCATATGAGACTTTAATAACATAATTAACACCTTGCATACCTATGTTCATAAATTTGAGTGGGTTTGGAGGCATTTGGGAAGCCATTTTCAGTACTTACCCCATGGGGATTTGAACCCCAAATTACTAGTAAAATTGCATAATTGGTCTAGAATATTAAGAGAGTTTGCATAGGTCTTTTGGTGTCCATATGTCATCAATAAACATCATATTCAAGTTATAATATCATTCATACACCTTCCTTGAATATTTGAAGGCATTTGGAGTCAATTTGAGACCTAGAGACCAATACTAGTCAAAGGGAAATCACTAGTAAATTTACCTACATTGATCAGAATTGAAAGAGGATTTGTAGAAGTATTTTAAAGGTCCAAAGGCATCCCTGAAACACATATTTATGTTCTAATATCATTCATATACCTTCTCAGAAGATTTGGGATCATTTGCAGCAAATTTGGGACCTAAAGATCAAAACTAGTCAAATGTCAAACTAGGGAAAAAAGTGAAAAATTGTCATTTTAATAAAATTCCTAAGAAGGGACATTACAGTCAGCCTCTCAGCATGAAGGTATAAGTGTTCAAGAATCCAATCCAATTCCTAGCGCAGAAAAAGAAATGAACCAAGAGCTGCGAACAAGGCCAAGCATGGAACAGGTGCATCGATCTGTTGAAATACCCGTGGCTCAAGTTATTTCATCTTTAGAAACAGAGCTGAAGGAAGCACAAGTGGTTAACACGTTTTCCATGGAAGAGATCGCAGGTTTAAAAGCTGACTTGTCCTCTTTGGTTGATAAGTGGAATTCTTTGAAGGAGAAGAAAACCCAGTACAAGGCTTATGGTAGGAATCTTCTGATGAAAAATAAACGATTAATCAAGCAAAAGAAGATTGCAAAAACAAGGGTTGTGAGGTTCAAAGCTAAATTGGATGAAGCAAGGAGGGTGGTCCCAATTCAAGTATCAGTTCAGTCATCTCCAAAATCATAATGTTGTTTAAAATGAGGTTCATTTTTTATTTTATGATTTTGTTTGAATGGTCAGATGATATAAAATCGGATCTATATAGGTCAGCAAATATAACCAATTTGTTATTCCAATACAGAGTTTTTCTTTTTATGAGGACGTATACAGAATTAAAAATTTTGTAGACATCCTATTCATTATTATATCTATATTAATCAATTATTGATATTTGTTTACAATTCCTAACTGATTTGTTTTATAAAAAATCCAGGTGTTATGCAATCTTGGAAATGAAGGTCAATCACGTGGCTTCAATTTTGGAGTTCATTTTGTTGAAGTGTACCTGTTCAAAACCCTATACACACGTAGTTGGTTTCTTTCGTTGGCATCATATCCCATTTTTGGCTTCGGCGGTTGATGGTGATTAATGCAAATTATCTCATGCCCAGGAATAATGATACTGGAGTGATCCAGTAAGTTCTGAAAATTATCTTATGTGTTATTCCAATCCAGGTGTCACCAGCTGGCATACATTCCAATTATATCAGAAGCAGCATTAAGTGATATGTTATTATTGTAGGGATCCACGTGGTTCCAAGAAAATAGAACTGATAGGAAGTTAGACGCTCGTTTCTTTTTCTATATAAACAATCCCAAAACTTTGATGAGGGGTTCGATTTCTAATACATTGGGGAGATTTTATTATATAGCAGTACTTTTTTTCTGTTTACACAGATTGTCTCGTGAACTTCTTCTAATGACTGTCGAATGTGCCAGGATACCGAAACCTTAGCTAAGTTTTGGATAATCAATACTGTGTGATTCATCTCTCCTTTTGTTATCTTGTTTGCTTTTCATATATAAATGTCTTTATATTGTATGTGAAATGTTTTCATGAGAAATTCGAATGCTTATGTTGTCTGAATCATTAATTGATTTGCTTACTCATTGATGTCGATGAACTTTTTCTATGATGTCAATAGTGGTTGATCAAATTTTGTAATTATCTAGTTTGTAGAGTGATCTTGTTCTAATTGCAAGTTAGTTTAATTATATCTTTCATGTTTTCTGAATGACATAATTCTGTTAGTGAGTTTTGGCTTTTGGTTTGAAGTTCTCATATATAGATTATTTTATAATAGTTGTGTTCTATCTGTTATAAAATAATTTAAATTCACCTTTATTGTTTAGGATGTTTATCACTAAATGGTAACTAGTGAATATTGTTCTTACTTCAGATTTTCAGTCAAATAACAAGCCTTTGCTCTTAGCCGAGATAGGAATGTTGACTTTAGATAGGTTAGCATAAGTTAGTTTATCATAGAATAATATTAGCAATCACTAATTTTTGGTTTCTAGATAGTCTTTAGGATTAGAACATAAGTAGTTCTAGGATTTTTTATAATTGTTAACAGTTAGTTTCTTTTTTGAGATTCGCTTACCTTAGGAGACTCTCTATCTTTGAGAGCACAAAACACAGGCAGCAGGGCCTTAAATCCTGTGAGAAACAGTTATTCCAAACACATACAAAACTGTACTGAGTTGAGTGTGTGGACTGTTTTTCCCTAGTTGGCCTAAGACAGTTCTTCTGGCCAACAAGTCCTTTGAAATAATCTAAGATGGATCAAGTCGTCCATCAAGGAGTTGGATGAACACCACAAGTGGTATGTCATCACGTGGTTTTTTGGATCCTCACCCAGCTTGCCATCAAATTTTGGGATATCTGATGAAAGTTTGACCGGAATGGGTGGCCAATTAGTTCCATGGTAGATGGGGTCGTTGGTCAGGCGAGACAGGTTAGGAAGGTCCAAAGTAGCCAAAAATGGCAGCTACGGATTAGGCTGCGGGTACTAATATTAGTGATAAGGTGTCTAAGGACAAGTGGGACCTTGTATTGACTGGCCATAGGGTGTTCCAGGAGGAAGCTGTCCATAGGGTTACGGACCACCCAGACCAAACGTAGGTCCGCCTCCATAGTAAGGTGGTCCATTACCATAATAAGGTGGCCTATTGCCATAAGGTGGGGGGTCGCCTCTGCCTTTGGGAGGGGGTGGGCCGTCTCCAAATGGTGGGGGTCCGCCTCCACCGCCAGGGTAGAATGGACCGCCACTACCTCCACCGGGAGGAGGTAGTGGTCTGCTACCACCACTGTAAAAGGGTGGCCCTCCACCACTTCCACTGGAAGGGGGTGGTGGGCCATCGCCGCTGCCGGAAGGGTAAGAGCCTCCTCTTCCACCTCCTCCATAGTAGGGTGGTGGTCCTCCACCGCCGCTTCTAGGATGAGAAGGTCCTCCACCACCACCACCAAGATGAGAAGGTCCTCCACCACCACCACCTCGAGGATGAGATGGTCCCCCTGCACCACCTCCAAGGTGGGATGGTCCTCCACCACCACCACCAAGGGGGGGTGGACCATGATGACCGGAATGAGGTGGTCCTCCACTAGAAGGTAGAGATATGCCTCCTACATAGTTATGTGGGGGGTTTCCGCCTCCAATGGGAGGTGGGGGTGGACCAAACAGGGGTGGAGGGACTTGAGGGACTGTAAGTGGGGGTCCATGTTGTAAAACATTTTGTTGTCCCCATAGAGTGTAAGGATTTCTGAGGTAGGGTACCCTGTAGAGTGCGTTTCTGGGATTAAGTTTACTCGGCACAGGGTTAAGATGACCTGGATATGCTTGACTCGATGGTGGTTGAATTACGTTGGACGGTCCCCCAACATGGGATAATCCCATAGTGGAAGGTCTAGGAGGTAAGGAGTTTCCAACGGGAGGATCGATGGGAGCTTCTGTTGCGGTATTATGGTTGAGAGACGGGGGTTTCCCCCCAACAACAACTTGTTGACGACTAAGTAAAGGTTGACCCAACATTGGTTGTTGATTGTTCACCATAGGATTACCATTACCTGTAAAGAAGGTAGGGGGTAAAGAGTATCCTCCCCTTGAAGTTTGGGGTGGGGGAGGAGTAGGTGACGTAACCGTGGTGGTCACAGGTGTGTTGGACTATTGTTCTTCAACAGGTTGGGTCATTAGAGGTACTGAACTAGTCTTCTATCTAGGGGACGTATGTGCAGGAATGGATGATTGACCAGTTTCAGAAGTGGTCATGTGTTGTGTGGCTAATTCTGGTGACTCAAAAGATAAAGAGAGACCTGGGATTGGTCGATAAGGGGGTAACATCGAGTCTTCAGCCCTTCGTTGGAGACTTGTTCTCCGAAGCTCCTCAACCATAGAATGAAAATGTGCCAATTGACCGCGATAGTAAGCTAAGGGATCATCTGGAGTAGTGAATTAGAGAGATGTTGAGGTCAAAAAATGGCCTCCTAAGAGATGTACTAAAAAAGTATGAGATATATTAAAATATTATGAGTTAGGGGTTTTATGGGGTAGGTATATATGACAAGTCACCTCTTACACTATTTTCTATGCACAATATAATTAACCATGGTTGAGTTACTTTTCAAAATTCACTAGAAATAAAATTAATAAAATAACTCTACATTGATGTGACTAAAATTCATTGGATATTCCCAAAAATTTATTGTCTTTTAGCATTTATTTGTCTTGAACTTGCAAATGAAATTAAATAATAATAAAACATTTTTAAGGGCTATTTTTTAATTTATGTTGACTTTTTATATTTAGTACTTTTCTCATCAATTTAAAAAATGTGATTTAATTGAAAATTTATTTACATGTAAAATGTTAATAATATTATTATAATCCACATTGCATTATTATTATTATTCTTTATTCATTAAATCTATATTGGTAAATTAATATCAAAATCATAATATATATATTTATATATATATATATATACATATATATGCTTATAAATTAGTTAGGCATTATAATATTAAATAAAATGGAGTGAATATATAATTAAAAATTAAAAATATGAAAATGAAAAAAATATTATTTATGAAAAAATGTGAAAGAAATATATATATATATATATTAGTTTGACATGATATTAAATAGAATGGAGTGAATATATGATTTAAAATTAAAAACATGAAAATGACAATATATTATCTTAAAAAAATTGTGAAAGGACATTCTTTATGCATTATGAATACTTTACTTGAAAATGACAATAATATTATTTTATGAGAAATTGTGAAAATGTTAAAATTCAATATGCTAAGATAGAAAATAGCAGCATTACATTCCATTTCACAATAATAGCATATACAGGATCACTGAAGAAACAACAAGCACAGCATAAACACAAGAGACAAAGATTTATCCTGGGAAACCCTCATGGGGTAGAAAACCCAGCAAAGCTTCCTCAATATAGATGACCAGCAATATACAAAGATGAAACCCTGAGACATGATCTCCTCCTCCACAATAGCAGACCTCTCCTCCACAAGTGCGTTATCCTCAAGTGTGTGAGTGTGTATAATGAGGAACACACCTCCTCTATTTATACACTACACTGATATGTATTTTACACAAGTACATGTAGGATCGTATTTAACCATTAGGTTAAATACCCCATTATAACTAACTGGGACGACCCCCACATGGTGGGTCTAATAACCCTAGTTACCACACCCAACTCGGAGGAATAAACATCTCCGGATTTATAGTATAATCACATCGGAGGTATGGAACATCTCCGGAATAAATAATATACAAATATAATATTCTTTGAAGTTACAATATTTCAACACTCCCCCTTAACGAGAAGGATATTATAACAGTATCTGCACGAGCAAGGAGTCATCAACATCATACATGATACATCTATAAATCATTGGAAGCTTTCTCAACATCATCAGTAACTCAAGCAGTTACTGGAACATCTTCAATACAGGAACATCAACATCTTCAGTACTGAGTCTTTATCTTCTGCAGCACTCGAACAGCTACAACAACATCAACATCTGGATCCTCACGATCATCAGTATCGTCATCTCACGATCATCAACATCGTCATCACACGATCATCAACATCGTCATCACACGATCATCAGCATCGTCATCTCACGATCATCAGCATCGTCATCACACGATCATCAGCATCGTCATCACACGATCATCGGCATTGTCATCACATGATCATCAGCATCGTCATCACGCGATCATCAGCATCGTCATCACATGATCATCAGCATCGTCATCACATGATCAACAGCATCGTCATCACACGATCAGCAGCATCGTCATCACACGATCAGCAGCATCGTCATCACACAATCATCAGCATCGTCATCACACGATCAACAACATCGTCATCACACGATTAGCAGTATCAAGTATTCATGCCAATACAAGTGATCATATCAACAATACGAGTATCCTACTGATACAAGTAGCCACATCATCAATAAAAGTATCCTACCGATACAAGTAATCACATCATCAATACAAGTATCCTACTGATACAGGTAACCACATCATCAATACAAGTATCCTACCGATACAAGTAACCACATCATCAATACAAGTATCCTACCGATACAGGTAACCACATCATCAATACAAGTATCCTACCGATACAAGTAACCACATCATCAATACAAGTATCCTATCGATACAAGTAACCACATCATCAATACAAGTATCCTACCGATACAAGTAACCACATCATCAATACAAGTATCCTACCGATACAGGTAACCACATCATCAATACAAGTATCCTACCGATACAAGTAACCACAAAAAAAAAAAAAAAAAATCACTTTCTCGGAGACCATACGTCTACGGATCAATTCAGGGACCTAAGTCCGGGGATGATACAATCCCCACTTCTCGGAGACCATACGTCTACGGATCAATTCAGGGACCGCAGTCCGAGGATGATACAATCCTCACTTCTCGGAGACCATCCGTCTACGGATCAATTCAGGGACCGCAGTCCGGGGATGATACAATCCCCACTTCTCGGAGACCTCACGTCTACGGATCAATTCAGGGACCACAGTCCGGGGATGATACAATCCCCACTTCTCGGAGACCTCACGTCTACAGATCAATTCAAGGACCTAAGTCCGGGGATGATACAATCCCCACTTCTCGGAGACCTCACGTCTACGGATCAATTCAGGGACCGCAGTCCGGGGATGATACAATCCCCACTTCTCGGAGACCTCACGTCTACGGATCAATTCAGGGACCTAAGTCCGGGGATGATACAATCCCCACTTCTCGGAGACCTCACGTCTACGGCTCTCTTTAGCACTGAAAGTCCATGGATGATCCAATCCCCTCAACTGTCCACTAAGGACTTCATTCTCGGAGACCTCACATCTACGGCTCTCTTTAGGACTGAAAGTCCAGGGATGATCCAATCCCCTCAACTGTCCACTAAGGACTTCATTCTCGGAGACCTCACATCTACGGCTCTCTTTAGGACTGAAAGTCCAGGGATGATCCAATCCCCTCAACTGTCCACTAAGGACTTCATTCTCGGAGACCTCACGTCTACGGCTCTCTTTAGGACTGAAAGTCCAGGGATGATCCAATCCCCTCAACTGTCCACTAAGGACTTCATTCTCGGAGACCTCACGTCTACGGCTCTCTTTAGGATTGAAAGTCCAGGGATGATCCAATCCCCTCAACTATCCACTGAGGACTTCATTCTCGGAGACCTCACGTCTACGGCTCTCTTTAGGACTGAAATTCCAGGGATAATCCAATCCCCTCAACTGTCCACTGAGGACTTCATTCTCGGAGACCTCACGTCTACGGCTCTCTTTAGAACTTAAGTTCAAGGATGATCCAATCCTTATCTGTATTCTCATCTATATAGGTACAAATATCCAAAAGCATGTATCACATCAAAACATGTATACATCACTAATCAAAACATGTATACATCACATCAAAAACATGTATACATCTAGCATGTATTCTCACTAATACATCTAACATCAAAACATGTATACATCACTAATCAAAACATGTATACATCTAGCATGTATTCTCACTAATACATCTAACATCAAAACATGTATACATCACATCAAAAACATGTATACATCTAAAATAAAAGATATATAAGAGTTCTAAATCTAAATAATTCTAAGTAGCTAAGTGCAGTAAATAGGTAACCTCATCATTGATGAGACAGACTTGTTATCAGATACTGTGCTACTCCCCCTTTCGAGGAGGGTCCTTCTGGACTATACCAAGCTTGTCTCGGAAGTATTTAAACTTTACTCGAGACAGAGATTTAGTCAAGATATTAGCAATCTAATCCTCAGTGCTTATATACTCGAGCTTGATAGCTCCTCTCTGCACCATATCTCGTATATAGAAGTATCGGATCTCTATGTGTTATTGACTTATCGTGGAATACAAGATTTTCTATCTTGATTCATTTCTAAGTCAAACACTCCATATAATAGCTTCTGAAGCCACACTGCTTCACAGCTGGCAGAGCAGACAGCTATATATATATTCTGCTTCAGCAGTACTGAGAGCCACACTAGATTGTTCCTTGCTGAACCATGAGATCATGGCAGATTCAAGACTATAACATCCACCTGATGTACTCTTTTTGTCTGAGGCACTTCCTGCCCAATCAGAATCTGAGTAACCATGTAAACGGAGTTCAAGACCTCCAAGATAATATAGACCAAAATCTAATGTACCTTTTAGGTACCTCACTACATGCTTTGTAGTTATTAAGTGAACCTTTCTAGGTTCTACTAGATACTGACTTAGGGTATTTACAACAAAGCATATATCTGGCCTAGTATTTGTTAAATACGTCAATGACCTAATGATTTGGCTATAAATAGGGTTAGGTCCACTAAATACGATGAGTCATTAACTAACAACTTCAAGTTGGAGTCCATGGGAGTGGCCATGGCTTTATACTCCAACACATCAAATCCTTTTTAGAAACTTCACAGCATACTTACCTTGAAATAAAAGATTCCTTTTGGATATTTCCATACTTCTAGACCTAAGAAGTAGTGCATTAATCTGAGATCTTTCATTTTCATTTCTGCAGCCATTTTCATGACCTGTTTCTCATTCCTTGTCAGAAAGAGATCATCGTCATACAATAATGGTATGATAGGTTCATCATCCACAACCTTAAGGTAAAGGTTAGGAACAACTTTACTTCTGGTAAAGCCCAAGCTTTGTCATGAAGCTGTCAATTGTCCATTATTCACACTCAGCATTGAATGATCTTCTGCATATCTTTTGAACTTCTATTCATTCTGTACCACTGTGCATGCTCAAGAGTCATCCTCACAAACATATACTCATTAGTATATTCTAAATGCTATCAAAACATTATAGTACTAAATAATCTTGAAAATGTATAGTCATGATTATAGTTAATAAACATTAGTATTCAAGATTTCAGGGAAGTCTTCTTTTACTCATGCATATCATCAATCAAGATAAAAGATATAATATGCATAATCCCTTGATTACTAACTTTATGAATAAGCATAACCAATCATTCCAAGTATACTTATATAAGGGATCCTAACACAAGGTAAGATTCATGGGAAACATACCTGGATTAGTATACCTACTTGGTTATGTACAACATACCTAAACAATCTCTTCAATGATTTAGAGATCCTGATCTAGAACCTGCATGTCTCATAGGTTAAGCATAATATAACAAAGTTATACAAACCTCGTAAGTAGAACAAAGATTGTGGATGAGTCTTTGTCTTCATGTTTTCATGGTCATGGAACCTGATTTGTCTTTTGTGATGTACCTGTATCTTGTTAGCAGACAACATCAACCTCACACAACATCATAATGCATTAGTACAATCATAAGTGTCAACACCCTAACCAATGAATATCTTCTATCATGCATTCATAATTTTGTTAAGGTGATACAACAAATCTAAAATCAAGATTGTACCAACCGCAATAACATGAAGACAAACATACCATAAACTTAATCATGAACAAATCTCAAAACATACCTCGATGAGTCATACTTGTCGAGATCGCTTGTAATCTCCTTATGTAAAGCCTTAGCCTCATCTCCCTCTGAAACAGGAACTCCTTCACTTATGCAGGTGACCAATCAATCTTCTTCTAGGATTAACCCTATCCACTTGATTTGCAAGAACTGGACCTGGAGCTGGGTATGGGTTTGTCAGAGAAACCCCAAAAATTCAAACTTTGAATTTCAAACTTCCGAAAGGATAGAAATATGCGCCTTGATGAGCTGATCAAACTGATATATTCAGAATTTGAAAATTGCAAAGTTTCACTCCTCAATTTTGCCTTTGAAACTTCTAAATTCACTGGACGTGACCCTAAACTGGGGTTTGATGAATCCCACTCTTCTTCCCAATCAAAATGTTTGATCCAAAGCTCTAAGCTTCTATTTTTCTGAGGAGCTTCCAGCCATGGTCACAGATTTCAAAAATTCCCATTTTTACAGAAGCCCTAATTTTCCACTTTTCTGATCAAAGTCCCGAACTAGGGTTTGATCAAGCCCGGCCTTCTGCCCAACCAAAAAATATGATATTGGTCTCTAAATTTCTATTTTGATGAGTAGCATTCAGCCATGGTCTCCGTTTACAAAAATTCCAACTTTCTTCAAAGCCCTAAATTCCGGAAGCCATGAATGAAGGTACTCAAAAGTAATTCTGTTTTGACAGAAATATGTACCTGATTGTTTCTGGTGTAACTCCAAACTTTTCAATCCACGTGGTCTGAAAAAGTTTTCTAAGATAGCCTGACCTGTTATCTTTCCATCCTGATAGGTCTGACCTCAATTGGATTCTCTGAGAGAGAGTTATGTCAAATGTCGCAACGTGACCTGTTTTGGGATAAAACAGAAGAGTGAACTTGTACGGCGTGCCACGTGTCAATGTTTGAACTTCGGCCTCTGAAAAACTTTCTTGAGGTAGCTAGGCCTGTTATCTTTCCATCCTGACAGGTCTGACCTCAATTGGACTCTCTGAGAGAGAGTTATGCCAAGTGTTGCAACATGACCTGTTTATGGGATAATACAGGAGGGCGAACGTGTACGGAGTTCCACGTGTCACTGGTTCAACTTAGGCCTCTGAAAAAGTTTTCTGAGATAGTACAGACTGTGCAATACCTGTCACTTTTTACGAAATTTCATTTGGATCTTCTTAGCCCAAGATATGACCTTTTTCCCAAGGTCACCTGATTTTGACTCAGATCTGGAAGAGGCAGAAACCCTATATTGTACAGATCATAAATCACAAAGTGTAACGAATTAGAGGTTGTCCTTTGGACACAAGGTACCTGGAGATTTAATATTCGTCCTGTAACAATTTCAGATCCAAAAACTTCGCCAAAATGGATTTATAGCGAAAGTGCTACGATGACTGGTTTTTGCTATGCAAAACCCTAACCTTCAAATTGTCGTAAGTAAAGCAAGTGTCGTAAGTGCCATACCTTGCCTTCCTTCAGGTTAGCTCTGATACCATGTTAAAATTCAATATGCTAAGATAGAAAATAGCAGCATTACATTCCATTTCACAATAATAGCATATATAGGATCACTGAAGAAACAACAAGCACAGCATAAACACAAGAGACAAAGATTTATCCTGGGAAACCCTCATGGGGTAGAAAACCCAGCAAAGCTTCCTCAATATAGATGACCAGCAATATACAAAGATGAAACCCTGAGACATGATCTCCTCCTCCACAATAGCAGACCTCTCCTCCACAAGTGCGTTATCCTCAAGTGTGTGAGTGTGTATAATGAGGAACACACCTCCTCTATTTATACACTACACTGATATGTATTTTACACAAGTACATGTAGGCTCGTATTTAACCATTAGGTTAAATACCCCATTATAACTAACTGGGCCGACCCCCACATGGTGGGTCTAATAACCCTAGTTACCACACCCAACTCGGAGGAATAAACATCTCCGGATTTATAGTATAATCACATCGGAGGTATGGAACATCTCCGGAATAAATAATATACAAATATAATATTCTTTGAAGTTACAATATTTCAACAGAAAAAACATTCATCATGAGTACTTTACTTGAAAATGACAATAATATTATTTTATGAAAAAATGTTAAAGGACTTTCATTATGAGTGTGACTTAAAAGTACTTATACTACTACCTTGGTTAACTATGGGTTCTCATCTACCATAGAAAATTTGACAAATAAGCATTCTTAACTCATGTAATGCCACCTCAACCATGGGGGATGATGTCATCTACTAAAATGTGGTTGATTTATTTTTATAGTACATTTTCTTTGTTTTGAGGCCCATTTTTTACCTCAAAATTTCTCTAATTCCCACTAGGTGGGGGTGCAATGGAAAAATGGGCCATTGGGTAGACTAGAGAAGATGTCCAATAAGCTGTTGAAGGACCAACGGCTATTGTGGGGTCATCCTGGGGTTGATTTATCCATTCTAACGATCTAGGCTCTCCCAGCGAAACGGGAGGTAAGTATTGTGAAGTGGAAGCTGGGGCCTCTTCACCCTGCGGGGGGTGGGAGACAGGTGAATCTGGAGGAGTGTGAGGAAACAAGAGTCCTCCAACGTTCAAAGTAGGGTTCTCCACTTCATGTGACCCGACCCTAGCTTGTGGGTCCATCCTTACCCTCGAAATTACCTCCTGGTTAAGGGGATATTCGGGTGGTAAGTTTTGAATCCTACGGGACCTTCTCTAAGGAAAGTCAGCTAGAGTGATTGAAACAAAAGGAAAGCTAAACAAAAGAAAAGAAGATTAGGAAAAACCCTACACAAAACTAAGGCCACAAGCAAACTTATTTGATAAGAGTGGATTCAAAGGTCTGGAACCTCGCAGGATTGTCAAGGCTTCGCAAATCGCTATATACCACAGGTTCCAACAGTAAAACATGACAAGGAGGATTGGGACTGTACCCTTGCCTGAATACCCAATTACCTGGACGGTACGTGCGTAGTAATATCCCCGAGTGCTATTTTCGATGTATTTCTCCACCAAGACGGCCAAAAGGTTAACTCAGTTGGTCTCAGGAATCCTAATGGTGTCTCCTGATATACGCAAGGTATGTGGGAGCTCAAATCCATAGTGGTGTTGTCTAATGCACAACCGTACGACACGATACCTTCCTATATACTACCGAGTATGTGAAACACCTTTCTATATATGTCAAGTAGGTGAAACACCTTTCGATATATGCCAAGTACTTGAAGTGCTTGGTTGGTACGTGAAAGAGCTTCGATATACCTGGTTGGTACGTGAAAGAGCTTCGATATACCGATAAGTACGTGGAAGACTACAATACCCCTGGAATACAGTGCTGGCAAATAACAACAGCTTCCATGCTTAACAACGCCAGAACATGTCTCTAACTTACACACAAGTTACTAAAAATTTTACCCTAGTTCTACAGTTAATTTTATCTAGACGGTTAGGTGAATGCATGAGGTGAGTACATAATCATAAACATAATGCAGGCCCTAACTACATGCAAAAAATATGCTTTTATTTTGATGAACTCTATGTATGGAAGGGAGAAATTTCTTTCCAATGATTTTACCAAAGCAACACAATCCCAAATCTACCAAAAAATGGCTATGAAATATTCTTTTCCTTTTCAAGCGAAACACACAAAAAAATGACACAACACTACTAAGCCAAATCAAAACAAGTTTTTTCTTTTTCTTTTATCTTTTCAAAACAAAAATGATGCTAAGTGATGAAAAGAGAGAGTTTATAAATAGAGTATGCAAGCTTTTCACTTTCACTATAAAGGCCTAAAAACATAAGAACCAAAAAATGCATCTAACTTTCCAAGCATGGAATTACTTTTGCAAAACTGATATCTACTCAAATTTTTCAAGAAAATGAGCAACTCATAATTCGTGAAAAACACAAATAATTCAATTTCCTTTCAACTTTTCCAAAAGATCTACCAACGAGACATTCTGATGCATGTACAATTCTTCAAATGAGCTTGAAAAATGATGGAAATAAGGTACTTTTGATTTTTCAATGGATGTATCAAAAATAACAATTTGATAACAACGATTTTTTTAAACACAAATACAGAAATGAAAAGATTACTTGCAGCACTCCAATAACTTAGAAAATTTCAAGAAAATGATGAGCACTCAATGAACTGAAAGTATGCACACAAGAACTTCAAAACCAAACAGTAGCAAGCAACACTAAAGCAAGCAAAGCTCAAACAATTTATGCAAATGAGGTATGGAATCCGATCCAATACAATGACCAAATCTGGCAAGGAGATGAGGGAATGCAAGGGTGAGTGGATGCAGGTGGGGGAGACGAGAGTGTCCACCACTACCAAATCTCAGACTTGTCCAAGATGGAACCCAAAACAACTCCAAAAGAGACCAAACGCTTCAACACACAAATAAAAAATGGGGTCTCTGGCTGGATCTTGTAGCAAAGAGAGGGTCTATACACCAAACCAAAACTCAAATGAAAAATGGAGAAGCGATACCTGTGTGCCAAATTCGATAGATCGGCGCAGTCTGTGTTTGTACACAGTGTGACGTCGCATTTTACCAATGCGGGAAGTGCGATGGTGTCACAGTATACCAATGAAAGGGTTGTGACGATAGGCCAACAGATAGAGAACAGAGATAAAAAAAATGACACAGTGTCACTCTGAGTCCACTAACCAGGTCCAACAAGCGAGATCCAAGTTTCATTATGAAAAAATCTCCACACAATGAGCAATGACATGGTTTGAAAAGAGTGGGTACAGGATCATAGGAGGACTACAGACTCTTCAAAGTGAAGATATGATGGTGAAACAAGGCTTAGAAGGCAAATAATATTATGGATGGTTTGCAAAAGCAATCAACTGAAAATGGTATTCAAATCGACAACTACAAACAATGTCTTCCCCAGTATGGTCGTCAGATTTGTTTGACGGATAATCTACCAAGAGCGGACTCGAGGCATGATCTCCCTAACTCAACGTGAGTCTAGAACAAATAGGATAGAATATTGTTGGTCACTCTATATGTTAGTTAATTAAAGCTAACACACAGGTCAATATAAATTGTCAAAGCCAGGAAGGTCTTTTATTTCAAAGGCAATAAGCATAGTCTATGAATAAATAGATCAAGCAGTTGATTTGCTGAATGTAAATAATGATCCTACCTATGTGTCCAGCCAACTCATTCCATAAGAACACTATTCTAATTCATACATCTAAGGATCCAAAGTGAAACAAATTCTCTACAGAAATCAACCTAGCAAGTTAATGATCTAATGATGAAATGAAACTATATTACTTTTGCAAGAAGTTAAATCCTATAATTATCAAACTACAGCATTCAATCTTTACCAAATGATCTATCCAGTAGCTACTGTAATTCTACCATTAATTGTCTAATCTATGAATGCAATTGAAGATACAACAACAACCAGAATTAAAACACAAACTTGAACTCTAACTGATAATTACTAGAAATCCTAGAAAGCATAAACAACTAGAAGATAATTGGAATTGAGCTTGGCTATCACAACCGATTAAAACACACATGCAATTAAATAAATTATCCTACACAGTCGACTATCACACCACTCTGTTACAGCGATTCAAGATGCGATTATAAACTACCAGAAAGGAAAGCTAATCTCTGTTATAGCTACCAACAATATCTGCAATCATTCCACACCACACAACAGAAGTAAAACTAAACTACTCTACCTACTTAAACCGGCTATCTTTGTGAGAAGGCGGGCCCTGGCCTTCTAAAAGAGACGCCGAGAGTCACAGCAAATTAAGACACAGAAATGAATAACTCTGCTCTCATATTAATGATGGAAGATCACGAGTCTCAGTACTCTATTATAGCTTACATAGAGTGGTGGTTGTCCAACCCCAGGCTATGAGAGACTTCTGGAATTTATACAAGGAAATACAGTTTCAAATCCACTAAAATCGCGCAGCAATGAAGATCTAAGATCTTCATGCTACAGAGTTACAGATAATTGATACAGCCGTATTAAACAGGGCTATTAATTGTGAAAGATGCCGATGCTTTGATAGTTAATGGATCAACAGACTCAGCAGCTGGAATACCACCTGTCTGTCGCAGCTAGAATCTGCTTTAGTGGAATCTGTTACAGTGAGGATCTATTATAGCTTGCGTGGAGGATGAGATATCCTTTGGAGTATGAGGAGCTGGTGCTTGAAGAGTAACAGCTGGCACTACTGGGATGATACACCTGCGCTTTAGATTTGAACTTAATAAACTCACAAATGCTAGCATAACCCAAAGGTCAGGATTCGTAACCATAACAATCTTAGGCATAATTACATGAAACAATAATAACTTATACCTTGTCAGGATTGCTGATTGATTTAGAAAAAGGCATGTATATGGTTTGCAAAGGTAAAGTAAAATGTGGCAAAATGACGAGATAAGTATGGTTAAAAAGGGGCATTTCCAGGGCCCAACATCTCCCTCCAACTATCCATTTGCATGTCCTCATGCAACAGCTGATTAGTTTGATTATGAGGCTGGCCCCTGTACATATTATGTCGGTTGAGAAAATAAAAATTTCAAATCAATTATTGGGAATGTTGGTTCTTGTGTGACAGCACCCTCCTACCCTTAGCAGCTTCAATCTAAAATGACTTCCAACAAAATTTTAAGGTGGCTGGTTCTTGTGTAACAGCACCCTTTTTACTGATAATTTTAGTCTGCTCGTTCGTCTTGATGCCTTCAAAAATGATGAAGTTGAGCTCGAAAAGAACTTCTCTGATTACCTTGCTCTTGTAGATCCCTGAACTGCTAGGTCTGCCTTTGTAACTTTAAGCCCTGCCAAATTAAAATTATCTCCACATTCTAGACAGATTATCTCTTGTTGTACTCCAATTCCCCGAGTAATCAGTAAATTCCTCAATTGGTCTGCAGTTTCCACCCTTACATCCACATGCTTCTTTTCATGTTCCCTGCGTGTCGCCTTCCATTTAGCTAGTTCTGCCCAAAGATCTTGCACCTCCTTCTTTAGCAACTCATTTTCAAACAGAAGGTTATCTAATTAAGGCTCTTATACAGCAGGTTATTGTGTGTCAGCAGGTGATTGGGGTTTAAAAATTGGAGTCCCACTGTCTACCCTAACCAAATGACCTTCTTATGCTGCAGTCACAATTCTGATTCTTCTCTTCTTCACTGAGTAAGATGATTGGCCCATGTTCATCGGCCCTCTCTTTATCCGGGGCAAGGAAAATCCTATTGCCTTAAAAATAGAGCCAACTCCCTCCTTTTGATTTAGAGTCCTTGTGGTTGTGGGAGAAGATTCTACATTCGGGGCTGCTTGTTCATTTTCTGATATTGCCTTTGCTTGAGGGTTTCCATTTCCCTTTTCAGTTTTGGCTGCCCCCATTTCACCCCCTTCTGTTTCTATCTTTTCAGGTGTTCCACCTTCCCTCCCCCCAACTGAATTTGAGGAACTCCAGTCCTCATGCAATATTGCTAAAGACATTTCACGAGGGAGGTTTGGCTGGTCCAGAAATTGATCCCATGTCAAATTATGCTGTGCAAGGGCTCATAAAATTAGCAATTTAATGAGCCCATGATTTGTGAGGGATGCTAAGGGGTGGTGAGCACCTTTAACATAGTAAGCCATGCGTTGCAAAGATTGAAAAAGAAAGTATGGCATGTTTAGAAATCGGCTGTGTCGTAAATGGGATAAGAGAAAAAATTCATTGATATAAACAACACTATACCTCCCCTCGTAGGTAATATATTTCTTCAAAAAGATTGCAACTTGGTTCCATGGGTGTGGAAGAGTTTCCAAGGCTATTCCTCTGCACAATGGTCAGACCCTTTCTCCAGTTGCAAGAAAATATTCAACTACGGTGGGATGAAAGTGCTTCCGACTAAACCAACGATGCCCAATTCTGGGAAGTCCTGTTACTTTTGCCAAAATTGCCTCTGAAATATCTACCCTTATTCCTCGAACCTCTGAATGAGTATCCGTCAAATTTTGAGAAAATTCAAGGGTCGCTTCCTCATGAAAACCATTCAGGCATTGGAAATAAATCGTCCACCCTGCTTCTTGAAAAATGACAAAGACATCTCTATTTCTGTATAGGGATACTATTGTTAGAGGTTCATATCTCACAGGAATACCCATATTGTTAGACCTCTGCAAGAAATTGTAACAAATGTGCCAGTCATAGCTCCAACTATCGAACTATCTACATGCGGGCACGGTTGATGGATAGTCAAGGGTTGAATTGAGCCGTGTTGGAAAGGTGGTAGCATTGGTTTCGAAGTAAGATTTATGACTGGTTTGTCACATGAATCAGATAAAATGATAATCATGATCAGGAGCAAGGGTAATGGCTTTAAGCACAATTTTCATCGGGATAAATGGTAAGGATAAATGATAGGGATGAATGACAGGCATAACCATTATCATTCACGACGTCAATAAATGCCTAATCATGATTATAGTTAGAATCCCTACCTTCACGCTATGCGTCCATCCATGAGTTAATCACCATGGCGTGCCAACCATCATAGCCTGCCTTCATCATCCCGTTATTAAGAATAAGAATAAATGCGCATGTGCCGAAGTGATGTGGCTACGCCACCTAAGCTGACAGGTAACAAAATATTATGATAGTTTCCTTCAAGGAGGACTGCAATTGGGATTGATAGAGCAAAACAACTGAGACTGACGCCCAATTGAATCATTATTGGCATCATCACCGGAGAGCAGACAAACTGGTGGAGTCACAGCTGCTGGTCGTAGCAAAATAGGCGAAAAATGGCGGAGTCGCAGCTGTACGGAAGGAGCGAGAATGAAGTGGAAAGAATGGAGTTGCGGCTGCTAGATTTAGTAGAATTAATCAAGGATAGCGGAGTCGCAGATGCTATGTTTAGCGGAATGGACAAAGGTAGCGGAGTCTCAGCTGTTGGGAAGGAGTAAAAATGAAACAGAAATAGCGAGGTAGCACCTGCCAACTTAGAAAGGTAAGCAGGAATAGTAGAGTCGCAGCTGCAGAATTTGGCCGAATGAGAAAAAGTGGCGGAGTCACAGCTGTGGAAAAGTGAAGCAAAGGAAAAATGGCATAGTCACAGCTGCGAAATTTGGTAGAACGGGAAAATGTGGCGGAGTCGCAGCTGAGTCAGACTGTAGTATAAGCAAATTTTATCTGTGGAAGACCACGAATTATCCATCTTTTTCAAAGAGCTTTATTAGATCAGGAACAAATATGGGGTGTCTGCAGTCGTCTGTCCCAGCCACGGCTGCTACTCCTCCAATAAGTTCCTGCACACAGTTCTTCAAAACAAACCGATCAAGTGCAAGAAAAATTAAAAATAGATAAAATACAAAATGAAAGAAAAACCAATTATTTATGTACAAAAATATGTCTAGAAATTGCAACTTTTAGGAATTCACAGGGTTTAAGAATCCTTGCCCTGACATTAACTGATACTCTGGATCAACTGCAACTTGTGAAATAAAAGCCTCCCTTAAGATCGGCCTGTGATACAGTCGCAGCCGATGACCATTTGCGAATAATGGTACTTTGTTCTCATCAATGGTGATCAACCGGACTGTTCCATTATCAAATACCCGATCTATCTGATAGGGTCCCAACCAACGGGTGTGAAATTTGCCTTAAAAGTCCCTCTTAAATTGTGAATCATACAACAGGGCCCAGTCTCCTTCCTAGAAGACTCTTTTTTTTATAAACCTATCATGCCATCTAGAGCGTTGTTGTTGGATTAAGGCTGTATGATGCACTGCAGCTGTGCGCTTCTCATCCAATTCATTGAGTTGATTCAGTCGATTCCAATGTGCCTCTGATAAATCTAAGTTTGCTTCAACAGCTGTTTTTAAAGTTCTGATTTCGAATTCAATTGGAAAAACAACGTTCTTGCCATACACTAACTCATATGGGGAAAAACCAATGGTGTTATGCCAAGTGGTACGATAGGCCCACAGTGCCTCTGGAAGTCTTTCAGCCCAATCTTTACAATGGCTCTTCACTATTTTTGTCAAAATAGCCTCAATAACCTTGTTTGTGCTCTCCACCTGCCCATTGGCCTATGGATGATATGGTGAGGTTATTCTATGCTGAATATGAAATTTCTGCAACAATGCTTCCAACTTGTGAGATACAAACTGTGGTCCACCATCTGTAATGATCTCCTTAGGTACTCCAAACCGAGTAAAAATCTCTTCATACAGGAAATCAATCATAGCCTGATCATTGGCCTTGACCAAGGCTACAGCTTCTACCCATTTAGTCATGTAGTCTGTGCAAACCAAGATATGAACTTTCTGCTTTGAGGGAGGGTTGATAGGCCCTACAAAATCTAGAGCCCACCAATCAAACAGTTCACCCACAAGTTGTGGCTGTAAAGGCATCTCATCTAATCTGTTGGGTTGGCCCATCCTTTGGAAAATATCACATGCCTAAACATACTTCTTTGCATCTCTGAACAATGTAGGCCAGAAATAGCCCATTCTCAAAACTTTATGACCTGTCCTCTTGTCAGCAAAATGTCCCCCACAGGACTCGTCATGGCAATCTTTAAGAATGCTGAAGATTTCATCCTCTCTAACACATCTTCTGATTTCTAAATCAAGCCCTGTGTAGAAAAGATGGCCATCGATCCAGCAGTACCTAGCACTCTGTTGTATTATCTTCCTTCTTTCTCTCTTTGACAAATGTGTTGGAAGCTTACCTGCAGCCAAAAAATTAGCAGTATCTGCATACCATGAGGAATGAGCTGATAATGCAAACAAATGTTCGTTAGGAAAGGAATCTTCGACTGGTAAATTGTCATCACTGTTAGTAAGTCGAGATAAAAAATATACAACAACATTTTCCTTTCCTGGTCTATCAATCATTGTAATATCAAATTCCTGTAACAATAACAGCCATCTAGTAACTCTAGCATTTGTGATTGGTTTTTTCATTAAATACTTGATAGCAGAATGATCAATGTGCAAAAAAGTAGAATATCCAGTAATATAATGTCTAAAATTTTTAATGGCATAAACAATGGAAAGAAATTCTTTTTTTATGACAGTATAGTTTAGTTCAGCAGGAGACAAATTTTTACTAATATAGTAAATGGCATAAGCAGCACTACCTTCCTGTTGTCCCAAAACTGCTCCAATGGCAATATCTGAAGCATCTGAAGAGATGTGAAAAGGCAGAGCCCAATTGGGCCCTCTTAAGATGGGTGCTGTAGACAGCCTTTTCTTTAGCTCAGTAAATGTTGTTTGGCATGCATCATTCCAGACAAACTGTGCATCCTTCATCAACAGAGTGAACAAAGGAGAAGCTAGTTTGGAAAAAATTTCTATGAACCTTCTGTAATGCCCCAAGAAGCTATGCACATCCTTCTATGTTCCAGGAGTTGGTATATTTTCAATTACCTTGATTTTGGATGGATATACCCGGATACCATCAGAAGAGATGAAGTGCCCCAGCACTATACCTTCACTCATCATCATGTGGCACTTTTCAGTGCTTAAGGAGAGTTGGCTTTGTTCACACCGTTTCAAAACCTTTTTCTAAAATTTTCAATGCTTCTTCATAACTATCACCATATGGAGTAAAGTCATCCATAAAGATTTCCATGCAATCATTCACCATTTTTGAAAAGATTCCAATCACTGCTCTCTGAAATGTAGCTGGTGCGTTGCACAGCCCAAAAGGAAGTACTCGGTATGCAAAAGTCCCCCAGGGACAAGTGAAAGTGGTTTTGAACTGATCTGTTGGAGCAATTTGAATCTGGTTATAGCCACTAAAGCCATCCAGAAAAGAGAAATACTTCTTCCCAGACAAGGTATCAAGGACCTGATCAATGAAAGGTAAGGGGAAATGGTCCTTATGCATTGCCTTGTTCAATTGCCTGTAATCCACGCAGACCCTCCATTTCCCATTATTCTTTGGCACAATCACAAGTGGAGAAATCCACTCACTGTCTGAAATTGGGTATATAAATCCTGCTTCCAAAATTTTTTGGATTTCCTCTTTGACTATGTCCCTTAGGTTTGGGTTCATCCTTCATTGGGGTTGACATACAAGCCTGGAGTCGCTCTTAATATAAATGTGATGGGTGCACAGATGAGAAGGAATTCCTTTCATGTCTGTGTACTCCCAAGTGAAGGCTCCCTTATGCTATTTTAGCAGAGTGACTAGTTGTTCTAGCTTGTTAGGTGCTAGATTAGGATTGATATTCAATGTTTTTCCTGGCCCAATTTCTACTGGAACACTCTTCGAATTATTAAGTACTAGAATTACACTGTCATCACCGATCAGAGTTTCTTCTGTAAGATTTTCTTGTTCTGTTACAGCTAGAGTACTATCCAAGATCTGATAGACATTCTTATTGACTGACGTGGGCTCACTGATGAAACTATTAATGGCATCATCCTCTGTTTCATCTTTAAATGTTAAGGCTCTCCCTATGGTTAATAGTGGCTACACGCCCTCTTCCTCCTCCAAATATTCCCATAATGGTGTCTCAGCTTCTGTGCTTGGTCGAGCTGGAGGGTACAGGGTTAGATTCTTGATCTCAGTTCCATCTGAAATGGTCATAGAACCTGGCCGACAGCTGATACAGGCATCAGCTGTGGCCAACCACGATCTTCCCAAGATCAGTGGGTGTCCCCACAACTGGGATTTTGGCTGTAACACCAAAAAATCCGCAGGGTATTCTCACGAGTCAACTCAGATTACAAGGTCATCTAGGATTCCTTCAGGCTTGATCGTTGATCTATCATCAAGTTCCAAAATAATAGGGGTTGGCTGAAGATTAGTGAGTCCCAATTTCTTCAGAGTCTCTATGGTCATAACGTTAATAGCTGTGCCCAAATCCACCAAGACATTTGGAATTTGTGTGTTCCCTATGTGCACTGTAACAGTCGGGTTCCCAGGGTCATCGTACTTTGCCACAGGAGCCTTCCCCATTATTAATTCTGAAATTTTTCCCAACACGTGGACAGTGGGAGGATCCCTAGGCCTTCTTCCTAGTTTCTTGACACACAAATATTTAACTGTCTTAGCATAAATGGGCACATCATGGAGGGCATGTAATAGTGGAATTTTAACATACAATTTTTTCAACTCTCCCACAAGATCAAATCGGGGTTGTTCCACTGTTTTCTGCAGCTGCAATCGTTCAGGGTACGGTGGTTATCTATTCAATTGTGTAGGCTGTGACACATCGTGTGTTACTTCCTGAGTTTCAGTTGCTGCTTCAGTAGGAGTATCAGCATCCTCAATAATGGGGCTTGTTGAATTAACCATGTTCTCATAGTGTTGATTTACTCCAGTTTCAATCACTGGGGATGACACATCCTCAGTGATAATAGGCTCCACTACCCTCCCTGATCGTAATTGTATATCATTGTAGGGAATTTGAGTAATGGAATACGCAGGCATGTTGGCAGTCTCAAATTGATGGACTGCTTTATTGTTTGGGTTCAGGTTAGGTTGTGCAAGTAGCTGTGGTCGAAGTGGTGCATTCATAGGTGCGGCATTGTTTTGGAAAGGGAGTTGTGGTTGTTGATACTGCTGATGCTGATACTGTTGAGGAGGGTACTGTTGATACTAAGTCTGGTGATGGGGAAAGTTATTTCCTTGGTAAGAGTTTCTCCAGTTGGAATTCCAAGGAGCTTGGTTCGACTGCTATGGCCATGGTGTCCATGAATTAGGATTTTGCATTGGGTTATGGGATGGATGCCACTAGCTGTTGGAATAATGTGAAGGGAATTGTGTATTCATATTATGCATGTTGTTCATTCCATTCATATTATGCAGAAAAAATGTTGGATCTGGATTCATACCTTGGTTTCTAGGCTGCCAAGATTTCTTTTGTGCCATAAAGTATGCTGGCTCTACATCAGGAATAGATGCCTGTAGGACTGCTTTAACCTTAGGTAATGATGGACACTCCTTAGTATCATGCTCGAGTTCACATATCCTACATACCTCTGCTTTTTCCAACGGGCACTCCTTCAGTGGATGCTTCTTCCTACATTTAGGACAGAATACCCCAAGTGTAAGATCTTCTACTACTTGTTTCTGTTTTTCCCTCATGGCATCCAACTCTGAGGAAATGGAGCTCATCATGTCTTTTTTAAAGTTCTCCAGTAGGTTTCCTATTTCTGCTTGAGTGGCACCTCCACTAGCTGACTTCTGAGTCCTAGTGAAGACATCCTGGTCTCGGTCTTTGTCTCGTTTGCTGGTTCTGGAATATCCCCTGGAGTACCTTCGACATAATTCAACAATCTTTTCAAAAGGTTCCTTTGAGATATCCCCTTTCCCAAGTAGATTCAACATATCAAGTAAATCTTCACTAATTCCTCTTAGTAAGATAATCTTGAGCACATCCTTTCCAATCTCAGCATGGCCAGATCTTTGCAAATTGTACAGCAATCTCTCCACAAAGTCTTCCAAACTCTCTTCATCCTACTGAACCATTTTAAACAACTCTTCCTTTCTATCTCTAGTTCTACAATATTCTTGATATTTAGAAAGGAAGGTGTTCTTCATTTGGTCCCAAGTAGTAATGGTCTCATAACCCAAACTCATGAACCAACGCAGAGCATTTCCTTTCAAGGTGGCTGGGAATAGCTTCAGCTTCTGAGCACTAGAGGTGTAATCATAGCTGCGACAGAGGATATCAAACTCAAAAAGAAACTCATCAGGGTCCTCAGAGGACTTACCATGAAAATTTGGGAGAACTGATGGTGAGATATTCTTCATAGGAGTTGCTCCAGGTGTCTGGAGGATAGGGAATTCTAATGTAGCCACAATATTACCAGGATGATTATTTTCTCCTTCTTCCTCCCGGTGATCCTCATGTTCATTCTCGCCCCCGTGTTCTCTACCAGCCATGGTTCTAGTCCAAAATTCAATAGTCTCCTTTATGCGTTCTTCCTCTGCTTTAGCTTCTTCCTCTTTTCTCCTCTCTTCTCTTTGCCTTCTTTCTTCCTCTGCTATTCTGCGAGTCTCCAACCACACCTCTTTAGTAACTCTAGTTCCGTCAATATGATAAATCTCCTCTCTATCTGGTGCACCTATAGCACTTCCCTTATCTTCAGGAGGTTTACTTTCTGCAACAGGAGTTGAAGGTCCCGTTGTATTCTCCACTGTGGATGCTGAATGTTCAACATTGGGAGGAACAGAATTTCCCCTGCCTGTAGAGTTTCACGGTGGTATAGTGGAAGAATCAGCTCTAGCAATTATCTCATCAATATATGTGTGTCTTCCCTGACCTGCAATACGACCTCGACCTCTTCCACCTGCAATGTTAGTATTCAAAGGGGGTTCCCGGTTTGTTTTTCTTGTATTCATGCATGCTGTAAAAAAAAATTGAACTAAAATAAAATCAAATGAAACCAACTACTAACTCTGTCTATCTATTACCATCCCCGACAACAGCGCCAAAATGTTGGTCACTCTATATGTTAGTTAATTAAAGCTAACACACATAATGGTCAATATAAATTGTCAAACCCGGGAAGGTCTTTTATTTCAAAGGCAATAAGCACAGTCTATGCATAAACAGATCAAGCATCTGATTTGTTGAATGTAAATAATGATCCTACCTATGTGTCCAGCCAACTCATTCCATAAGAACACTATTCTAATTCATACATCTAAGGATCCAAAGTGAAACAACTTCTCTATAGAAATCAACCCAGCAAGTTAATGATCTAATGATGAAATGAAACTAGATTACTTTTGCAAGAAGTTAAATCCTATAATTATCAAACTACAGCATTCAATCTTTACCAAAATGATCTATCCAGTAGCTACTGTAATTCTACCATTAATTTTCTAATCTATGAATGCGATTGAAAATACAACAACAACTAGAATTAAAACACAAGCTTGAACTCTAACTAATAATTACTGGAAATCCTAGAAAGCATAAACAACTAGAAGATAATTGGAATTGAGCTTGGATGTCACAGCTGATTAAAACACACTTGCAATTAAATAAATTATCCTACACAGTCGACTGTCACACCACTCTGTTACAGTTATTCAATATGCGATTATAAACTACCAGAAAGGAAAGCTAATCTCTATTATAGCTACCAATAATATCTGCAATCATTCCACACCACACAACATAAGAAAAACTAAACTACTCTACCTACTTAAACCGGCTATCTCTGTGAGAAGGCGGGCCCTAGCCTTCTAACAGAGACGCCGAGAGTCATAGC
The DNA here is from genome assembly GCA_027924585.1 of Larix kaempferi. NCBI lineage: Eukaryota > Viridiplantae > Streptophyta > Pinopsida > Pinales > Pinaceae > Larix > Larix kaempferi. Next base: position 32,323,137 of record BSBM01001005.1, read on the forward strand.
AAATTAAGACACAGAAATGAAGAACTCTGCTCTCGTATTAATGATGGACAGGGAAAATTTTAAGAAGCCCCCTAAATTTCTATGTATAATAATTGGGCGAATCCCCATGATATATAGGAAAATATAAAGGCTATTTTAACAATGTTATATTATGTATATATAATTTTTTGGCGAATCTCTCATTGAAATATATAATCTTGTAAAATCTTGGCGAATCTTTTACTAAATTATAACACCTTATAAAGTCTTAGCGAATCTTTCACTAAATTATAAAACCTTATAAAGACTTGGCAAATCTTTTACTAAATTATAAAATATTGTAAAGTCTTGGCAAATTTTTTGATAAAGTTTATAACCATATATAGTAATAAGAAAACATATAAAAAATATACTAAATAGGAGATCAATATTAATAAATCATCACATAACAAGCCATGTTTTGGTGGTAGTTTGGTACCTCACTCTAACTATTACAGTACATAGAAATTCACCATACTCTAGAAATATTCTTGAAAAACAACAATGAATTTTTCATCACTGCGATAAATAGAATCGATGTTAATATGAGAACCCACCAAGACCTCAATCCTCATTTAGCTCTCCATGCTATTATAAGAGCCAACCAACACCTCATTTATGGACATAGTGTTTAGTCAGTAACTTTAACTTAGATTGTTAGACTTTATAGTGTGCTACTTGTTGAACAATGGAAATGATATATAGGGTTAGGGGCTCAGAGTGTGCTATGGGCTAGGGGCTCAAAACTTTGCCTTACTATTAAACTCATAGGTAGTGAAATTAGATATCCCTATTCCATGTTTCCTCCTTCCTCAACTAGGTTTTGTAATAAAATATTACTAGATAAAAATGATAAAAAAAAATATACTACAATAATAATAAAAATGATAAGAAGGTGCAATGTAATAAAATAATAAGTAAGAAATCATTTAACAATGATTAGTTAACATATCATTAACCAAATCACATTTTTTCACTATCAATCAATGAATATATCAACACAATCACAAAGGTTATAACAAATATATCAACACAATCACAAAACTTATAACAAAATGAATAATAAAATATGTTAATGAATAATAAAAGCATTTATACTTCACAAATATATTGCTCACTATCAACACATCACAAACAGCACTACCACTCTATCAATCAAACACAAAGAGCACAATACAATATGAATCTCATTCCATGTTTTTTGTGCGCTACACTTTTCTTGCATATCAATTCATATTGTCTAGACTCATATTTGTCACTTTCTCTATAGTCCTAACTTCCAACAAAGAGAAGAGTTTTTTATGAACAAAAAAATTGATTTATGTTTAAAATCTAGCATAGAACTATAAATCTCCAAGAGCTCTAATGGTTTAAAATAACATTTTAGTACTTAATCATAATACAAGGGATTTTTTTATTTAGAGATTATGTATCGAATCCCAATTTAATTTTTTTTATGGAATCCAAATGCCATATAGAAGTAATCATGTTATATTGAGAATCTTACAAGAAGTGCTAAACAAAAGATCCTTACTCTAAGCAATTTTCAAAGCGAGTAGTCATTTAACTCAGAACCCAATTTTCAAAGCGAGTAGTAGCCAATCCCAATCCAATTTGACACAATGTAGAAACAAGTAGCCAAACGGCACACAAAAACCATGATCCTAAACCAATCAAACCACATGATTATTCCTAATCATTTTTTGAAATTTTTCTTTTTTAAAAAATCTCTCCTCGCATTACAAGAGAGAGCCAAAACACTAGCCCATATGAAGCAATCAAATGCAAACCACTGAATATGAAGCAATCAAAGGAAAACCACCGAATATAAGCACTTCCCTCCAAAGACAAACCACTAAATGTAAGCACTTTCCTTAGACTAGGATATGACATGATGTGAGTACTCTTCACTTGTTACCCAAAAATTACACCTAGATCAAACAACAAACCAATTTAGGAGGGAATTGAACCTTGGTAGATAACCTGACATCCAAGTGCCTTCACAGTTAACCAAGGCTACATTTTAATCCAAACGGTGTCTTCAAAGGGTTTTCCAAATTAGAAGCATATAATCGCTCAACTGTCAGCTCAGAAGGTTGGTTCAAAATCTAATGGCGAGTCTATGTATCCCTAAAGAAACCCTGCCTAAAAATGATACATAGTGCTCAATGCATTATGATGGAATTCAACAATGTTTCCTTTATATAAAAGATTTACTAAGCATATGAAACAATAATTTCATCTAAAATAAAAAGCTTGCCCCATCCCATATATTTTCAGATATTACACAAGAATTTTAATATTGTAATATTGCCCTATCCCATATATTGAAGTCAGAGGGGAAGCCTACCCGACGCTTGAGGGTACCCTTTACTAAATAATATAATAGGTTTGGTTCGTACTTAAAAATCATACTGAACATAGGTGACTAGATAAATGGTTCTTCTTGGTTCCAACTGAACAACCTTTAACTTCTCTTTTCTTTCATTATTGAGCAACTTACCAATGAAATGACCATACCCTACTTTGATCTTTTATTGCGCAACTTACCAATATGAAAACTAACTAACTCAATAGGGACACTCAAAACTAACTAGCTGGTCCAATTGATTCTAATGGATAACCTAATGAGGTGAATAGTAGAAAATCACATGTAGTCAACAATTGTACAAGTATAACATGCCCACAATTATAGAAACAAATGCTATTGTGCTTGGCAAGTTGTAGGAGAGGCACTTTGTGAGAGCAAGAAACAAAGACAACAAATCCATGATGAAGCTTGTGAAAGGAGAAAGCATAGTGAACTTGTCATTCTGCTGAGAAAGGGGAGGAATCCATTTGTGATGTTCCTTGTGTTCTAATTGTGCAACCAGCCTAATGGCCATGGCACCAACTCTCTAGCTGAGATAAGGTTTCATGTCTACCAAGGCCTTCCATATACATTGCATCACAAAATTTTCCTTTATTTTTAACTGGTTCAAAGTAACAAGAGTCTACATATTGAGGCCATGCAAATAGGTCTTTCCCAAAGTGATAGCCAAGCCATAGATTGTGTGTAAGGTAGTGTATGAACTTTAAGCCTAACACTGTCACAGTATACTACAAGATTTTCCTTGTCCTTGTCACTACAAACCACTTAATATTCATCACCTATTCCAATATAATATTCTATAACTTGTTGACTCTCAAAATATTCTTGATTTTAAATTCTAGATGACAATATGTATCATCAAGCTTATGCACATATGGTAAAATAATACTATTTTTGTGGCTATATACAAATATTTTTTTCCGAGTATCAATTCCTGAAGGGTAATGAGAGTCCCTATTATACACAATCTGAGAGGGTTCAAATTACTAGCCACTCTCTAGACATTGGCCATATAATTACTGAAAAGCCTTGTTTCTTAGGCTATATCCCTACTAAAATTGAAGGTTTTTTCTTGGCAAAAACTAAAATTGTTTTGAAATAGACAAATTCTTATCATAATAAAAAAAAATAACTTAGAACAGAGCCTTAGATTTTGTTGGATTCTATCTATTTTCCTTGGTAGTTTGTCATCATCTGCAGGAAGGAAGAGTTATTCTTTCATAATGACCAAGGCCTAAAATAGAGTAAAACTATCTTTGACCACTTATAACCATTTTTTATATTTTTCCTTAATGTGCTCCTCCTTAACCAATGCTTAACTTTAAAAAAAATGCTCTTCTTACCTGTACCATCTCAAGTATAAAATATTCTTACCTGTACCATCTCAAGTGTAAAATTTATTTTCAAAAACAACAATGACTTGCACCTTGCTAGAAATTGAATGGAGTTGATTGGTTACTTCAAATTTTTAACACAAATGCCTCCACCTTTCCATATCAACACTCACACAGGAAACACCATGCTGCCAAGTCATCGTCTACTTCAGCTACACGTAGCTGCCAAACTCAGCAGTCAAGTTTGACCTTTCCATATCAGCACGCACACAGGAAACACCATGCTGCCAAGTCATTGTCTACTTCAGCTACACGTAGCTGCCAAACTCAGCAATCAAGTTTGCCACATGCAACAAAAGATAGGGGCCCACATAGGCCATGCTGCCAAGTCATTGTCTACTTCAGCTACACGTCGCTTCCAACTCAGCAATCAAGTTTGCCACATACAGCAAAAGATAGGGACCCACATAGGCATCCCGACCTCGAGGCTGATGCTCTTCTCAAGGAGAAACAATCACCCAGAGACCCCACGCTATCTTTTCCCTACGTGTTGATGGTTAGAGGGATGCCTGAGTTATTTAAAATCTTCTTTATACATTTGCACAATCAATGTGGGATTAATCTCATCGAACAAACAAATCGCAATCGTCAATTTGACAATCCAACGGCTGCTGTCTTCAACCATCTTACCCTCTATATCGTTCTTCTTTGGTTTTCTCCTGAAATTTCTTTTCATGTTCATCACGCCTAACTTTTTCTTCATTTTCATTAGAGAGATTTTGAGGTCAAAAAAGGGCCTCCTAAGAGATGTACTACAAAAATATGAGATATATTAAAATATTATGAATTGGGGGTTTTATGGGGTAGGTATATATGACAAGTCACCTCCCACACTATTTTATATGCACAATATAAATAACCATGGTTGAGTTACTTTTCAAAATTCACTAGAAATAAAATTAATAAAATAAGACTACATTGATGTGACTAAAATTCATTGTAAATTCCCAAAAATGTATTGTCCTTTAACATTTATTTGTCTTGAACTTGCAAATGAAATTAAATAATAAAAAACATTTTTAAGAGTCTTTTTTTAATTTTATGTTGACTTTTTATATTTAGTACTTTTCTCATGAATTTAATAATGTAATTTAATTGAGAATTTATTTACATGTAAAATGTCAATAATATTATTATAATCCACATTGCATTATTATTATTATTATTATTATTATTTATTAAATCTATTATTATTCTTTATTAGTTTGACATTATGTTATTAAATAGAATGGAGTGAATATATCATTTAAAATTAAAAACATAAAAATGATAATATATTATTTTATAAAAAAATGTGAAAGGACTTTCTTTATGAATTAATAGTACTTCACTTGAAAATGACAATAATATTATTTTATGTGAAAGTGTGAAAAGACATTCATTATGAGTACTTTACTCGAAAATGACAATAATATTATTTTATGAAAAGACTATCATTATGAGTACTTTACTTTATGACTTAAAAGTACTTACACCACTACCTTGGTTAACTATGTGTTTTCATCCACCATAGAAAATTTGACAAATAAGCATACTTAACTCATGTAATGCCACCTCACCAAGGGGGATGATGTCATCTACTAGAATGTGATTGGTTGTATTTTATAGTACATTTTCTTTGTTTTGAGGCCCTTTTTTGACCTCAAAATTTCTCTAATTATGATCTTGTTCTTTTTTTTTCTCTTCCGTTCGTTTTGCAGCTTCAGCAACCTCCAAAGCTTTCACCTTGACATCTCTCTTTCCTATTATAATTGATGCTGCTGCCGGTTTCTTATTCTTGACAGATGAACCATAGCTTTTCTGGAACTCATTCACTGATCAATGTAAAGCTCGTCTGCATTTTCAAATGCTTTACCTCCATCGTTGTACATCAACTGCAAATTTTTCTTTCAAAGAGGAGTGTATTTCGATTAGTGTTTTAACCTGTCTGCAATAGTGAGTAGGCATGTCTTTGGACAATGCCGCTAGAAGACACATGAACATCAGAGCCTGACGGACTCATTGCTCAAAGAAGAAACCCTTCTTGCTTAAAAACGCAATTTTTAACCTATCTGCAAATGTCGATCGACTTGGAGACACGAGTTCCTTTAGGCGATATTCCAATCCTCCCACAACAGAGTAACTCATATTTCCAGGATCTTCGTGGAGCATATTATATACAACAGGGTCCACCTCACAAGGCAGAGCACGCATTATTGTGTTTGAGCATCTGCCTGCACTGCTTCTTTGGTATGTTGAGGGATTTGTTCAACAATTTCACCCTCTGAAACAGGGTTCTGTCCATCTGACTGGGGCACATGGTCAATTTGCATGTCAAAACAATTATCACCAGTCTTCTCCTCAACAATTCCACCGCCATCCAACATTTCGATGGTAAAGGGTTTGAACTTCACTGTAGTCCTCATTTCATGGTAGACATGGTTACAGAAACAAATGTGCCCAGACCTTCTTATTCCAATAAGGAGTTTTTGAGCATAAATAGAAATAATCCACATAAGAAAACCAATGTGACAACGATCGAGCCATCACCTTTTGACAGAAATACCATACAATCATGTACACATTTTAATTACTCGATGCTCTCAGTGTTTCCAGTTTGAGTCACTAACAGCATACAGCCACTGGTAGTATCATATCATGTTAATTGCTGATAAGATGAGGAATTTACATTTCCATGCTGCCTTTCTTCCTGATTGCCATGTTTACATTTTTATATTGCCTTTCCCCTAGATATTTTCCTTCCATGAGAATGGGCATATGTCCTTAAATGTAAAATATGGGTATGCCCATATTTCTAAGCATGTCATAATGTTGTTTGACCAGAACCATCTGGTACATATATGTTTTCCTTGCACAGCTGTTGTGTACCTCCTGTTGGCATTACTAGTCTCAAGTGCCATGCTTTTAACCTTTAAGAATATCATCACAAGAGCCTCATCATATGAGTCATCACGATCTCTTATTGACAGGTTCATTGCATGCATCTTTTGTCTTTGCTTTTTGTCCTTATTGTATTTTTGGAAGAACACATAATTTCCTCCCATGCATCTTTGAGCTCTACCTAGTACACTCTCTGCTTTAAACAAACTGGCTCTCAATTGACAGGTTGTAATCAATCATTGCTCTGCCATTACTAGTGTAGGGTATTTGAATGTCATCACCCTGATTGCCATCAATGACAATCTGCATCATCTGTCATTGCGATATTTCCAACAGCATGTTCTAGTACATGTATGCATTCCACATTACCACATTTTCCCACATACCTTGTTGCACCTAATTTCCTGAAAGCCACTTGGCACATTTTTCAGAACTACATTACTCCCTACACATTCTTTTGCAACAGGAACAGTACAAGGAAGGCACTCTATAAAATGGAAATCATGAGTATCAAGATGATGACATGGAAGAGGAATGGAGTAGGGGTATAATCACGGAGGAATGGGCATTCCATAAGGTACTAGAGGAAGAATTGGGGACTTCCCACATGCACAAGAAAGATTAGTAAAAATAGTTTCAAGGAAAGGAGGGAAGTGGCCACTATGGAAAAGTTCTTGGAAAAAAAGCTTCACATGTTGCAACTTTTTCCCATGGGACATTTTACATAAATATAGATCCCAATCACCTGATTGAGTACTTAAGCCTCCTAGATTTGCAAGAGGGAAGCATCTTTTACTACACCTGTGTCTACCATAATTTTTCTTTTGTCCACAAGACTTTTCACATGTGAATTCATAATTCCCCTCTATGGATACCATGGTCTTCCAGCAAGGGTCTATATGAGATGATGATCCACATTTTCATTTCTGAGTAGCAAAAACTAAGCAAGGAGCACATTTCCCCCTGTGACAAGTATTTCTGCAGAAATGTTTTTGCATAGGGAAGAAGATTCTCACATACATCTGAGCAGGTTGGCACACTATCCATGCAACTCTTCCTCTAATTTTGTAGGTGGGATTTACCACAGGTTCAAGATTTGACCTTCCCAGGTGATAGTTCACATTCTCCACATTCTCTAAGATGACATCTCTTGCTGCACTTGTGATTCTCACAAGAAAGCATCTTCCATAATTCTGCCATAATATGAAGGTGATTGTGATCTATATCTTTGTATGTTTGTAAAGGAGGTCTGTGCACTTCCTTATTCTTTGAGGGTGATTGTGATCTTTTCCTTTGCATATTATGAAAAGTTTATCTATGCATTATGGAATCTGTAGGAATGCCACCATACCTATTTGCAGGTTGTTTCTCACTGTCTTTTAAGTGCTCTCTCTCTGGACTATTTTCAAAGTCACTGCTATTTGACTTTCTTGGTTTCTTTTCCGCATGATGCTTCTTTTTCTCTATGTTATAAATATCAATATCGGAGTCTAAGTCACTGCTAGCTTGCTCTTTCTTCCGCTTATTTTTATCGTGTTTATTTTTATCTGCTTTCCTCTTTATTAATTTTCTACCACTCCACCTGTTTCAATCCATTCATGTCATCATATGCTTAGACCACATACATTAAAGTTAAACTTATTGCTATCATAAATGTAATGCAGATGACATGTAATATAAAATGCAATGTTATGCACTCTAACGTATGCCCATGGAAAATAGATACCATAATAATTTGCTTTACATAATATACCTAAAATGATATTTATAGTTGGCAATGTACAAAGTTACAAACGCAGTATATATATCATACCGATTTTTTTATCATTTCTATTTTGGTTGGAATGTTCTTGATTTCGGAAAAAGCTTCTTGCTCCATCTGACAGATCATCAACAAGGGATTAGTATGCATCTTCCTCCATATATCATTTGCATATTGAGGATTTTATTCCACAAAATGTGCTCCTGGAACTTCCACAAGATGCTCTTTAATAGAAAAAAAATCAAAATATGCCAAATCCTGAATCACCTCACACCGTATCAAGCATTCTACACCAATACAGTGACTTCGTAGAGATTTGTAAACATTTTTCAACACATAATTCTTCAAAGGCCCATGTTACCTAGACAGTTAGACCGGAGGTACTTCTCATGTTTATCAATCTTCCTTGTAGACAATTTGCACATTACTCACATATCAAGTTTCATATCGAAGGACATATTATCAATTTCCCATGATACATTTTGGTTGTTACTTGTGCTAAAGACACAAAGAACACATTGATTCCTTGAAAATTCCTAGAAATGATAAATATAAAATATTTATGAACCCATAGGTAACCAACAAAACTACAAGGCCAAAATTATATAATGGAAAATTTAAAATAAAATAGTGGTCTTAGCGAGTGTCTAAAATTAGTGAGCATACAACAAATTAGTCACCATTTGTTGTATCTCATCTCTGAGCTAGGAATAAATTTTTGAAGACATAGAGATCTTGGCAAATTCCTTTTTGACATAAAAAAATGAGGGTATCAAATTATAAATCAATTTTTTTTTCCAAAAATTCCAATCTTCTAATAATAATTAATATTTAGCAAAGTTGAACAAGAGGCTTGGCACTGAAATTCACAAGTGAACTTCCAAAACCAAACTGTCAAGTTTACTAATAGGTACCAATCAGTAGGAAGTGGTTGTGTGTTTCATACATTTTATTGAAATATAAGACGTAAGTAGCATTTGTTTCAAAGAAACTAACTTTGTTTTTAGAAAGAAATGTTGATTTTCATTTTCAAGGGGTGAGAAATATGTAAACCCAAAAATAAACATTATCCACAAAAAAATTCCTTCCTATGGCGAGGTTGTAAGAATATTAGTGAACAGGAGGCAAGAGGAGAGAAACTTGTCTCACCCACACAACTTCTGAACCATACCCTAGTGGGGTTCACCAACATGTAGAGAGGCATGCTGGCAGAAAGGAAAAACATAGAGGAAGGTGCAGATGAGGTTGAGATGCAATCCTGGGCACATTTGGTGCATAGCCTAGCTTTATTTTTTAGGGCTAGGGCTGCACACACTGATTCAAGAGATCAGATTCCAGAAGTATCCACCAGGAAATTGGGAAGAATGACTTCCTTTTGGGATGGTCAATCAAGGGACACATCACCTCTGATCCTGGACTAAAGATGCACAAGCACCAACTATTTTTTTCATTTGCTAAGGATGTATTCATGATCTAGAAAAACTTTGATATGACTTTTTCGAGTTTCTCACTCTGCAAGTATAATTATGATAGGCATATACCTATATTTACTAGGTAGTGTAAGGTCAATCCTTAGAGATATGCTCATCAAATTTTTTGGTCTGCTTTCTGCCTCCATGAAGGCCAGATATGAAACTTTTAAAAAAAGGATAGCAGAGTAGGGAATTTTCTGAATTAAAATTATAATGAAAGTCTTTTGACAAGTATGGGTCCCAAAAGAATATCATTGGAACTGGGATCATGATGGTAGTAAACTCCGTGAAGGGGTGGGTTAAGGGTATATATGCACAATGTTGGGCTCCGGATTTATAACATTTTCTTGCAGGTTTTTGAGACGATTGTTTACTTTTCCGCATGTGCACACCGGCGAAGCTCATCCATTAGCTATTATTATGATCATTATTTTAGCTTATGTTGTTTATATATATCACATTCCTCCTGTACAAAAGATGAGCAATTTCATGATTATCCAAATGGTATTCATCCGATTTTATGCTACTCAAAGAAGGCCATGAAGAAGAAGTGTCACGAACCCAAAATTTCGTAAAATTTAAAACTTTTCTAAGTGCCTAAAATGCCACTAAAAATATATGCGGAAATATAAAGTGTGGTTTTACTTTCTTAAATTATTGCTTACAATAATTAAAACCTTGCAATGTTTATTACTGTTTATAAATGTCATTATAATAATCAAGGAAAAGATCCCTCAATGAAACTCATGTATATTAAGTACTATCTCTCATCATTTTTGCATGAATAGATAGATGTTTTACTTTTAACTAAACCAATGCTTAACTTAAGATGTCAACCATTTCTTAAATCTTGCGGGAAACACAAAATTCATTATGTCTTAATATACATCCTTTAAGAAACATATACTTCTTTCAATAAAATAATCTAATGGCAACAACACAATCATAATCATAGGAGAAGCATTATATCAACAACCAACCTTCTATATGAATCGTATACATCAAAGTAATCATAAACATTTTTAAGGACAAAAAAAAGTACTCATACATAAGACACATTGAGAAACACTATAAGAAACATAGGAGACAAAATATTACGTGGTTCACCCGTACACGGGCTAGTCCACAAAGGTGTGTGCATCATTTATTAATCTTTAAAGGAAATCAGGGATTACAATCCAGCAACATTGTTGCGATAAATCTCCTTCTAAAATCTCGAAGCCTTTCATCACAAGGCTGCAATATATAATTACAATTTCCTTGAGAGTTTTCCATGATAAAAACTCCCTTAAAAGTTTATGTGTAACATCATAAACTTTTAAGTAACTTATTAACAACACTCATGTTGCAAGTGTCACAATTCACTTTCTCCAGGGGATCTCTCTCCCTCTTAGAGATATTTTCGTCATACAAGATTTATAAAGCCTTATTACAAGGATTTTCTTTTAACATGTAAGTCTCATTCACCTAAACAAGTGATGGATAATATGTTTATAAAGCACAAAAGGTTATGTACTAGGTGACTAACTCTATAATGCATCCTCTCAAACAATAAATATAATGTTATTCTCTTTAACATTTTCAAATATTTACAAAGACTATTGTAGTCTAACTTATCAGTCTTTATAAGTCTTAATCTATATCTTAGATAAGTAACTTGTAGGTAATCTATCCACTATTATATATTGATATAGTATTTTGCTATGTGCTAACATAATCACTTGGTCCAATTATATATAAGGGAATGTTCATACATTCCTATTAGTTTCGAATTTCTATAGTTACATTTAAACTTCCATACAATGGTTTTCATGGTAGTAAGGGCAATTTCTCCTCAACACCAAGGTCATACAGCCAATAATATTCATTTCCCAATATAATGAAATAGAATAATTACAAGACTTTATACGAGGCCATTCCTAAAGATATAACTCAGGTTTGATCGCCGATCTCATGCGGTGACAGACAACACACAACACATCAAGCAACATGTGCTGCAACTATGATCTGGACATTATTATTACGATCTCAGTAATCTTATCAGCATACCAATAATACGATTCAGCAATTATTTCAGCATCCTGTAACACAAGCTCAGCAATCATTTCAGCCTACAGTAATACGATTTCAACATAACACTTAAGCACCAATTTCGGCTTAACACTAATATGATCCCAGCAATTACTTCAGTAACGTAGATCTATGTTTTCCCAAGTTACAACAATAAACTGACCGTTCCTTTGGTAGACTTTCTAGAGATCTCGCCGAGTTTATTCAACAAATACGGGAGATCTAAAATTTAAAAGATGCAAGAGGTATCAGGCTATGATTTACGCTAATGTCGGGATCTCCAATGAACCCAAATAGAGTTTCCTCTTTCTACGCAACCTATTAGATTCATATACATATAGCGGCTAAAATAACTGAATACACTACTAGTTAGAGGTAGGGTAAAATGCGTGCATAGGCAGCACACATATATATAACAGGAAAATTTTATATGATAAAATAAAATCTATATCAAGAACAGATTCATGGAGAACAAGGACCAACGATTGCATTCATCTCACGGGCAGAGCTATTGTCATCAACGATAAAGATTACACTATAATCAACATTTAAGAAGGTGACTACATTCATTTTATGGGCAACTATTACCAGTAGAAATAAGGATCTACATTATCATCAATGTTCAACGCGGATCTTTGACTATTTTCATTTTATGGCCATCTATTACCAACAAAGATCAGTGATTACCCTTCTCCTGCAACTAGCGATTTGTGATTATATATGATTGGATTCAACAAATATATAATCATCTACCCGGATATGGGAAGGCAACACATTTATCAACAAGAAAAAGGTCATTTTATAATCCGCAGAGCTTGATCTAAGCAACTCCAATGGAGGATGAATCAAAATGAAATCTAAACCAGTAGAATTCCCAACGCATTCATCCAACAGCAAAACGATCAGAAAGCAATAAAATATAGAAATCACAATATCGATGGTATCCTGCTCGACTTGGTTATCCGTCATACTTCGACTTGACAACATATCAAAACAAAGGGAAAGAAAATAAATGGATAGACGCTTTCCTATAGCTTATTGAAATGAAGATAAGTTCCTTCCAAACACAAGCAACCAAATTAACTATATATGCAGAGATTCTCTTACCCTAATTACAAACAGTAAAAAAATATGGAACACATATACATAATATACATGATTATGAGGATTTTGTACATGCCAATCGCAGCCAGCTCATCAGTTCATGAATACAACGGTGTGTATATATATATATATATATATATATATATATATATATATATATATATATATATATATAGTGTCGGGATCACTCCGGCATACTAAAATATATGTAACCCTAAATATTAAAAGTCAAGGTAATATTCACTCCAGAGAGTGACAATCGCGGGTCAGTATTTTACTGTATCGATCAATATCTAGCTTAAGGTAAGATGTGCCAATGGATCACATTCCACACTTAAAATCGATACTTTCCAATATAATGAAAACCTAAATCCTCTATCGGTTATTCTCATAAGAATTCAGTACTTACAATTCCTATTTTGTTAAAAAGCTTCAAAATGAAATCAAGCTAGATTCTATTCTACAGTCCAAAATAAAGCCAAATCGAACTCTTGTAGCCTTCTTAGATAGATAGTCATTTCCTGGGAGTAATACACTATTTTTATAAACTATGACAGGAAAATAACAAAAAAATAGATTTTAACCCATTTTTGCAATCATATCCAAACACAAGCAACTAGCATACCTTGACAGACTGAATCGCGATTCAACTGCTACGGGAAAGAAATTACGATTTCCTCCAAGAAAACCCTACTACGATAATCAAAAGAAAATCACCTGCATTCTGGGTCGACTTAAGCAATCAGCAAGATTCAAATACTCGGGAACGCTTATTTGACTACCACAGGAAGAAATACGATCTCCTCCCATAAAATCTTTTAATGAAGATAATTATTTAAGAAAAGATAGAATCATACTCTTAACTTTGGGTTGCGTCTTGGCTACCATCGCAGCCATTGGCTCCCAGTTCTTATACTGCAGAGGCGTCTACTTTCCTTCTCCTGGTTTTCCAATCGCACCTTCTCTACTAAGAAATCCCAAGACAATGTTTTCTCAAATTTATTGAGATCCAACGATTAACGTAATCTATCCAGGTTCCTCGCTGATATAAGCAAAAATATCTCATCGCATAGATTTAGTTCTATCAGATCATATCGACCTCCCTCTGTAGGTATCGCACACCACTGTAAGATAACCTTAGCTACCATGAAGATCATCCCCCTGAGCTGTTTTTCCATAATTTTCTTGAAACTTTTAAAAAAGATCTCGCCTCCTGCTCCCGGGACAAATGGCGAACCTGTAATTAATAGCTCAAACCAAGTGGAAGTTTTTGAGGAGACTTCTCTCCTTAACGAAATGACTCGAATGAGTACCCCACCGTCACTACCGACTCCCACCACAAGATGGAAGGTAGGAATTCAATTCCTTCCACTAAAATCAATGAGCATGTTCCCTTAATTACGGCAACCACTTCTTGAGGCGGTTGAAAGGAAAATCAAAAAGAATATTTTGAAAAGAAAACGTAAGAGGACCATAATCCATGGGCATGTTATGTCATAAAAAAAAATAAACCTTTTAACCTTATTAAACCCTATAGTGGTGAATTTTAGATTTCCACCTATCAAGGCGGCCTTTAGAAGTTCAATAACTGCTAGTTGTCATTTGGAGAATATTAGTTCTTACCTAAATTTTACTTGAAATTGTAGACCTTTAAGTGACTAGTTATAAGTATCCCTAGGTCCATGGTCCTAAAGATGGCATCCGTCATCACCTAGTAACTTTCCCTAATGGGTTTTGTTACTTATCGTTTCGTCGAGTTACCAAATCTTAATCTTCTAGGCTTGAAATAAGACTTAGAAACATAACACTAGCTCGAGGTCCATTGGTGGGGCCTTGGCCTTGAGCTCCTCACCAGGGTCGTTTACATAATTCATAATTATTTTTATAAGAATATTAATAACAATACATGTCGAATTTGAGGGATGTTACAAGAAGTGTTTTGTAGTACTTTGCGAAATGGAGGGAGTCGCTATTGCTCATGTAGCGTGGCCAAAATTAACAATTGCTCTATGCTTGTCGTGAACTTTGAAGACTATCACTTTGTTTTCTCGGAAGCTGAAATATTGAAGGATTCAATGTTATATGATACTTGGTAGGAACTTGAATTGAAGGCGAGACAATATGAGTCATTGCTCAAGCTGATAAACAATTAGGAATATTTCCCAACGTCAATGCTGTCGACTGGGTATAACATTCATGTATCTCATGTATCAGTGATTAAATGATCAACGCCATGTGTTTACAGCCACACAAAGAGACATCCAAGGAAAATAACACGGATGCTGAAGGTAGGTTGACATTGGCAGATGCTTTGGTTTATGCATGCAGAGAAGGCGTTGATTTCTACGAATGGGTCAAGATCTCTTTAACGCAAATGGTGGATAGCTCCCTTATGTTAATCCATCTTCTCAGCTCCACGTTTTGATCTTTTACATTCTGAAAATTAATGTATTCCCTTATCTCATGACACGAAGTGTCATGAGATTAAGGCGTTCCTAAAGATTAGTCACATAATTCTGTTATGTATTTATAAATGTAACCATATCACAAAGGGCGCAGAGGCATTTGGTTACCCATATAATCGATATTTAACCCATCAAGAGGCGCAGGGTAAGGGGACCGAAACCGTTTTGTAACCACTTTCCTATCTAGGGCGCAAATCCATGCATTGTAACTGAGCTGAAACGTTATATAAAGAGATGCTATGCTCGAGAGATGTAATAGAGATAGACGGAGCATAGATTAGATAGAAGAATGGAATATAGATAGAATTTCCAGTGCTTATATTGTTCTTCTTTCTCAATAAAGTAATTAGAGCTGTTTATGGATACGATTTATGTCATTAGAAGTTTGCTGTAAGCTATTCATTCTTTAGTATGTATTGATTAAAGAATCGATATGTTGACAACGAAGGCAGGGCCCCCTTCGATGGAAACAGAGCGATATACATTGCATTTAGCATAGATTCCATCTTCAGCTTTAAACGTTATCTCTAAGCAAGAATTCGATTTCATTTACATTGTCAGCATTTCATTTCATTTACAGAAGCAGTATTCCATTTACAGGAGTAGCATTTCATTCGATTTCAGTTACAGAAGTAGCATTTCATTCGATTACAATAGAGGGTTTAGCATCAAGTTTAATGAACTATCTTTCCAGCCATTGATTTTGTCTTTCAGCTTTCAGTTGTCTCCTTGATCTCATAGAACAAAAGTAATATTCAGGAACGGTTTTGGATTGAACAGAGGTAGCATTCAAGAAGTTGTTTGGATATCCCATTAAAATAGAAAAGCTTCATTTGATTACGACAGAAGTTTAGCATTTTCATATTCAAGTTCAGTCTTCTTGTTGATTTCATAGTACAAAAGTAACATTCAAAGAGGTTTCATTTGATTTTCGTAGAATCATTTCATTACAAAATAGATTGCCAAATGATTGAGGAGTTATCAGTAGCAGAAATGTAAGCATTGTTTTCAGCCATTAATGTTCAGCCATTGTTTTACATGCATATGATCATTTTTAATTAGTGCAGAACAGTTTTATGAAATTGGTACAGAGTAGTGCAAAACGAGTGCAAAACAAAGTAGTGCAAAACGAGTGCAGAACAGAGTAGAGTACAGTAGCTTCTTCCAGCAAGTTTCTTTTAGCAGTTCAGAGATTAGTTTGGCATTCTTTAAACTCCCTCTTCAACCCTGCATTTCCTGTGCTGGTTCCTCTAAGTCTACCTTCCCGGGTTGACAATTAAATGTTGGTTCATATGTTATATATTTAGCTCGACACACAACCTCACAGTGAAGAGGCAACTCCTATCTCTTTTCACAAACAGAATTGTGGCATTTCATGAAAATTATGAAACAATAGCAACATCCTTTTGGTCAGAGAAAGGGAAGGATAACAAGAATGCATTTTGTGAAGATAACTATGTATGCCATGAAATATATTGATGCTATTTTTATTTGTTGTATATGATGCTAGCATTGGTTTTCTTATTTGTTTAATGTTTCAGCATCTTATATTAGTTGTAGGAAAACATCTAATGTTAGATGTCTGATCAGCATTAAATGTTAGTCAATATAAAACATAAAATGTTTTTCTTACTAGTATTAGATCTCTCCATTTGTAACTGATCTACAGTTACAACATAAGAGGCTAACCCTTAAAAACAGCCTCACATTGTTAGAGAATTCAATAAAAGACCAACCCTAATGAATCTTGTGTACCTAGGGTGAACATGCTCTATAGAAATCTGGTCTCAACTCTTTACTTCTCACCTTGCTCTCATCATATCTACTAAGTTTTAAGTATCTACATCACGGTGATTCATTTAACTGCCCTTTATGAAGCTGTGTTGAGCATGTGGCCTGTCCATTCTGACATTTTGGGAATTCATGCCTTATAATGATGATTTTTTTCTCGCAGGTCAATCTGGATGATTTGAGTGCTCTAGTATCTTGGACTTGTTCCAGGTGCAATGGTTTTACAGAGGCATGTCCAGCAGAACATTAGCTTCTTTTTCATTTATTTCGTTTTCTTGTCAAGATGTACAATCATGACTTTTTAATAATACAATATCTGAGAATTATTATTTTTGAATGATATGCTTAACAGTTTAAGCTAAAACAATAACTTTGATAGATCATAACACTAACATTAGTCCCAAATATACAACAGGGTTTTCAGGTGGTAGAGCTTATAGTTGATGTGCAGCACTGCCTTCAGGTACTTTTCCATTTTTTATATGAACAGTTTTGGTCTTGCAAAGTTCCATTTTTATTTGCATGTAAACACAGAAGGATTTAATAGAATGGTTCTCATTATCAATGTGGATTGTCACAAAGTTTTCTTAGCTTGATTTGGATAACAAACATCACTAATATCTATTGTTATGGTCATTATTTTTATGATTGATATGACATAGATAAAGAAATACACATGGGAGTTTTAGACATGAAAAGGGTGATAAAAGCTGGAAGCAGCTTAGCATCTATTTTCAGCTACTGGAACTTGATTTTTCTTTATTTTCTTCCGTTTTTCCCACCATTATAGAGTCTTGAAATTAGAAACTCTTAATATCTTTTATATATTTAGTATTTGAGTCTTGGGCCTTTGTTTTAATCTGTAGTGTTTTTCTCTGTGAAACTGAAACTCAAGTTTTGGTATTCAGATATTATAAGATAATTTTATTAATGTCCACAAATAATGGAGGAATAGATCAATGGCACTAGAGAGTACAATACAATCAGTGGCCATGAAACCATGGGAGTGTCCAGAACACTCCTAGATGCTAAAATGCTATCTGAGTAAGAAAGATACACAAGACACCAACAGAAGGAAAAGAGCATGAGTTAAAACCCTAAGAAAATTGAGGCCCAAACTCAACATTGACATCATAACTGGACATAAAAGTAGTGGTGGAGGAAGGAAAGTAGACATCTGTCTCCATCGGTCATTGTGAAGGAACTGATGGAAAGCTTGATGATGTCCTTTGGAGAGTGCCCAAGGTTGAGGTGGCATGGTTGTACAATCTTGGTAGGATCAATGGAGTGAGATAACCTCTCTCCTAAAATATGAGGCCAAGGGGAAAAATCTAATGACTGAGGTTTGGCTGCTTGACCCAACTTGGGGGGCCGTACACAATAGTGGACGAGTCTGGCTCTGAGGTTGTGTAGGGGTGATGTCCTTTCCAACCATGTGGGAAGAATTTTGCTCTCATAGATCTACTGCCACCTATTTCCAAGGTGGGATAGTCTGCAGGTGCTTCCAACCTCTGAGATAGGCTGGCAGAAAGATGTATTGAATCTAATGGTAGCAGGCCTGGAGAGACCACACAAAGTCTTTTGTCTTTGGATTGCTACCTCACAAACATATAAGGATAGGCATCTTTGATCATAATAACAAAAGAAAGTTATAAGGGAACTTCCTGAGTCTCAAAACACCTAGTATGGATCTGGTGCTGCAAATATAATTTATATTTTTTAAACAACTTGATAATGGAAATCAGTATAATATTGTCAGGATTGCAGATTGAAATGGTATGTTCATTTTGTTCTACAATATATCATAAGGAATGTGGGGTATGTGTAGATAAAAAGTTTGACTTGCAGATGATGTGTTCATTTTGTATGCATGAATAGGGTAATAAATGACACAAAATTGCATGAGCTGGGATGTTGTGGTGAATTTTTTCTAAAATTGGAGGCTTCTATTCATTCATTCATTTGTTTTTCAATATCTAATGCTCATTAACTAACTGTAACTTGTAAGGAATATTTTCTGTGTCCTGTGTTTTGCAAATAGGAACTAATCCTAACATGTCAAATATAGAGTGATACATGGCAGTGAAAAAGTCCTTTTACTCACCTTTTCCAGCTATAAATGCTAGATTTATATTCTAGTCCATTTGACCTAGTTTGGTCTGTTGTGGGAATTAATGGTAGTATATGTTTATTTTGATAAATAAGAAGTGTTTATATTAATGTACAGTCTAATGTTCATTATTTAATTGTAAGGATTATTTTCTGTGTTCTGTGTTTTGCAAATAGGAACTAAGCCTAACATGTCATGTAAGGGACATATTTTCTCTTTAATCCACTTTGCTTTGTAGTTGTGGCTTAGTCACTAATGCTAGTAGACGCCAACTATGGATTCCAATTCATGTGATTTGAGAAATTTGTGTTTACTGTCTTGTAGATAGATGCCCAGAAAGCCCAGGATGATACCAACATAGACTCACTAAGTAGCCAGAACTATAATAATTATAATTATTTGAAGTGGGAAAGCACTGTTACATTGGATGACTATTCTTCAAGGAATTTTGGAAAGAGAAAAAACAAGAACAAGGCTTTGAAATAAACAACAACTAGGGTGAAGGATTCACCTAATTAGTATCAATGAGTATGTTTGAGATCTACTATGGTATGACATAAAACCACGGGATTCTAATGACTTCTATGAAGCCATTCTAGAGGTGAAACACAGCAGCAGTCAAAAAAAGCCTTGAAACATCATCATCTTGAGTCTTAAGCAGACCTGTAGCAGCATGTGGTTAAGGAGTGGAAGTATAAAGTCTTCAATGGACAAAAGTCTCCAAGCTGGGGTTCTCTGGGTGTTGCCCCTTAATCACTGGGCTGAGCCAATTTCATCTTTCTTTTTTCCAAGAATGCAGACTTGGATTTTGACACTCATGGTTGATGTTCAGCCAAATTGTCGTTGATGGCTTGGGGTTTGGTGTGTGCCTTGGCTTATCACAAGATGTACAGAGTAACAAACATGAATGGCACAAACTACACTGCTTTCAAACAAATTGTAAGCAGTGGCAGGAAATTTAGTGTGCAAATACTTGCCTGTAAACAAATTGTTTTGTTGTGAATAATATCCAAAACGCCCCTTGATGGGCATTTTTCCTCTTGTAATACAGGACTGGGCCTTAATTGTGCAACTTTTGTGTGTGAGAAAGCTTTCCTAAGCGATCTACAAATAATATTATCTCTGGTGATGAGCCTGCTCTCAGACTTTCCTTTTTAAAAATATGCTTCTTATATTATATTAATAAAATAATATGTACAACGAGAGCATAATACAAAAATGGGTTACATAAAAGGCCATGACCATAGGGTTAAAAAATGCCATTGAAATCTCACTACCAGAAATCAAAATGGGGCATTAATTATAGGAAACCCAATAGAAACTGAATACAACTACCTGACAACAAATTATTGTCCTTTGGCCCTCAAAAGATATGCAGATGACAAAATTCAATATCTGACTACATCATTCTTTTGTTTTAAAAAATATCAATTTCATTGTTTTTGAAATGTGGTCAGGGATCAGATCTTAAAAGCAATCCATCATTCGGTAAGAGGGAACTATCTAATAAATGAATCATAATAATGACATGTTGACATGCCATTCAATCTTTGAAGTGATGAATTCTGATCTCTGTTTATGTGACTGACATGACACTGCTGTCTATTTTTCACATAAAATATTTGCTGAATAATTAAATCATAATAGTGACAGGTTGACATGCCATCCTTTCATTGGAGTGCTAAATTTTTATCTCTGTTTAATTATTATCCAGATCATGTTGATAATGAAATGAAAGATAACATTAACACAGAAAGTAACACAAAGATGCAGTAAACCAAATTCTATTACTGAAAGAATGGTGGAGAGCATAGTACCAATACAATGGCTAAAATGGTGGTAGCTATCTCTAAGAAGAGATGTGTCTGCTATGCTCATTTGCAAAAAGTGCATGGACCATAACAAGAGGTTGAAAGTTCGAAACTACATTTTATAATTTTGCCAATTCTCCTAAGAGGCAAAACCCCTAAGATGTAAGAACCCTAACTTGAACATGGAGTTAGTGTTGAGTGTGCACGATACATTGGACGAAGATGAGCTTTCTGGAAAAAAAGCGGAGCCTTGCCAAGACCATAACTTTTTGTTCATTTCTTTGTTTTAGGTCTTTTTTAACTTGTTGGAAAGAGAATTTGCAAATTGAGTCGGATGCTCTAGCATTGGGTGTTAGAACCTTGAAAAATGCATGGGAAGGCCAATATCGGGACCATTTTGAGATGGATCTTGCTGGGCACCTAGATTAGTCCTCCGCCCTTTAGGAGAAATGTTTTCTGTTGCATCATGTTCTGTACTAATTTGGGGAACTTTGGTTGGATTTGGTTCCTGATGAACCACTTACCTTGGTGAAGAGGTTCTTCTACTTTGACATCTTGAAAAAATTGTATATTCTGTTGGAAAGTGATCTTTAACTTGTTGTCCATGATTTGTTCCATTGTAGCTTGCTAAATGTAGTTATGGTTGAGCTTTGTAGTGGCCAAATTCTCTGCCACTTTTGAGGTGTGCAACAAAGGCATAAGCAAATAAGCAGATAAGTAGCTTATCCCAGGCAATGGAGTCCAAAACAATTCTATGCATTGGAAAATTTAGTATGAAGCAGCATATTAAACTGGAAAACATGCCATAAACAACGGTATTTCTATCCATAATGGGTCTGCAATTTACACTTACAACCAATGTACAAATCTCAAAAAGATACTATAGCAGTTCCATTATGTATGTGCCTCAAATTATTACATCAAAGTTGAATACATCCAGTAAAGAGACAATCTTTCATTGAATAATCAGTCCATACATTGCACAATTCAAACCTGATATTATCAAGTCTTAAGAGGACAAACAGATCACTCTTCACAGCCCTTCTATGATGGCTAATAAACATTATAATAAATGTAACATCCCTATTATCCAGACATCTAGTTCTATGAAATCGAAAACAAAACTAACCTCTTAGCCTCAGTGAAGACTGTAAACCCCAAGAAACTTTGAACAACTGCAGAAGCCACTGTCAAAAACTCCAGCTTTGCCGAATGCAGAGATCTAATGATTTTTCTTGTGGTTTTTACTGGCTCTTGCCCCCCTTATATAGGGACTTCGACATGCTGGAACCTTCATCTCATTTATGGAGTATGGACCAATTCAAGGTTAAAATAATCTTTACCCAACAAAATTTGGTGGTTGAAACCTCAATTCAAACCCCCATTAACCAAAATTGACGGGAGTTGGGGCGATTCGAAATTTTGAAATGAGATTTTCATAAAAACCTCAATGCCGGGCCGCCATTGCCGAAAACGTGGGGCGATCCAGCTGCTCGTGGGCGTCATCATGGACGAAGTTCGAACCATTCGACCAAATTACCATTACCAATCGCGGCCTCCATTAGACCATTACCCAAATAATAAATTGCTGGGCCACTGGCTAGGCGAACCAACTATTCGTGGCCTCCATTACCAAAAAATGGTGGGTGAACCAACTGTATGCAGCCTCCATTACCCTAAATGGTGGGTGAACCAACTCTTCCAAGCCTCCATTACCCGAAATTATGGGCGAATTCACCATTTCGGGATTCTTTTACTTGGCTATATTGATTTTTCCAATTTCGCGACCTTGGCTATTCAATTTCCTTTGACTATGGGTTAAATAAATATGGGGCTAATATGTTAAATTTAAAAAAACTCATTTCATATTAAAAATTCGCCCAGGGTTTCTTGGTAACCCCTATAATTTTTCCCATGGGCTATAATTCGCCCCTAAAATTTTCCCTGATGATGGAAGATCATGAGTCTCAGTGCTCTGTTACAGCTTACACAAAGTGGTGATTGTCCAACCCCAGGCTATGAGAGCCTTCTGGAATTTACACAAGGAAATACAGTTTCAGATCAACTAAAATCACGCAGCAATGAAGATCTATGATCTTCATGCTGTGGAGTTACAGCTAACTGATACAGCTGTATTAAACAGTGCTGTTAATTGTGAACGATGTTGATGCTCTGATAGTTAATGGATCAACAGACTCAGCAGGTGGAATACCACCTGTCTGTCGCAGCTAGGCTCTGCTTCAGTGGAATCTGTTATAGTGAGGATCTGTTACAGCTTGCATGGAGGATGCAATGTCCTTTGGAGTATGAGGAGCTGGTGCTTGAAGAGTAACAGCTGGCGCTACTGGGTTGATACACCTGCGCTTTAGATTTGAACTAAATAAACTCACAAATGTTAGCATAACCCAAAGGTCAGGATTCGCAACCATAACAATCTTAGGCATAATTACATGAAACAATAATAACTTATACCTTATCAGGATTGCTGATTGATTTAGAAAAAGGCATGTATATGGTTTACAAAGGTAAAGTAAAATGTGGCAAAATGATGAGATAAATATGGTTAAAAAGGGACATTTCCAGGGCCCAACAAATATAAATCACTCTCCTAGATCTAATTAAGGATCAAGCAACTAGATATGTTTACCTTATAGATCGCTAATCCTTTTCTCCTTGAATCCTGCTCCAAGCTTGACGATCTTCAGATCCAAGCTGCAAAATCTGTCAAGACAACAAGACAACAAAACAAGTAAAATGCATCTATACAATAATAGATCTAAGTAAGCAATCAAGTAGGCGAAATACACAAGATATCATTAACACAATGAAATTTTGGTGGAAAGAACTTATATTACTGTATTGAAAGGGAAATACATAGGATAGGAAGATTACAACCATAGACTTGACGTAGCAATCCTCATCCGATTGAACCAATGCCAAAGCCTCCCAAGGAAGTGTGAGTCTCCCAATATATGAGTAGAGATCTCTCCTAAGGTAATTTCACCAGCATGTAGACACTCTAGACTTCCTCCCCTTGGTATGGGAGTGAGCTTCACTTATATAGGACTAAATGGATAGGGTAGGTTGAGATATGGTAGGAGAGAGATAGGGGATCCTTCCAAGAGGTTAGGAACCGAGTGCCAGTTCTCCCAAAAGGTCAGGGATAGGGATCCATGTCATCTAGCTTCGAGAATGGGCTCGAAGAAGCTATTTTTGTCCATTAACTGACATCGTCGCAGGCTGCAAGAGGCCAACCTGCGACGTCGCAGGTTGCTTGAGGACAGCGTGCGATGACCTCTCAAAACCTAGCATGAATGGGTTTACATCCCTTCCAGGTTAATGACTTAGCCAAGGAAACTTTAGGGATGTTTACACTGAGTCTCATGATGATATGATTTTAGGTGTAACAACTGCATATCGCACAAAGGTGATTGGTACGCAGCGATTTATCATGAGGTTGAGGGGGCAGTTCAAGTTTGACAACTGGGATGCTAGCATCGTCATCCAACATTTGCATGTGGTCTTGGATTGTTGGTAATTGTGGACATTGATGGGTAGCATGGCCTATATCGTCGCACAAAGAGCACTTGGGGGTAGCACGAGTTGTTGGGGGATTCTTCAGTAGCTTTGGAGTCGACGGGGCGGTGCGGGTTGTGGGTCCAGCGGTGTAGGTTTGTGGGCCTCTGCCCCCAGTGTAGCGGAATGAAGGGGGACCATTACTAGATGTTGATGTTGTATCCACTATTGGAGGTGGTTGGTTTTGGATGTTCGCTACACGAGGGGGTGGACAGTTAGAGGTATTGATGGGTTGCACTGGTTGTGACATTCGGTGTTGGGGGAGGTGTCGGGGCAAGTAGGTACCACACAGGTAGTCCTAATGTTAACCCTAGAAGGTTGAGCGTAGACATTACTGGGGTGTTGACTACTCTTGAAGGAGGAAATAGAAATGGAATAGTGTGGATGGGAGTAGCTCCTACATGACTGAGTACAATTTCTCCCTTTTGTTAAGGAAAAAATCAACAAGTCCTGGGAAATTACTCTTTTTTTAATGGCACATCATAATTCAGTAAAACCTATGGAATGGCATAGTAGACAAATCATAATGCTATGAAGAAAAACTTTAGACTTGGAGGTGTAGAAATTTCATGGTTGCAGAAGCCTCCAAAATTTCCCAAATTATCGTTTACGAGGAGTTGTGCTTATTTCTAAATTTTGGTCTCAAACCTTGCCCTGGAAAGTAAGTTATTTTCCAGTAATTGTAGAGATCATTATGGGGTTAGTGAGTTCAATTTTTTTTAGAAACCTGTTACAGTGTCTTTAAATATAAAAAAGATATTTTGATTAGTAGGTGAACCTATGGTTGGGGAAGCATACACACCCAGAATATACATGGTTATTTAAGCCACCGGTTTTACACCCTAGTAACCTATGTTGGTAGCCCTTTGAGTAGTATAGCATCATATACCACCTGTGTTGATGCATGGGATGGCATCAAGGTTAGATTTCACAAAGTGTTGTGAAATTGCATGTTCTTTGACCCATGCCTCTCTCATATATATATATATACATACATTATCTTGAACTACAGTTTTGCATTTTTTTTATGCATACTATCCTATGTGTGTGGTCAAGAGTTCCTATTTAGAAGATTTTGGGGGAAATGCATAAACATGGTTCCATAGTAGTGTTCTTCATGGATGGATGATGATGAACTTTCAATTCATTGGGAAAAAAACTGTATTCATGGGTACGAACATATGTTGTGTTTTGGCATCAATATTTAATGAATTTGGTTGAAATAAATTGAATCTTTCCTTGGGTTAGATTTGAAAAAAGAAAAGTTGTTTTTTTTTCAATGAGTTTGGTTGAAATAAATTGAATCTTTCCTTGGTTCGATTTGCAAAAAGAAAAGTTGTTTTTTTTTCATGTTGACTATTGAAGGCATAGTCGTTTGACCTTGATCATAATGTGTTTTTCCTTTTGGGATACATTTTTTTTCAAATGAGTTTGGTTGAAATAAATTGAATCTTTCCAGTGGGTTCGATTTGCAAAAAGAAAAGTTGTTTTTTTTCATGTTGACTATTGAAGGCATGGTCGTTTGACCTTGATCATAATGTGTTTTTCCTTTTGGGATACATTTTTTTTCAATGATTTTGGTTGAAATAAATTAAATCTTTTCTTGGGTTCGATTGACCTTGATCATAATGTGTTGTTCCTTTTGGCATACATTTTTTTTTCAATGAGTTTGGTTGAAATAAATTGAATCTTTCCTTGGGTTCGATTTGCAAAAAGAAAAGTTGTTTTTTTTTCATGTTGACTATTGAAGGCATGGTCCCTTGGGTTCGATTTGAAAAAGAAAAGTTGTTTTTTTTTTCATGTTGACTATTGAAGGCGTGGTCCCTTGGGTTGGGTTCGATTTGCAAAAAGGAAAGTTTTTTTTTTCATGTTGATTATTGAAGGCATGGTCATTTGACCTTGATCATAATGTGTTTTTACATTTGGGCTACATTTTTATCTTGAGGCTAGGACATGGTCGAATTGAAATTAAGGATAATGTGTTTTTACATTTGGGATACATTTTTATCTTGAGGCTAGGACATGATCGAATTGAAATTAAGGGTTGTATTGATCATAATGTGTTTTTACATTTGGGATACATTTTTATCTTGAGGCTAGGACATTTTTTTTCATGTTGATTATTGAAGGCATGTTCGTTTGACCTTGATCATAATATGTTTTTACATTTGGGATACATTTTTATCTTGAGGCAAGGACATGGTCGAATTGAAATTAAGGGTTGTATTGACCATAATGTGTTTTTACATTTGGGATACATTTTTATCTTGAGGCTAGGACATGGTCGAATTGAAATTAAGGGTTGTATAAAATTATTGCACCCCCACTATGCATTATCTCTTCAATATTATGCTTAACCAATGCCTCGCTTATACTTTCATGCATTTCTAAGATAACATGTATTCATCACGTACCCGATACCTCTTGTGTTGCCTGACTTTTGCTAGATCTTGTCCCTCTTAAATATTGTTGTAATTAACACTGCGGGGTGGATGTGGGATATTGTTGGTAATTTAAAAACGAGAAAAAACACCAAGCTCGTGTGGAAATTCATGCATCTTGGTATGTATTAGATGTGACTTGGAATTTGACATGGGCTATGACTGGGTGATTTGTTGATTCTTGAGATGATGGTTAGTTAGTGGTTGCATTAATGTAATGGTTTGTCCTCCTCGGTGATTCAAGACTGGCATTGTTTTGAATGTGCATGTTTATAATGTTAAATGTTAGATCCTTACACAAAATGCATTTAAAACTTGAGTGATCAATCCACCTATATAGTTGAATGTTGATTATTTCAAGCATTGGAGGTGTGCCATATAGTCATGGTTGATGACCCGGGACCTCCTGCCACCCTTGTTAGCTTGTTGCGATACTCTTGCAGTGGACTTGGTCAGTACATGACTAGATTGCAACGAGAAAATTGGGGGTAATATGTTTGGTTGTTTGACTCGAGGCTCATTCTGGATGATGGTTTTTCTAGTTGCTTGACTCTGTGAATGTTATTCTGGTAAAACCTTAGTGGTTGGAGGTATAACTGTCTAACACATAAAATATTGGGAAAATGGGTTGGAGGCTTGGTATTGTATATTGCAGCGGATTCCTGGTACATACAAGCTAGGTGACAGGCCTTCAAAAGTGATTCTCTTGTTGGTATATACAAAATGATTCTATGGTTTAACTACCAATGTTGCAGTGTGTTTAATTTGATTGAACTCTATGTTATATACCCTACACTCTCATCCTACTTTGTTTTCCCACCTACCCTGTAACCCTATCACTCATTAACAGATAAAACACTATTAAGTACACTTCTCTGGTTGTCTTGCATTGACTTCCTATTTGCATATTTGAGAGCTCATCCCCTTTGAATCATCTTTTCGAGCTCGAACATTTACCTATCATTCATGCCTTTCCCCTATTAAACCTTGTGCTTGGTCACCTAATTCATTTGGTTAACCTCTAATCAATTTTGGGAAACACTAGATATGCACAAATGTTGTTGTTTAACTTCATGTATATGTATTCTGAGCTATTGTGGCCATTGTATATACATTGGGAAAATGAGTCAAAGGTAGACCTATCTACAATATTGGCAATTGTGAGTATTCAAGCTACCTATCCACCAATCAAATCATGTTCTTGGTCTTGTCTTCTTCAACCCAAATGCTAAGTTCATCGATTGTATTAAAATTCCTATTAGTGGTACACTTGTGTGTTATGCTTGTTGAGTATTATGTCATGTTGAAGAATACATTTTGGTTGTGAAGGGTTGCACCAAAACTCGAACTTCCTAATTCTATAGGACCTTGTAGTTGTATTGGGATACCAAAACAATGGTAGCCCTGGGAAAGCTGCCAAAAGATGAACATTTTTGACAAAATGGAAACATTGGAGTAGCAGGATGCCTACCTCATGAAGGTATTCACTTGAATAACATGAAGCCTAGGGGGAACCTTTGAAACACCTTCAACAAAACCTCCACAGGTCACGTCCTCTACTACTACTCATCAGAATGTTGCAGGTCAGCCTCTTACCTAGGTTCATCATGCCTAGGACTAGCAAGTCTTTAAGATATAGTCCCCTTTTGACTCAATTATAGGTTTATCTAGCTTCTTACATGTATAGTTTCAGTAGTTTGAATTTTGTCAAAATGCATATATAGGATAGTTATGGTTCTTCATATGAACTAGTTTCCCAAAGAGGTAGGCATTGTTTCATGACTTTCAAAATGCAAAAGACTATTTAAAAAGACTTGATATGTCGGCATGCTCTGTTGCCTTTGTATATTTTTCCAAATATTAATTACGCCGATAGGCGTATATTTCAACTTTTAGGGCGGAGGCTGGGTGGGTCATTTATTGTTTTTTTGATAATGAATCGTTAGATTTGAAAGATGCCATGTCTGGTACATAAATGAACCATTCCGATTTAATTAATTAACTTACGTGCATCTTTAAATCCAAATGTCACTAATATTTTTTTTAAGAAATAGGGTTATTACAAATGGCTGGTTCACTCTACACGGATGGTTCACTCTACATGGATCGCTGGCTGGCATGGCTGGCAGTTTCAAATAATGTTGCCAGGTAGAGCTTGGCCATTTCAAATACCACTCAAGGTTGGCCTTTCCAAATAACGCTTCACATAACTAAACCTGCACAAATAAGACGCCTTACGGCTCTCCTTATAGGACTGCACTGTACAACTGCTCAATTCTGTGTGCTGATGTCAAGTGTAAACTAAAACGTTGCTGCTACCAAGTGTAGGGAAAACTAAAACGTCTCATCTCCATTATCAATTCACAGGAGGTGTTGATATTATTCCAATGCCCACAAACTGAAACTGGATTGGTAAGGTGACCAGGGATATTACCAAGACCATGCTCATGGAAAGATTCACTGTAAATTTGGAGAGATCAACATTGTAGCTGTGTACAGGCAATGGTTCTTCGCCTTCGTATATTTGAAGCACTTTCAGCATTCCAAATCGGCCAAGAAGGGTCTGCAGGGCGTGTTCAAGGGAGGTAGCTCTCTCAAAATCGAATTCACCGGGGTGGTAAGGATTAAATCGTTTAATGTATGTATCAAATGGATCCAGATTCAGTTTCAAACTTATTCATGAACATGTATGTGGTTTGGTTAAATGTTTTGGGATGGCCACAACCCACCTCATCTCGCTTATCTATCGTACTGAATCGATTCGATTTTCAAACTATATATTGTTAATAACCATGAGCTATCAACACCTGTGACTTCGCTAGATTGTGTGTCTGTGGTTCAGTTTGTTTTTTGTTTCTGTCTATTGAATGCCGACATTTTGATTTTCTTTTTATTTTCATATTATGAAGACCGCGTGATTGTTATAACTCACAAACCGATGATCTATCTGAGGATGGTGAGTGGAGATAGACCTGGAATTTAAAGTTGTAAGAGGGCGTTTAATGTTGGGGATGCAGGATTTTGAACAGTTAGATTACATTCAACGGTTCATATCCTGATAATTGCAGCCAAGTTCTTATTGAATAGTCAAAATTTAAATTTCTGCTCTCATACCTAACGCAAAAATACCAAATAACTAGCTCTCCGATCCCTTACCATCCAAAACCAAGAGAGCAGGGAAAACTTTGCATTCAAACCTAAAGTAGAGAATAATTCTGTAAATCATATATATTTAGGGAAAAAGTTGGATTGGATTGTATTCATATGCACCCTATACTCATATATATGCTGGGCCTTTTGTAAACTATTCCCACGCACCAATGTACTCTACTTTTTAACAATTAATCCTTCTAAATTTTCAATGAATAGCAATTGGGCTTAATATGAACTCATGTAATTGTCTTGTAATTGTCTTAGATTAGATTAAACAACTCATGTAATTTTAGTAAGTTTGAGTGTTCTTTACAGAACTAAAAACAGGTATTTGGGTGGATTGTTCTAACTTTTCATGAAAATAAGCAAAATATATTTAGATATTTTTTATATAAAAAACTTCATTTTTGAAGCAAGCTATTGTGAAATCAAAATTTTCACAGCCATGAAAGTCTCAACCGTGTTCATGCTTGAATTTTGTGCAGAAAGTGGAGGAGATAAACCACAAGCTTGTGGAAGTGGAGTTATCTGACGTGTTGTTGACAATTTCGATCCTCTTATAAAATTGATGTATTCTACAGCCTGTCATTAATTATATTGATGGTGTAGGTATTATTTGTTAGAATTATTTGCATTACAATGATAATTGATCGCACACAGTTTGTTGATATGTTTTTCAATTTACAAATGGAAAGACAGGTAATATCACGTTATTAGTTATCTTGATTGGGTAGGTGTTATTTGTAAGTATTGGAGAATATGTTTTGAAGCGCCCAAATAGAGAATATGTTTAAACGAGTGTAAATATCGTACTAACCCTAACTCCAACTATTTCGCATCATATTCTTCCAGCTATCCATGCTTTTATGTATGTGACCATTGTTTAAGATACTCTATGGCTGAAGATAAAAACTGTTGAAGATAAAAACTTTTTTGTATATGATAGTAATGTTTGAATAATAATGCCTCATTAATATTGCAATTTACGGTTAATAATACCTTCAATTTATGGTTAATAATACTTTCAATTTATGGTTAAAAATGCCTTCGCCATTGTTTAAGATACTTTGTAACCTTTTTTGTATATAATATTAATATTTGAATAATAATGCCCCAGTAATATTGCAATTTATGGTTAATAATGTTTTTGTCATTGTTTAAATTGCTGATAGTTAAAGATAATAGGTAGCTCACATCATTTTCAAATGAAATTATATAAATATTATGTAATAACTTGCAATGTACACCTAAAATATTGTTTCTTAATGTATTTTTCAATGCTGGTGCAATGGAATACATGTTATAATTATAAATAAAAAAATAATTAAAAAAATTTACAAGTTTTTCGGGTGGAATGGAATAATTATCAATTATTAAAAAAGGTTTTAAAAAAATATAAATGTATACATTCAGTATGCTTAATGATATAATTTGTTATAAAAAAGTCAATTTTAACTGAAATAATAGTTAATAAATATGCCTCATTAAATAGTTTTTTTATTATCCAATATGAAATATTTACAAGATTTGTGAAATAGTTCTAAAAGCTTACTGCTTCAGATCGATTGAAGTACCCTTGTATTGTGTGGAAAGGATGCAGCCAAATTACCATCTTTCTAATGCAAAATAAGGATTTTAGTTGTGTGGAAAGGATGCAGCCAAATTACCGTCTTTCTAATGCAAAATAAGGATTTTAGTTTTTCCAAATAGCTGCGTAAATGGTACTTTTCCTTTTTGATTGGCTTCTGCTAATAACTTATTGGAGCTTGAAAAAAATCGTTTTTTTATGTGTTATTTTATATATAAATATAAGGCTTTTGGTTAAGGTGTTAAACCAATAGAAGTAGTGATCAAGTGTAAGTGAAGAGTTATTATATATGTAATGAGATATTTTGGGTTTAATGGAAAAAATAATGATTAATAGAAAATAAATGATGTTATTTTAAAATGTTGTTATTCATTTAAAAAATAATTGAATATAAAGTGAATTTTTATTTAATTTAAAATATGATTATTATATTTGAGAATATTTATATTTTAAAAATATTGTAAAAAATATTAATAAATTGGTTAAACATATTTATCTAATTATATTAGAGATTACGATTAAATAATATAATTTTATATCTTAATTTATTTTTAGATTTTCTTGTGGTTAGTAAAAAAATATTATATTGTTGTTAGTTTTAGTTATATTTATAATGGGTAGTTTATATTGGATTATTTTGTTTTAATAGATATGGTTTGTATGGTTTAATTTTATTATTTTGGATTTTAGAATATTTTTTTTTTATTTTTAAATAAAAAATTATATATATTTTTTTAATTTAATTTTTTTATTATATAAATTTATATTAAAAATTTTAGATTATATAACTTTGTTATTATATATATATATATATATATATATATATATATATATATATATATAATTTAGTATTTTTAAATTAAAAAAAAATTATTCATATTTTATTTTTATAAAAGTTTTAATTTATATAAAATTATTTTATTTAAATGATTAAAAATAATAATTTACAATCAATATGGTAAGAATATAAAATTAAAAATCAAAAATATAAAAACGGTTGAATCTATATTTCATAAATATAAAAGATCAAATTCAAAAATTCAAAACTAGAGTCCATTCCACTTTATGCTTTTTTTGTGTGTGCTCAATGGTAGGTATATTAACGTAATGTTAAGAATATAAATGTGTTCAAACATACAAGGTCAATGATGGTCAAATAATAGTTAGTCATAGTGAACTATGGTCATTTAAGATAATAGACCATGTGGAAACATTCTCAACCATAGTCAACCATAATTAAAACTAAAGTCAACTACAAAAATCTATATGTCTAATAATCAGAAACAACCATGGTGAATGATGTTTAGACATGGTCACACATAATCAACAATAGTCAAACAAAAAATGCATACAAAGCCAAAGTCAAGAGTGATTAACATTGTTTAAGTATAATCTATCCATAGTCAAACATTGTCATGCTGAATACAACATAGTAAACCAATGGTCAACCATAATCATAACACATATCAAACCATATAGTCAACCATAGTCAATCATAGTAAAAAATACCCAATCATACATACTCAACAATAGTCAAACATGGCCAACCATAGTCAAACATGTTCAATATGGCCAACCATATTAAAAAATCATTCACTATATAATGAATCCCTTGCATCTCTACGGTCTTTTATTGTACAACCATATTCGAACCATGAAACACGACCAACCATCCTCAACTAAAGTCAAACACAATTAACCATATTTAACCATAATTTAATGATGTAGTCAAACATGGTCATCCATGGTAGATCATTATAAATCATAGTAAACATTATCTAGGTACCATACCCTAGCATGATCAACCATTATCAATTTTTTTTAACCATGGTGAAACATAATGAACTTGGTTAAGCATCATTTGTCACCCTTTATCAACCATATTTAATGATGGTTAAACATATTACACCTTACCTAACCATAGTCAACAATGGTTCATTAAATTCAACCAAATCAACCAAATTCAACCATGCTCAACCAAAGTCAACCATGCTCAACCATAAACAACCAAATTCAACCATGGTCAATCAAATTCAACCATTAAAATCATTGTTAACCATGGTCAACCAGAGTCATCCATGGTCGACCACATTCAATCAAAGTTGACCATAGTCAACCATTTTCAACTAAATTTATCCATGGTCAACCAGGGTTATCCAAAGTCAACCTTGTCAACCAAAGCCAACTATAGTCAACCATAACCATCCATGGTCAACCATGTTAAGCCATGTTCAACCAAATTCAATCATGGTAAACCATGTTAAACAATGGTTAACGAAAGTCAACCATTATCAACCATGGTCAACCATAATCATCCATAATCAATCAAAGTCAACCATGGTAAATCATAGTCATCCATGGTTAACCAAAGTCAACCATGTTAAGCCTTGGACAACCAAATTCAACCATGGTAAACCATAGTAAATCGAATTCAACGAGGGTCAATGATATTCAACCATGGTCAAGCATCATCAACCATTGTCAACCATAATTAATGATTGTTAACCATGGTCAACCATGGACAACCAAAGTTGAATCTGGTCAACCAGAGTCAACCATGGTCAACCATAGTCCACCATGGTCAAACATGGTTAGCCATGGTAAACCATGGTCATCCAAAGTCAACCATGGTCAACCAATGTCAGGTACAGTCAACCATAGTCATCCATGGTCAACCATATTCACCAATGTTCAACCCAAGTCAACCATGGTCTACCATGTTAAATAATGGTCAACCAAAGTCAAGTATGGTCAACCATGGTCAACCATAATCATCCATAGTCAACCAAATAGAACTAGAGATAACCATGGTAAATCATAGTCAACAATGGTAAACCAAATTCAACCATGGTCAACCATGGACAACCAAAGTCAACCATAGTCAACTAAAGAAAGTTAGGGTCACCCGTAGTCAACCATGGTCAAGCATGTTTAACCATTATCAACCATAGTCAACCATGGTTAACCATGGTCAATGAGAGTCAGCATCGTCCACCAAATTCAACCATGGTTAACCAAAGCTAGCCATGGTTAACCATGGTCATTCTAAGTCAACCATGGTTAACAAAAGTCACCCATGGTCTTGACCATGTTCAGCCATGTTCACCCAAAGGCAATTATGGTCAACCATGTTAAACAATGGTCAACCAAATTCAACTATGGTCAACCATGGTCAACCGTCGTCAACCATGGTCGACTAAAGTCCTCCAATATCAAGCAAAGTCAACCATTAACAAATATGGTCAACCAAGGGTAATCATAGTGAACCATGCTCAACCAAAGTCAACCATGTTACACCATGGACAACCAAAGTCAACCACAGTCAACCTAAGTTAGGCATGGTTGACCACGGTCAACCAAAGTTGACCATTGGTTGACCATGGTTAACCATGGTCAACCATGGACAACCATGGTTGACCATGATCCCTCATTAATTCAACAAATCTCAATCATCCATCATTAAACGCAATGAAGAATATTCGAGGTTCAATTAATATCATCCCTTAACATGAAATTGTTCTTAACGTCGCAATGTGACATGGCTATCGCATAACAATGTGAGATACATGTCACGTCGCGGTGTGGCATCCCCGTAACATTGCATTTTGATAAACTTCGATAATGTGGCATTACCTGCCACGTCGCACTGTGACATATGTATCACATTGCAATGTGACATATTTATTATGACAATGTGGCATTGATTGTCACGTCGCAATGTGACATACCTTTTATTTATATTTACTAATTTCTAACATAAAATCATTCTTAATGTTGCAATGTGACACCTGTCACGTCACAATGTGACATCCCCATAACGTCGCATTCTCACAAACCTCAATAATGTGGCATTACCTGCAATGTCACAATGTGATATAATAATGACATAATTTATTGATATGGTTGAGCATGATTAACCATGGTTGGTTAACAATAATAAGAATAATAATAATAATAATAACATTAACCAACTTTGGTTGGTTATTAAAAATAATAATATTAATAACCATGGTTGACTATGGTTGACTATGGTCAACCAAAGTCCGCCATGGACAACCATAGTCAACCATGGTTAGTTAATAATAATAACAATTTTAATAACCAACTATGGTTGGTTATTAATAATAATATTATTATTAACCATGGTTGAGTATGGTCCATGATAGTCAACCATACTCAACCATGGTCAAACATGGTCAACCATTGTCAACGACAGAGAGCCATGGTTAACCATTTCCAAACATGGCTAACCATGGTCAACCATTATGAACCATTGTTGACGATGGTCAACCAAAGTCAACCATTATGAACCATTGTTGACAATGGTTAACCAAACTCAACCACAATAAACGAGACTATTCCATGGTTAGCGATGGTCAACCTTTAAAACCACAGTTAACCATTGTAAACCAAAGTCAACCACAGTGAACGAGAGTCACCCATGGTCGACCACGGTCAACCAATGTTGACCATAGAGAACCATTGTCAACCAAAGTTAGCCATGGTCAACCATGGTTAGCCAAAGTCAACCATGTCAACTAAAGTAACTATACTCGACCATAACCACCCATGGTAAACCATGTTGAGCCATGTTCAACCAAATTCAACCATGGTGAACCATGCTAAACATTGGTCAATGGAAGCCAACTA
The DNA here is from genome assembly GCA_027924585.1 of Larix kaempferi. Taxonomy (NCBI): domain Eukaryota; kingdom Viridiplantae; phylum Streptophyta; class Pinopsida; order Pinales; family Pinaceae; genus Larix; species Larix kaempferi. The sequence goes on from BSBM01001005.1 coordinate 32,359,793, forward strand.
TGGTCAACAAAATCAAACCATGGTCTACCTAAGTCAACCATGGTCAACCACCATTATCTATGGTAAACCAAAGTCAATTATAGTCAACCATAGTCGCCCATGGTCAAGCATGTTCACCCATGTTCAACCAAAGTCAACAATGGTCTACCATGTTAAACAATGGTCATCCAAAGTCAACCATTGTCAACCATTATCAACCATGGTCAGCCATAATCATCCATACTCAACCAAAAACAACTTGGGAAAACCGTAGTAAACCATATGATATTAAAATCAACCATAGTCAACCATATGATACTAAAATCAATCGACGTCAACCATCACCAACCATGGGCAACTATAGTAAACCATGGTCAACCATAATCAACCATGGTCATCCATAGTCAACCATAGTAAACCATGGACAACTATAGTCAACCATGGTCAAGCATCATCGACCATTGGCAACCATATTCAACCGTGGCTAGCCATGGTCAACCAGAGTCAACCACCATTAGCCATGGTAAACCATGGTCATCCAGAGTCAACCTTGGTTAACCATGGTCAACAACCATTAACCATGGTAAACCATGTTCATCCAAAGTCAACTATAGTCAACCATATGATATTAAAATCAACCAAAGTCAACTATAGTCAACCATATGATATTAAAATCAACCATAGTAAACCATATGATATTAAAATCAACCAAGTCAACCATATGATATTAAAATCAATCGAAGTCAACCATCACCATGGCCATGTAAGGCGTTGAAGTCAACCATCACCATGGTCAACAATGGTCAACCATGGTCTACCGTAGTTAACCATGGTCAACCAAGGTTAACCAAAGTCAATCATAGACAACAATGGTGTACGCTTGTCAACCATGGTCAACCATAGTTAACCAAATTCAAACAAAGTCCACCATGGTCAACCAAAACCAACCATGATCAAACATATTCGACCATGGTTGACTATAATCAAACATGGTTAACAAAGTCGACTAAGGTCAACCAAAGTCAACCATGGTCAAGTACAATCAACCATGGTCAACCATGTTCAACCATAGTCAATCATGAACATCCAAAGTCAACAATGTTCAACCATGGTCAACCATGGTCAACCAAAGTCTACCATAGTTAAGAATGGTCCACCAAAGTCAACCATGGTCAACCGAGGTCAACCATGGTCCTTATATTTAATTATCATATTTAGTATTATTTAATTAATATTATAATTGTGTGGCCATAATATTGTTTTTAATAATAATTCACAAAACCTAACCAGCAGGCCGACCGTCAACTAGCAAGCCATATTAATATTAATAATATGGCTTATATACGTCGATCGACATATATCAACCACATTTAAATGTGGGGCCATGGTTGATATACGTCGATCGGCGTATATAAGCCATATTATTAATATTAATATGCCTTGCTAGTATAGTTACTTCTTACTTTCAAAAACAAGGGTTTCCCCCTATCCCCTACCCTTTATGGATTTACATTGACAAGCTTTTGAAAGAGGCAAGTTGTGTTGGAACAAATTTTCATGGTATAGTCATTATCCTTCCTCTCTATCCTGTTGTTCTTATGGCAATGATTCCCTATGATCTATATAAGCAACTAAAAATTCTAAACAATTTTTTCTCTAGTAATATCAGGAGTCCCTATGATCAGTACTATGACTGTTAACATTAACAAAAAAAGGTTATTTAATAAAATCCAAAGGATTAATATGTATGACAAAAAAAAACTTGGAGTATGTGAGTTCATACAAATATCTCAGAATTGATCTTCATCATAAGCTTAACTGGAACTATAGCATTGAGAAAAGCTTATTATGGACATTAAAACAATTGTAAGTCAATAGCTCTTTGGATTTGGGATAGAAAGAAACTCCTCTTTGAAACTCTCAACAATCTTATTATATTATATGAATGTGAATTTTGGGGATGCAACATGACAACCATATATAAAGACAGAACAAATACAAAAGCATTGTATAACTTATAATCTCAAAATTAAATGCAATACACCCTATCTGTATCCTTCTGATAGAAGTGGGTATCTCCTCGATTGAAAGCATGGCTATGATCAGGTACCTAATGTACAAGAATAAGATAAACAACATGGGAGAAAAGAAGCTTCCTAAGATTGCTTCATACTCTAGTCAAAATCACCTACGACTTAAGCGAGGTTGGCATAAAGATGCCAAGTCTTGGCTAAATCATTGGGGAGTTGAATAAGAGATCAGTGTGCATAATAATGATAATTTTAAAAGTATTATCACATCTAAATTTTAGGAAAAGATGTGGTGTGATAAAGAGTTAAAGGATACGAGAAAATCAAGATATTATAAATCGACATTGATCTAGAAGATCAAAAGTATCTCTTTGTTTTAACTAGAGTAAAGAAGAAAATCAACATTACTAAAATAAGAACAAAGTCTCATGAGCTCCTTAGTGAAACAAGATTTTGGACAATTCCTAAAACACTATGTGATGAAGAATTTGTCATATTTGTGAAACTAAGAAAGTTGAAGTTGAAAATCACTTTCTCATAAAATGTGGCATACACCAACATTAGAGTGCAATTTCAAAATACTTGTTACAATACTTTCCTAGCCTTTTAACTCATCACAACTATGGTGATTAATGAATACTTCTCTTTAAACTTTTCAAACATAGAAATAATGTTATAAATGTTAGGTTAACCTTGACTCGAGATTGAGTCAAAGTTGGTTAGGTCAAGCACAAGGTTTTGGGCATATGGTTTGTTGTAGCCCATGGTATTGGTCCAAGGTATTGCATGCAAAGAAGCCTTTATAAGGCTTGGAGAGGCTCCATTGTAAAGTGGCCTGGAGGTGAGCAGGTGAGCTCACTTGGCCCAACTTGGCCGGTTTAGGTCAAGGGTAATGAAGATCTTCATTGGGTGCTGGTTTTCCCCGCATGGGGTTTGCAGGGTAAATTATGTGTCTCTATTATGTGATTGCTTGTTTGTGTTTATTTCTCTCGCAAGTTAAAATATGTATGCTCGTGTATAACCCAACAATTGGTATCAGAGCAATGGTTTAACCTGGTTGTGCTCGGTAAGATTGCTCTAACTCTAAGTGTGCAGAATAATATCATTGTGGATCTATCAGATCTGGTTGATAGAGAGCCGAACGGATTCACTGGATTTGTGGATCATGAAGGGTGTGAAGAGAGTCAGAACCCATGAGCATGAGAACCAATGGTGTGAGAATGCACTGAGGAAAGAGTCTCACGCATAGAGGTTGCACACTTGAGGAAGTCGAGTGTGAAATCGGTGCTTGCATTGAAGAGATTTGCTCGCCTGGAGAAATAGCTCATTGGATAATTGTGGATATTCAAATTGCTAGACGTGAGAGAGGTCATTGTTTGCATGATGAGAAAATATCCTCATTGAGCCATCATTCAGAAAACCATGGCATTATCCCGATGAAGAGATCAGTGTAAATTCATATCTGCGTGAATTTGCGGAGGCCGCAGAGGAAACATCCATTGCTGGTGCATGAAGCCGTCCTTTCGCTAGAGCCATAAAGCCTTCACTTGGTAACTTCTCCTCGGGAGAACTCTGCACAAAGAGAAGACGCCAATATTATGAATTCCAACGAAATGTGGAAGGTAAACCACATAAATAAATTATGAAGAGAAGCCGTGGAGACCATTTGCTTCTAGATCTGTGTGAAGCTGCATTGCAGAAGATGGTGGATAAGTGTTGTTGCAAAAATCAGTACCTGAAGAAAAAACCTAGATCTAGCGCCGTATGTGGGAACCTGAGTTGGTGGAGAAGTTCTTCTCATGAATTTGCAAAAAATGTAAGAAGGAAGGATCCATGGGCTAGCCCATGTGAAAAGAAGCCAAGACAGCCGAAAATTGATGGAGAGAAGGCAATGACAGGTAGATCGATGTCAAGTTTTAGAGCCCCATATTGATGCGAGATTGATGTCGTTGGAGGGATGAAGTCCAGATCGCATGGAGAAGATATGCATAAGCCTCCATTGTGAAGAAAATCCAATTGGTTCATGGTAGGTCCACTCACATGAAAAAGGTAAAAAAAAAAAGAAACATTTAAAATGTTTTTTTATGACATCATATTCCATGTTATGTGTAAAGTAAAAGGAAAAAGAAATTCATGTTATGTGTGAGGTAAAACGAAATTCACGTGGATAAATGTGAGGTAGGAACCATGTAATTTTGAGTTTTTGGGTATATGTAATGATGGTTAATGGTTTTAAATCATGGTTAAGAATGTGGGGCATGGCATATCATAAGTATGGCAAGCATATAGGTGTAAATTGGTGATATGAAAATTCTGCACATGAGAAATGGAAAGTCAAAGAAAACAAGTATGGCAAGAATGCAAGGCAGGACAAGCACGAAAGCGAGCATGGAAAAGCGAGAGGTTGAAGCAACTGATGGTGATGGTGTAGTCACCATAAAGACACATGAAAAAAAATTAAAAATGGAGTAGTTTGCATGTAAAAGGGCATATGGATGTAAGACTTAGTAAGGCATGCATACCCCTAGTAACTCACAGGTAAAGTTGGGAGAAAGACCTAGGTGATAGGGGGGTGTATGTGAGATTCCTCGGTTAAAACATTGAGGGGGGGTTGGTGATTACTCCAAGTCAAGTTTAAAGGGGGGATTGTTAGGGTTAACCTTGACTCGAGATTGAGTCAAAGTTGGTTAGGTCAAGCACAAGGTTTTGGGCACATGGTTTGTTGTAGCCCATGGTATTGTCCCAAGGTATTGCATGCAAAGAAGCCTTAATAAGGCTTGGAGAGGCTCCATTGTAAAGTGTCCTGGAGGTGAGCGGGTGAGCTCACTTGGCCCGGCTTGGCCGGTTTAGGTCAAGGGTAATGAAGATCTTCATTGGGTGTTGGTTTTCCCCGCATGGGATTTGCAGGGTAAATTATGTGTCTCTATTATGTGATTGCTTGTTTGTGTTTATTTCTCTCGCAAGTTAAAATATGTATGCTCGTGTATAACCCAACAATAAAGAGATTCAAGTGACTCTTTACCATTATAAAATCCTAAATCAAAATTGATCCTAATAAAAATTAATAATTAGCATCCACATCTATATGATTAATTATTAATATACTTAATATTTTGTATACTTTGGATGGGCTCGAAAGCTCCAACTAACTAAACTATCCCCCTAGGTTAAATATTATTTTATATAAAAATAAATTAATAAATAAATAAAAATTTAAATTTAATTAAATTAAAAATAATCATATTTAAAATTGTAATTCATATATATAATATATATTAAATCAACTACTCAAAAATTAAATTTCTCATAACAAGATTACACATTTTTGGAAAACGCCAAAGAAAAGATAACACATTATTTTAGCCAAGATAATGGGATTCATGGATGGATGACAAGTGTACTTTGCATGGTTGTCTCACAAATTGTAATATGGAAGAAGTAAGAACGATCTGAAATGGTCTGCCACGTCTACCGTCCAACTCGTTTCCATTCTTAGCTTTTATTTTTATCAGGCACGTCTCTTATTGTTGGATGGTGGATGATTCCTATATACTATTGGATGAAAACCTAATTTGAAAGAGAATGTTGAGGAGATGGATTGCCTGCATGTCTGTTATTGTTGGATGGTGGATGATTCCTATATACTATTGGATGAAAACCTAATTTGAAAGAGAATAATGAGTAGATGGATTGCCTGCTATCAAACATAATTTGAAAGAGAATATTGAGTGAGGTTCTACAGCGGAGTAGACAGATTGAGTGCATGTGCAGAAGAATCTATATCAAAGAAGAAAACGACTGCACTGTCATCATAGGCCTGGAGAGAGTGGGGAACTGGGGTAAGAGGCGGTACTTCTACAATTCCTTCCAATATATGGAGAACTTTACTCATTGACGGCCTCGCGTCTTCGTCGTCCTGGATGCACCATCCTCCCACTCTGGCAGCCCTCTCCACTTGTTCCGCGTCTGCATTGTTCAACAAATTCTTGTCCAGCACCTCCATGGCGTTTCCGCTACTGATTTGAGTTGCATCCCACGCGGGAAAGAACATCATGTCGGACTCAGAGACCATCTCTATGTTTCTTCGCCCTGCAATTATCTCGAGCAATGTCATGCCGAAGCTATAGACGTCAGCCTTAACAGTGATGGGCACGCCTGATAGCCACTCGGGGGCCAAGTACCCTCTGGTTCCTCTTATGGTCGTCAGAACCTTACTAAACTCTCTACCCAGGAGCTTTGCCAGTCCAAAATCGGCCAGCTTGTGGCAGAAATTGGAGTCCAGGAGGATGTTTTCAGTCTTGATGTCGCAGTGAATAATGCAGTCCCTGCACTTCTCGTGCAGGTAAACCATTCCCCGCGTAGTCCCCACCGCTGTGCCGAAGCGCGTTTTCCAATCCAAGTTGTGCTGCTGATCATCTTTCGAGGTTTTCTTGAATAGGAAGGAGCTCAGGCAGCCATTAAGCATGTATTTGTACACCAACAATCTTCGGGAGCCCTCTGTGCAAAATCCCAGCAGCCTAACCAAATTCACATGCTGCGTGACTCCAATGGTACTCACCTCCATGCAAAATTCCTTCTCTCCTTGGCTCACACCTTCCAACTTCTTAACCGCCACCAGAGAGCCGTCAGCTAAAGTCCCTTTGAAGACGGAGCCGAAACCCCCGCCAACCAGATGCTCAAAAAAATTCTTCGTGGCACTCTGCAGCGCTCTGTAGGTGAATACAGTAAGCCCAGTTGGGCATTCTGTTGGAGACAAGCCAGGGTGCTTGCAACACCAGAAATATAGAAACACAAAGGCCAAAATAGCAACCAGCCCACCCATGACTCCGCCCACCACGCCTGCGTGAGTATTCTTGTTTTTGGAGTTAGAGGAATGAGGCACATCAACGGCATCTAACAGCAGAAAGAGAGATATCCTGTTGGAGGTATCGCACAGATTTAGCAATTCACCAAACCACATTACACTGGTCTGCAAAATGCCGTTAACGTAGGCATATGCGGTGCACAAGCAATTGTTGAGACAAGCTGCCTGGAACTTCCTTTGCCCTTTGTATTGAACCCCTTGAGGGGGCACGGACTTGCCACTCAATTCTACAAACCCGTCCGTGGTAGTCTGGTTTCCGGCATGGCTGCACCGTAACGGTGTCTTCCGAACACAGCCGCTTGACCACTGCCGAGAGTCCCATTGTTGACTATCTCTGGGGACAAATCCCGCCACGCAGTTGCATGACTGAACATTGTTCCCGCATACTGCATAAACCTCACACTGAGTGAGGGGCTGTTGCCAGACCATGCTCCATTCTTTATTTTCCAGCATAATGTAAACTCGCACTTGTCCCGACTTATCCATAACTAAACACGACAGAGGTGTGATATCTTTGCTTATAACAAAAGTGAAATATTTGTACAAGTCATTACTGAAATAGGTAACATTATACCAGGATTTCGACCACATCATAGGAAAATTGCTGAAACCGTTGCCGTTCCAAACACCAGTCTTCCAGTATGTGTGATTATTCCACATCAGCACGAACTGGTCGGCTCCCTCTGGATCCATCCGAAGGGCCAAGGGTCCAGGACTCGGATCCCAAGGCCTCCTCCACGACGACAGCCTCTGGCTGTTACTAAACTTGAGCCCTGGCAACAATGTATTTTCCATATGGTCGAAGCTCTGCCAAATGATTTCAAAGGTATTCTCGGCACTCAGCACGACCAAGTTACTAGAATCCGTTATCAAGGCCAAAGAAGGCTTCTTCCCGTTTCCCTTGGAGGACCAAACAGTGGATCCTCCATAAGACAGAAGGAGACTCCCGTCCTCTGTGAGATTAAGAATGTTGAACGCGTTTTGTAGCGGGTAGTCCACGTTGGCCACCCAAGGCACGATTGTTTGCTGTGAAGGCTGGGCATACCAAATACCCAAATACCATTTCTTAACGTTGTTGTTGTTGCTGAGATTGAAAAATCCGAATTTGAAGATACTGCCCTTAGAAATCCTGGTTTGATTACCAGTGAGAGAGGTGCCCAACACTATGCTGTCAGAAGCTGCATCTTCAGCATCGCCGGGCTTTATCTTAAGCAGCAGCAGAAGGAGAAATACAAAAAACAGAATCTGTGGGAGTTGGTCTCTCATGATATTACCAGTGCCCATCCTAAAATCAATGAGCTGCCTTGCTCTCAAACTCATTATAACGTGTTCAGACTGTCTGTTCAACTTGAATGAATCGATACCGTAATACCCACATTCATGGCCGACTGACTGTATGACTTGTTTGCACTTGCACACTTGTTCAAGTATTTAATAAATAAAATGACTCAGCTTGACAAAATATTAATTTTATAAGTTTATTTCTTGAAGTAATTAATAACTTAAATTATTCGTTTTGAAAATTTAAAAAAATACAACTTTAATATATTGTTGAAAATAATTATATTATTAAATTTTAAAAATTTATCATGTTCAACATTTCAACTTCCGTCTATTGAGTTTTCATAATTATTTAATTCGTCATTCGTTTTATGATTGAAATACTTAGAGAGGAAATTTATTGTTAAAAATAAAAAATGCAATATTGAATTTATAAATTTATGATGATCAATATTTTAACTTCGCCATATTAATTATTAATATGGCTTGCTAGTTTACGGTGGGCCTGTTGGTTATTATAATAATAATTAAAAATAATATCATGGCCATAGAATTAATAATATTAATTGAATAATAATAAATATAATAATTAAATATAACGGTTAACCATGGTTGACTATGGTTGACCATGCTTGAATTTGGTTGACCATGGTTAACTATGGTTGATTTTGGTTGACCATGGTTAACTATGGTTGACTTTGGTTGACCATGGTTGACAATAGTTGAACATCGTTGAATTTGGATGTTCATGGTTGACTATGGTTGAACACCCTTGACCATGGTTGACCATAGTTTACTTAGGTTGACCTTAGATGACTTTCGTTAACCATGTTTGATTATAGTCAACCATGGTTGGCTTTGCTTGACCATGGTTGGTTTTCGTTGCCTATGGTTGTCTATGGTTTACCATGGTTGACTATGGTTGGCCATGGTTGACTTTGGTTGACCATCATTGACCATTGTTAACTTTGGTCAACCATGGTTTACTTTAATCAATCATTGTTGACTTTGGTTGACCATGGGTTATTATGGATGGCTATGGTTGACCATGGTTGATCATGGTTAAGTATGATTGACTATGGTTAACAATGGTCAACCATTAGTTTACTATGATTGAGAATGGTTAACCATGGTTGTCCACGGTTGACTATGTTTGACCATGGTTCGCAATGGTTGAATTTGGTTGACTATGGTTGACATTAGTTTACGATGTTTGACTTCAGTTGACCATGGCTTACCATGGCAGACTCTAATTAACCATGGTTGACTTTGGTTGACCATGATTCACCATGGGAGACTCTAATTAACCATGGTTGACTTTGGTTGACCATGATTCACCATGGCAAACTCTAATTGACCATGGATGACTTTGGTTAACCATGGATAACCATGGCTGACCCTAGTTTCATTTTGATGACTATGGTTAACAATGGTTGACTTTGGATTTCCATGGTTAACCATGGTTGAAGCCGGTTGACCAGCGTTCACTATGATTTACCATGGTTGACCTTAGTTGTCTTTCGTTGACTATGGATGAATATGTTTGACCATGGTTGACCATAGTTGACTTTGGTTGACCATTTTTTTAACATGGTACACCATGGTTGACTTTGATTGAACATGGGTGAACATGGTTGACCATGGTTAATGGTGGTTGACCATGGTTGACTCTGGTTGAATTTAGTTGACCATGGTTAGTGATGGTTGATTATGGTTGAAAATGGTTGACGATGCTTGACCATGGTTGATTATCGTTCACCCACGTTGAATTTAGTTTACTATGGTTGAACAAGCTTGACTTTGATTGTCCAAGGTTTAGCATGGTTGACTTTTAATTACTATGGATTAATATGTTTGACCATGGTTGACCATAGTTGAATATGGTTGACTTTGTTTAACTATGGTTGACTTTAGTTGAACATAGTTGGCCATGGCTGACCATGGTTAACTTTGGTTGACCATGGTTAACTTTGGTTGACCACACTTGACTTTGGTTGACCATGGTAGACTTTTGTTTACTATGGTTGACTTTTGTTGACCATGGTTGATTTTTTGGTTTACTTTTGCTGAACCATGGTTGACATTAGGTGACCATGGTTGACATTAGGTGACCATGGTTGACATTGGTTGGATTTTGGTTGTTCATGGTTGCATTTGGTTTACTTTAGTTTAGTTTTGGTTGACAATGGTTGACCATGATTAACCATGGTTGAACATGCTTGACTTTTGGTTGACCATGGTTGACTTCAGTTGAGCATGGCAAACCATGGTTGACTTTTGTTGACTTTTGGTTGATTGTGTTTGAATTACGGTTGATTTTGGTTAACTATGGTTGACCATGGTTGACTGTAGTTGATCATAGCTGAATTTGGTTTACCATGGTTGAATTTAGTTGACCCTGATTTTCTTTGGTTGACCATCGTTGACCTTGGCTTCCTAAGGTCAACTTTGGTTGAGCTTCGCTGACTTTTAATTAACAATGGTTGACTTGAATCCATAATTGACTGCAATCCATGGTTAATTTCAGTCCATAGTTGACTTTTAAGAAAGGTTGAGTTTAATACATAGTTGACTTTTAAGCAAACTTGACATTGAACCATGATTTACTTCAATCAACAGCTGACTTTAGCCAATAGTTTCCTTTCAAGAAGGGTTGACTTTGAACCATGGCTAACTTTAATCCATAGTGGAATTTTAAGCAATGTTGACTTTGAAGCATGGTTGAATTTAATTCATAATTAATTTTTAAGTAAAGTTGACTTCAATCCAATATTAACTTCAATCCATATTTGATTTAAATCCATAGTTGAATTCAATCCAAGGTTGACTTCAATCTATAGTTGAATTCACTCTATAGTTGAATTCAATTCAAGGTTGACTTCAATCCGTGGCTCGCTTCAATCCATGGTTGACTTCAGTCCAAGGCTAACTGCAATCCAACATTGACCTCAATCCACGGTTGACATCAATCCATAGTTGACTGAACAATACAAGGTTCACTTGACTTCAATCCATAATAGTTCCTCTACTATTATGATGACCGATAAAATTTCCAATGGTTAAGTTGCATTATGGTATATTATTAATGTTATTAATATTAGTAACAATATTATTAATATTAGTAACAATATTATTAATAATATTGATATTGTTTATGCTAATACTGATATTAATATTTCTTTAAGAATAATGTCAATATTATTATTTAATTAAAAAATAAATAATAATAATATAAAAATTATGTTTCAAAATTATATCTTTATGACATATTATTAATGTTAATATTAGCTATATATTGTTAATATTATTAACTATGTTACTAATATTATAAACTATGTTATTAATATTATTAACTATATTATCAATGAAATATGTTGCGAGTATCTTCTTCATCATTTTCATTGATTATTATGAAAATTTTAAAAGTTTATATTTAAAAATTTGTTTTTTTTTTTAATAATTTATTTGAAATTTATTTTATTTTTATGATTTATAATTATGATTGTTGTGAATATTTTAGAATTTATGTTTTTTAGAATATGAAATATTTTAAAATCCATTTAATTGTAGTACATATTTATACGTTTTATAATTATTATTATTTTGAGTTTGTCTCTATTTATTGTGTTAATTTTATGAAAATTTAATCAACACCGAGTTTGATAAAATAAAAGTATTTATAAAAATTCAAAATTTAATAATAAATAACTAAATTTATCTTATATTTTAAATTATATTTCAGTTTTAAATATTAATAAAAAGCTGTAATAAACTTACTTTATAATAAATTTAATAATCCACTTATAAAAGTTAATATATCATTTAAGAGAATTGATTTCAATTAAATAATGTAATAATCATTCAATTCACTAAACTCATTTAACAAATTTCAAAATATATTATAAATTAACATTATATTAAATTTATAATAGCAAATGTGTTTTGTCTTAAACATTAAAGAGAAAACAAATATTTCATAAATTCCACTGTGTTTTTTTATATTTTAAGTTTATAATTTTTTTTTCATATAGCAAAGCTTGCTCTCCCATACATAAAGAGGTAATCCTTAAACCTGTGTACTCCATGCTTCTTAAATTATTGCCAAAGCTTGTTGATTAATTTGGATCCATACCATTTGTAATATATAAAACTTAAAACTGAAGTGAAAAGACCAGAACAGTCGGAGGCAGGAAAACCATGCCTTTCATCATAGGTAAAAGCTGTAGCTACATTAATAAATCTCAAAACAGTTTGCATGAATTCTACCTCATAACGAAATACAACATGAAGAAAGTGGCTGCTACGAGTCTTCTGAATGCCTGGCCTGGAAAAACATGAATTTGTATCGGAATAACCACCAGATATGGCAATGGAAATTACATAACTCATTGATAAATCCTTTGTATATGAAAATTTTAAGACATATAAATCTAATTAATTAAACTACTGGAATCAATATCAATATCAAAAACCTGATACATTAGCTTGCCAAGAAATCATTCGAGAAAAGTTTCCATTATTGCAATTTCAACTACCTTTATTATTTATTCATTTCAAAGACCTCTATTATTTATATTCATTTTAAGTTTATGCATTTTTTTAATGAACTATTATTTATATTTATATAAAATTATTGCAAATTTTTATAAGACTTTGAATTATTGAAAAATTTATTATTTAATTAATGAACATAAATATTTATTCGTTTTTTGAAATGTGATAAAACAATTTATTTGTTAGTTGGCATTCAGAATAAATGAACTCATTCCAATTATTTAAGAAAAATCAAGCTAATCCTTTAATTACAAATCTTCCTTTCAAGAAAAACTAAATATCAAAATCTGTTTTAAGTATTTAATCGAAAATGCAAATATTGGTATCTTGCACCGGTTTGTATTGTTGTTGGTTGAGCAAAAGAAACATGATGGAATTAGGGTTTGAACATCAGAAATCTTCACAACCTGGGAGGGCTTCCACACCGAACATTGGCATCTCTCTCTATGAAACATGGACCTCTCATGTCTCCCCGCCTCGGCTCCGCCCTCACCTTAGTCGTCTCCTCTCCAGATATTGCCAGGGAGTTTCTCAAGATCCACGATCTGCTTTTTGCAAACAAAGTAGAACATCGCCGTATGCATAATGTACAGGAAACGTGCATGCCATATGATATCAATACTGTAAAAACGTTGTATATTCGTCTACATAAAAATTGATAATTCAAAGGCTCTGTCACCGGTGAACTGGAAGAGCGGTGTTATTATCAGAAGCTTGGAAAATCAAGCAATCTATGACACACTGTTTTTAAAAATTACAAAAGACATTACATAATACCCCAAGAGAGCATGGATGATATGCTTTAAATTAACTTGTGATAATCAACTATTTGAGTTTCAGTCCGATTCTTGATTCTTGCAGATGAACACATATTTATCCTACCCAGTACCATGATTTATTTGTGAGCCAGCGGTTACTGTAGGGGAACGCTCTTTAGAACGACTGTTTCAACAGTGAGGCCCATTCTGAATCCAAACAGAACTCTCAAATCCAATCCCTCTTCGACTCCCTCTCCAGTCGTCGAGCATCCTTTTTCTCCAGATGATTTCCTCATCTCATCCAAGATGAAGTGCACGCACACGCTCGACATGTTTTTGTATTCGCTCAGTTTCTTGGGATCCAAATTCAGCTTGGCCTCCACCTTATCCAAATTCAGCTTGGCCTCCACCTTATCCAAATTCAGCTTGGCCTGAGTTTCTTGGGATCCAAATTCAGCTTGGCCTCCACCTTATCCAAATTCAGCTTGGCCTGAGTTTCTTGGGATCCAAATTCAGCTTGACCTCCACCTGATCAAGAATGGCGGGACCTCCAGGATGGGCGATCCAGAATAATCAAAAAGTGAGGAAAAACTAAAACACCCAGGAAGGGAGAAATATAACCTTGATGGAGTGACAGTGGAGCATTACATTTAGACAAGTATTTTCAATAACCGATTCTATGAAATATGACAGGTAGACAAAACTCAAGCTGAAACTGAAACACCGAGGAAGTGGAGAAAACATGTGGGTGAGAGTGGAGCGTTACAACCTCGGAATAAAAAGGCTGCCATGCATGAGCCAAGCGAAGCGAAGCCTAATAACCCTAATTTTTTTAATAACAGGAGAAGCCTGAGGGCCTTGACACTTGGAATAACCACAAATTTTTTTTAAATTATTTACGACTGTTCCATTTAAACATAAGGGAGCGCTGAAACACTTGGAATAATATAAGTGGAAGGTTGAGACATTCGTAATAACTCATTTTTTTTTAAATCATTACTGACCCTTGGAATTAAACACTTGGAATTAAACATACGCATGAGTTATTTCATGAAATCTCAATGCTCCAATCATGCACCAGACAACGAATATTTGGTTAAGTTTCAAATCTGGCCATTCAATTTTTTAAATTTGAAAAATCTGCCACCCCCACCCCACCTCAAAGTTGAAATAAGACGCCTTAAAATATTTCATATTCTAAAAAAAAAAAATTTAAAATATTCACAACAATCATAATTACTAACAAACCATATTAATAATTAATATGGCTTATATACGCTGATCAGCGTATATCAATCATGGCCGATCGTATATTTATAAAATGGTAATCATAATACGGGAGGAGAAAATATTTAAAATCTTACTATTTGGGGTCGATTAGAATTTTAGAAGGGGTAAATTATATTATAAAAGATGAAAATTTTATATAAATATTATAAAAGGGGGATTTCTATTGGTTTTTTTTCTCCAGGGGAACACCAAGATGGTAATTCTAACATTCTAGACATAGGCATGATGAGTTGGCGTACATAGACAAGACTGACAAATTAACCAGGAGGTACAAATGTTAGGAACCCATGTCTTTACTTTGTTAGTATATTGTTGTTGGACGCATATGCTTTGTAAGTCGTCCCGTAGTATTTGTTGATCAATAGTTTATGTTATTGTTGTTGGCGCATATGCTTTGTAAGTCGCCTGTAGTATTGTTGATCCATAGTTTGTAGTGGTCCATGGTTTTGACCCATAGTATTGGCACCTAGACTTAGTACATAAGTGTGTGTTGAGACCTATGAAGGCACTGTGAAGTTAATTGTATTGAGCTTGCTCAAAGGAGGTTGCCCCCTCGAAGTAGCCTGTGATCAATATAAAAGTGATTATGAGTTCTGTCATTTCTGCTATTTCGCATATTCTTATTAATTAATTGTTGCAGGTGCATCACATCTAGTATCAGAGCACTTTCTTGGGCTCGCTGGGTGAAATTTCTGCCAAATTTTTTTTCACATCTGTTGCAGGTTCAGATTTGGGAATAATCCCTATCCGCTTAACTGTGGGAAGTACTTGGGCATAAGCCCTAAAACTCATTGTGAGGAGTACCACAGGAACCCCGAAGTAGCTGGCCCATTGAGAGGACCTGTCAGCGAAAAGAGAAACGACCCCTACCTGATTGACTAGTTCCCACCCGTGAGGTAAACCAAGAGCTGTCGTTTGTGGCAAAGCAGTTATCAGTTTTACCTGAGTCGTGGAGTAAGGGGTACTACCCCAATACGCAAGCTGTTAGACAGCATTGGTGGCCGAGTGAAACCCCTAAACTATTAGGAAGCCGCACATACCTAGGGTCCATATCTATTTTCAGATGAACTGTTGTCGATCACTGCTGCGCCGATTCAGATCCAGGCGTTCAGATCCATTCTGCAAGCCGTTCCAGATCCAGTCGTTTTCAATCCATTCGGCGCCGTTTCAGATCCCTCTATTTCTGCTCACTTCTGAGCCGTTGCAGATTTATCTGTTCCAAATCCCTTCCAAGCCGTAGTCGTAGCCGTATAAAATTCAGTTTTTCCTCCATATCTCCCTTGTTTTCCCTCTATTTCCCTTGAAATTTTCGGGGAACCCCTATCATCTCATTCTGCATATTTCATTCCTGAGGACCCTATCCCCAATTCTCCTAACCAAAGCCCGAAATCCCACATTTGTCTATTTTTAGGGTTTGCCATAACTTCCTCAGATTTCACCCAATCACCTTCAAATTTTACCACAGAGTTCCTTTCTGAATTCTTCTTCTTTGTTCCCCTCTACCAAATTTTCCCATTCTTTCACCCCGCTTCTGAAATCCTCATTTTTGCTTCCCTGTTTATTCGACAGTGTCCAAAACCTAGTCAAACCCCAATTACCCTTCATATTTTTTCCCAAGTCCAGATTTTCCTTTACTGAAGCAGTTTCTGTTTTTGTTTTCCTACCCAGTCAACCAAAAAAAAAAACTCCTGGTTATGGTTGTCACCCGTGCAGGAGCAAAAACCATGGAAGATGCACTTGCAGGCATCCAGGCCAAACTCCAGGATCTGGATGAAAAATTTCTCGGCCTCCATCTTGAACATTCAGCTATGAACAACAAACTACAGTCGGAGTCTTCATCAGACAATGGGTTCTCTTCTTCCAGCAATTTTTGTGGTCCGAAGCTTGATTTTCCTCGCTTCAATGGTACCGATCCACCTGGATGGATCTATCGTGCAGAACAATATTTCAGTCTGCATAATACTTTTGATGTCAACAAAGTTCCACTGGCATCCTTTCATTTGGAACAGGAAGCTCTTCAATGGTATCGTTGGTACATCAAGGCTCATGAAGAACCAAAATGGCCAGACTTTTGCCATCTCCTTTTGCAACGATTTGGTCTTAGTGCTTTTGATGACTTCATAGGAGCCCTCACTAAACTTCGCCAAATTGGCACTGTGAGAGAGTATCAAACCGAATTTGAGAAACTAGCCAACCACACCGAAGGATTGTCTGATGACTTTTACCGGAGTTGTTTTATCAGTGGTCTAAAGGATGCCATCCGCTCTAAGGTCAAAATGTTCTGTCCCAACACAATGATGGAAGCCCTAGGGTTGGATAAGTTGGCAGAAGACAAGATTGCAGCCCAACAACGCTCCAAGCCCACTTTTGTTCCCTTCCAAAATATGGGTTCTCAATGACCACCTATACCGCAGGCTCCTCAACCAACTCCTATCAAGCGTTTGTCTGAAACAGAGATGCAAGCACGCAGAGAAAAGGAGCTTTGCTATAATTGTGATGAGAAATTCATGCGGGGACATAGATGTGTTCAACAAAAGCTCTATCTCTTGGATGTGGATTCTCCACCTGCCTCTGAAATTGGTGACAAAGATCCAGAAACACTGGATGCTCCGGTCGACATTCAGGAACCGCCTATTGACCCTCCGTGTCAGGATGACCATCCAGAGATATCTCTCCATGCTTTAGCTGGAATCACCACCCCCCAAACAATGCGGGTCAGGGGTTACTTCAAGAAGCTTCCTCTTACATTACTCATTGATTCTGGTAGCACTCATAATTTCATTGACCCTCGGATCGCCAAACCATCCTTGCTCCAACTTTGAAGTCATGGCTGCCAATGGGGGCACCTTACCTTGCAAAGGGAAGTGTTGAAATGTGCGTATCTCTATGGGAGATTATACCTTGCGCTCTGACATGTTTTCCTTGACCTTAGGTGGATGTGATGTGGTTTTGGGCGCTCAATGGCTACGCACACTTGGCCCTATCTTATGGGATTTTGCTGAACTTTGGATGCAGTTTTCCCTCAATGGACAAAAACATACATTGACAGGATTACAACCAGGTTCTCTCAGCATCACCAGTTCACATCGCATGGAAAAACTTCTCAAGAAGAATTCACATGGTGTCATCGCTCAGCTCCATTCCATTCAGATGCAACCATCAGCGGTCTCCACTACTCCTTTGGATCTACAACAAATTATGGATCGATATACAGGTGTCTTTGCTGAACCAGTGGGATTGCCACCTTCCAAGCCAGAAGACCATCGTATTCAGCTCCTTCCTGGCAGCGTTCCTCCCAACATCAGGCCCTATCGCTACCCATTTCACCAAAAAAGGAGATTGAAATGCTCGTTCGGGACTTATTGAAGCAAGGTATTATTCGCCCAAGCACTAGTTCCTTTTCTTCTCCAGTTATTCTTGTCCGCAAAAAAGATGGGTCATGGCGCCTCTGCATTGACTTCGGAGCACTTAATCACCTCACCATCAAGGATAAGTTTCCAATTCCTGTTGTTGATGAGCTTCTTGATGAGCTTCATGGGGCTCACTTTTTCTCCAAGTTGGATCTTCGTTCTGGGTATCATCAAATTCGGGTTCATGAGGATGATATCCCTAAAATAGCTTTCCGCACACATGATGGCCATTATGAGTTTTTGGTCATGCCCTTTGGCCTCACTAATGCTCCTTCCACATTCCAAGCCTTAATGAATAAACTATTTCGACCCTACTTGTGGAAATTCATTCTAGTATTCTTTGATGATATCCTCATCTACAGTAAAACATGGGATGAACATCTCCAGCATCTGGATCTTGTCATGCAACTTTTCTCTGACCATCATGTCCATGCCAAGCAGTCTAAATGTGTTTTTTGACAGAAGGAAGTTGAGTATCTCGGGCACATTATCTCAGCACAAGGGGTTCGCGTGGATCCTGCCAAAATCGATGCCATGAACAATTGGCCGCATCCTCAGACACTCAAGAGCCTTCGTGGTTTTTTGGGGTTGAGTGGCTACTACCGCAAATTTGTCAAGGATTATGGGAAGATTGCAGCTCCATTAACTTCTCTATTGAAAAAGGATGCTTTTACATGGACACATGTTGCTCAGTGTGCATTTGACAAACTAAAACAAGCTATGTGTACTACACCTGTTCTAGCTATGCTCGATTTTTCCAAGCCCTTCACTATTGAGAGTGATGCTTGCGGCAATGGACTTGGTGTTGTTCTCCTTCAAGATGAACACCCCATTGCGTTCACCAACAAAGCCCTTTCAGGTAAGAATTTAGCTGCCTCTACCTATGAGAAGGAAATCATGGCTATTTTGCATGCAGTGCAGAAGTGGCGCCCATACCTATTAGGGAATCATTTCTGCATCGAGACTGATCACCAGAGTCTGAAATATTTCTTGGAACAGCGTGTCTCCTCCCCGGCACAACAGAAATGGGTTAGCAAACTCATGGGTTATGACTATGAGATCACTTACAAGAAGGGTAAAGACAATATTGTGGCAGATGCTCTTTCTCGCACATTTGATGCCCAAGGTTCTCTTTCAGCTATTTCTATGCCTGTTCCAAATTGGTTGCAATATGTTCAACAGGGTTCTGTCAATGACTCTTCCTTATCTCAAATCATCCAACGCTTGACCAACAACCCTTCTACTGTACCACATCACTCTTGGGATGGTGCTTCTCTGAGATACAAGGGCCGTTTGGTGCTTCCCCAAAGCACGGATCTTCAACAGGTTGTCTTCTATGAACTCCATGCTTCTCCATCGGAAGGGCACTCTGGGTTCCTCAAAACATATAAACGGACACGGCGTAACTTCTTTTGGCAGGGCATGAAAAGGACAATTCAACAGATGGTGGCCGAATGTGATACCTGCCAGCGCAATAAGGGTGAAACAACACTCCTTCCAGGATTGCTCGAACCCTTTCCCATACCTACACGGATTTGGACAAATATTTCTATGGATTTCATTAAAGGGCTCCCTAAATCTGGCGGGAAGACAGTGATTCTCGTTGTGGTTGATCACCTCTCCAAATATAGTCATTTTTGTGCTCTCAGCCATCCCTATACTGCCTCCTTAGTCACTCAAATTTTCCTGGACCAGATCTTTCGTCTTCATGGCATCCCTTCTTCCATTGTCTCAGATCGTGATGTGACTTTCACTAGTCATTTTTGGACAGAACTTTTTCGCCACTGGCACCAAACTGAAGATGAGTTCAAGGTATCACCCACAAACAGATGGTCAGACTGAAATTATCAATAAATGCTTGGAAACTTATCTTCGTTGCTTCACCTCTAAATAACAACATTAGTGGGAAAAGTGGCTCCCTCTCGCTGAATGGTGGTACAATACCTCTTACCACACTGCCTCTAAAATGACCCCATATGAAGCAATCTATGGTCAGGCACCTCCATTTCTTCTTCCGTACACCCCCACCAGTTCACCAGTTCAGGAAGTTAACACGGTCCTTCGAAACCGCGATCAAATTCTTCGCATTTTGCGGGCCAATCTTCACATGGCAAGAAATTGCATGAAGCAACAAGCTGATCAACACCGTTCTGAGCGCACTTTTCAAGTCGGCGATATGGTTTTTCTTCGTCTCCATCCATACAAGCAATCCTCCCTGAAACTCAAAGGGCGTCATAAGCTCGCTCCAAAGTTCTATGGGCCATATCGAATTCTTCAGAAGATTGGGTCCGTTGCTTATAAATTGGAACTTCCTCCTTCTTCCCGCATTCATCCAGTCTTTCATGTCTCTTGTCTGAAGAAAGTTCTTGGCACCAACATCAATGGAAAAACGATTTTACCCGAACTGGATAATGAAGGATCCATCCTTTTGGAGCCGGAGGCCATCCTCAATCGGCGCACTCGTCAGCTTCGCCCTCGCTCTATCACAGAGGTCTTAATTCAGTGGCACGGCATGCAACCAGAGGATGCTACATGGGAACCACTCATTTAGATTCAACAACAATTTCCACATCTAAAGCTTTGAGGACAAAGCTTTTTTTAAGGGGGAGGGGATGTTAGGAACCCATGTCTTTACTTTGTTAGTATATTGTTGTTGGACGCATATGCTTTGTAAGTCGTCCCGTAGTATTTGTTGATCAATAGTTTATGTTATTGTTGTTGGCGCATATGCTTTGTAAGTCGCCTGTAGTATTGTTGATCCATAGTTTGTAGTGGCCCATGGTTTTGACCCATAGTATTGGCACCTAGACTTAGTACATAAGTGTGTGTTGAGACTGATGAAGGCACTGTGAAGTTAATTGTATTGAGCTTGCTCAAAGGAGGTTGCCCCCTCGAAGTAGCCTGTGATCAATATAAAAGTGATTATGAGTTCTGTCATTTCTGCTATTTCGCATATTCTTATTAATTAATTGTTGCAGGTGCATCACAACAAAATAGGTGGATTTCAACTGATGAGATGCAAAAGACTCTAATTACTTGACGAAACTTCAATCGAGTGTCGAAAGGGTCAAATTATGACGATTTTGTCCAAACAAAATATGAGTGCAATCAATGCGATAAGTTGAACATGTTAGTATGAAATTCAAGACTTGATGATACTTTGAACGAAAAACAACCAATCTCTGAGACTGTCTAGTCGTATTTTTTATCCCATGACTAATTTAGTAATATTTTTTTATCACAAGATTAAATTAGTCATATTTCTTATCCCATGACTACATTAGTCATTTTTAATTGTAATCACTTAAAATTGCTCAAATTTGGTCATATTTCACTTTAAAAAATTGTGGTGACCAATTTTTTAGGTGGTTTAATCATTTATTTCGCATGGTGACCAACATTTTTAGTCGCGTGGTCATTTATCACCCATTTTTCGACTAGTGTAAGGCTCTCACCAATTCACCTTCCCAATCGACTTCTGCAGCTTCTTCTTCTTCAGATTAACTATCAGATTTAATTTCTACGATAGGCCTTGAAGGTGTATTGAAAGATCCACTAAAGAAATACTTATCCAGTGATCACGGTTTTCTTTGCGCAACCGGTGTGCTCTTCTTGACTGATGGACAACTCTTCTTCTTTTCTTCATTGTTTTCTTCTTCCACAAAGGTCATGAATAGTACTTCTTTTGACTTATTGTCACAATCACTTCCATTGGGTATATTGTTATCTTCCTCGGTATACAGACTCTTCCTCTATTTTGCAATTTTCTTCATATTATCAGTTCTTTCTTGATTGCACGCCATCCTTCGTTCATGAGAACTGGCGTCTTCCTTGCTGTCACTATCTCCATCATCCTTGTATGGGAAATTCGAAGGGAACTGGCATATTCTTCCACATTTGAAAGGCAATTTATTCTTGTACTTGCCATGTCCTCTTTTCAGCTTTCTCACAAAATTTGATTCTTCCTTATCTGATTCATCACAAGATATTTTTTCATGCTCATGCTTATCCTTTCTAGTAGCTTTGAAAGCAAATTCCTTTCAGATGGGATTTTCTTTTTCTGTTCTCATCTCATATGCAGTCAAGATCCCTTGAAGTTCATCCTTTGTCGAGTTTTCAAGATTGGCTCTATCTTCTGACACATATACCTTTGTGTCAAATCTTGAAGGAAAAGTTATCAGTATCTTCTACACTACTGATTCTTCTTCTAGAGTAGCTCCAAAAATATTGATAGCATTAACTAAACCATCAACTCAGAAGAAGTAAGAAGCAATGTTCTCTTCATCTTTCATTTTCAAGGATTCATACAATCCAGAGTAATTCTACAAATTTGCATTCTTTACTTTCTCATCACCTTCATAGACATTTATGATTTTATCCCATACCTCATTGGTTGATGCGCAATGCATGACCTTAGTAAATTCAGTATCTGTTATCCCACATAAAACTGTGTTTTTGGATCTTGCATTGCATTCATACTGTCTCTTTTCAACTAGATCGGTTCGTGTGATTGTTGGAACATTATAACCATCCACAATGCATTTCCAAACATTAGATCTGAGGGATTGCAAATATACTTCCTTCCTGATCCTCCAGAAGGTGTAGTTGGTGCCATCGAATCTTAATGCTTTGTTGGTGGAGAGACCTTCTTGCTTGTCCATATCTACGCGCGGATCTATCTTCCAAATGTTAAGATGTTGCTGAAGACAACTGCTCTAAAACCAATTGTTGGAATCTACTTAATACTAAGAGGGGGATGAATTAGTATTAGCACAGTTATGAACAATTTTTAACTTCTTAATAGATATAAAATTGAACTTAAATATGCATCCACCATAAATAAAACATTCAACATCACATGAGCACAATACACATAACACACATAATTTTTACATGGAAACCCAAACAAGAGAAAACCAAGGAATGCTCTCTTATAATATAAAGATTACATTTGAGGAAGTACCAACTTCTTAAGTTCTCCAACACCAAATGGAAGGAAGCACCGACCCCCTGGTTTTACAAGAACCAACCTGAAGGAAGCACCAACTCCCTAGTTTACCAGCTCCAACTAGAAATAGGCTACGACCCCCTGCTCCTTGCCCCGTCCCACCACCCTGATATATAAGAATAAGATATAGCTTTGATGTACTTTTGATCTACACGCTCTTCTGATAAAATTTTGTTCTTTATGTTGTGTGCACCTTCTGCAACCTTCCAATAACTGATCTGTATCAAAAAATTCACTTGAACACTTCACAACATTACAATTGACTTCGCACTCCACAAACTATGTGTTGTCTCATCTTATTATGTAGTCTGTGCTATGGTTCTGTATGCCATTTTTTCTTTGCACATCCGCAACTCCAACTGATACTACGCATCTACTAATAAATTTTTGTTCTAACTTCTTGCATCAGTATCAGATGGAACTGCACACCTTCTGAGAAGTTTATGTTCTATATTGGTGCAACAGTCTTTAGATAATCTACGAACGCACTTGTCTCAGATCATCCTTATCATAATGTGCATCCTTTACTGTGCAACAATTCTATCTTAGTGCATCAGATAAACGTCTTCACTTCGCGCATCAGAAGATATACTTCATATCTGTCTATGTGCCTCTATCTTAGATCATATGTGACAGTCTACATGCTATCTGTGATACTATCATTCTATCCTCAGATGGAACTACACACCTTTTGAGATGTTTATGTTCTATCTTGGTGCAACAGTCTTTAGATAATCTACGAAAGCACTTGTCTCTGATCATCCTTATCATAATGTTCATCCTTTACTATGCAACAATTCTATCTTAGCACATCAGATAAACGCCTTCACTTCGTGCATCACAAGATATACTTCATATCTTTCTGTGTGCTTCTATCTTAGATCACATGTGATGGTATGCATGTTTTTTGCGATACTATCATTATGTCCTCACGTAATTGCGCATATTTTGTAGTTCTGGCTTTCCGTCTTCATGCAAATGTCACGGATTAACTTGCATCATTTTGCGCACCTTCATCTATTACATTCCTCTGCTTGTGCACACTCAGCTCTCTGCTAGATCATGTTGTTCTGGTTTCACGAGCCCTTGATGCCAAAAGAATTAGAATCTTGCTAAATATGTATCTTCCAACTTCCCTTACAATATTTCCATCTTCAAGCTTACTTTCAATCTCCAACTTGCTTCTTATTTATACTCGTCATGATTGGCTTGCATGTCCACAAGTTGGTTGTGTCTTTCCTTCTTCTTTGCTTCAAGGTTTATGCTTTTGCCACTTTTCATGTTCAGTGTCGCTGAGGTGACATATCTTGTGGGTGTTGCGCATATTTGGTCCTTGACTTAGTGGGATTTGCACCCTTGTGGTGTGGTCTTGTGCCTCTAATATACCATCACTTGTGGGGCTTACACACTTGACATCTTCAACCGCTACATCCTTTTTCGTACTTGTGCATGCTTCAACAACTTAAAGCTTCTTCCAATTGGTGAGTCTTGCGATATTTTGGGACTTGCTTCCTTGTTCAACAGTTTCTTGTTTCAAGCTGCTTGCACACTCCCAAACCTTGTCCAATCAACTCTTTGGCTTGATTGCGTACTCATGAACTTTTGTCCAACCAACTCTTTAGCATATAGCATTGAAGTGCTAATGACTAGGTGGACTTTATACATGCACATGTACCACATTTATTCATAGTGGATGCACTTCTAGATATATGTCTTCATACTAGCATCCATATACTTCTTCAAACTATCTTTCATATACTTCTTTAAACTGGCACAGTAATATACTTCTTCAAAGTGGCTTTCATATATTTCTTCAAACTGGCACAAGAATACTCAATCCTCTTTGACATTAGTTGACATCAATGGCAACCAAAGTTAAACATGTAAAAACCCAATATTGGACATTAGTGTAATGGCATATGGTAATAGTAAAAATGTCAAATAATATATAAAAAAATAAAAAGGAAAATGTGCAATGTAACTTAATTTAGGTGCATGAGTGACAAGTGTGTCATGCATGCAAAAGGTAAGAAATTGAATAAAATAAAGAAATTAAGTAATGAAAAGGGGGCAAGACCAAGAGGATGGGGCTCCAGTCGTTTTGGTTGATTTTGAGGGTTTTTTGTTCGTTGTGTTGGTTTTCTATTGTTTGTGCACCTGTTAAGAGGGAGGATAAGGAGGAGGAGAGGGTGGAACTTATATTCATATAGAAATAGAGAAAAGAGTTAAGGTATCACCTAGTCTAGCATAGTGTTAATTGTTGAGGGATTGGGGGCCTTAGCTTCGGATGGGCGTTGGTTGGGTGGAAATTTATTGTTGTCTAAGATAACTTGAAATGTTGGGTGGAGTGTTATTGTCCATGAAAAGGTTGGGTGGAGTGTTATAGCTTGGTAGGAATCAACCAACCCATGCCCACAAGAAAATGTAGGGTGGAATGTTAATTTCCATGAATGGAGGCAATCACTTAAAATCAAGATTATTGAGCCTAATCTTGCAAGTGGGTCTACTTTCACAATAAGGTGATTTCAACGAATGAAACAATGAACATAGGAGGGAGGTATCTACCAGGATCCTTAACCAGGGTTTATTGATAGATGCGATGATAATGTGATGTGAGCATAAATGGAAATAACTCAAGTCTACAAAACAATGACAATGACCCATGAGACTAGAACACCCAAATCAAAAATGGTTTTGAGGACCATTAGTAACTAGCTCGAATTTAGCCATAATCTGATCCCAAATAAGAAGACCTCCTTCACTCATGGGAAATAGTCTAAAACCGAGAACATGAATCAAGGATGATGGGGAGGAATCAAAATGACAAATGGTGGAAAAATAAAGATAACCTATGAATCAATGTAACAACCCTACCAATATAAATTTTAACCCTAATTAAATACATATTTCTTTAAACAAAATTGAGGAAGAACTGAGTGCATCAAGTGTATATTATTAATCAAATAATATTAGATAACTAGCAGAAATTGAAACTATAATGCTAGGAGAAGAATCTCTACTTACATGATGGATGACTAGCTTTATCTGTTTTGCATGCAGACCTTGTCCTCCTTTTGCTAACAACACCTCTTTCTGCAATAAAAGTTGGGTGGATAACTCGCCACCCAACCAACCCAAATAAGATAAGCATGGACAATAGCATGTTCGTGAAGCCTGGAAAAAAGGGCTATGTCCTAGAAAATGGTAGAATAAAAATTGACCTTCTGGTTGTTGCATTCATAAAAGAATATGTTGTCGTAGGTGATGATCAATCCCACTGCACCATAGTATCATCAACACTACTCCCCCTTTCGATGGAAGTCCTTTTGGACTACACCAAGCTTGTCACGGAAGTGCTCAAACTTCACTCGAGACAAAGGCTTGGCCAACACATTTGCAACTTGCTCATCCGTGCTCACATATTGGAGCTTTATAGCTCCCCTCTGCACCATATCAAGGATGTAGAAATACCACATTTCTATGTGTTTTGACTGTGTACATCTACAGGAAAGATCACATAGCTAGATAAAATCTCGCAAACCTCACTTAGAATTGCATAGAAGAAAGAAGAAGAAATGAATCAATTATCACTTATGAACACGGAAATGGAGAAATATGCAGTATAATCATACATCAGTTGTAAGTTGGCACTGTGAATAACTGAATACAATACAATATTGTCAACTGAATTCAAATTAACCAAAGGTGATTCGAATTCTCCTCAATGTGTGGCTTGGATAGCATTAGAGACATCATCCAATCATTGGTAGTAGTCACAAATAGTCAAAAGTCAATCAAATGAGTCTAACTGAGTCATGTGAGCACAAATCAAGGGATGGACACTCCAAGGAGGGAGCATGAGGCTGATGAGGTTGTTTGTAGGTCAAGTGGCACTCTGATATAGAAAATTGGAAGCTACATGCAATTAAACTGAGCAATAAATGAATAAACTGGTCAATAAATGTTGCAACTGGCTGTTAGTGATCCAAGTAGTGTAGTAGGGTGCATATGTCATCCAAGTGAGGAAAATAAGGTGCACTAGGTAGGTAGGAGGGATCCTGAGGGCTAAAAACAGGCTCTAGGGGGGTGAACATAGGCTCCAGGTGCTGGGGAGACTACCATACTGATGATTGGATGCATGCAGATGAATGAAGATGACTGGATCCATGTATGCAAATATAAAAAATGATGGTGAGAATATTCCAACACCCATTCGCAAGCCAAACTATGAGGAAACAATTGAAAGAACTAATGGTAGGGCCCTCGTGACTAAGACCAAAGGTCACCCCGTAAGAAAATCTAAATAAATAAAGTGAGGAAAGAAGGAAAACCCAATGGGAAGAAATCCCTCCCTCAAAAATAAATTGAAGGATGCTAATGTAGCATGTCATCACTCACCCCAAATGGTAAGTGCACTTCTCCACCAAAGAAGGATCTATCGGTAAGAAATGGATCAGTAATGTGAGAAGGATGAAACCTTCCATTCTGAAAATCAGATCTAGTTCTCCTCGGATCAAGTGGATCTCCAACAATATCTTTGAAAGATCTTAGAGTGGTTTTTTCCCATCTCGGAAGAGGAGGATCATCAAGTGCAAGATCATTAGGTTCTTGTGGATCTGGATCTTCCATTCGCTCATCTTCACTGTCAGGTGCTAGATCTTCAAGTTCTTGTGAATCTGGATCTAGCATTTGCTCTTCATCATCTTCACTTTCAGATTCAAAATCCGAACTCTCATGAGATGAAGCTTCTCTCTCTTGCTCATCAAGTAGTGGTGGTGTGGTAGGAAATCTCTCTTGCTGAATAGGATGAGCATCATGAAGAGGCCATTCCTCAAATTGTACACTCCTCTCAAGGAATGTTGACATAGTAGAAGGATCAAGAAGCTTGTATTCCTTTGCACCCAATGTATATCCCACCAGTATACACTCTCTGCTTTGTGGATCTAGGGCTCTCCTTTTCTCTGTTGAAATCCTTTCCCATGCTATGGATCCAAACACTCTAATATGATATACATTAGGTTTGTATCCCATCCATGCTTTGAAATGAGTCATATTTTCCAGTCCTTTATGAGGGACTCGGTTTTGAAGGTAAGCAAAATAGTTGATGGCTTCTGCCCAAAGACTAGGGTGCAACCCTTTCGACTTTAGCATGCAAATTTCCATTTCCTTTAGTGTTTTGTTCTTCCTTTCTGCAACACCATTCTGTTGTGTTGTATAGGGAACAATATGCTGCATCTTTATGCCTTCATCATCATAAAAAAATTGAAAATCACTCTTGACATACTCACCCCCATTGTCAGTGTGAATGGCCTTGATCTTTCTATCTGAAAACTTTTCTGCAGAAGTGTTAACACCCAAAAAGTGCTCACTAGCTCATTCCCTTATTCACATGACCCATTTGTCCACTTTTCCACCATTTGAGCCTCTAAAGCCATCAAAAGGTCACCAAAAAGACCATAATACCCCTTTTTCCCCTCAAAATATATAGTTTTCCTCAAAAAACCCTCAAAAAGGGTCCAGAATTCCCAAAAAATATTAAAAGGGAATAAAAATATTCAAAATATTCAAAAAAGGAAAAAGGGGGGAAAAGAGACCTAAACCATGTTGGTCAATACCATTGGTTTCCTCAAAACCACAATGGTATTCCCCATCACTAAAAACTATAAAAAGGTGATAGGGGCTCCTCACTTTCCATCCATCCATCATCCATCCTATCCTCATGCTGTCAAAATCTCTCTTGAGTTCTTTGACCATTTTAGCAATCTTGGAGAAGAGACCATTGGAGCCTGGAGCACCTCAACCTTGGAGCTGCTCAACACCAAACATCCTCACCATTTGAGGTATTATAATACAAAATCATTCTTTGTTACATTTCTTGTTCTTTCTGTTAATCTTTTCAAGTTTATTTTTATATGCACATGTTAATGTTAGATTCATATTTATAATTGTTTTTGCTTTTATTTGAAGACTGCTATTACAAGTTAATAGGTGCATCTTTGCACATGCTTGGTTGAAAAACCAAGCAATAGTTTTTGGCGACTCTGCTGGGTTTCGAGCTTTAAATTTTTGAAATTTTTGCTTTAGATCTTTGTTTTTTACTTGTTTTTACCATTCCAATTAGCAGATTTTCCATACTAGACAGCATATCCATTGCTGCCCTAGCTCTTGGCCCTTTTTGTAGCCCTTAACAGACTGAAATTTCACTTTTCGGTTTCGTTTCCGACGACTCGTTTTTCCGTTTTCGCATCGTGACTTTTCGTCTGACAGTCGCGCGGCTCATCGCGACCTCGCAGTCTTTTTCCGCACTGTGTGCCACAGCTTTGCGGCCTTTTTTCGCACTGCACTTCGCGGCCCTTTTCGACGTTGCGCGCCGCAGCTTCGCAGCCTTTTTCCGTGCTGCACATCGCGGCTTCGCGGCCTTTTTCCGCGCTGCACATCGCGGCTGCACGGCATTTTTTCGGGCTGCTCATCGCAGCTTCGCAGCTGTTTTCCGCTCTGCACATCGTGACTTCGCGGCTCAAACCCACGATGTAATTTTCTGGCAGCACAACTCAACTTTCAAACGGCCATATCTCCCTCTCCCGAACTCCGTTTGAGACGATTTGTTTTTCAAATTGGGTGTTTTCGATCAAGGAATCCAAATATCCTATTAAATTTAAGAAATGTTTCATAGAAATTTCTCTAATATTTTATTTTAGTGTTATTTATCACTTCAGTTCACCCATTTTGGCCTATATTTTCCAGCCATATTCCCTACACTTTTGAACAGCCTACTATTTCATTTTGTAGCATTACATATTGATATTTCTTACTATTATTTTGCTTTACTTCATCATTTTTAAAAAATTTCAGTTTAGTGAAAAAAAAATTGTGAAGCAATTTCATTTTTGCAAAATTAAAACCAAATTTTTAATTTGCTATATAGTTTTGCCCAAGCAAGCACTTAGAAATCCATTTATTTCTTACAATTTTTACAATATTTGCTTTCCTTTAAAAGTTATTTCGAAAATCCATAGTTTTTTAATTACTTTTGTTAAAGCATTTACATTTCATAAAAAAACCTTTATTTTTTGCAAATTGGAATCGTCTTGTTTTTCATTTGTAATCAATCGTCCAAGTGAGGCAAATTCATTTTCAGTTAAATAATCACACTTGCACCCAATCTGCCACATTGTTAATTAACTGAATCTTAAAATCTACCTAAACTCAACCAACACTTTAACCCCACTTGGGGAGCACTTAAAGAATCTTGTAGCTAGGTAGGATTGGGGGGATAGGTGTTCCAATAACACCCCTCAATTATTTACATCTGAGACATAGTGGTTGTCTTTTACGGTCCCAAAAATTCCTTATTATTTGTTGACACAGTTATACACCAATTTATCGGGAAGGCCTCTCCCTTAGGAGGGTTGAAGTAGCCAGACTGGTTCTGGAAGCCTGAGTGGAATACCGCAATCCATTCAGTAACCAAAGGATACCTTTCGAAGTTCTCAATGTACACCTGTATGGGAGTACAACGACGATAGAACCAAACTACAGATTCACCCAACCGAATGTGTCATGAACGGGGTATCCTAGTTGCCATTTTTTAGGATTGACTACTCGGTGTCCCTCCCGGTAGGGGGATATATAGCCTTTGATTCCACTACCCATATTGTCTGACTTGGATTTCATCACCTTGTAGAGAATATGTTTAGTTGAGTCATAATACCACTTTTAGTTAGGCGTTTGCCTGCTCTGCTACCCCCCTTGGTCTAGTAAGCACCATTTTGTTTTCTAGGAACTGTTTGATTTTTGGTATTCTGACCACTTTTCTTGATCCCTCCACTTATTATAGCACATCTGTTATAATAAGTGTTTTTGAGGTTGGTTGTTGGCCTGAGAGCCATTATTTTTCACACTCCCCTCTTGCACACATTGTTGCACTAGGGTTTTGAGTTTTTATCTCACCACCATCCATTGGTATTTCTAGACATATCTCACCATTGAGAACTTAAGACGATCCCGCCGTTTTCAGGGTCAACCCCTCAGTTTGGTACACTTGACTCTACACGTCATAGACATAGATCTTTGTCCCTTGAGTCCACTCGCCATCGGCATAAAACCCAGTCATCTGATTCTAACGCGCCTCATTTCACATCTGATTCTTAGGCTGAATCCGAACACCCTACCAAGACATCACCAACCAACCCCATGGTTGGATCACAATACGACCCCCTTTTCACCAGTGCTATTGGAGCTACATCAACAAACCCCACCACCAACGTGACAACCACAGTAGCCACACCCCCTCTAGGCATGCCTAACATAGGGGCCACACCCCCTCTAGGCATGCCCAACACAGCAACACCACCTATTTTGGGTATTCCCAACATGGGGATTACCCCCCCTCTCATTACCACTACCCAGATCCCAGGGATTATCGGAACCATTCCTAACCCATCGGCAACCCATGTTGCACTTGGGAATGCAGGCACCTCCCACACCACATCGGCTGGAGGTAACATCCCTTTCACACCTAGCATACCCTTAGGTGGCACTGGACCACTCCATAATGCTACCATTAACGATTATGCCCCAGTGACCATGCCACACCCATCTGCCAGTTTGTCATACATGGCTAGTCTAAACTTACCAGACCTGGCAAGGTTAACCAACGACCCTATTAGACACAGCTCTACGTGGCAACCTATGCCCACCAAGCTTCCCTCAGATATCCCAAAATTTGAAGGAAAAGTTGGGGATAGGGGGCATGATCAATCATTTTGAACCTTCCCCATCACATCTATCTCATTATTTCAATGACCCCATTGTTCAAACCAACACCTATGTGATCCACAATCATAAACCCCATGCACATAGCATGGGGGCAGGGCATTAACCCTGCTCACTTTTTCACATGCGTGATCTCAACCATTTTTGAGGTCACATATCACTTGTATATTTGATTTGATTTGATACACCTAGTATTCTTTCCCTGCGGGTCATCATTTCTCGCTCTCACCACCATATTGTTCGGGCACTTTTTACATCCCCCTTGTCACCTCGATTTACGTGCCACATAGGCCATAGTCCATTTTTTACGAGTCTTATATCGTCGGATTCCGTTTTCCAAACTTGTGATGATGCTTGAGACCATTTCTCACTCTCACCTCCAGATTTTTGGGGCATTTTTTCCCCATGCCCCTCATCGCCTCAGTTTGTGTGCCACATCGGTCGTCGTCCATTTTTTGACGAGTCTTATATCGCCGGATTCATTTTTCCACGCTCATGATGATGCTTGAGATCATTTCTCGCTCTCACCTCCAGATTTTTTCGGGCATTCTTTCCCATGCCCCTCGTCGCCTCGGTTTGCATGCCACATCGGTCGTCGTCCATTTTTTACAAAGTTTTATATCGTCGGATTCAATTTTTTGCGCTCGTGATGATGCTTGAGACCATTTCTCGCTCTCACACCCATAATTTTTGGGCTTTTTTTTTTAAAAAATGCCACTTATCGCCTCGGTTTGCGTGCCACATCGACCGTTGCCCCCTTTTTCATGATCTTTTTGTCAATGGATTCAACTTTCCGTGCACGTGATGATGCTTGAGATCATTCCTCGTTCTCAACAATAACCTTTTTGTTCGGTATAATTTTATCCCTTTTTCGGGTCGAGCAATTCTTTTACGAAAAAGGCACTTAGGGAGTTTCTATTAAGCTCTTTTCTGACTCCTAAAACAATGAAAAGATCGCCGAGCAACCTTGCTTTCTTTCATGCTCGCTCAAAAGTATTTGAAAGGGCGTCTACTTGGTATAAGTTTACCCTTTTTCTGGACCTTTTAGACTAATTACGAAAAAGGAATACTCTAGTCACATCGGCTAGAAGAGTTCTCCATTTGCATCATTTTATGCTTTTTCAGGCCTTAGAGACTAACTTACGAAAAAGAACACCAATGGAGTCTACTTACCGCTTTCAGACTCTCAAAAAATGAAAGCAACCACGAGCAATCACCGTCTTGGGCTCGCATAAATCCACAGGACGGTACTCCTCCACCAATTCAGAGTCTTCTTATCATTTTCAGACTCCTTAAAAATGAAAGCACTCATGAGCACGAACAGTCTTGGGCTCACAAAATACACAGGATAGTACCATTTCAGAGCACACTTTTATCCCTTCTTGGAGCTCATTAAAACTACGAAGAAGGACCCAATGGTGCTTCTCGGCGCCACAACAAATCACATCTACTCATATGGAAGCTTCCCCATTTTGGTCGCCTTTGTTCAAAGCATTCTGCAGTATGTCACCCTGAGAGTCCCTCTACAGCATCCATCAGCTTGTCCCCCCCAGAGTCACTCCAATCTACAATACATACCCTTTAGTCCCTAAAGCTATGATCCCCGCACCTACAAGTCAGTTTCCTACACTGCCAGGTCAACCATGTCATCATGCTCTAAACAAAGGAAATTTGAGTCCACCCACTCTATGACCCCAATTATTTCCCATCCCCACAGTATGTCAGTCCTACCATCAGTACTATCACACTTCAGTTCTACATCTCGCGCTTCTACCAAGGAAACATCATTGCCTTGGTAGTTGTTGGTCTCCCTCTATCGACACCAACTAAATTTATTCCAGAGGATAGACCTAGAGGTCCCTGTGCCTTGGACTCATCCCCATTTATGATGAGTGCCTACGAATCATTTCGAGAAGAGTCCTCGGTTCCTCTCCAAATGGTTGTTTCTCACATGCTCGAATTCAACACCTTGATCGCATCATTGAGACTCGCACAGGGTATTGGTCCTTTCAGTTATTTGTTGAAGACCCCGGATACCACCTGACTCTTCCACATTTGAGAGTCTACTTCTGGAAACAACCAGTTACATTTTCCTATAGATATCCGAGTTGCGCATGGCGACAGTATTCATATGTACCCCCAGTTTTATACTCCCTCGAGTATATAGTTACATATACTCCTCAGAGTTGAGTCACAGTTGTTGAGTCCCTACATATGTTGGACACCTTTAGTTTCAACACTTCATCAACCCTTCTGAAACCTTATTCGGAACGGTTGTTGCATTTCCAGTGTATCAGTTATTGAGATCAGTAATGTTATGATCATGAGTACATCCCAGAATAGTGTCCCCTTTGGACCATTATGATGTACCAGCAGATTTTTTATGTATTATTCAGGTCCCCCTTCTTGGGACTAATTGTTATGTATATGTCTTGATACGAGCATGGGTATTCCCGCCTCGTCCATAGTCAGAGATTATTCCTCATTCATTTTGAGGCCATGTAATATTTTTTGCTTTTTGCAACTTTCAAGGGGCCGTTGTTCCAGTCTCCAACCGGTCTCTTCTCTTCTCCAAACCCTAGAAAAAAGACAAAAGAACTATGATGTCTATCGGCCATACGATGAGCTCCTACCCTCACACATCAGCGGGCAATCTGTTAACACCCAAAAAGTGCTCACTAGCTCATTCCCTTATTCACATGACCCATTTGTCCACTTTTCCACCATTTGAGCCTCTAAAGCCATCAAAAGGTCACCAAAAAGACCATAATACCCCTTTTTCCCCCTCAAAATATATATTTTTCCTCAAAAAACACAAAAAAACCCTCAAAAAGGGTCCAGAATTCTCAAAAAATATTAAAAGGGAATAAAAATATTCAAAATATTCAAAAAAGGAAAAAGGGGGGAAAAGAGACCTAAACCATTTTGGTCAATACCATTGGTTTCCTCAAAACCACAATGGTATTCCCCATCACTAAAAACTATAAAAAGGTGATAGGGGCTCCTCACTTTTCATCCATCCATCATCCATCCTATCCTCATGCTATCAAAATCTCTCTTGAGTTCTTTGACCATTTTAGCAATCTTGGAGAAGAGACTATTGGAGCCTGGAGCACCTCAACCTTGGAGTTGCTCAACACCAAACATTCTCACCATTTGAGGTATTATAATACAAAATAATTCTTTGTTACATTTCTTGTTCTTTATGTTAATCTTTTCAAGTTGATTTTTATATGCACATGTTAATGTTAGATTCATATTTATAATTGTTTTTGCTTTTATTTGAAGACTGCTATTACAAGTTAATAGGTGCATCCTTGCACATGCTTGGTTGAAAAACCAAGCAATAAGAAGACTTGAAAAACTTAAAGTATCCAAATACTTCTGATTTTAATCTGAGAAAGTACACCCATGTAAATCTTGAATAATAATCAATAAAAGTAAGAATATACCTTTCCTTGTTCAAAGATAGATCTGCAAATGGCCCTGCAAAATCACTATGAATCAGATCTAGGGGTTGAGAGGCTCTCCTTGCCTTTCCTTTCTCAAACTTCTTTTCAGTATGTTTTCCCATA
Source organism: Larix kaempferi (assembly GCA_027924585.1). Lineage (NCBI taxonomy): Eukaryota > Viridiplantae > Streptophyta > Pinopsida > Pinales > Pinaceae > Larix > Larix kaempferi. Next base: position 32,395,317 of record BSBM01001005.1, read on the forward strand.
AAGCAACCCTTACAGTTTCCCTTGGAAAACGTGACTTTGGGTAGTCCTTCAACCATCTCATGAGTATGCATATCTTGCAGGTAATTCTAGTTGAAATGCCCAAACCTTTCATGTCATAGCCTACTCTCTTCATTTGCACGAGTGTGAAGAGCAAATTGCTTGGAGAGAGGAAGAAAGTGAGAGAATTCGTAGAGTTTCGAATTGCGGTTTGGAACACCTTTTTCAATTATATTTCATGATACCATGTCTTGGATTTCGACCTCATTTGGAGAGAAGATCACCCTCTTAGGATCTCCAGTGTGGGTCATCTGGTAGACTGAAAGTAGATTAGCAGTGAGTGTAGGGACATAGATTACATTTGATAGGTATCCATGATCAAGTTTGATCCTTCCAATCCCCTCAGAGGAGACCTCGGAATCATTCCCCAACATGATGGATGGTCCAACAGTAGATTCAAAACCGGTAAAGAGATATTTGGAGGAAGACATGTGTCTTGATGCTCCTGAATCTATGATGAAGGAGGATTGTGTTGATCTGCCATGAGAGCATGACATCTTTCTTTGTCCTTTGATCTTGATGGTTCACCTTCTTTCTTCCTAGCACATGCAGGTACTGGAAGGGTATTCTTTTCAAGAAGTGAAGCCATGAGATCTATGGTCTTCTTCATACATGAACTCTCAAGATGGAATCCTCTATTGCAATATGTGCATTTGGATTTCCCCTTCTCAGTTTGTTTGTCTTTCTTGGGATTTGAAACTCCTTTTGCTTGGTTTGGAGCCTCCTCTGCTTTTTCTCATTCGAATTTCTGTCAAAAACTGTTTTCTTGCCCTTGCCATTCACTCTCTTCATTTCAGTGGCAGCAAGAGCTGAATCCAACTTGGGTTTTATCATTCACATTTGAATTAACTTCTCCTCCTCTTGTGTGAGAGATTGGATGAAGTCATCAAGGCTTGAAAACTTCGATTTTGAGATGGATAGCTTCATTGTCTGAAAGGTGGAGACAAATACTAAGTAGTTAGGGCCCGATTTTGATAGTATGGAAAGGATGATCTACTTCTCTTTCTTCTCTATTCCATATCTCTTCAATTGTGAAATCATATTTTTAAACTTGGTTAGAAACTCATTGATGGAGTCAAAACTGCAAGGGCTCAAGGAGATGAGCTCATTTTCTAATTTGTGACCTTTCAAGTCATCTTTCTGTCCAAGAAGAGATTCGAGTTTGTCCCAAACCTCTTTTGGATTTGCTATATCTATGACATGAAAATGGAGGTCTTTGGAAATGCTGAGGAGAAGCAGTCCTACTACTTCATCAAGTTTATCCAAGTACTTGGATTTCTCTACTGCACCAGTGGGTTCGACTACAGTCCCATTCAATACTCTAGAGAGGCTCTTGGACTTAATGAAGATGTCCATCTTGGCCTTCCATTCGACATAATTGAATGAATTCAGTTTTAGATCCATTGGTAGCTTTTGAAGTCGAATTGAAGATGAATTCGAATGATGGAGATAACCTGCAAAACAATGAAATTGTTGATGGAGATATGCTGCAATTCGAATTGAATGTTGCCTTAAGGCAATGAGCACATGTGACTGTATCCTTCACACCTGGCTAGACCTCACTGGATTGCTCTAGTGAATTCAAGACAATTGTGTCAGGAATTGTTGTGGAAATCCAGAGGCTTCTGTTGCTCAATGAAAGACAATTGCTCAAAGAATTGTTGCAACTGTTGCTGCAGCAATTTGAATAGCTTACTCCAGCTTTGATACCATGTGTAAATCTATAGGAAAGATCACACAGCTAGAGAAAATCTCACAAACCTCACTTAGAATTGCAGAGAAGAAATAATAAGAAATGAATCAATTATCACTCATGAACACAAAAATGGAGAAATCTCCAGTATAATCAGACATCATTTGTAAGTTGTCACTATGAATAACTGAATACAATACAATATTGTCAAGTGAATTCGAATTAACCAAAGGTGATTCAAATTCTCCTCAATGTGTGGCTTGGATAGCATTGGAGACATCATCCAATCAGTTGTAGTAGTCACAAATAGTCAAAAGTCATCCAAATGAGTCTAACTGAGTCTAACTAAGTCATGTGAGCACAAATCAAGGGATGGAAACTCCAAGGAGGGCGCATGAGGCTGATGAGGCTGTTAGTAGGTCAAGTGGCACTCCAATATAGACAACTGGAAGCTCCAAGCAGTTAAACTGAGCAATAAATGAATAAACTGGTCAATAAATGCTGCAACTGACTGTTAGTGATCCAAGTAGTGTAGTAGGGTGCATATGTCATCCAGGTGAGGAAAACAACATGCACTAGGTAGGTAGAAGGGCTCCTGAGGGCTAAAATCAGGCTCTAGGGGGTTGAACATAGGCTCTAGGTGCTAGGGAGACTACCATACTGATGACTGGATGCATGCATGCATTCAAAGATAAAAAAATGATGGCGAGAATATTCCAACATTGACCTCTCATGGAACACATGGTTCTCTATCATTTTTACACAACTCTGGTTATCACATAGAATCACTATGGTATCCAAATCCAAATCAGACAGACCTGATAACAACTTCTGAAGCCATATGGCTTCACAAATCGCAGAACAAGCTGCAATATACTCTGCCTCTGCAGTGCTGAGAGCCACACTGGAATGCTTCTTGCTTACCCATGAGATGATGGCTGACCCCAGACTATAAAATCCACCTGAAGTGCTCTTCCTATCTGAGACACTTCCAGCCCAATCAGAATCTGTATAACCATACAGTCTGAACTCATGATCTCTAGAATAATAGAGACCATAATATATTGTACCTTTTAGGTACCTCATCACATGCTTTGCAGCTACTATGTGAAATTGTTTGGGCTCAACTAGATACTGACTCAAGGTGTTTATAGAAAAGCATATATCTGGCCTCGTATTCGTCAGATACATCAGTGACCCAATAATTTTCCTATATAGAGTCACAACCACTAATTATGACGAAGTATCAGATAATAACTTCAAGTTGGTATCCATGGGTGTGGCCACGGCTTTGCACTCCAACATATCAAACCTTTTCAAGATTTCCACTGCATACTTCCCTTGGTTAGGGAAGATTCCCTCTAGGCTCTGCCATACCTCAAGACCTAGAAAATAATGCATTAAGCCAAGGTCTTTCATCTCGAATTCTGCAGTGAGCTTCTCTTTGCACTTTGAGATTCTCTTCTCATTACTTGTCAGGAGAAAGTCATCCACATATAGCAATAATATGACTGTTTCATCATCCATAACCTTGAAGTAAAGGTTATGATCAACTTTACTCTTGGTAAATCCCAAGCTCGTCAGAAAATTGGCAATCCTTCCATACCAAGTTCTTGGAGCTTGCTTAAACCCATTCAGAGCCTTCTTCAATTTGCAGACATGCGTCTCTTTGTTTTCAACCTCAAAACCTTGTGGTTGTTCTATGTACACTTAGTCCTCAATAACACCATTCAGGAAAGTTGTTTTCACATCCATCTGGTGTAACTTCCACTTCATCATGGCTGCTAGTGCCATGATAGTTCTAATAGAATTGTACCTTGCTACAGGAGAAAATGTTTCCTCATAATCGATTCCTTCCTTTTGAGAGAATCCTCGAGCCACAAACCTAGCTTTGTGTTTCTCAATACTTCCATCTGCAACATGTTTTATCTTGTATATCCATTTGGAAGATACCACACTTTTACCTTCTAGTTTGGGAACTATGTCCCACACATCATTCTTCATTATGGACTCGTATTCTTCCGTCGTAGCTTCTACCCATTATTTCTTTTGAATGGCCTCTTCGAAGTAGGTAGGTTCTTTATCTACAAGATCACACATCAAAGCCACATAACTGGAAAATGGCTTTGGCCTCTTGCTTTCTCTTGTGGAGCCTTCTGGAACTCCATACTTCTCATCATCTTGAATAATTTCATGAGCCCAAGCTGGTTTTCTCTTGCGAGATATAGCCATGGATGGAGTTTCTTGGGGTTCCAACATATCATGATCTTCCAAAGTCTCATCATCGGGAGAGGGTACAACCTTTGCAACTCTAGGAGGTATATCTTCTTCATATACTTCTTCATGTTGCCATTTTCTAGATCTCTTAAGAGCTTCATCTTCATCAAATGTCACATCTCTACTAATATCCATGTGATGATAGCCTAGTATATAGATCTTGAAGGCCTTGGAGACCTCGCAGTATCTAACAAAGATTCCTTTCTTTCTGCAAGGATCCAACTTGGTCCTTTTTCTCTTTTGGAATATGAACAAACACTGGACAACCAAATATCTTGAACTATGTTGCAAGTTCTCTCTTGCACCCATATATGATATTCTCATCTTCAACCTTGTAGAAAAGTTTGATCTCTCATCACTCTAGGTGATCCTTGATCTCATCATTCTGATGAAATGTCCTTTTAAGAAATTTTATTAAAATGACCAATTTTTCACTTTTTTCCCTATTTCGACCTTTGACTAGTTTTGATGTCTAGGTCTACAAATTGACCTAAATGCTCCCAAATCTTCTGAGAAGGTATATGACTAATATTAAGACTTGAATATGAATTTAATGGATGATTTATGACCCTCCAAAGACTTCTGCAAACTTTTTTAAGATTCTGGTCAATGTATGATATTTTACTAGCAATTTGGGGTTCAAATCCCCCCAGGGTAAATGTTGAATATGTCTCTCCAAATGCCTCCAACCCACTCAAATTTCTGAACAGGGGAAGGGGATATATCAAGGAAAATATGAAGGTCTCATGTGCATCATTATTCAGTTCATTAAGTCTGTTATAACCCTCTCCCAAACAGCTACAAAATCACTAGTTCGACCCTTGGGGAAATGGCACCAAATCTTCTCCAAGTGCAAATAAAATGAGTAAGATGAATTCAAATGATTAAGTGTTGAAAATGAAACTTGTAATACTCATCAATTGAATTCCATTCATCATAAATATATCATAGAAACATTATTTCATTCGAAATCATCAGCATTACAATGGCATACATCAATATAGTGGGGAAATGGTCATTGTTTGCTCATTAATAATCACTTTTACATACAACCACTTCGTATTTCGACTTTATACTTTCTAAATATGAATAACAGAGTATATTAAGCTTATTACAATCATAAATGGATCATGAGAATCTCTCCCAAAGAGTACAATAGCTCACCAAAAGCGCCCTCCCTCAAGGAGCAAGAATATGCAATGAAAACTGGAAATGGTTGAGAGGATGTGCTGCACTAGAAGAAACCACAATCTGCCCTATATCTTACACCTACAAATACAAACTCCATTAAATCTCCATGAAAGACCTGATTTTCCTCTCCAAACACCAACTTGGATGGGAATCTTTCACCCTCGAAATTGGCTAAGGCAAGAAACTAGTCATCCACTAGCTCTCTCTCTCTTCACAAATGCAAATTTCTCAAATTATCAAAATCCCTTCTCTTGGTTTATCCCTGTATTTTATAAACATCCTTAGCCTTCTAAGGTTACTAATCGATCCACAAACTCAAGCCAATTCAAATTAGGGTGTGTGGTCAAGCTTTGCCATGTGTCATCCTTTCCCTAGCCTTCCATCTTCCCCCAATTTGAGTAGGGACCCATTGAGATTCCCCAACTCACATGAGCGCCTTCTTGGATGCTATATTTAGGAATGACATGTCATAATGTTCATATGTCAGCCTTCAGGTCTGCAATATGTCATAAATTTCATAGCATCTTCATCATTGGTGTCATAGATGTCATAGATGTTAGGGAATCTAGCCCAAGTGTCCAAGAAGCTCCCATTTGACTCTTCCTCTCCCATGTAAGTTACATTTCCTTCCAAATTAAACCTATGATGCATATGGCCAAGTGTATTAGCCTTATAACTCATCCAAGAACATTAGGCTTCCCATGGATTCGAAATTGCAAGAGGAGGATGCCATGTGGCACAGAAATTATAGCTTGTGTGGGCCCCACAATCTCCATGTGTCTCCATGCTCCATTGCCACTTCAATTTTCTCTTGTATTTATTTAATTAGCTCCATTATTAAATATTTATTCCACTCTAATGTCTGAACATCATTCATTAGCTCCCTTATTAAAATTCCAAATGTATCCATCCAACCTAAGGAACTAGTAGGATTGATGGAATTGTCCTTCTATGTAATTATTTGAATAGGGAAATTATAGTCCTCCCCACCCAAGATTGCTTGTCCTCAATCAATTTCAGATTTGGATGCTGCAAAATGTTCTCCTCTTCCCATGTGGCATCTTCACTTGGTAGATCCTTCTATTGTACTAAGTATTCTTTGATAGTTATGCTTCTCAATCTCCTTTCCCTTATCTTCAAAATATTTTTCGGAACAAGTGTGAGCTGACATTTATCATCCAAAGGAGGAAGTACTTCTGAAGTGACAATTGTTGACCAAGAGCTTTCTTGAGACAAGAAACATGAAATACATTATGGATTTTACTCCCTTCTGGAAGCTCTAATTCATATGCTACCTCCCCAATCTTCCGAACTACCTTATATGGGCCATAGCATCTTGGTTTTAGCTTTTCTACTCCATTCTTTTTGAGAGAGGTTTGTTTATATGGCTGCAACCTAAAATATACTAAATCATTAACCTGAAAGGTCCTTTCTTCTCTATGTCTATCTGCATATTGTTTTTGCTGATTTTGAGCAACCTGCAAATTGTCTTTCAAAAGATTTAAAATTTCTTTGCTCTCTTCCACCCAATCTTTAGCTTTTGGGGCTCTACTATCACCAAATATAATTTCAACAAAGGTAAGTGCATCATAACCATATAAAGCTTCGAAAGGATACATCCCTATTGACATATGATAAGTGGTGTTGTAGCAAAATGCACCCAAGTGTAGCCATTATGCTTTTTGCTTCTCTCCCACATAGTTTCTGAGATACCCTTCCAACCATTGATTCACCATCTCTGTTTGTCCATCATTGTGTGGATGATATATTGTACTTGAAGTCAATTGAGTTCCCACCAATCTAAAAAATTCTGGCCAAAAAGAACCCATGAATCTACTATCTATATCACTTACAATGCTCTTGGGGAGCCCATGCAATATGAAGATTTCTTTAAAAAAAATATCAGCCACTTCTGTAGCACTAAAATATGATGTAACAGCAAAGAAATGAGTAAATTTTTTCAACCTATCCACTACCACATATATGCAATCCTTACCCAAAGATTTGGGCAAACCGATGATGAAGTCCATTGAGATACTGTCCCATTTTTGCTCCGGAATGGGCAATGGTTGCAATAGGCCAGTTGGGCACGTAAGTTCTGATTTGTTTTACTGACATACCTTACATTCATTCACATATTTCTGAACATCTTCCTTCGGCCCCTTCCAAAAGAAACTTTTCCTCAATTGCCTATAAGTTTTGAAGATCCCCGGATGGCCAGCTAGTGGGGAATCATGTGCTTCTTGCAAAATTTTGTACTTGAGTTTTGAGTCTTGAACCAAATAAATTCTGCCCTTATAATATATCAGCCCATTCAAAATCCTGTAGTTTTCATCCCCTTTAATTCCATCTAACACATCACAAGCAAATTTGTCTTTGGCATATTCAACTAGTAGCATGTTTTTCCAATCCTTAGCAATGCCCATGAGAGAGAAAGAAGGTCTTCGAGATAATGCATCTACTACAATGTTATTCTTCGCTTTAACATATTCAATATCAAAATCATAAGCTTGAATCTTGCTTACCCACTTTTGTTGCATTTCATTTAGATCCTTTTGGGTGAGGAAGTGCCTTAGACTATTGTGGTCAGTTTTCACCACAAACTTGCTTCCTACCAAGTATTGTCGAAACTTGGCCAATGCATGCATGATGGCCAACATTTCTTTGTCATAGATGGAGTAAAGCTTTTCATGAGGCTGCAAATTTATACTCTCAAAGGCTATCGTGTGTTGGCCTTGCTTTATGACAGCCCTTATTCCTCCACCTGAAGCATCACATTCAACAACAAAAGGCTTAGAAAAATCAGGTAATGCAAGTATGGGACAACTACTTATTACCTCTTTCATTTTTTGGAAGGCATTTTCAGCCTCTTCATCCCACTTGAAAGCATCTCTTTGGAGCAGAATTCTCTCTCCGAGGGGCTCATCAATCTGGCTGAGGCTTTCATGGGTTTTATCTTTTGCAGTGGATCAAATGGCAGAGAAACAAAATATTTCTCTCTAGTCCAGAAAGCATTTGGGCTTTCAGAACAGCAATCTTTTTTATTTTCTCAGTAATCCCTGCAAGAAACTTTTCACTATGTACCTCCGCAAATGAGATACATCTTTCCATTTTATTCAACGAACTTGACTTGGACTGATCAGGAGGACTCTGACTCAAGGGTTTACATCTTTGTACAAATTTATGACTTAAAGGCAAACTAATAGACTGACCATCAACTGTACAGGAAAATAGCATTTTTTGAGTATCTACAGAGAATGGACTAACCTTTAATAAAAACTCAGAACCTAGAACACAATCCTCTCTGACTGCATCTAATCTAAATAAAGAAAGTGAACTTTTTACATTGGACAAAGCAATAGGAAAATCTTTGACTTTACCAGTTGAAGTTAAAGGAAAAGCAGTCTCAAATTAAAGCACTGCTAAAAGAAGCAAATGAGATAAGGAATGCTTTGGTGGTTTTGATTCAGGAGAAAGACCAATCTTCTGATGAAGAACTCTCTATAATAGGTGCATATTCCAATGAATCCTCTTAATACTGTGATATTTTTTGTGATGACCATTCTAAGATAGCCTTGATTTTTTCCATGTGTACTTTCACTCCTTCTTGCCCAATAATGTGCCCAAGATACAATAGTTCCTTCATCCCAAATTCACATTTAGACATCTTAGCAAACAAGGACTGTTCTTGCAAAGTTTTCAACACAATCTCTAGATGTTGCAAATGCTCTTCCTAATTTTTATTGTAAATGAGAATATCATCAAAGAAGACCAAGACAAACCTTTTAAGATACTTGCAAAAGATTCTATTCATGCATGCTTGAAATGTGGCTGGAGCATTAGTTAATCCAAATGGCATAACAAGAAACTCAAAGTGACCATAATGACATCGAAAAGCAGTCTTTTGCACATCTTCTTCCTTCATCTGAATTTGATGATAACCTGATATAAGGTCAATTTTGGAAAAATATTTGGCCCCAAATAGCTCATCCATGAGCTCATCAATCCTAGGAATATGATACCTATTCTTGATTGTCTTCTTGTTCAAGGCTCTAAATTCTACACATCCTTAAGGTCCCATCTTTTTTCTTTACCAACACTACTGAAGAAACATAAGGGCTAGAGCTTGGTCTAATGAGTCCCAACTCTAAGATTTCTTGGATGGCCTTCTCAATCTCATATCTGAATTTCTTGGGGTGTCTATAAGGTGGTATTTGAATGGGTGAAGTACCATCCTCCAAAACTATGTTGTGCTCAACCCCCCTATCAGGTGGTCTACCATGTGGAATATCTCTAAAAACTTTTTCATACTTTTGCAATAGTTTTTCTATCTCTTTTGGGTGTTCAACAACCTTTATGTTTGGCTTGGTAGATGTGATATGACATTCAGCAGCCCATTCTATGTCCCCATGCCTCAATATAGATCTCATACTATTGCAAGTCACTACTTGATTTGGGTAAGTGTGTTTCCCTCTTACAACCCTTAGTACACCCTTCGAATCTTGAAATTTCATCTCTGGAATTTGATAGTTTACTATATGCTCCCCTATAGAGTACATCCATTGCATTCCCAAAACCACATTAGTATCAGCAACATCAACCACATAAAAACTATCAACAAAAGTATAGTTACCTACGGTGACTTGCAACTTTGGAACCCATGTTTTGCACTGCATTGTGTTGTGACCGGGAATGACAACTGTGAAGCCATCGAATGGTTCAATAGGTATCTTCCTTCTCTACACCATCTCTACATCAATAAATTTATGGGTGGCCCCTCCATCCACCAAAACTGAAGCTCTTTGTCCTAGTACCACACCCTTGCATCGAATAGTGTGATAACGAGACACTGTTGAAAGTACTGTCATTCTTGCTTTGTCCGGTGAGGGATGATTTTCTTCTTGTCTTTCTTCTTCAAATGTTGTCTCACATTCCTCCTCTTGATATGAAAATATGCCATTCTTCATCCATACCCCTATCATACTCATCATTATCAGAAAATACTTCTATGTATTGAGCTTTTCCTTTAGTACATTTATGCCCTGGTGTCCATGGTTGAAAGCATGTGAAGCACAATTTTTTTCTTCGAAGTTCATCCCTGTTTAGTCCTTCTTTTTTATTCTTTTCAAATGAATCTCTTTGCCAAGACTTCTTATCATATTCACCCCTTTGCCAATGTTTCTTTTCAAATTTGAAGTTAGGCTTGGGAGGAAATCTTGTTCTAGGAAGCACATTTTGGAGATCTCTAGTTAAGTTCATTGCATATTTTAATATAGTGGGCTTGTGGGATTTGACCAAGCCTTTTAGAGGTTTAGCCAAACCTTCAGTGAATAGAAATACTAACCTTCCCATAGATATATCATCCACCTTGACTGATAATTTTTGAAATTCCATTATATAATCAGCAGGGGTTCCCACTTGCTTCAATTGAGCTAGTTCTTTGAAAGGCATTTCTGGATCTTTTTGCTCAAATCTCTCTAGTAACCTGTCAATAAATTCTCCATATTTCTTACCTGATCATGACCCAAATTTTTCAGGCCATGGAACCACCATTCATTGGCATCTCCTTCCAGGTGCAAAATGGCCATTTTTAAGGCATTTTCTTCCACCATTGGATTCACCTGAAAATACACATCTAGTTTTTGCACCCAAGTGTTAGCAAAATTTTGAGGAGAAACATCAAAAGTGGGAAGTGAAATTTTACCAATAGCACCATTTAATTCTTTGTTCTGGAATAGAGCCCTATTGTCCTCCCTGTTTTTGAGTTTGTTTGCAACAATAAAGTACTGTTCAAATGGTAGACTTTTCTTACAATTTTCATCCAATTTCTCCCAATCTTTTGTCAATCTCTCAAGTTCAGTTTGAGTGTTAGGCTCTTCTTTGGGTATAATAAATTTAGGTGCATTAGACCTTGGTGTGCTCTGAAATTCATTAGGTCTATTATGGGGTCCTGTGCTTGAAAGGATATGCTCACCCTATGTCTTCTTTTCTTTTGATTGTGTACTATTGTTGCCTCCTACTACCCCTTTGCTTCCTAGATGGCTAGCCATCAATTCGAATCATTTCATCATCCGCTTGCTCATGTCTCTCATTCCCATTGAAAGTTCATCAAAAATGGTTTTATGGCTGCAATAAATTCCTCCTCCTGTTCTGAGGTTTCCTTTCCATTCTTAGTCATGGTTTTTCCAAAAATTTGCTCTTCTTCTCCTACTTCTTTCTCTTCAACAAAAACACCTTCAACTTCAGGTTCTAAGGGTGGTGGATTATTACTTTGGATTCTTTTCAAAACCATCAGGTGACATGACCATGCTCTGATACCACTTGTAATGTCCCTTTTAAGAAATTTTATTAAAATGACCAATTTTTCACTTTTTTCCCTATTTTGACCTTTGACTAGTTTTGATGTCTAGGTCTCCAAATTGACCCAAATGCTCCCAAATATTATAAGAAGGTATATGACTGATATTAAGACTTGAATATGGAGTTCAAGGATGATTTATAACCCTCCAAATACTTTTGCAAACTTGTTTAAGATTCTGGTCAATGTATGGTATTTTACTAGCAATTTGGGGTTCAAATCCCCCTAAGGTAAATGCTGAATATGGCTCTCCAAACGCCTCCAAACCCACTCGAATTTCTGAAAAGAGATATGGGATATCTCAGGGACAATATGAAGGTCTCATTTGCATCATTATTCAGTTCATTAAGGCTATTATAACCCTCTCCCAAACAACTCCAAAATCACTAGTTCGACCCTTGGGGAAATGGCACCAAATCTTCTCCAAATGCAAAAAAAATGAGTAAGATGAATTCAAATGCTTAAGTGCTGAACATGAAACTTGTAATACTCATCAATGGAATTCCATTCATCATTAATATATCGGATAAAAATTCTTTCATTCGAAATCATCAATAGTACAATGGCATACATCAATATAGTGGGGAAATGGTCATTGTTTGCTCATTAATAATCACTTTTACATACAACCACTTCATATTTCGACGTAATACTTTGTGAAGATGAAGAATAGAGTATATTAAGCTTATTACAATCAAAAATGGATCATGAGAAGTGTTATCCCTAAAGTTGAACCTAGACTACAAGGGTTCAAGCTTAAGGTAATCTTGGATAGTAGGAATGGGACATCTACAGAATAATTTTTATGTTTTTCTGGTAGTGGTTGAAAACATGAATTAGGTAGAAATATTTAAAAACAAAACACAAGTATAATATAAAATTTCAATATATGAATAGAAGCAGAAAACTGACTGTGATCATAAACTATGAATATAAGAGCTCAGACATTGTTTCATGATAGGGACATAGTTGTATGCTGTTTAGAAGAATCACAACACGAAATTTAGACCATGTGTAGACAGAATACTAAAAGCATATACTTCATAAATTGAACAGGATTGGCTCAAAGATCATATCTTAATTCATAAACAGTCATTTTTGCATTATATAAACATAAGGAAATTTATACATGCCTGTAAAAAGCCTCTAAAATTGAACTTCGATCATGCTGTCAATTTCCAACCCTTTTCTATTTTATGTCTGTCCTATATATACAAAAATTGTTCCTAACAGAACATTTAATAGATCCTATTTAATTGGATCTGATTCCTTAAAAAGTGGAACAAAGTTTTTTGAATTCAAGTCTCTCGAGCTCTTAACATAAGTAAATAAACTAGAACAATCTGCCAACTATGAAATCCTATTACTAATTATAGAAAAGACACTATATGCTTCTAGATGACTCAGCTAGAACCGCCAGGTCATCTAGAACTTGAGACCTCCTTTGTACCCTGGTGTTTCCGGCGTCAGCATTGTGCTCTTGTCCTTGCAGCTCATCCAGTTTGGTCTTCATCTGTTTCCACTCCTTATGCATAGCTCTTTTCTTTTGCAGTGTCTCTTTTGCTATGGATGCTAGCTTCTGATAGTCTTCGTCCTTATGTCCCAAGTCCTCTCGAAGTCTCTTGTTTTCCACCAACAGGATCTCATTGATGTTCTGTAGATATTGACACTGCTCCTTGTATGATTGCAGGGTTTTCTTTATTTGGTCTAGTTCAGGAACTGTCTCTATTTCTTCTGCACTCATTGCAATATCTTCTTCCTGTATTCCATTAGAACTTGATGCTTGATTTTTATCATGAACCTGTTTATTTTCAGAAAATATTTTGGGAACATGCCCTACCTCTGCTTGCATATCTATAAAACCCTCACTTTCAGAAACAAAGACATCAATTTCTTGCACATCCATGTCATTTTCAGAATCATTCACTGGGAATATTTCATATGGCCATTTTTGCTCTTAATCTCGTCCTTGGCCCTAAATTAACATTAACATTGCAGGGGTTTGTTCCCTAAATTACACTCCTTTATTGGTCAGATTTTTTGATTTCGATGCCTGGAGGATGTTCACATCACCATTACTGGTGTACTAGTTTGATTGTCAAGTGTTGAGTGAAACCAGCTACCACGCTTCATGGAGTACTTGATTCATGCATATGTATAATCCATTTCGAATTATAATTGCTAAATCATAATTATGAACAGTCAAACCCTTATTAAATCATAATTTCAATTTTTTTGCAAAACTGACAGCATTTTTAAATTCAAAATTCTGGCATATGCTGTCAGTTTGACCCTTAAATCAAATTTATCAAATTTGAAATTTTCAAAACATTTGAAATGTTTTTAAAAGCAAGAAATTAAACCATATTTTGAATAAAAATATGAACAAGAGCCAAATCCTTATTTAATCATGAAAACATGACAAATAGTAAAATAAAACTTTTAAGCAAAAAAGGAGAAATACCTAGCATAAGCAAATGGAAAAACTGAATGAAAATGAAGTAAGAGCTGTGTAAATCTATGGAACAACCCTAGGAATAACATCAGGCTCCATCTGGGGATAAGGTCTTCCCTGTGAGACCTTAAGAACATGTGACCTGTGCCTTCCGCAATCTGTTTTATTGGGCTGGAGTCTACTGAACTTATTTGAACTAATATGTACAATGAATATATACAAAAATCTGTCATCTTTATCAAGTATGAAACAACTTTAAAAAGCATCCATTAACTGGACCTGGAATCTCATTACCTCCCAAAGTTTGTAGAACAAAAGCGTTGTTTCCCAAAATTTTCATCACTACGAATGGTCCAAACCACAGAGCATCAAACTTACCATGTTTTCCTTTATCCTCATATCTGGCATCCCATCTCAACACTTGATCACCCACTGCAAACATATTCCTTTTTACCTTTTTATCAAAGATTTCTTTCATCCTATTTCTGTGTATTTCAGCTTTGTCCATGAGAGCTTCCCTTTCTTGCTGTAGCTGAATTATTTGAAATGTCCTTCTTTTCTTCATTTCTGGTTCTTCCTCAAATTCCTGCACAAACTTAATCACTGGTGCCATTAACTGAACAGGGAATACAGCTTCAGTTCCATACACTATTTGAAATGGGGTAGTTCCAATTGACTTCTTTATTGTGACTCTGTCTGCCCACAAAGCAAACCTTAACTTAGAATCCCAATTCTTCTTGTTTTCGATAACATTTTCTTAATACATGTCACAATGTTTTTATTGCTGGAATCTGCCAATCCATTGCCTTGGGGGTAATATGGTGTAGATTGTCTCAAGGAAATACTATTTTCTTCAGCAAATTTTATCATTTTCTTGGATTTAAATGCAGGAGCATTATCAGTAATGTGTTTTCTAGGGCATCCAAATCGACTAAGAATATTTTCTTGCAAGAAATTAATGATAACCTGATCTGTTGCCTTTCTAGTTGGGATTGCTTCTACCCATTTCATGAAAAAATCTGTTGCAGTTAAGATCCACCTATGTTGGCCACTAGATGGAGGATGAATTTCGTCAATAAAATATAAACCCCATTGTTGAAATGGAGCCTCTACTGATATAGGTTTCAAGGGTAAGGACTGTAGCTGATGTTTACCTGCAAACTTCTGACATTTTTCACAAGCCTTAATCTGTTGGTACACATCTGAGAAAAGAGTGGGCCAGTAATACCCTGCTCTTAATATTTTGAAGGTTGTTGCCTTCCAGTATTTATGTCCACCACATATGCCAGCATGCAATTCCTCAGTCACATCATTTGCTTATGTTCTATCCAAACATCTTAGAAGTATTCCTCCAGGGTCTTTCCAGTACAATACTTGATCAATCAATACATACTTGAGAGCTTTTAGTTTTACAGATCTGCATTCATTTTTACTCAACTCTGTGGAACAGTGCAGATTTAACAAATAATATACAATTTCAGCATACCAAGGACAGTCAAAATACCTGTTGTAAACTGGTTTTTCACACTGTTCTGAATTTTCTGCCATCATATACAGATCCAATATCTGACAATTTGACTCAGAGAGAAGCTTAGCTAAGCCTTGTCCCTTTACCAATTTAGTAGGCTTAATCTCCACCTCGTATTCCATCACCTTTGCAATCCACCTACCTCTTTTTCCTTCACTATCAGGCTGTACCAGAATGTCTTTTATAGCTGAATTAGGAACATAAGCTAAAACTTTAGAATGGAGTACATAAATTCTGAAAAATTTAAGTGCCTTAACCAAAGCATAGGCCTATTTCTCCATACTAGTGTATTTCAACTCTGAATCCCTTAATGTCTTGCTAAAGAATGAGATGGGTTGTTCTAATCCATCAGAGTTTTTCTGCAACAACATTGCAGCAATAGTTTCTTCTAATGCAAATGAAAAAATGGCAAAATATTTAGTGTAATCTAGGGTTGCCAACACAGGTGCTTCTACCAATGCCTGCTTAATTTTCTCAAATGATTTTTTAGCTTGGTCAGACCATCTTACCTCCCTGTCCTTCTTAAGCATATCAGTAATATACTTAATAGTTTCAGCAAAGTTAGGAATAAACCACCTCAAAAAATTGATTTTTCCTATGAAAGACTGGATTTCTTTTTTATTTCTAGGAATAGCAATCTTTAAAATAGCTTTCACTCTCTCAAGGTCTATTTTAATCCCATCTGCAGAAACTATGTGACCCAATAACTTACCTTCTGTCATAGCAAAGTGAGACTTTTTTGGGTTCAATGACAGCCCAAATCGTCTACATTTCACAAAATTTTGCTTCAGATGTTTCAAATGCTCTTCATCAGATTTAGAAAAGACCGTGATATCATCTTGATAAATGACCACAAACTTTTCATTCTCACCTACGAATGCTATGTCCATTGCCCTTTGAAACGTGGCACCTGCATTCATTAGCCCAAAAGGCATTTTGTCATACATGAATGTACCCCAGGGGGTTGTAAAAGTTGTTTTCTCTCTATCCTCCAGCTGAACCACAATCTGGTTATAACCAGAGAAACCATCAATCATTGAAATTCTTTCTGCACCAACCACTCTCTGCAAAATCTGATCTATCTTAGGCAATGAATAGTTATCTTTAAGGCATGATCTGTTTAAATTTCGAAGATCTACACATAACCTTATTTCCCCATTTTTCTTGCATACTGGAACAAGGTTGGCAACCCAGGAGGAGTACCTAAGAGGAACAATAATCTTGGCATCCAGTAGTTTCTTCACCTCTTTTTCAATGACTGGTAAAAGTGTTGGATTAAGCCTTCTTAATTTTTGTTTAAAAGGCTTAGTATAGGCTTTAATGGGATCTTTTGCTGAATAACATTAGTGTCATATGTTTTAAGATCCTCATATGACCATGCAAAAATATCTATAAATGCCTTCAACAAAATGATGTATTTGTTTCTCTCCTTTTCTGATAATTGTTTAGATATCTTAACCATCCTCGGTTCTGCCACAAACCCAATATTACAGCTGATTACACTCTCTTCAGTGGTCTGAAAATTATTTTTCAACAGTGTATCATTTTTTGAAAACAGCCTCTCTAATGGAACAAGTCCCTTAGGGATAAAATTGCTCTTTAAATCCAGAATTTTTTGATCAGCAATTGACTGTTTTGCATGAGTAGACATTTCAGCCAGATCTAGGTCTTCATCTAAATCAACCTGGTTATCTGCAAATTCTTCAGTTAATTGTAAAAATTCTTTTAGTTCCTGTTCATCTTGAAAAACCATCCAATGTTTAATATCATCTGGGACAGTTGGTCTATACCTCACATCAATGAGATACTTTAGGTGTGTCAATTTTGGGATTCTGAAATATGTTGCTGCTAATGCCAGTGAATCTGCAGTCTGATTACAATCTCTGGGAATATATGTTATATTAAAAGCACAAAAAAAATTATCTATCATGTCCCACACCTCATTTCTGTAAACTTTCAATAATGACTGCTTTACCTGATAAATACTCTTCACTTGCTGAATTACCAATTCGGAGTCGCCAAACACTGCAAGACTTTGAATATTCATATCTTTTGTAGCCCTCAATCCCAGGATTAATGCCTCATACTCAGTAGTAATGTTTTTTCATAAGGATCATCCTCCCTTATGAAGTTGTTCTGAAAAGGTGGCTGTACCTTTTTATCTTCATTCTCTCTCTTCTCCCTTTCAATGTCATTGTTCCTTCTCTCTTTGGGCATGAATCTGGGAGGATAAGGGCACCTAAATTGATTTTGGTTTCTGTTATCATTATCATAGGTAGGCCTATTCTGATTTTTCTTTTCCATTTCCATTCTCTCAATTTTTGCAGACAAATCTTTTATAGTTTTGTGCATTTCATCATATTTTCTATCTGAAGTTTTTGTAAAAGAAGAAGAAGGCATCATCTCCTTTTTTCCCTTCTGATCCATATTTTGAGCTTCATCTTCTTCTTTAAGTTTGTTGGATGCTAAAATGTTAGATTCAAACTCTAAGGCTGCATCCTGCATATTCTCAGAGACAATGCTTTTCTTTCCCTTAACCACAAGGAAAATTGATGATCAAAAGCATTGGCATAAGCTAACTTTGTTGCAGGTTCAGTGGGTTTAAACTCTATGGGAATCGTGTTATACATTTTGTTAAACCTTTTCGAAAAATCTGCAACTGCTTCATCAGGCTTTCTCTTCAATGCTGTGAATTCTGTGTAATAATAGAGATAATCCTTGGTATCTCCCCATTGTCTGATAAACACATGATGTAACTCCTCCAAACCATCAATATAATTCTCTGGTAACTCCCTGAACCATTTTCTAACTTCTCCATCTAGACTCTGAACGAACATTCTCATCCAAACATCTCTAGCTTCAATGTTGTAGTTATCAGCATAACTACAAAACTTATCCCAATGTTCTTCAGCAGTTCTCCCACCCTGGTCATCAAACCTAGGCAAGTATTTCTGATAGTCACCACCAGGAAAAAGGTTTAGGGGTCCATGCATGACTAATGGAGCATATCTAGCTGCTACCATGCGGTCCATCATATCAGGGGGTTGGCCAGCCATATTTAATGAATGGAAAATCTGTGGAACAATTGGCTGAATCTGTGGAGATGGTGGTTTGGTATGTGGAGGGGAAGGTACTTCAATTTTCAACTGGCCAATGAAAAGCCTACTTGTAAGGGGTATTTCAGGTTCTATCAAATATTTCAAGGTAAAAAATTCCTCAAGAATATGTTTATGTTCTAAAGAAAGAGGATTTGAATACACATTAAAATCACCAACCTGTGTTGGATTTAATTCATCAACTTCAGGAATGTTAACTGATAAATCCAATTTATTTTCTTCTTGGCTGTTCACAGGGTCTGAAGGGGAAGATCCTAGATCTGTATCACTAGTGGAAAACTAAGGGTTACTGAATGATGGAATGTTTAACTTCCTTCTAGCCTCCCTGATAATCTTTTCTAGATCAAAAACTCCTTCATGTAAAGGAGATGAAGGATTCCCTCTTGTACCAATCGGCTTTGAAGCCACCGTAACTTTCTGACTGTCAGGTGAATGTAGTCTATAAACAAATGTACTGATTCTATCACCTCTCAAAACCAGCTATAAAAATGTCAACACCCAGGGAAGATATACTTTCGTTTCTCCTTTCCCTGACAACGGTGCCAAAAGATGTTATCCCCAAAGTTGAACCTATACTACAAGGGTTCAAGCTTAAGGTAATCTTGGATAGTAGGAATGGGACATCTACAGAATAATTTTTATGTTTTTTTGGTAGTGGTTGAAAACATGAATTAGGTAGAAAGATTAAAAAACAAAACACAAGTATAATATAAAATTTCAATATATGAATAGAAGCAGAAAACTGACTGTGATCATAAACTATGAATATAAGAGCTCAGACATTGTTTCATGATAGGGGCATAGTTGTATGCTATTTAGAAGAATCATAACACGAAATTTAGACCATGTGTAGACAGAATACTAAAAGCATATACTTCATAAATTGAACAGGATTGGCTCAAAGATCATATCTTAATTCATAAACAGTCATTTTTGCATTATATAAACATAAGGAAATTTATACATGCCTGTAAAAAGCCTCTAAAATTGAACTTCGATCATGCTGTCAAGTTCCAACCCTTTTCTATTTTATGTCTGTCCTATATATACAAAAATTGTTCCTAACAGAACATTTAATAGATCCTATTTAATTGGATCTGATTCCTTAAAAAGTCGAACAAAGTTTTTTGAATTCAAGTCTCTCGAGCTCTTAACATAAGTAAATAAACTAGAACAATCTGCCAGCTATGAAATCCTATTACTAATTATAGAAAAGACACTATATGCTTCTAGATGACTCAGCTCGAACCGCCAGGTCATCTAGAACTTGAGACCTCCTTTGTAACCTGGTGTATTCGGCGTCAGCATTGTACTCTCATCCTTGCAGCTCATCCAGTTTGGTCTTCATCTGTTTCCACTCCTTATGCGTAGCTCTTTTCTTTTGCAGTGTCTCTTTTGCTATGGATGCCAGCTTCTGATAGTCTTCGTCCTTCTGTCCCAAGTCCTCTCGAAGTCTCTTGTTTGCCACCAACAGGCTCTCATTGATGTTCTATAGATATTGACACTGCTCCTTGTATGATTGCAGGGTTTTCTTTATTTGGTCTAGTTCAGGAACTGTCTCTATTTCTTCTGCACTCATTGCAATATCTTCTTCCTGTATGCCCTTAGAACTTGATGCTTGATTTTTATCATGAACCTGTTTATTTTCAGAAAATATTTTGGGAACATGCCCTACCTCTGCTTGCATATCTATAAAACCATCACTTTCATAAACAAAGACATCAATTTCTTGCACATCCATGTCATTTTCAGAATCATTCACTGGGACAATTTCATTTCCCTAAGCAAGTTTATCGAGCAATATACTTTCTGTGGCCATTTTTGCACTTAATCTCGTCCTTGGCCCTAACTTAACATTCTTTTTGCTTAAAGTTTTTATTGGCTCATTATCGGGCAATTCAGCAATGGGGTTTTTAGCAACTATACTCAACGTATAGGGCGTCTGCATATTGGACAGATTCGAAATAATTTTACCTTCAGCATCAACCTGTGTTTGTTTCTCTGGCAACTCTGCTTCATCATCCTTTTCTTTAGACAACTTCTTCTTGTTTTTAACATCGTAACCCTGCTCAAAGAGAAATTCATCCCATCTTTGTCCAATTTGTTTTAAGTAATGCAGGACCAAAATTTTAATGAGCCCGTGATGAAAAATAGAATGCTCTGTGTGTTTTGGGTGACCCTATACCCATAATACCATTTTCTGCAAGCTCCTCCATAAATAGTATGGTAAATTTAACTTTTTGCTTCCCTGCAAGTGCATCAACATTCTAATATGACATCTCAAAACCTTATCGAACCGACCATCACAGGTAATGTAGTTCTGGACCATTTCCAGGGGAATTTTCCAATTTGGCTTCATTTTACTAACATGAATCCCATTCTGCCAATTCAAATTTTCATAACCAGGTAACAGAAATTCACCATAATCTCCTTCAAACTCTTTCTGCTTGAACCAAGTTTCACCCTCAGCTTGGACGCCAATTACTTCTGAGATTAACTGTTCATTTAATATTATCCTGAAGCTCTTGAAATCAACCACCCCCTCCTTGTGATTTCTTATGAAGGCCTTTGTCACCTGGGAATTATATCCTTGCAATCTTTCACAGTAAATGAGCCACCCTGAATCTCTCATTAACTTCGTCGATTTGGGAAATTGCAAGAGCCACTGTATATTATTGGGTTCGGCTCTGCATGGGAAGCCACCTGCTTTCTTTTTATCTTTCAGCTGTGAAGTTTCCTCCATATTTCTATCCTCGCCCAGAATGAACCTATAAAATGCAATGAAAACCCTAGCTTGCAGGGGTTTGTTCCCGAAATTACACTCCTTTGTTGGTCAGATTTGCTGATTTCGATGCCTAGAGAATGTTCACATCACCATTACTGTTGTACTAGTTTGATTGCCAAGTGTTGAGTGAAACCGGATACCACACTTCATGGAGTACTTGATTCATGCATATGTATAATCATTTTGAATTATAATTGCTAAATCATAATTATGAATAGTCAAACCCTTATTAAATCATAATTCCAATTTTTTTGCAAAACTGACAGCATTTGCTTTAGAACTGACAGCATTTTTAAATTCGAAATTCTGGCATATGCTGTCAGTTTGACCCTTAAATCAAATTTATCAAATTTGAAATTTTCAAAACATTTGAAATGTTTTAAAAGCAAGAAATTAAACCATATTTTGAATAAAAATATGAACAAGAGCCAAATCCTTATTTAATCATGAAAACATGACAAATAGTAAAATAAAACTTTTAAGCAAAAAAGGAGAAATACCTAGGGTAAGCAAATGGAAAAACTGAATGAAAATGAAGTAAGAGCTATGTAAATCTATGGAATAACAAGAAGCTCTCCCAAAGAGTACAATATCTCACCAAAAGCGCCCTCCCTCAAGGAGCAAGAATATGCAATGAAAACTAGAAATGGTTGAGAGGATGTGCTACACTAGAAGAAACCATGAGATGCCCTGTGGCTTACACATGCAAATATAAACTCCATTAAATATCCATGAAAGACCTGAGTGGCCTCTCCAAACACCAACTTGGATGGGAATCTTTCACCCTCGAAATTGGCTAAGGCAAGAAACTAGTCATCCACTAGCTCTCTCTCTCTTCACAAATGCAAATTTCTCAAATGATCGGAAGCCCTTCTCTTGGTTTATCCCTGTATTTTATAAACATCATTAGCCTTCTAAGGTTACTAATCCATCTAAAAACTCAAGCCAATTCAAATTAGGGTGTGTGGTCAAGCTTTGCCATGTCTCCTCCCTTCCCTAGCCTTCCATCTTCCCCCAATTCGAGTAGGGACTCATTGAGCTTCCCCAACTCACATGAGCACCTTCTTGGATGCTATATTTAGGCCTGACATGTCATAATGGTCAGATGTCAGCCTTCAGGTCTGCAATATGTCATAAATGTCATAGCATCTTCATCATTGGTTTCATAGATGTCATAGATGTTAGGGAATCTAGGTCAAGTGTCCAAGAAGCTCCCATTTGACTCTTTCTCTCCTATGTAAGTTACATTTCCTTCCAAATTAGACCTATGATGCATATGGCCAAGTGTATTAGCCTTATAACTCATCCAAGAACATTAGGCTTCCCATGGATTCGAAATTGCAAGAGGAGGATGCCATGTGGCATAGAAATTCTAGCTTGTGTGGGCCCCACAACCTCCATGTGTCTCCATGCTCCATTGCCAGTTCAATTTTCTCTTGTATTTATTTAATTAGCTCCATTATTAAATATTTATTCCACTCTAATGTATGAACAACATTCATTAGCTCCCTTATTAAAATTCCAAATGTATCCATCCAACCTAGGGAACTAGTAGGATTGATGGAATTGTCCTGCTATGCAATTATTTGAATGGGGACATTACATTTGACTCGTAGGAAGTCTTCTTCAATATGCACACATGATTGCTCGATATCTTGATCACACCATGAGTCTGGTTACTAAAGTAATATCTCGTCATGGTCGAATTCCTCATAAGCCTTGTTTATAGTTTGAACCATCGTCACTTGTTCTATGGAACAAATCTCATCATTCTTCATTTGTAGGTGATCGTGTACGATACTTCCTACAAGTCAAATTCAATAGCATGGTTAGAAGCATTTCATAGTTTCCAAATATATGCATAAGTCACACTATCTTAACTAATGCTACAACATTCATCCATATCCCACACTCATATGGTAACTTTCTAGATGCCTTCCATCTCTATCGTGACATTATTAAGAGCGTGCACTACTCCCAATATGTCAAAAAAGAGGTTTCACTCTAGATAATTAGAAATGGAATGTTGTATAGCACCAAATGTTGCTTACCCATCACATGCATATTAATGCAAACATTCTAATACACATCCTAAATAAATGTGTATACAACTGGATACTATCATTTAAACAAAAAATGACAATTCAAATACTTATCTTTGTTTGTTTGGTAGGATCTCTTTTGATCCTAGTCTCCTTGCAGGGATTACTGGAATGTATGATGGTGAACTTTACTCCATCATCAAGCTTGTATTTTGCTTCTCCTATTCTCCTAGTGATCCTTTCTGAGGGGTGTCCTTTTCTTCTAAACTGGTGAGAGTCTTCTTCTGACCTGTCATGTGCTTTGAAGCACCACTATCACAAGACATATTCTTCGACTTCTTCCTTTTCTTGCTTCCTGGGAGGTTCTTCATCTTTTGATTCTTCTTTGTCGTCTTCAACAAGGTGAGCATGATGTCTTTTATTGCTCTTCCTCTTGACTTCTTATTTTCTCTCAGGACAATCTCTGGCAATATGTCCCATCTTATCACAACGGTAACATAGATAAGAAGAATAATCTCTTCGCTTGTAGTTTCCCTTCTTGTACTTTTGAAACTTCTTTGGAGGATGGAACTCCCTATGATTTTCCTTCTTGAATTGAGGTTTTCTTTTTCCTCTCTTTGTATGGGTAGCTAGAGCTTGATCATCTTCCTTGAGTAGTGCTTCTCGATTTGCTACTCTAGCTTCCTCCTGAACACATCCTTCCCATACAACTTTGAATAGTAGACTTTCCTTTCTTGCACACATAGTCTAGATAAAGGAGTCTAAAGGTCTAGTAAGACCATTGAGAGCAGTCATTACCAACTCATCTTCATCAAGGGTGTCTCCAATAGCTTCTAGTTGTTCCTTGAACTGGGAAACCCTTGTAAAGTATTCTTGAATGGATTCTCCTTGGCTCATCTTTGAGCTCTTGAGTTGAGTTCTCAAGTTCATCTTCCAGTTTATGTTTCTCCCTTCATACATTCTGGTTAGGGAATCAAACATTTATTTTGGAGTCTTCTTAGAGGACACTTGAGAAATCAAGTGATCTTTAATGGAATCTTTTATGATCCTCATAGCCCTAATCATATCCTTCTTCTGCTTCTCCTTAGCTTCAGCTTCTTCGAGTTCAGGTACAACTTCTTTAACAAACTTGGTAAGGTCATTCTTTTCTAGAATGAGACCAATCCTATACTTCCAAGCACAGAATTTCTCTATGCCTTCCAACTTTTCATCAATCTTGGTGCTTGGTGCCATCTTAACCCAAGGAGCAGAGAATAAACAAAAATCAAAATTTCTCAAAATAAAAAACTGAACTCACCAAAATATGCACTTGACTGAGGCGAGTATGTTGGTGTACTTGGTATCTGAAAATTCCAAAATTTTATCCTTCAAAATTGACTTGCGAATTTCAGATCTACAGTTTCTGGATTTTTTTGGTTTTCTGCAGTTTCTGGTCCAAAGTCAAACTAGGGTTTGACTTTCCTGGAGTTTCACCCACTCAAAAATTTTGATCTTGGTCTCAAAATTTCGTTTTTGGAGAGGCGCACCTTTCTATGCTAGTAGCACTAAAAAATTCCACTTCTGTGAAAAGCCCTGATTTTTCACTTTCGAAGAGAGAGAAAGTTTTACCTTGTGAAAGTTGTTATTTTCAGGTAGGCTCTGATACCATGTTCAAATTATATATGCTACCTTAGACTAGATTGCAAATTCATTAGCATTCAATACATTATTCACAATAGCAGCATAAGCAGGATCTCTAAAAGATACACAATCTCAAAGCACACAACAATATATCCTAGGAAACCCTCTAGGGGAAGAAAACCTAGTAAGAACTTCCTCAATATAGATGATCAAGTACAATGCTCCAAAAATATGTCTCACAAATAAGAGAGACAAAAAGACCAAACTCTGGACTCAAGCCACTCCTCCTTCTCCTTCGCAAATCTCTCTCTCTCTCTCTACTAATGCGAATTGCACAAGTGAGTGAAATTAATAAATGAAGGAGTCTCTCCTTCTATTTATACATTACTTTTGACCTAATCTTTAACTTAGTTATGTCGGCCCCAGTAATCCTAACTGCATCGAATTCTCTAGAGAGACTTAATTACCATTTATATTACATTTACTTGGGTGCTAATGGCTTGACTTACAATAGAGGTTTAACCTCATGACCTTTACATGACCAAATGTAATAAAGACATCCCCGACAGAGGTAAAACATCCCCGAAGGAGTTACAATAATAATGTACGAGTAGAATATACTTTGAAGTTACATTAATTTAACAGTCTGTACATTGAATAGTTGTGGGTCTGTAGTATACCCGTGGGTTCGCAATAGGGAAAGTCGTGGTTAACCGCGGGTTTTGCGAAGGAAAAGTCGCGAGTGTCCAGTTTGAGGCCGAAAACAGTGCCGAATAAGCTGAACACGGAAACCTGCACAAAGTCTACCAAACTTGGACGAAAAATTGTCGATCTAAAAACTGGGAGATAGATCTTCTTGAGGAGAATACAAAAAACATATAGATAGACAAAAACAACATCAAGAAACCCTTGAAAAATTTCTGCAAAAATCTACACAGCAAGGTTAGGGTTACAAAAAACAACTGCAGAAATATGCCCAGATCTGAAGAGAAACCTAATGGCTACTAGATAGAAAGCAAATCTACAAGATAAACAATGACCAGATGATAATAGTTATTGATTGAAAGCTATAGAAGGTGCTAGATCATAACAACTAGCTCGGGTACCATGTTAGAGATATGGATCTAGCTAAACTAGCTTACCTATCTTAGCAATCAATAACATATCAAAGTAAATAAGAACAGAAAGAGAACAAGAAAAATAATACACCAGATATATGTGGTTCACCCAATTGGGCTACGTCCATGAGAAGGTTGTCTTCCTATTATCTCCATAAATCTCCTTCAATCTTACAAGAGAGAAACTATAAATAACCCAATACAATATAGCAGAGCTTGAGATCGCAATACCATATGTCAATACTATCTATGAGCATATACCACTTTATCACTTGTTGTATATGATGTGACTCCCTTGACCCTATTATATACCAAGAGATGTGGAGGAATTACTTTCACATATTGCATGTGGGATCATATAATTCTCCGTAATAACATCTCTTTATATAATGATGGATATAAAGAGTATAGTTTACCATAATGAATATGGGATATAATGTATTACTCTTTTACATAAGATTATGGATAAATTCCGACATAATACAAAGACATTATTACCTTCCAAGGAATATAAAATATTCCAACAGTCCATAGCTTGTTGTTATAGGAGACTTGAGACCATATGTGCATAGAAGTCAAATGCATTGTGAATCTAAGCCAAAGAAATCTATAATAGCCCATCTTCTTTAACAAAACAAAGTATTTTTTTGGTTGTGGAGTTTTTATACCCCGAGAGGGTTTCTTCCACCCAAATCCTTGTGTTATTGTGTGCATCCTATATTTTATTGTTTGCAATCATTTAATTGATATTCAGTAGAATCTTGGATGCAAGCATTGTTACTTCTATCCACTATAATTTCAAATTTTGGTGTTATTTTATTCCTATTAGAATCTCTATTGTTTTCCTACTCTATTCGTTTTCCTCTTTTTCCCCTATTAAGTCTATTGAATATATTGATGGTAGGCATTGAATGCATGAAATGTTGGAAGATTAAGTGTGCACAACAATGCAATGATAAAAGAACTTACAATGAATATGAATTAATCCCTCGCTAAAATTCAATTTATATAAATTCAAATCACAAAGAGGATTTTACCTAAGTTTTCTTTTATGCCTCTCAATGCTTAACAGATCTAGGATTAAGATGGACCTTGCTAATCACAAATTTACCTTACTGCTTAATTGCTTTGTTTATAATAGAGTTATTTAATATTAATGTGATTATGATTACTTGCATTCTTATAATCATGTTTTTTACTATTGTGATGCTTTATGACTACTACTCGAAATTTAAAGTGCAAGATGCATGCAAAACCCAAGAGAAGAGGATTTCAAATACCCAAATGCTTCACTAGGGATCTACAACTAGGAGATGTTTCACTCTATGAGGAGGGGCATACATATAGCAAATCATCGAAGGTCAAATCCATTCCCAAACATTTTATACAACTTGACGAGAACTCTCAAGAGTTCTCGTTTTTTTATAAGTGCATTTAGTGACTATTTTTACCCCGAATCAAAAAGTGGTGCTACCAGTAGTACCATTTTTTTCTAGGCTAAATTATGATTTTTTGGAAACCCTAACCCGTATCGATGCAATCAAAACCCTAAATCAACCACCAAATTGAAAAGTAGTGCTACTGGTAGCACCTTTTTTTTTTGGGGGGGGGGGGTATAAAAATTACAACTTTTTGAAAACTTTGACCGATGTCAGTGCAATCAAAACCCGAAATCAACCCCAAAATTGAAAAGTGGTACCACCGATGGCATCCCTTTCTTCCGTCGGATTACAATTGCATTCATTGGAGGAGGGGGGGGGAGAGGGGGGAGTCGTGCGGAAAGGGGAGCAGGAGTGGGGGGGCGGAAGAAGAGGGGAGGTGAGTGGGTGGGCATGGAGGGTGGGGTGGTGGTGGCTGCTTGATTCCCAGAATCGAGTGCCCCCTCCCCCAATTCATTTTTTGGTTTTTTTATTGTTTTTCTTTTTGTTTTAGTTTTTTAATTTTTATCTTTTTTAAATTTAAGTTATGTTTTATGTTTTAATTTTATTATGTTTTGGATTTTAGTATTTTTTTTTAAAATTTAAATTTTTTAATTTAAATATAAATATAAATTAAATATTTTTCTTACGCAATGCATTCTTTCGAAATGCATGCAATAGTAATCCAACGGAAGAGAGGGGGACCACCAGTAGCATCACTTTTCGATTCGAGAGTTGATTTTGGGTTTTGATTGCATCGACACCAGCCGAGGTTTTCAAAAAGTTGTAATGTTAGCCCTAAAAACAATTAGTAATACCAGTAGCAACACTTTTCGATTCGGGGATTGAGTTTGGGTTTTGATTGCACTAACACCTATCAAGGTTTCCAAAAAATCTTGATTTTACCCCCGAAAGAAAAAGAAAAAGTGCTACAGTAGCAACAATTTTCGATTCGTGGGTTGTTTTTTATGCAAAAATATGAGTTTTTATGGCATGAGTTCTTGTTTTGAGTATAAATTTCCCGTCAAGTTGTATAATGTGTTCATAATCAAACAACAAAAAAAGGACAAGTATTCCCAACTCCAATAAAATAAATTTTATATATAAAAACACACATATAAATGATTTGGTATGAAAAAGAACAGGGATATTTCTCCAACTACTTTTGTGAAATGAGATGTAATTAGTCAATAAACTTTGTTAAAACTTGTTACAAACCAAGTTGTTTTTAATCATCTTTAAAGGTTTGGTCATTCCATTAACATTTAGCCTAAAAACTTAAGATTATAAAGAAATATAAATTATAAATGATCACTCACTCTAAGAGTACATGTCAAGTCAATATGATTAATTGCACCAATCCACTAAAGGGAATCAACCACACACATATATATATGAGTATATAAAAGTTATTTTGGCTAATTCATAAGTGGGGAGTTACAATAATGTACAACTGTCATATTTATACAAATATCACTATGAGAAGTGACGTTTCATAAGAAGTTAACTATTTATAAATGTTTATTAAGTATGCCATATTATATTAGTTTGCTAATCCTATTTTAATTAAAGATATGCTACAAGTCATTCCTAGCTAAAATGCTTTTTCCTCGAAGCATTGGTAAGATGAGTTCTTTATCTAGATTCTTCATCCTCCCGTGTAGTTTTATCTTCTAGTAAGGTTTGCCACTTGAGAAGATCTATATTATTAATGTCTCTGACCTAAGGGCTTTGACTTGCCTTTTAAAATACCTTTTGGTTTGAATGCTAATCATCAATTGCACCAGAGTAAATCATTTTCCCAAGCATATCTTGAGTTTGTCGAATTCTAATTTATTTCAACTTTATGGATCATCTTCTTCATGTGTACGTTCTGTATATATTTTGCATGAACATTTGGTTCTTTGAGTTTGTCGAATTCTAATTTATTTCAACCTTTTTGGATTATATTCTTCATTTCTACGTTCTTTATATATTTTGCTTGAACATTTGAGAACCATTGAGGCGTGACCATTAGATTTGAGTATAGTGTAGCATCTCCCCCTTCTTTCCTTGATAATCTATCTACAACTGGATTTTCATTTCCCTTCTTGTATGGAATCTCAAATCCAAAATGAGAAATGGTATTTGTTTCCCAACAATTTGATCCATTTGATTCACCTTTTAGGAATCTTTTTTCATCGAGTGCCTCAACCATTGCATGAAATTGTAAAACATAGGCTTGGCCTTTTTCTTTAATCATTTTGTTTGACAGCTATTTCGATGGGTGAATGTCACTTGATTACGATGCCTACTCCACCGATTAACATGATAAGCATTGGTGATATTAACTAGTAATCATTTATGGGAAAATCTCGCTACTGTAAATCCCTAAACTGAGAATCCCTAACGTTAGCTTCAATTTTATCATCCTCATGATAATGCCAAAAGAAAACATATTCATAATTTCCTTTAGTGCAAATAAATAACATTGTTACACGTCTCAATCTTCTAACTTATGCTAAAAAAAACTCCCCCAGTCTTGATGCTTCCACAGAATTTCATAAGCTTCTTCAAGCAAGCAAACATAGTTCTCAATAGTTTCGACCCCTATAGAGAAATTTGTGAAATGTGTATAATGGTATTTTATATAGCCTAAACAATCGTACACCATCTTTAAAGAATACGCATTTTTACATGGGCCATCTTTCCTAGAATTCAATGCATTTTTCTTATAATGTGGAGCGTTTGGATCCCACATAAAGTACACCCATCACCACAAAACTTAGATGGTGAGCAATAGATGTACAATCTCGATTGCCATCATCATATTTGGAAGTGGATTGTCTTTCTAAGGAGGCGTTTGACCCATTTGATGGATCTATCACTTAGAAATAATGGAGCACTATTCAGTGACGTAGTTAAATCTCTTGCTATTATTTATTAATAGATTGTGTGAGCCATCTTGGCCTTATGGTTCGCTGCTTGATCCTCAACTTCTATGTTGGTATCAGAGCAGGCAAGGGAGGCGGATTAGTAGATCCTTGCGTAGAGAAGCAGATTGTCCAGCGTAGTCAAAGAGGAGAGAAGGGCTGATCAGTGCACCTGTCGAGAGGAAGACAGTGCACCTGAGAGGTGACGGGAAGTGTGCTGAAGTATTCCAATTTTCTTGTTGATTTACCGGCTTGGCGATTGAAGCGAGATCGGTGGTCAAGAATCTATTGAGTGATTGGTAGAGCGGACACCTACAGAGATGGCGAATCCGCTAGCTGAAACTTACCTCAACGAATCCAATAAACTAGATGGCTCGAATTTCATCAATTAGAAATTCAAAATGAAAACCTTGATGAATAATATGAATCTATAATGAAAATCAATACTTGGGAATTGAATGAATTGCCTAAACATAAAAAGCCCATTGGATGCAAATGGATATACAAACCTAAGTTTAAAGCAGATGGTAGTATAGACAAATTTAAGGCTAGATTGGTGGCAAAGGGGTATTCACAAACAGAGGGTATTGATTATGCTGAAACATTTGCACCAGTAGCTAAATTCAATACTATTAGATTGTTAATTGCTTTAGCTACAAAGTACCATTGGAAGCTACACCAATTAGATGTTAAATCTGCTTTTCTGAATGGTGAGTTAAAGGAAGAAGTGTACCTTACTCAACCAGAAGGGTTTGTGGTACATGGGCAAGAACACATAGTGTGTAAACTAAAGAAAACATTGTATGGACTAAAACAGGCACCTAGGTCTTGGTATGAGAAGATAGACTCTTTCTTTCTTCAACAGGGTTTTATGAGGAGCAAAAGTGATCCAAATTTGTATACCAAATTTGATGAGCAAGGGAATATAGTCTAAGTCACAGGGTTCGGCGAACCTGAACCATCAGGTTCGAAATTCGCCCAACCTCCAAAAAAAAATTAAGTTCGTTTGGGTTCGACGAACTTCAAAGCCGACCATTTTTCAGGGTTTTTCTTCGTCCTTTAGCGATTTCTCTCCAACTCGGGTTCTGCGATTTCTCTCCAACTCGAGTTTTGGTTGTCTCTGGACTCTACCCTTGGTGAGTTATACCACAATCCACAATTGTTCTAACTGTTGTGCCATTGTGCGAATGGTCTTCCGATCGAGTAACCAGTGCGACCACTTTAGATGTGCTCACCATTTCCCTTTCAAATTTTCAATAACCAGTGTCAAGGCTGCGGACAGGTTTTCCGGTAGGTTTTCAAGGAACCGACGTCGAGGTTGTGGACAGGTCTTCCCGATATGTCTTCGGGGAACTAGTGCCAAGCCATTGTTTGAACTTTGTGCCCTAACGTTTATTCTGAATCGAAACTACATTTAAATTTTTTAGACTAGTGTATAGTAAATGGTACCCTTTTTAATTTGTTCATATAAAGTTATAATGTATTTATATCAAATGTTTAGGTTATTTTAGACTAGTGTATAGTAAATGGTAACTTTTTTTATTTATATATATTATACATTATATTGCATACACTTTATAATCTTAAATATTAAATGTTTTAATCTAGGTATTAAGTATAGTAAATAGTAAATATTTTTTTATATATAATTGTATTAAATGTTATTTCTTATTTACACAATATAAAAATATATTAGAAAGGTTAATTTTATAAAATATTTAAAATTTGAAAAATGTATATAGACGAACCTATGTCGAATCCCATCCGAACCTAAGAGGAAAATCCGAACCCGAATCGAACTTGAAGGTCACCGAACCCGAACCCAAACCTTGTGACATTGCATATAGTAGTGATTTCCTTATATGTTGATGATTTAATAATTACAGGAAATGCAAGGAAATTAATTGATGAAATCAAGGAGCAGATGTCACAAGTTTTTGAAATGAAATATCTTGGTGAGTTACATTACTGCCTAGGTCTTGAAGTTTGGGGAAAAGCAGGCCAAACTTTTGTTTGTCAGAGTAAGTATGTCAGGGAAGTACTTAAGAGATTTAAAATGGATCAATGTAAATCTTCTAATGTTCCCATGCAGCAGAATGTGAAACTTTGTTGTGATGATGGTTCGAAGGAGGTGAATGGTACTATGTATAGACATATGGTGGGTAGTTTGAATTATCTCACCACAACCAGACTTGATATTGCATACTCTGTGAGTGTGTTAAGTCAGTTTATGGCAAACCTCAAGAAAGCCATTAGAATGCAGCAAAGGCGGTACTCAAGTATCTAAAAGGAACACTTGATTATGGTATTAAATATACTGATGCCTTTGATGTCGAGTTGACAGGTTACTCAGATTTTGATTGGGTTGGCAATCCGGATGATCGAAGATGTACCACAGGTTATGCGTTTGGCATAGGATCCGGGATTGTTTCATGGAGCAGTAAAAAGCAGCCTACTGTATCTTTGGCTTCCACTGAAGCATAATATAAAGCCTTGTGTGCAGCAACTTGTGAAGCTGTTTGGTTGAGAAGACTTCTTCAAGATGTTGGGGAAGAACAAAAGGAACCTACAATGATCAAGTGTGATAACCAAAGTTAAATCAAGCTGGCGAATAATCCAATTTATCATGCAAGGACAAAGCATGTTGATGCTCAGTTTCATTTTGTTAGAGAAAAGCTCCAATCCAATGAAATAGCTCTTATGTATTGTAATACTAGTGAAATGTTGCCGATATTTTCACTAAGCCATTTGGAAAGATTAAGTTTGAGCTTTTTAGGGAGATGTTAGGTGTAGAAGTCAATCCGTTCTCCATTAAGGGGGGGACTTAGAAATAATGGAGCCCTATTCAGTTACGTAGTTAAATCTCTTGCTATTATTTAGGATGTAGATCATATTTTCTTGTTGTTTGTTGTAACCTCCTAAATAGATTGGATCCCTATATTATGTTGTAATTTGGTCTTGATTATATAATAGATTGTGTGAGCCATCTTGGCCTTATGGTTCGCTGCTTGATCCTCAACTTCTAAGTCTATCTTTTATGAGGTCTGGGTGGATGGTATCCTTGTGGATTACGACATTGTTAATTCCATTATGTAGCTTGGTCTGTTTTTTGGGTTTCTGTTTCTGTAGACCCTTTTTTACTTTTCGGATGTTAAATGGGTCATGGTATGAGAGCTACAGATTTTGATGTTTATCGTCACTTTTTTGTAAAATTGGAATGGGTTGGGATAGGATGGATACTGTATTATCAAGCATATACTCTATAACTTTGATTTCACTATGAAATAACAAGTTACTTGCTTTTTTCTTCTTAAAAAAAGAATAGATTATCACTCCATCCATCCCTCCTAGTAAAAACCGTCCAAACAAAATTTTCCACCCTATATGGTAGACATTAACACAAAATCTAGGACCTTGTGACGGAATAATTTGCAGCGGCTTGTCGTCACTTTGCTCCACTCCAACATGTATTTCAACTGCAACATAGTTTATGAGGGAATATGGAGGTGGATGTTTTCCAAGTGGTCGAAGTTCACCATCTGTGGTTGGTAAAATCCTTTCATGGGAAAACACATCTAATAGCTTTAACAAGTCACCAAATCTATATAACATGCCATCTGCAGTCTCATGGTTTCCGAAAATGATGAATGATTAATCGTACAAAGTGTTTTTACAAAATTGGTATGTACTTCAAGGGATTTATGTGAACTCAACTCGTATGTAGCTATTTCAAGCAAGTTAGTATAAGCTAGCCATTGCATGGCATCATGAACATACATATGATCATCTAGTCCAACTAGTCAAATGAAAATGTTCGTCATGGATGTGATACTAATTTAGTCAATCAATTTGCAAAATATCTCTTGGTGTGCTTGAATATAGTGCCTTAGAGAGTATATCTTTCAGTGCATCAAACATACGACAACCTTACTAAAATATCCAGCTAATAATGTACTTTGAGAGCGATCAACTTCCCTAACTAGAAACCTGTCAACATCCTCCCTATTCCCAAAAAATGTTAAAAACTCAAGCATAAAACTACAATATTCCCCATGAAACTATTGCAGATAATCATATTTTTTCTTGGAAGGGCAGCTTATAACATGCTTACCTCTATCACAGGTATTCAATGTAGTGCTCTGGTGGCGATCTTCAATGTTATGGCATTCATGCCTAATCACTTTCGATTCCTCAGCCTGATATGAGTATAACCTATCATCAACTATGAGACCTCAATCCATCATTTTCTGTTTACTATAACCAAGCATATGTGCCAACATTTTCTCTTCAAATATAAAATGTTGGCCATTGTAGTCAATACCATAGACACACTCCACCACCAAGTTTATTTTGTGTTCGTTCTATTTCCCTTTAAAGTCCAAAATTCTTCATGCTAGGTTTTTATATGGTTTCCCTTTTTGTAATGCCTCGAGTATCTTTCTATGTTGTTCTTCTCTATTTAATGCTTCATTCCAAGTTGGAGTCTGTGGAGGAGACTCGTCTCTACTCGCATTATCATTCTCTTTGGCTTGTGGAGGAGACTTACTTTCTTTGCCTACATTATCATTCTCTTCTCCTCTTGTCATCGTTCTCTTTGGTACGGAGTACTAAGCTCATCCACACAACCAAAGATGAAACTTGATTTGCTCAAATTAGCATCCCCAGTATCCTTGGCACTACTCATCTTTGAATCCACCTTTCTAATGACATTCAAGATTAGTCGCTTGTGACTTATCGATTTTACTATAGCAAATTCAAACTTAGATAACCTTTGCTGAGTAAGTACCCAACGGCGTTGTCTTACCATGTCAAATGTTGATTGCCTATATAATTTTGTAGATGAAAGGGGTCATTTTAAATTCTGAAAATCTAAACCACAGGGCCAACCATCACTATAAACAAACTAACATTTGTCAATAAACCACTATGACATCCATACCCAACACAATTTATTTGAAAAAAATATCATTGCAATTATATCTAACTATGAAAACCTCCATTCTTTAATCCATACCCAATCTGAGAGCAGCAGAGGTTTAAAGTAGTCCCTAGAAGAGTAGGAGTAGTCATTTCCACTCTAACGGCCCAAATCAACTAACATGAGAAAACCATACCATTTGTTAACCCATCCTAAAAGTGGATTATAATGCTGGTTCTAAAAGATCTATTCGATTTCCACAACAGGCCTATTTGTTTTATAGAACAACCTCTAAATTTAGGACGAGAAATCACAATATCTTCTTCATCAATATTCTTATTCTTAGAAGTTGTATTTTCAACCAATTTTTTATCAGCAACCTTATCAGGCTCTACAGATTTGGCTTCATCAATATTCTCACTCTCTGAAGTCGTATTTTTCCCCTATTTCTGATCAGCAACATCATCAGGCTCTACAGATTTGGCAACTAAAGGTTCATGCCCAAAATCTTGAATCAGTGTTCGCATTATACTATCTTCATTCAGTACCAACTTCGTTCATTGTGGATATTCTGTTTAAATATTGGTCAAATAATTTGAGTTATTGCATTATCTCAACTAACTTTTTGTTGCCTTCAGTGAATATCTCATATATGCTTTTGGTCTCTTCCATTTCTATGAAAAAGGGTTTCAAACTCAGAGGAAGCTTCACAGCTCTGATACCACTTGAAAGGAATCAAGATATACAAGATTGTATAAGTTGCCTTCAGTGAATATCTCAGATATGCTTTTGGTCTCTTCCATTTCTATGAAAAATGGTTTCAAAAATAAGAATATAGAAGGAAGACAGAGCAGAGCTCATAGGCTCGCTTACACAAGGAATGGTCAAACCAATTCGATTAATCAATGTGAACAGATTATAATATATAGATGTGGCTTACAATAACAAACCCAATCCTAGATCCATCAGATGTGGATCTCAAACTAACAAAGGATAATACACATCAACTCAATCTAGCATAATACGCCTATCATTTCTACATTATTCCAACATACCCCCTTAATGTAGAAATGGATTGTCTACAACACCTAATTTCTGCTTAAGGATCTCAAAGTGAATCTTGCCAACAGGTTTGGTAAATATGTCAGCGACATTATCACTTATGTTCCAATAAATAAGTTCAATTTCCTTAGACTCTATCTTTTCTCTGATAAAATGATGTTGCAGCTCAATGTGTTTTTTCCTTGCATGGTAAACTGGATTGTGTGCAAGTTTGACTACACTTTGATTATCACAATGTACTTTTGTGGTTTCTGTTTGCTTTTCTCCAATGTCTTCAAGAATCCTCCTCAACCAGACAGCTTCACATGTTGCACTAGACATTGCTTTGTATTCAGCTTCTGTGGATGATAGAGAAACAGTTGGTTGTTTCTTGCTGCTCCATGATACGACTCCGGATCCAATGTTGAATGCATATCCTGTAGTAGATCTTCTGTCATTTGGATTTCCTGCCCAATCAGAATCAGAAAAACCTGCCAATTGAACATCAAACTTATCAGTGTATAAAAGACCAAAGTTCACTGTCCCTTTCAGATATCTAAGGACTTTCTTTGCTGCTATCCAATGACTGTCATTTGGTTTAGCCATAAACTGGCTCAAAATGCTGACTGCATATGATATATCTGGCCTTGTGGTAGTGAGATAATTCAGGCTTCCCACCAACTGTCGATACAACGTACCATCTGCATCCTTTGATCCATCTTGACTGCATAACTTCACATTCTGTTCTAAAGGACTTGTTGATACTTTGCAATCACTCATGTTGAATCTATTCAATATTTGCCTCACATACTTACTCTGAGTGACCATAGTTTTGCCAGATTCTCTCCAAACTTCAAGTCCCAAACAATAGTGTAATTCTCCAAGGTCTTTCATTTCAAACTCTTGTGACAGTAGATTTTTTATTTCAGTAATCAACTTACATGCATTCCCTGTAATGATGAGGTCATCTACATATAAAGATATCAAACAAATATTTCCTTCCTTATCTTTCTTCATATAAAGGTTAGGATCACTTTTGCTTTTAACTAAACCTTTCTGATTAAAGAAGGTATCAATCTTTATGTACCATGAACTAGGAGCCTGTTTCAATCCATAGATAGCTTTCTTTAACTTACATACAAGATGCTCCTGTCCTTTCTGTACAAAGCCTTCAGGCTGGACTAAGTACACTTCTTCTTTTAGTTCACCATTTAAGAAAGCAGATTTTACATCTAGTTGATGGATTTTCCAATTATGTGCTGTAGCTAATGCAACCATAACTCTAATTGTGTTTAGTATTGCTACTGGTGCAAAAGTTTCCTCAAAGTCAATTCCCTCCTTTTGAGCATAGCCTTTTGCGACTAGTCTTGCTTTAAATCTGTCAATACTACCATATGATTCAAGCTTATATTTAAACAGCCATTTACATCCTATGGGTGTTTTGTTCTCTGGTAACTCCGTTAATTCCCAGGTCTAATTCTTCATAATAGAGTTATCTTCATCATTCATAGCTTCAACCCATTCTTCTTTATCTTTGGCTTGTTTATAATTCATTGGTTCATTGACATTCATTACATTAGTCATTAAAGCATAGTCATCATACCTTGAAGGAGGACGAGTCTATCTTGAAGACCTTCTTGGTGCTACATTGCCTGAGGGGTTTCCTGTTGAATATTGTAACTTCTAAGAATATTATATTTGTATATTATTTATTCCAGAGATGTTCCATACCTCCGATGTGATTATACTATGAATCCGGAGATGTTTATTCCTCCGAATTGGTTGTGGTAACTAGGGTTATTAGACCCACCATGTGGGGGTCGGCCCAGTCAGTTATAATAGGGTAATTAACCTAATGGTTAAATACGAGCCTACATGTACTTTTGTAAAATACATGTCAGTGTAGTGTATAAATAGAGGAGGTATGTTCCTCATTTGACACACACACACTTGAGAGAGGCGCACTTATGGAGGAGAGGTCTGCTATGGTGGAGAAGGAGATCATGTCTTTGGTTTGCATCTTTGTATATTGCTGGTCATCTATATTGAGGAAGCTTTACTGGGTTTTCTACCCCATGAGGGTTTCCCAGGATAAATCTGTGTCTCTTGTGTTTATGCTATGCTTGTTGTTTCTTCAGTGATCCTGTATATGCTATTATTGTGAAATGGAATGTAATGCTGCTATTTTCTGTCTTAGCATATTAAATTTTAACATGGTATCAGTGCTAACCTGAAGGAAGACAAGGTATGGCACTTACGACACTTGCTTTACTTACGACAATTTGAAGGTTAGGGTTTTACATAGCAAAAACCAGTCATCGTGGAACTTTCGCTATAAATCCATTTATGCGAAGGTTCAGGGTCTGAAAAGTTTACAGGTCGAAGATAACATCCCCAGGTACCTTGTGTCCAAAGGGCACCCTCAGATTCGTTTTACTTTATGAGTTATGATCAGTACAA
The DNA here is from genome assembly GCA_027924585.1 of Larix kaempferi. Taxonomy (NCBI): domain Eukaryota; kingdom Viridiplantae; phylum Streptophyta; class Pinopsida; order Pinales; family Pinaceae; genus Larix; species Larix kaempferi. The sequence continues at coordinate 32,434,306 of BSBM01001005.1, forward strand.
GTTAGGGTTTCTGCCTCTTCCAGATCTTAGTCAAAATCAGGTCACCTTGGAAAAAAGGTCATAACTTGGGCTAGGAATCTCCAAATGAAATTTCGTAAAAAGTGACAGGTAGTACACAGACTGTACTATCTCAGGAAACTTTTTCAGAGGCCGAAGGTGAACCAGTGACACGTGGCACGCCATACAAGTTTTCTCTCCTGTTTTATCCCAGAAACAGGTCACGTTGCGACACTTGGCATAACTCTCTCTCAGAAAATCCAATTGAGGTCAGAACTGTTAAGATGGAAAGATAACAGGGCGAGCTATCTCAGGAAAAGTTTTCAGAGGCCGAAGTTCAAACAGTGACACGTGGCATGCCGTACAAGTTCGCTCTCCTGTTTTATCCCATAAACAGGTCACGTTGCGACACTTGGCATAACTCTCTCTCAGAAAATCCAATTGAGGTCAGACCTGTCAGGATGGAAAGATGACAGGTCAGGCTACTGCAGAAAAAGTTTTCAGACCCTATGGAGAAGAAATTTCAGAGTTATAGTAGAAACAATCAGGTGCATATTTCTGTCAAAACAGAATTATTTTTGGAGCACCTTTATTCATGGCTTCCGGAATTTAGGGTTTCGGATAAAGTTAGAATTTTTGGAATCGGAGTCCACAGCTGAATGCTACTCAGGAAAATTGAAATTTAGAGACCAAGATCGAATTTTTGGTTGGGTACAAGACTGGGCTTCATCAAACCCTAGTTTGGGTTCCTGTCCAGAAGATCCAGAAGTTTCGAAGGCAATTTTGAGGGGTCAAATTTTGGAGATTTCAAAATTGAAGAATGCTAGGTTGATCAGCTCAGCAAGACACATTCTTCCATCCATTCAGAAGTGTGAAAGTCAAAGATTGAATTTTTAGGGTTTCTTTAGCAAACCCTAATCAAGCTCCAGATCAAGTTTCAGGGGGATTTGAGGCTAAGGCCTTACATAAGAAGACTACAAAAGGTCTCGACAGGTTGATGTTGTCTGCTAAACAAGACACAGGTACATCACAAAAGACAAATCAAGTTCCATGACCATGACAACATGAAGACAAAGACTCACGAGGTATGTATGACTTTGTTATATTATGTTTAACCTACGAGACATGCAGGTTCTAGCTCAGGATCTCTAAATCATTGAAGAGATCGTTTAGGTATGTTGTACATAACTAAGCAGGTATACTAATCCAGGTATGTTTTCCTATGTCATGTTAGAATCTTACCTTGTGTAAGTATACTTGGTATGATTGGTTAGTAATCAAGGGTTTATGCATACTAGATCAAACAAGAATATGCATGAGTAAAAGAAGACTTCCTTGAAACACTGAATACTAATAATCATGACTGTACATATTCAAGATTATTTAGAATTAGAATGTTTTGATAATATTGAGAATATACTAATGAATGTATGTTTGTGTATGAGATCATGAGGATGACACTAGTGTACACTTGAGCATGCACAGTGGTACAGAATGAATAGAAGTTCAGAAGACATACAGAAGATCAAGCGGGAGACAACCACACAAACATAAAAGATAAGTATTTGAGTTGTTATTAGAAATAGTAAATGATATTGCTTGTATGCATATTTGTATTCCTAGGATATATCATGCTGAGTGTAAACATTCATAAAGCATTGAACAGTATACTACTAATATGCATATGATTGGTAAATTGGACAAACATTTCATTGTTGCTTATCTAGAATGAAACCTCTTTGCTGACATACTGAGAGCTGTGCACACTCTCGATAGTATGTTCTAGTAGAGATGGAAGGCATCTAGATAGCCATTGTATACATACAGGATATGGGAAAGTGTTGTGCCAAAGTATTGGTCAAAATAGTTGCATAACTATGTAAATGATATCTGTATGCATAGTAGGTTATCATATGATTTGATGATTATGAAGTATTACTAATCATGTACTTAATTTTGATTTGTAGGAAAGATCATGATGAATGATGAACTCTGAACAAGCGATGGATGTTCAACAAAAGATTTACAAATCAAACACACTATAGAAAGCTTGTGGTTAAGAGATTCTCTTAGAAAGAGGAAGAGAATCATGATGAGATATTTTGCTCCAAGGGACTAGATAAGACCATTCTCTTAATAATGTAATCAGGTTCTATATGGGTTCCCAGGATCGGTAGTCAATTGATGAGATTAATGATCATCATGGGTGATGTGGATCTCAACCTTTTCTACAAGGTTGAATATGGGTTCTATACACATATGACATGGATGCAAGAAGGAACTCACCACAGAGTTCGAATGATTTTGAGGCTCATATTAGTAGACCCATCTGACGAGAGATGGCACAGATAGATATGCAGAAGATCACTCAATGCTGAGTGTGAATAATGGACAATTGACAGCTTCATGACAAAGCTTGGGCTTTACCAGAAGTAAAACTGTTCCTAACCTTTACTTTAAGGTTGTGGATGATGAACCTTTCATATCATTATTATATGACGATGATCTCTTTCTGACAAGGAATGAGAAACAGCTCATGAAAATGGCTGCAGAAATGAAAATGAAAGATTTCGGATTAATGCACTACTTCTTAGGTCTAGAAGTATGGCAAGATCCAAAAGGAATCTTTTAAATAAAGGTAAGTATGTTGTGAAGTTTCTAAAAAGATTTGACATGTTGGAGTATAAAGCCATGGCCACTCCCATGGACTCCAACTTGAAGTTGTTAGTTAATGACTCATCGTATTTAGTGGACCTAACCCTATATAGACAAATCATTGGGTCATTGATGTATTTAACAAATACTAGGCCAGATATATGCTTTGCTGTAAATACCCTAAGTCAGTATCTAGTAGAACCTAGAAAGGTTCACTTAATAGCTACAAAGCATGTAGTGAGGTACCTAAAAGGTACATTAGATTTTTGGTCTATGTTATCTTGGAGGTCATGAACTCCGTTTACATGGTTACTCAGATTCTGATTGGGCAGGAAGTGTCTCAGACAGAAAGAGTACATCAGGTGGATGTTATAGTCTTGAATCTGCCATGATCTCATGGTTCAGCAAGAAACATTCTAGAGTGGCTCTCAGTACTGCTGAAGTAGAATATATGGTTGTCTGCTCTGCCAGCTGTGAAGCTGTATGGCTTCAGAAGCTTTTATATGGGGTGTTTGACTTAGAAATGGATCCCACTGTGATTATGTGTGATAATCAAAGCTGCATTAAGATGACTGAAAATCCTGTGTTCCATGATAAGTCAAAACACATTGAGATCCGTTACTTCTATATACGAGACATGGTGCAGAGAGGAGCTATCAAGCTCGAGTATATAAGCACTGAGGATCAGATTGCCGATATCCTGACTAAACCTTTGTCTCGAGTAAAGTTTGAATACTTCCGAGACAAGCTTGGTATAGTCCAGAAGGACCCTCCTCGAAAGGGGGAGTAGTATAGTATTTGATAACAATTATGTCCCTTAAATTGTATTTTGTTGTACTTAGCTACTTACAATTATTTAGATTTAGAACTCTTATATATCTTTTATTTTAGATGTATACATGTTTTGATGTTAGATGTATTAGTGAGAATACATGCTAGATGTATACATGTTTTGATGTGATGTATACATGCTTTGATGTGATGTATACATGTTTTGATGTTAGATGTATTAGTGAGAATACATGCTAGATGTATACATGTTTTGATGTGATGTATACATGTTTTGATGTTAGATGTATTAGTGAGAATACATGCTAGATGTATACATGTTTTGATTAGTAATGTATACATGTTTTGATGTGATACATGCTCTTGGACATTTGTACCTGTATAGATGTGAATACAGATGAGGATTGGATCATCCTTGAACTTAAGTTCTAAAGTGAGCCGTAGACGTGAGGTCTCCGAGAATGAAGTCCTTAGTGGACAGTTGAGGGGATTGGATCATCCCTGGACTTTCAGTCCTAAAGAGAGCCGTAGATGTGAGGTCTCCGAAAATGAAGTCCTTAGTGGACAGTTGAGGGGATTGGATCATCCCTGGACTTTCAGTCCTAAAGAGAGCCGTAGACGTGAGGTCTCCGAAAATGAAGTCCTTAGTGGACAGCTGAGGGGATTGGATCATCCCTGGACTTTCAGTCCTAAAGAGAGCCGTAGACGTGAGGTCTCCGAGAATGAAGTCCTTGGTGGACTTGAGGGGATTGGATCATCCCTGGACTTTCAGTCCTAAAGAGAGCCGTAGACGTGAGGTCTCCGAGAATGAAGTCCTTGGTGGACTTGAGGGGATTGGATCATCCCTGGACTTTCAGTCCTAAAGAGATCCATAGACGTGAGGTCTCCGAGAATGAAGTCCTTGGTGGACTTGAGGGGATTGGATCATCCCTGGACTTTCAGTCCTAAAGAGAGCCGTAGATGTGAGTTCTCCGAGAATGAAGTCCTTGGTGGACTTGAGAGGATTGGATCATCCTTGAACTCAAGTTCTAAAGTGAGCCGTAGACAGGTGTCTCCGAGAATAGAGGATAGGACTGCATCGTCCCTGGACCTTGGTTCAAAATGCACGTGATTGGATTAATCATCCTTAGATAGTAAATCCAGGAAGGATAGTCTTAAATGTGATTGTGATTGGATTAATCATCCTTAGACAGTAAATCCAGGAAGGATAGTCTTAAATGCGATTGTGGTTGGATTAATCATCCTTAGACAGTAAATCCAGGAAGGATAGTCTTAAATGCGATTGTGGTTGGATTAATCATCCTTAGATAGTAAATCCAGGAAGGATAGTCTTAAATGCGATTGTGGTTGGATTGATCATCCTTAGACAGTAAATCCAGTAAGGATAGTCTTAAATGCGATTGTGGTTGGATTGATCATCCTTAGACAGTAAATCCAGTAATTCCGAAAGGAAGGATAGTCTTAAATATGATTGTGGTTGGACTAATCATCCTTAGACAGTAAATCCAGTAATTCCGAAAGGAAGGATAGTCTTAAATATGATTGTGGTTGGACTAATCATCCTTAGACAGTAAATCCAGTAATTCCGAAAGGAATGATAGTCTTAAATATGATTGTGGTTGGACTAATCATCCTTAGACAGTAAATCCAGTAATTCCGAAAGGAAGGATAGTCTTAAATATGATTGTGATGAGATTGATCCAGTAATTCCGAAAGGAAGGATCATGTATATAGATGACGATGCTGATGATCGTGTGATGACGATGCTGCTGATCGTGTGATGACGATGCTGCTAATCGTGATATGACGATGCTGATGATCGTGTGATGACGATGCTGATGATCGTGTGATGACGATGCTGATGATCGTGTGATGACGATGCTAATGATCGTGTGATGACGATGCTGATGATCGTGTGATGACGATGCTGCTGATCGTGTGATGACAATGCTGATGATCGTGAGATGACGATGCTGATGATTGTGTGATGACGATGCTGATGATCATGAGATGACGATGCTAATGATCGTGTAATGACGATGCTGATGATCGTATGATGACAATGATGCTGATCGTGATGGTCTAGATGACGACGTTAATGATCGTAAGGATCCAGACGTTGATGTTGCTATAGTTGTTCGAGTGCTGCAGAAGATAAAGACTCGGTACTAAAGATGTTGATGTTCCAGTAACTGGTTGAGTTACTGATGATGTTAAGAAAGCTTCCAATGATTTATAGATGTATCATGTATGATGTATGACTCGTTGCTCCTGCAGATGTTGTTATAATATCCTTCTCGTTAAGGGGGAGTGTTGAATATTGTAACTTCTAAGAATATTATATTTGTATATTATTTATTTCGGAGATGTTCCATACCTCCGATGTGATTATACTATGAATCCGGAGATGTTTATTCCTCTGAATTGGTTGTGGTAACTAGGGTTATTAGACCCACCATGTGGGGGTCGGCCCAGTCAGTTATAATAGGGTATTTAACCTAATGGTTAAATACGAGCCTACATGTACTTGTGTAAAATACATGTCAGTGTAGTGTATAAATAGAGGAGGTATGTTCCTCATTTGACACACACACACTTGAGAGAGGCGCACTTATGGAGGAGAGGTCTGCTATGGTGGAGAAGGAGATCATGTCTTTGGTTTGCATCTTTGTATATTGCTGGTCATCTATATTGAGGAAGCTTTACTGGGTTTTCTACCCCATGAGGGTTTCCCAGGATAAATCTGTGTCTCTTGTGTTTATGCTATGCTTGTTGTTTCTTCAGTGATCCTGTATATGCTATTATTGTGAAATGGAATGTAATGCTGCTATTTTCTGTCTTAGCATATTAAATTTTAACATTTCCATCCATTATCCTTCTGCTTTATGTTGTCTCATCATCTGAACTGATAGAAGTACTTATGTTGTTTCTGCTATTTTCACTGCTGCTTCTGCTACTCTGTTCCTGCTCCTTTTCTTGTGGTTGTTCCACTTCCTGCTCCTGAACTATGGGATTTAATTTCACATATTCATCATTGTTAGTAGGAATATGTTCTTGGTCAACTTTATCACTGGTATCTGCATGTTCATGGAACACTACATCTCTGCTTGCAATTAACTTATGAGAGCTAGGATGAAACAGCTTATAAGCTTTATGATCATTATATTATCCAACAAAGACACATTCAAGTGATTTAGCATCTAGTTTCCTCCTATCATCTTTTGGTATGTGGGCAAATGCTTTAGAGCCAAAGATTCGTAGATGCTTAACTTGTGGTTTATATCCATTGAGAACCTCAAATGGTGTTTGAAATTCTAATTTCTTTGTCGGACTGATATTTTTCAAATATACAGCAGTATTCACAGCTTCAGCCCAAAAACCATTCGAAATGTGCTTACCTTGAAGCATGTTGCGTGCACATTCAACTAGTGTTATGTTCTTTCACTCTGCTATCCCATTTTGCTGAGGAGTGTGCGATACTTTAAACTATTGTTGGATACCATTCTCCTTACAGTATTTCTTGAAAGCTCCAGACACGTATTCACCACCATTGTCTGATCTGAGGATTTTAATGCATTTTTCTGTCTGCTTTTTGATCATGGTTCTGAATTCCTTAAAGTATTCAAAGACATCTCCTTTCTTTCTTATGAAATAGACCCATGTATATCTCGATCTGTCATCAACAAATATTAGAAAATACTGTGCACCACCTAATGACCTAGTTTGCATAAGTCCACATATATCTATATGGATTAACTCAAGCAGATCAGTTTGTCTCTTCTCTTGATGTATCGGGAATTCATCTCGGTGTTGTTTTCCAAGTGCACAAGCACTACATTCTAAATGTGCATTCTTTATTATAGGAAGACCTTCAACCATAGATTTATTCTGAAGCAGTATAAGATCATGATGGTTAATATGGCCATACCTTTGATGCCAAAGTTCCTCTGTGGTGAGGATGGTGGATGCCAGTGCTAGGTGACTGTCTTTGCTTACATCCAGCTTATATAATCCTCCACATCTTGAACCTATAGCAACAGTCTTGTAGTGGTCTCGAATGTCTTTAATATAACACTGGTACTTGCCAAATTCTACCTTTAGGTCATTCTCGGTTATGGTTGAAACAGAAATTAGATTCTTTTTAATATCAGGCACATACATAACATTATGTATCTGTTTCAATTCACCATTAGATAATTTCACATTTACTATTCCATAACCTTGCACTTTGTGTGACCTATTATCACCTAAATAGATATGAGTGCCATCAAGTTTCTCATTGTATTCATCGAACCATTCTTTCCTATAAGACATGTGTGCAGATGCCCCAGAGTCTATGAACCATGCATTTTGATCATCTGTCTCAGCTGACAGAGCATCCTCAGAAATAAACAATCTCAGATTTCTAAATTCATTAATTTTAGGAGTGTCTGTGTTTGCAAAATTCCCATTGTGAATTGCATTGTGACTTCCATTGTAGTATCTATTTCTATGATTTTTCTTCTGATAATGATTTCTATTGAGGTGTCTTGGTTTGCCCCAATAATGACCATCTACATTATTTCTATCAACATCAGTCTGAGCCATACCTTTATGTTTTGAGTGAAATTTGTCTCTGTCTCCATTCCATGGTTTGCCTCTGTGCATATATCGACCTCTTGCCATCAGTGCGAGCTATGAACCTTGAGCATCCAGGTCATAATTCTTCATCCTTTCTTCTTCTTGAAGGAGAATACCTGTGAGTTCTACAAAATTTGGGGGTTTTTCTCTTGCGGCAAGTGCTGAAATAAACACTTTGTAATCTGGCAGTAAACCTTTCAGAGCGATAACTTGATCAGTACTATCTACTGCTTCACCTATGGCTTCCAAGTTATCACTTAAATCTTTGATGCGAGAAATAAACTTACTTACCCCTTCATTTGCTTCCATCTTGATTGACAACGGTTTGGTCTTCAGAAACAATATCCGATTTGCATCAGTTGTTTCATATAAGCTTTTGAGCATGTCCCATGTCTTCTTGGACGTGTCACAGTTTCTGATGTGAGGAATTATCTTATCTTGCATAGACATTCACAGTGTCACCTTGGCTTTGGCTTCCCTCTTGTTCCAATCTGCAAGTAACGCAGGATTTGTGGGCTTCAGCTCAGTACCATTCACAATTGTCCAACCACCGAATAATTCAAGAACAGTCTACAACTTGAATTTCCAATTGACGTAGTTCTCTCCATGCAATTTGGAGGACTCATTGATGTATGTATCAGCCAACGGTTGTTGGGCGGCCATTTCAACTGGTCTCGGATCGCAGTAAGGCACTTCCTCCTCTTCAGCGATTTCCTTCACAGCGTCAGTCCTCTTTCTTCACGCGGCTACCTCTCTCCCCGATTTGGTGATCTTCACGGTGCCTGGGCAAGAAGGGCAGCAATCTTTCAGCACTCACGATCCGATCTCCTCTCTATGCAGGGATTTGCAGCAGGTTCCACGTAGGCAGAGTAGCGTTCCCCTCCAGATATGGCAATGGCGAGCAGCTTTCTCTCTCACGGGTCGCGATTTCCTTCTCTGTGGCGGATTCTTCCTCCTTCACGCAGCGCAGGCTGCTACCTTCTCTACGTGGTGGCTGCGGACAATGTTCTTCCTGTTGGATCTGTACGCACAGGCAGTGATCTCTCCTGAGCAGCCAGCTCCTTCAGCAATCTTCCTTTAGGTGATTGCAGCGATCCTAATTGGCCACACCTGACATGAATTTTGGAGCTCCGACACTTGAAATTACGAGCAACCAGAAAATTTTCCACGGCTGCAGCAATGTTTTCCTCTGTGGCAGCTCCTTACTGACCCCACAGCCTGCTCCTTCAACGCAGCACCAGTCTTCAACAGTCACGGCTTCTCCTTCAACACTCAGGCAACAACTATCCTCTTCACACAATCAACGTGCCTCAATGGGCTTTCACAGCAGGCCTCTATAGGCTCTGATACCAAATAAGAATATAGAAGGCAGACAGAGCAGAGCTCATATACTCGCTTACACAAGGAATGGTCAAACCAATTCGATTAATCAATGTGAACATATTACAATATATAGATGCGGCTTACAATAACAAACCCAATCCTAGATCCATAAGATGTGGATCTCAAACTAACAAAGGATAATACACATCAACTCAATCTAGCATAATACGCCTAGCATTTCTACATTATTCCAACATCAAACTCAGAGGAAGCTTCAATATCAAACCACAGTTCTGATACCACTTGAAAGGAATCAAGATATACAAGATTGTATAAAAGTTATGGATGAGTTCATAAGTGGTGACAACAATGCACGGTTCTCGCATTTACACAATATCACTACAAGATGTGAAAGGAATCAAGATATACAAGATTGTATAGAAGTTATATGGATTAGTTCATAAGTGGTGACAACGATGCACGGCTCTCACATTTACACAATATTACTACAAGATGTCGCTTTTCATAAGAAACCAACTATTTATAAATGTTTATTAAGAATGCCTAATATATTAGTATACTAATCTTGTCAATGCACAGCTCTCGCATTTACACAATATCACTACAAGATGTCACTTTTCATACGAAGCCAACTATTTATAAATGTTTATTAAGTATGCCTAATATATTAGTATACTAATCCTATTCTAATTAAAGGTATGCTACACTACCGATAGCCGCAAAATGCCTATTCATTCCTAACTCAGGTAATATCCCTTTACTACTAAGGTTGACTGAAAACCAACTCAGGGCAATAAATTGAGGATTTGGGAGTATAGAATAGAGGCAAAAGCAGAGTGGACTTGAAAGGCTTTATTGTTTGGAAATTGGCAGTGAACCTTACATTAATAAGCATCAAATTAAAGAAAAAAATGTAATAGCCTGAAAGCATAGTAGCATAATTTGGTCGTATTGGTAATTCGTGTACGGAAATTCAGAATAAATTTGAATTCCTTTAATATTAGATGTAGGTATAATACAAATACTGATTTTTACTAGTAAAAAAATAAATTTTTAAAACCAAAATAAAAAACCAAACTTTAATTATTTAAACATTATAAAACAAAAATACCATTCAATTTAATACTATCCTGTTAAAATAGTTATTAATAACTACTTGCCCTCTTTCACAATTACCATATTCCAAGTTGTTGAGATTTTATATTTTTGTTTTTTAAATAAATGATTGATTTTATTATACAAATATCTAAGCACATTTATGGTGTATTTGTGAATATTTGATTAAAAGTATTATATGTAAACAGTCTACTTCTGTATTTTATTCGTACTAGATTTTTTTCATTACGTATTTTTTCAGTATCGAATTGTATTCATATCCATATTTGTACTCAAATTAAGCTACTATGCCTGAAACCCTAAAAACCGAGACATCACATACATTATGCTGTGTGTAATGCACATATGTTTACCGGTCATGAAATGGAAGGCAAGTTGAAGCCATGGGGTTTTAAATTTTGCACCTCCCATAGCATATTGGGGATCGGATCAACTGCTTAAAGCTTTGGGCAGCCCACATTCAAGAACAATGTTAAATCCTACCCCAATCAGGATTTGGTCAGCATGGTTGCGGCCAGTGCCATACAGGCTACCACAGGATATGTAAAGCAATTAAATTTAGAAGAGCTTTGCACCATGGATCCAAAAACAAAATTCCATGGAAAGCCAAAATTATGGCTATTCACCAAACAAAAGCTGATGATATGTACTACTGCAATCATCATGGTGTATTCCCCTTAATATTTACTATTACCAATAATCTCCACAAGTACACAGACCATCCTTGAAGTGATGGAAGCGATTGGCATCCCTCACAACTATTTCTCGTCTAACAACCTTTGAAATAAACTTAATGGCAATATGGCAGTCACCGCAAACACGAAGGTTTTTGATGACTCTAATGGTGGTACCTGGAATCGTGCTGATAAGACCAAAAGCAACAGCAAGCTTCTCGCTGTGGTGATATAGGTGACTTTCCTTGTGCTCCTCCTCCAGATCATGCAATACAAAGTTTGTATCAGGCACATAACCTAACTCCTTTAAATAAGCTGTCAATTCCTCCAATTTCGTGTAAATTTCCTCAGTTTGTGGATGTGACCTATCCCATGCAACAAATGTGTGTATCTTGTCGTTGACTTCAATCCAGCTGAGACCTGGCTCCTTTTTAACCCCCCTGTCATTCATCATTTTTCGAACCTCTGCTGCCTCACCCCAGCTGCCGGCAGCTGAAAAGATGTTTGAGAGTAGGACATAGGCTCCAGGGTGCTGTGGTTCAAATTGAAGAAGACATTCTGCAGCACGTTTTCCTATTTCCATATTGCCATGGATTCTACAAGCACCAAGCAAGGAACCCCATACAACAGCATCAGGCTCAACGGGCATTTTGCTGACCAGTTCCTCTGCCTCATCCAGACGACCGGCACGGCCAAGAAGGTCAACAACGCATGCATAGTGATCTGATTGCGGTGCAACTCCATAATCTCGAGTCATTTTTTCAAAGTAACGGAGGCCTTCATCCACTAATCCTACATGGCTGCATGAAGAAAGAACTCCAATAAAGGTAAATCCATCTGGCTTCATCTCTTGGCATTGCATTTGCTCAAAGAGTTGGAGGGCCTCCTTACCATAACCATGCTGGCCATAACCTTTAATCATTGCATTCCATGATATAACATTTCGTCTAGTCATACTGTCAAAGAACCGGGATGCATCTTCTATGCTCCCACATTTGGCATACATGTGAATAAGGGCGTTCCCTACAGTCACATCTAACTCCAACCCACTCCTGATAATTTGTGAATGAATTAGCTTACCCTGTTCAAAAGTTGCTAGGCTGGCACATGCCTTGAGAATAATAGAGAACGTAAACCGATCAGGTTTCATACCCGTCCGTTGAAGTTGTATAAAGAGTTTCAGGGCTTCAATACGCCCTTGCAAAGCATAAATTGCAATCATCCCAGTCCATGAAACCACATCTCTTACAGGCATTTTATCAAACACATTGAGGGCATTTTCAACACTTCCGCATTTTGCATACATGTCAGCAAGAGCACTCCCCACAATGACCTCTGAATCAAATTCAGTTTTGATAACGAGAGCATGGACCTGTCTTCCCTGCTCCAGCATTTCTAGGCCGCCACAGGAACTGAGCACACTAGCCAGGGTGCTGCGATCAGGGACCATGCCGAACCCTAAAAATTGAGTGAAGAGTTCAAGGGCTTCTCTTCCATGCCCTTGTCGTTCGTATCCTGCAATCATTGCATTAGATGATATCAGATTTCGCTGAGGCATTTTGTCAAACATTTTCCGTGCATCATCTAAAAACCTGCAATTGGCATACATTGTAACAAGAGCATTTCCTACAAACACATGCTGGTCGAATCCAGTTTTTATAGAGTAAGCCTGGATCTGCCTTCCCTGTTGAATAGCTGCTAAGTTGGCGCATGCACTAAAAACACTTCCAAAAGTAAACTGGTTTGGATTGGCACTTACCCTATGCAATTCGCTAAACAATGAAAGGGCTTCTTCACTTATGCCCTGCTGTTCATAGCCCGTTATCACGGCAGTCCAGGAAACTACGTTTCGCACAGACATTTTGTCAAACACTTGGCGCGCATCCACTAATTCTCCGCATTTGGCGTACATGTTGAGGAGATGATTTTCAACGAAAAAATTGAGGTCGAATCTTGTCATGATCATATGGGCATGAACCAGTTTTCCCTCTGCCAATGCTTTTATTTTAGCGCAGCCATGCAATAGAGGAGCATATGTATTGAAGTTTGCTGTGATGCCCAGTTTACTCAAAATATCCACCGCTTCCTTCAATTGCCCTTCATCACAGAGGGAGACAACACGCTCGTTGATTTCACAGTTGAGTTCCTTTGGACATCGATCTGCAGCCATGCCAATTCTATGGAAGATTTTTAAGCCAGCGAATGGAAACATCTGGTTCCATAACGATAAATGTCGTGGTACTCCACCTACATTCTGCATCTCTTCGAATTTTCAGTTCATTTAAACGGAGAAAATGTCATCTTCCATCAATGCTAGCTTTTCACCATAACATTAACTATGGTACTTTTGCTTTGTGCGAATTCCATGAAGATCATAAGCTTAACATCTGAAGTTGATTCAAGAAGTTTGGACAAATCAGTTGCACACGAATTGAAAAGAAAGAAAGAAAAAACGCTCACCTTCCTGAGCGATGTTCAAAATTTTAAAATGGAGTTGTCTACAAAATTTACATTCTTTTCTTTGTCACAATTACAATTTTATCAAATCATCATTTTGCATTGTTTAAAAATAATAAATTTTATTTTTAATTGCAAAAATTAAATTAACCCTCTTACATATCCCTAGGCCACCTGGAATATGTAATTTTAGTAATGTATGTATGTGATTCTAACGGCCGAACTGACAAAAAAAATTCCCCAAAAAAGGTCAAAAGAGTAGAGCATTTAGGCTACTCTTTTTAAAATAGGTGAAATTCCTTAAGATTCAAATCAAAATTCTCATCTTAGATAGAATCATAGTTATTCACAAAAAAAAATTATGATAGAAGATATATGTAGTCACATGGAATTTTTAGAGTTCTCTTAAGTAAAATCTATCTTTGGCCCTAAAGTGGCAAGAAATGAATAGGTGTGAATATCTCTTGATTATTCCAAATGTAAAGGTTAGGGTTTTACACCAATAGGGTTTCTCTGTACGTCATCATTAAGGTTTCTATTTATTTTTCGTTGCATGGGATATCACTCAGCTCGGTCACCACACTATAAGTCTTATTTACTGGTAAGCATTAATGTTTACACAATGATATATGTGTGGCACACTACATCACAAAAGAACCCTATGAATGAAGAATGGTTGAAGCGGCTCACAAGCTTGGTTTTGAAGATCAATGATAATCCTTGCAACAACTTTGGCTGACTTGATTGGGCCTAGTGATTCTCTAGTGGTGTAGGGGTCATGGGAGTTCGAAAGATTGGCAAGGATGTGGCTCACTCCTTTGGTTTCCAAGTTCGTCGATCATTATTACGATGACTTTTGGCTAGGTAAATGAACCTCTTGCTTACTTGAATAGCTTAAAGGAATAAAAAGTGGTTGTTCTTCAGGTGAATACCCTAAAGGGTGGTTCATATGTTCATAGTCTCTAGTCATTATAAGCACCTTCAGCAACCATTAATTTTCATCACCATCTAGCAAACTTGCTTGGAGTTTATTAACATAAGGGTTTTGAGTTGTTGCAAAATTAATTTGGTTTTTGTAGTCATCAAACTTGATGTCAACATGTTGAGAAATTTATCCAAGGACACATTTTGTGTCCTCATGGTCATTGAAAGGGGCATGAAAAATATCTAGTTTTCCTTGATGAAGACCGCTCAACTCGATAGTTTGTTTTGGGGTTCTTCCTAAGTATTAAGCTCTTAGGCCTCCATACATTATTTGACATCATGGAGGAAGAGGACTTTGAGTTAGTGGATTAAGGGAATGGTGACTAATAGAGTCCCATTTCGGTCTTCAAAACCTATCAAGAGGTCCTCAACATCTGGCATAATGCAAAGTCAATTAATAAAGATAAGGCCTCAACTCACAGGGTCGGAGTGATTTTATGCTAGTGTTAGAGGATTGGAAGAATGGCATCCAAATTGGAGTTGCCTCCATATTCACATGTACATCCAATTTTCCATGTTTCTTTCCTAAAAAAAGTAATTGGTAACAAGATCCTAGTCCAGACTATTTTACTAGAGATTGATTAAGAAGGGAGAATGATACTAGAACCAGAAACAATCCTTGACACATAGATGAAGCAACTATGAAATTAAGCAATTATTGAATACCTCACTAAGTGGAAGAAATTGCCAATAGAAAAGGAGACATGGGAAGACAAGTTCTTCGTGCAGAAACATTCACAATTAATCAAGCCTTTAAGGACGACACTTGTTTGAAGGGGAGGAGCATGTTAAGCCTTGAATATTGTGACGTTACATTTATATTATTATATTAATATTGTCTTTATTAGTCGGCTAGGACCTTAATTGTAATTGTACACTTTCTCTCCTATATATACCAAGGAGACAGTTTTAGATATAATCTCATCTTATGCATTTGATACATTGTAAAAGGAGGTTGCTCCTCAATGAGGTTTCTTATTCATCTATTTATTTCATTCTCAAGGCATTGGGTTACTCTTTCTTTCTATTTTATTGCTATTTTGGTAATTTGGTGCTTGAGGTAGGGTGGTCATCGAGAATGTATCTAGTGGTTTGAAAAAGGTAAAGGCCATTCAAGAACCACAAAAAGTATATCGACCTTGGTTTAAATCTTGTAGAGAAATTAGGATTTGATTATCAAGGTGAGCCAAGGTTTTCTCTTTGATCCTAGTCTACATCAAACCTAGTGGTTTATGGCATTTTGTTAGGAGGTTCTTTGTCTTTTCCTAAAGTACCAAGGAGTTTAGCACTAGGGTTAGGAGAATTTGAGGATTTTGAGTCAACTTCAAGAGCTAAGATGGGGTTGTGTTGGTAATTTAAAAGGAATTTCAGAAGGGAGTGATGTTCATGAGAAGATGTTGAAAGGGAGGAAGTCTTGGAAGAAAAGAAAGTGCATAATAGTAAAGATCGATAGAGTTAAAATAGTTGTTAGGATAAATGTGGATTTATCAAAAGTCAAATGGTTGATCGAGAAGGCAATTGTAGGCAATTTTGTGGGAAAATTTGTTTAAGGAGAAACACTAAAATTATGGATAGAGGAATTATGGAAGTTGATACTTGGCTATTGTATGATTTTCCATTTATTTATTCATGGTTGGATCTATTTTATGGTAAGAAGCAGCAAGGATGTGGAAATTCTCCTTAGGAAATTCACTAGATATGGAACCCATTTGGTCATAGTATTAACATATGGAAATTGGGCTTTGATCATATAAAACAATCATCTTATATGTAATAAATATGGGTAATACTGCTTGGATTTCCTATGGAATTGTATTAGAGAAAGATTATGGAAGACATAAGTAAATGTCTAGGGTGTTTCAATGCATTGGAGGATAATAGTTGGCTCAAGGAAGAATGTGGTCTTTCAAATTATTGGTCGAAATGGACCTAAGAGTGTTAGGAACCCATGTCAACCCTTCTCTTTACTTTGTTAGTATATTGTTGTTGGGCGCATATACTTTGTAAGTCATCCTGTAGTATTTATTGATCCATAGTTTGTATTAGCCCATGGTATTGACCCATAGTATTGGACACATATGCTTTGTAAGTCGTTCCGTAGTATTATATGTCCCATGGTATTGACCCATAGTATTGGGCATAGACTTAATATATAAGTGTGTGTTGAGGCCAATGAAGGTACCGTGAAGTTATTTGTATTGATCTTGCTCAAAGGAGGTTGCCCCCTCAAAGTGGCCTGTGATCAATAAAGTGATTCTGAGTTCTGTTATTACTGCTATCTCGTGTATTTTCATTAATTAATTGTTGCAAGTTCCTCACATCTGGTATCAGAGCACTTTCTTTGGCTCATTGGGTGGAATTTCTGCCAAAAAAAAAAATTGCATCTATTGCAGGTTCGGATCTGGGAATAATCCCTATCCGCTTAACTGTGAGAAGTACTTGGGCATAAGCCCTAAAACTCATTGTGAGGAGTACCACAGGAACCCCAAAGTAGCTGGCCCATTAAGAGGACCTACCAATGAAAAGGACAACGACCCCTACTCGATTGACCAGTTCCCACCCGTGAGGTAAACCAAGAGCTGTCGTTTGTGGCAAAGCGGTTATCAGTTTTACCTGAGCCGTGGAGTGAGGGGTACTGCCCCAATATGCAAGTCGTCATACAGCATTGGTGACCGAGTGAAACCCCTGAACTGTTAGGAATTCAAGCACACCTGGGGTCCATATCTATTTTCAGTTGAACTGTTGCCGATCAGTTCCACGCAATTGCAGATCCATCTGTTGCCGATCACTTCCGCGACGTTGCAGATCCATTTGTTGTCGATCCATTCCGCATCGTTTCAAATCCAGCCGTTTCAGATCCATTATGACAGTTGTTTCAGATCCATCCATTTTTGATCCATTCCGAGCCATTTCAGATCCATTCTGAAATCCATTTCAGATCCATTCTAAAAGTCGTTTCAGATCCATTCTGGAAAAAAAAAAAAAAAACGAGTATAAAATTCTGTTTTTCCGCCATATCTCCCTTGTTTTCACTCTGTTTCCCTTGAAACTTCCCTGACACCCCTGTAATCCCATTCTGCATATTTCATTCCTGGGGACCCTATCCCAAATTCCACTTCCCAAAGCCAGAAATCCCACATTTGTCTGTTTTTAGGGTTTGCCATAACTTCTTCGACTTTCACCCAATCGCCTTCAAATTTTACCACAGAGTTCCTTTCCTCATTTTCTGCTTCTTTGTCTCTTCGAAAGTGTCCAAAACCCAGTCCAATCCAAATTACCCATCAATTTTTTTTCCCAAATCCAGATTTTCCTTTACTGAAACAGTTTTTGTTTTTGTTTTTCTACCTACTAAAAAAAAAAAAATCCTGGTTATGGTTGTCACCCTCACAGGAGCAAAAACCATGGAGGAAGCACTTGCAGCCATCCAAACCAAACTCCAGGATCTGGATGAAAAATTTCTCGGTCTCCATCTTGAGCATTCAACCATGAACTACAAACGACAGTCTGAGTCTTCATCAGACAATGGGTTCTCTTCTTCCAGCAATTTTCGTAGTCTGAAGCTTGATTTTCCTCTCTTCAATGGTACTGATCTGACTGGATGGATCTATCGTGCAGAACAATATTTCAGTCTGCATAATACTTTTGATGTCAACAAAGTTCCACTTGCATCCTTTCATTTGGAACATGAAGCTCTTCAATGGTACTGTTGGTACATCAAGGTTCATGAAGAGCCAAAATGGCAAGATTTTTGCCAGCTCCTTTTGAAACGATTTGATCCTAGTGCTTTTGATGACTTCATAGGAGCCTCACTAAACTTCGCCAAATTGGCACTGTGAGAGAGTATCAGATAGAATTTGAGAAACTAGCCAATCACACAGAAGGATTGTCGGATGAATTCTACAGGAGTTGTTTTATCAGTGGTCTTCAGGATGAAATCCGCTCAGAGGTCAAAATGTTTTGTCCCAACACAATGATGGAAGCCCTAGGATTGGCTAAGTTGGCAGAAGACAAGATTGCAACCCAACAACGCTCCAAACCCACTTTTGTTCCCTTCCGTAATATGGGTTCTCAACGACCTCCCATCTCGCCAGCTCCTCGACCAACTCCTATCAAGCATTTGTCTGAAACAGAGATGCAAGCACGCAGAGAAAAAGAGCTTTGTTATAATTGTGATGAGAAATTGACTCGGGGACATAGATGTGTTCAGCAAAATCTCTATCTCTTGGATGTGGATTCTCCGCCTGCCTCTGAAATTGGTGAAGAAGCTCCAGATACACTGGATGAGCATGTCGACATTCAACAGTCGCCTGTTGACCCTCTATCTCTGGATGACCACCCAGAGATATCTCTCCATGCTTTAGCCGGTGTCACCACCCCACATACAATGCGGGTCAAGGGTTACTTCAAGAAGATCCCTCTAACAATACTCTTGATTTTGATAGCACTCATAATTTCATTGACCATCGGATCACCAAACAAGCTTATTTTTTTGTCCATCCTTGCTCCAACTTTGAAGTCATGATTGTCAATGGGGGCACCTTACCTTGCAAAGGGAAGTGTCACAATGTGCGTATCTCTCTGGAAGATTATAACCTGCGCTCTAACATGTTTTCCTTATCCTTAGGCAGATGTGATGTGGTTTTGGGCGTTCAATGGTTACGCACACTTGGCCCCATCTTATGGGATTTTGCTGAACTTTGGATGCAGTTTTCAGTCAATGTGAAACAACACAAATTTACGGGCTTACAACGAGGGTCTCTCTGCATCATCAGTTCACATCGCCTGGAAAAACTCCTTAAGAAGAATTGACATGGTGTCATCACTCAGCTCCATTCCCTTCAGATGCACCCACCAACGGTCTCCACTACTTCCTTGGATAGATATGCAGGTGTCTTTGTTGAACCAGTGGGCTTGTCGCCTTCAAGAGACCTTTCCGATAAGAATTTAACCGCATCTACATCTCAGAAGGAAATGATGGCTATTTTGCATGTAGTACAGAAGTGGCAGCCATACCTATTAGGGAACTATTTCTGCATCAATATTGATCTCCAGAGTCTGGAAAATTTCTTGGAACAACGGGTCTCCTCCCCAACACACCTAAAATGGGTTATCCAACTCATGGGTGATGCCTATGCGATCACTTATAAGAAGGGTAAGGACAATTTGGTGGAAGATGCTCCTTCTCACACATTTGATGACCAAGTTTCTCTTACAGCTATTTCTCTGTTTGTTCCAAATTGGTTGCAATCTGTTCAACAGGGTTCTCTCTTCTATGAACTCCATGCTTCTCCATCGGCAGGGCACTATGGGTTCCTCAAAACGTATGACCAAGAACAATGTAACTTCTTTTGGCAGGGACTGAAAAATGAAAATTCAACAGATGGTGGCTGACTGTGATACTTTCCAGGTCAACAAGGGTGAAACGACACTCCTTTTGGGACTGCTCGAACCCTTGCTTATCCCTACACAGATTTGGACAGCTATTTCTATGGGTTTCCTTGAAGCGCTCCGGTGGTACAATTCCACATCTAAAATGACACCATATGAAGCAGTCTATGGACAGGCACTGCCAGTTCTTCTTCCATACACCCTCAGGAGTTCCCTAATTCAGGCAATTGACTCGGTTCTTTGAAACCGCGATCAGATTCTTCTCATTCTGCAAGACAATCTTCACATGGCAAGAATTCGACTGAAACAACAAGCCGACCAGCACCGTTCTGAGTGCACTTTTCACGCATCCGATATGGTTCTTCTTCATCTACAACCTTCCATGCAATCCTCCCTGAAACTCAGAAGGCGTCAGCATCTCTCTCACTCTATCACCGAGGTATTCATTCAGTGGCACAAAATGCAACCCGAGGACGCTCCAAGGGAACCACTCCTTTAGATTCCGCATCAATTTCCACATCTAAAGCTTTGAGGACAAAGCTTTTTCTAAGGGAGAGGGGATGTTAGAAACCCGTGTCAACCCTTCTCTTTACTTTGTTAGTATATTGTTGTTGGACACATATGCTTTGTAAGTCGTCCCGTAGTATTTGTTGATAGTTTGTATTAGCCCATGGTATTGACCCATAGTATTAGACACATATGCTTTGTAAATCATCTCGTAGTATTATATGTCCCATGGTATTGACCCATAGTATTGGGCATAAACTTAGTATATAAGTGTGTGTTGAGGCCAATGAAGGTACCGTGAAGTTATTTGTATTGAGCTTGCTCAAAGGAGGTTACCCCCTCGAAGTGGCCTACAATCAATAAAGTGATTTTGAATTCTGTTATTACTACTATCTCATGTATTTTCATTAATTAATTGTTGCAGGTTTGTCACAAAGAGAAGGTTTGCCAGCATAAATAGATATTGAAAGGGGGGCTTGGATTATATTCAAAAGATGGATTTCTAGGGGATTCCTTTCATATGTGGTTTCTGTCATCAAATAAGGGACTTGTGGGAAGATTGTAAAAACCCTAGGAGGGGTTTCATAAGGAAGAAGAAAATCTGGGTCAAGAAAGAAAAATCTTAAGGAACTCAAGAGGTTCACCATAGATTTTGGAAGTTAGTACTCAAGGACATAGGTGAACGCTAGAACCCTCATCAAAGAGTATGGAAGGTAATGAATGTCCTCAAGATCTAAGTTCGGCAATCCCTGAGTGAGGTCCAACAAACAAAGGTCAATGTATGCCTAATGCATACCCTTCTTTGTGTTTTAAGGAATCTCAACAAAACTCCCCTTGTTTGAATGGGTGGGTAGATATGGAATCTTTAAAAACTGAAGGATTTGTAGATAGGAGCTCCAAGACCCTAGATCCTCTTTCCTCTTGTAAGATATTTGAAGATACTATGGACCTTATTGACAAATCCTCAAGGCCTACAATACAAATCCCAAATGGATTAGGGCAATAGATTATATATCCAAACCTTAAGGCTATTCTAGAAAGAAATCATGATGAGAACCTAAAGATATGAATGAAACCTTGATTGAAGAGGCTTTTCTATCAAAAAGTCAAATTAAGGGAGGATAGAAAAAATCTCTGAGCCCATTCCAAAATGATCATATCGGTTAAGGTTGAAAAAGAAATCAATGGAAGACTTTGGGGTTTTGATAGGAGGGTTAGCCATGAATCAAGACATTCCAAGCTGAGTAGGGAGGAAACCCTTCATGTCTCTAGCAAAATCCCAAGCCAAGAAGGAAGTAAGGGAAAAACAATTAACCATTAGTGGACTCATTTAACTATTTATAATGGGTAGACATGATGAGAAAATAGTCTATAATCTCCTTAGCCATGTAGTTAGCCCAACTAATAGAGTTCCTTGCAGCAATAAAAGTGTGGTTATGGCTCTACTCGTGTGAACTAGAAATGAAAAGGACTCCCTAACAATGGATGTTATCACTCACAAAGCCATGTCTCTATGGATACTACTAGAAGCATTGGACTTAAACTTATCAAAATGTAAATTCCTTACTAAAGTGAAATTTTGAAGAAAAATTCAAGTGTTGAACAAAGAATGTAAAGGTAATAAATAAAATTATTGGAATGTAAAATAAAGAAGAACATAGTTGAAATATAAAGCATAATCAAATAAACAATGTTGAAATTAAATTGTTTTTAATTTAAACAACCAACTTAAATGCTCATAAGAAATGGAAACGGATAAATATAGGTGTTTTTGGCCAAAATTCAAAGAAACAAAAGTAAAAAAAAACAAATAATAAAATTAAATCTAATTCTTCACATTTACAATTTATAATATCGAAAACTTCTTATCATTCCTAAAATCACTAAAAAAAAAACATATAAAATTTCAAACAAACTAATTCCATCAACTATTATCTCGAACGCATGAAAACTAGCTATATTAACATTGTAAGCTCTGAACTACAAATGAAAGAGAACATGATCTATGGGATGTGTATTGTTGGAGCATAGGCCACAGCTATGGTAAAGCTGCGGATTTTGAGGAAAAAGCACAAGTGTTGAAGGGAAAGTGCTAATTTTGAGTAAGCACCAATTTTGGGCAGAAGCGAACAGTGCGCAGTACGACGCCAGATGGACGAGCTCAGCGCAGATTACGGGCCAGAAATCGCGGAGCTCGCGCGCACACGTCAAAAGGAAGAGTGAATGTGGCCGAGTAGAAAGCTCAGCTACCACAATAAATGAAGCGACGGAATAGAGGGCTCAGCTACCCTCATTAAGGATAAGTACAGAAGTTATGGTTGCTCTAACCAAGGAAGAGCAACGGACCAAAGCATTGAAGGCGAAGGACAAGGAGCAGTGAATGATGAAGCGGAACCCATACCCGCAATCTGTGCCGGAAATCACGGAGCCTGCAGGAAGCGGCGACGTGACTGCAAGCGACGCCTATAGTACACCTAGCCATGTCCGCGGTTAGGGTTTTTGGGGATTACTGCTGGGAAAGGCCCACAGTTTTGTAAAGGTGCGACCCTCAAGGCCACCTATATATATGTGTAATTGATAAGGGAGAAGGGTTGCTGTTGTTTCTGTTGGATAAGTTAGAGATTAGAGGTCAGATAGGTTGATTAGAAGATAAGAGTTAGAACTAGAGAGCTGTAGAGCTCGAGTCGCTGAGTTTACAGACAGTCTAAGTTGATGTATGAGTCATTGTAATCTCTATAGAAGAAGAGAATAGATCTAAGAGAAGGGCTCCCAGTTGTGTGCGTGGAGTTTCCCGGAAATATATAAGGCTGCAGCTGTGTGCGCAGCATATTGTGTAATTCCCATTCGAGCTAATATAAATATAGTTCCCGTGGATGTGATTTCCCCGTGGAGGCGAACCACATAATTCTAGTTGTTATGGTAATGTTTACGTGAATGCATGTCTATGCTTATTATCTATGTTGCATGAATGTCTCACTATCTTTATGAATGAATGTGTAGAGTAAATCCTTGAGCTTCCTCAGAAGTTAGACTTATGCACTATCGAAGGGGCCTGCAAGAACGCTATCGCCGCAGCGCTTGAGGAGTGCGTTACTGCGCTGTGGCGCAAGGCCAGAAACGATACAGTATCGGACGCAGTGGGTAATCGCCTTGTGCACAGGTGCGGAGATACTGCGCAGCTAGGCTGGCAGGCGTGAGTTCCAGCGCTGTCGCTCTGAGAAGTCCGAGAAAGGGTAAGACGTTCCGCTCTGAGGAATCCTCCCGGAAGAGAAGGGAGAAGAGATTAATCTCCACGTCGCCTCGGTTTAGGAAGCCTGATTCCTCAGCCCCTCCATAGCCACTCCGGGTGAGACTTCGGGCTGCTACGCAGCTTGTTGCCGAGAGGGCCAGTGCGCCAAGGGGTGTTTGTTGCTGCGCCTCCTGAAAACCCGGGTCTCTTCAAGAAAGAAACCAACAAATGGTTCCGTTTCCTTGAGACTTGTTACCCCGGCGACGTGCGAGATTGATGCGAAACCTAGAGAAAAAGGAAGCCAACAAATGGTTCCGTTGCCTTATGACTTGTGGAGCCAACAAATGGTTCTGTTGCCTTACGACTTGTTGCCTTGAGACTTGCTCAGCCAACAAATGGTTCCGTCGTCGGCTTCAACCCTATTATTTTGAAGGCAATGTGCTACTGGAATCCTACAACTAAAGAAATTCAAGACTGGTTTGATTCAAAGGCTAGAGAGTTCGCTAAATGAGAAAATAGAAGCTCTAGGCTTCAGACAGAAGACTGGTTGTAGAAGCATATTTATACTGACCTTCACGAAATTTTCTTTGTCACATTTGCACTTGAGTTGCATGCATGGGTAGCCAAGCTAGCAGATACTAGACCCACTGTGCATGTTGATCAACCCATCGCTTGGACGCCTGAGCTAGTTAGCATTTTGAAGCGGGTAGATAATTCTGTGTCCCGCGCAGTAGACTTTTGGTTGAACAGTCTGCTGGAAGGCTTCATCACCGAGTTTGTAGTAGATACGAGAAAGAGCTTCTTCCAAGAACACAGGGGTAAGTTCTTAAATTCTCTGAACTTATGGATTAAAATGCTCCTGTATGAAAAAGGAAAACTATGCATAGCTTCCGATGAATAGCATAGACAAGTAATGTCCGCAGATTTTGATAGTGATCTTGAACTTATTGGTTGCACTCGTAGTGGAAAACGGTATAAAGTAGGCCTTGACCAACATTCTTTTGAGTCTATCCCAGAAGATAGTCGAGCTCCTAGAGCGAGCCATATAGAGAGACAAGGGAGTGCTCATATCCCTTATCACCCTTTTACACCGCAAAAGCCAGACGGGGCTCAATATAACTCCGCAGTAACACCTTCTAGTAGCCCGCACGGTACTTCTAGTACCTCAGCTCCACCTTTGTTTAACCATCCCGGAGGCAGTGCCACAACACCTCCACATCAACCTCACGCAAGAAGGATGGGTGATGACATGAAGCTACCAACTTTTAGGGGAACGGGGCTAGAAGACCCTGAGCAGCACTGGTTCCTATGTGAAGCCATTTGGACGATTAAGCAAATTAATGATGATGCTGTTAAGCTGGTTCAGTTAGCAACCACACTAAGAGAGAGAGCCTTAACCTGGTTCATGAAATACTCAGCAGCACAGAATAGGACGCTTGCTGATGTAAGAAATGCTATGATTAGATAATTCAAGAAACCTAAATCAGAATCACAGTGCATAACCGAGCTCAAAGACATAAAACAGTTACCTACAGAGTCAGTATGGGACTTTGACCAGAATTTCAAAGCCTTGATAGATCAAGTAAGCTTTGAGTTTGCACCGCAGCAGCATAAGGAATGGTTCATTGCTGCGCTGCTTCCTCATATTAGACTTCCTCTTATGCAACAGAATCTCACTACTCAGGAACAAGCTCTAGAGATGGCTATGAAACTAGAAGCTTCACCAATTGCTAGAACAAGCAACGATGTTGCGCAGTTGCAGAACTAGTTAGCAAACCTAACCTTGCAAGTACATGATATTAAGAAAGGAAAGGATGTTAAAGAAGAAATTTGGTGTACAAAATGTAGAGCACAAGGTCATTCCAAGGACCATTGTCCCGTTTTCATAGAGTATATTACGACTGGAGCACCTAACCCTTTACCACAGGCTCAGGGACCTTGGTGTGAAATCTATAGAACTAGAGGTCACAGACCACAAGAATGTCACTTGTTACAGAAATATGTACAAACTTCAAAGAATCTATATTGCAATTTCTGTAAATCAGTAGGCCATGATGAGAACAATTGCAGAGCATATGACCTTATGATGGAAAGGAAACATGATGTTTATAGAGTACAGTCAGAGGCACAAGGACCCACAGCAGGTCCGCAGTATGAACCAAATCACGAAGGCAGAGGAGGAAATTATAGGGGCCGTGGACGCGCAGCAGGATTTGCTCGTGGAAGAGGACAGATCACTTGTTACAACTGCGGAGCTCAAGGCCATTATGCAAGGGATTGCCGAAATCCTACAACCATCTGCAGATACTGTAAATCTTATGATCATGTTATTGAAGAATGCCCTCAGTTGTTGGCTAATATGCAAGCAAAGACGCCACAGGTTAACCAGAATATTCAGTTGATTGCAGCAGAAAAAAGAGAACCAGATCCTACAGTTAATATAGTGACGCGCAGTGGAGCAACTACTGGTACGCCAGAGTTGGGAACTGGAAAGCCAGCTACACAATGGGTGCGCCGCGGTAATATTAAACCATCTCCGCTCGACCTGCAGAAGCAAAAAGAAGCATTCAAGCAAGCTCAAGAGTATTTCTCAGATCCGCGAGCTTCAAGTTCTGTCGCAACTCCGCATAATGATATCAGATCGCAAGTGCTAAGACAAGACAACCTGGTACAAGAACAGGCCACTACATCTGGAAGGCCTGATGAGGAGGATGCACTAGGCAATGTCCATGCTTTCCTGAGAAACTGCTTAAAGTTGTTGCGCAATGAAAAAGCAACTATGGAACTTCAACACCTATTGGATAAGTGTCAACAATCTGCTTCGATGAATACACTGCAGCGTGCTGTTCACCAGATCAGGAGTCATACTAGAACTGGAAAAGAGATGAGGCTCACAGCACAAATTGGAGCATTTGAAATGGACAAAGTCATTTTGGATTTAGGCTCAGAAGTTAATGTTCTCACCATGCAGACATGGGAACAGATGGGTAGCCCTCAGCTTACAAGATCTCCTATCCAGCTAAGACTTGTGAATTAGCAACGAGTTTCTCCATTGGGCAGACTACCCAATGTACCTATTGATATTGAGGGAGTAAGAAGTTCTGTAGACTTTGAAGTAATCAAAATTCTGGATGATAGTAGACCTTATCCAGCACTTTTAGGCATAGACTGGGCATTTGATAATTTGGCTATCATTAATTTGAAGAAAAGACAGATGACCTTTGAGGATGAGCAGATCAGGGTCATCGCACCACTTGATCCACTTCAAGGACCACGGTATATTGAACCCATTCGGGCAGAAGAAGAAATGCGCCACATGGAAAGTTTGTATCAGATGACTGCTAGTCATAGTGACTATGTCAATCCCACAGCGAACGGCCATATCAGCTGGCGATGCGATAGCCCGTGCACATCAGATTCAGAAGCAGGACTGGAAAACTGGCAGAATCGCTTACATAACGTTTCTGCAAGGCGTTGCGCCATGATGACTAAATCCATTCGATGGATTGGCACAGAATTGAATAACACTCCAATCTTTGATGGTTTAACTGAAGTAAGTGAATTCATACATACATATGAACAACAGATCCCAGATGAGCAGCGCATACAAGCATTGGATGTAGCACTGCGCGCTACACCCGCAAGATGGTGGGGTGCGCATAAAGAGAATATTGACACATGGCAAGACTGTCGCAGATTGATACTGCGCAGATTTCAGGAAACTACAGCAGAAGTGTTGTGCAAATATGATGGACAGAGTGACCCTAGGTCACACGTTGAAGCATGTATTCAGCAATGGTCAGATATTCCAGAGGATGAGTGGGTTCACCTATTCATCCACACGTTGGATACAGTTCCAAGGAACTGGTACACTGAAACAGAATTGCGCAGAGGCACTATCACTTGGCCTCTTATGATGGAAAGTTTTCAACTTACCTTCAGCTTTGAGT
The DNA here is from genome assembly GCA_027924585.1 of Larix kaempferi. Lineage (NCBI taxonomy): Eukaryota > Viridiplantae > Streptophyta > Pinopsida > Pinales > Pinaceae > Larix > Larix kaempferi. The sequence goes on from BSBM01001005.1 coordinate 32,462,016, forward strand.
CAGAACATCCAAGCATCGACCACGCTTTAAAGTGTATTAGAAAGAAGGTATTTGAACAATGTCCTTTACCAGAATATTCTCAACCAGATTGGGCTGTCCAGATGGAACATGCCCTGGAATGCTATAATTTCACCACTGGTGAAGAGGAAGATGATCCTTGCAACATAAATATTCCAGAATCAGAAGGGACACGCAAGGTCGAAGGTCCTCAGCTTGATATCCCTGCCATTACAGAACACATCAAGCTCAAGAAGATTAACATTGGTACAGAAGCCGAGCCCAAGTTTGCTTCTATAGGAGATTATTGGGATGATGAAACTGTTGGCCATATCGCAGATTTACTACGTGACTACCAGGATATCTTTCCCACCAAGTTTACAGAAATGAAAGGCATATTAGGAGATTTAGGAGTTATGCGCATACCTTTGAAAGCAGACGCCAAGCCAGTAAAACAACACCCGTACAGGTTGAACCCGCGATATAAAGAAAAGGTTAGAGAAGAAATTGATAAGATGCTCGCAGCAGGTATTATTGAGCCAGTAGAGGAAAGTGATTGGATTAGTCCTATGGTGGTACAAGAGAAAAAGGCAAAAGGTGAAATAAGAATCTGTGTGGACTTGCGCAAGCTGAACGACGCATCAGCGCATGATCCATTTCCTACTCCCTTTACAGACGAAGTGCTTGATAATGTTGGAGGACAAGAGGCTTACTCCTTCACTGATGGCTTTTCGGGATACCATCAGATCAGAATCCATCTAGAAGACCGCCATAAGACCACTTTTGCGACTGAATGGGGCTCATTCCAGTATACGGTAATGCCCTTTGGTCTTAAAAACGCTCATGCTATCTTCTCTAGAGTCGTTGTTGCTGTTTTTAAAGAATTCATTCATAAGTTTCTAGAAGTCTATTTTGATGACTGGACTGTGTTTGGTTTACTAAAAAACCATATAGGGAATCTGCGGATGATGTTAGAAAAATGTAGACAGTATCAGATTTCCCTTAACTTGAAAAAATGTATCTTCTGTGCTCCTTTTGGTATTCTCTTGGGTCATATTGTATGCAGACAAGGACTCCTGATGGATCCTGCGAAGGTTGCCATCATTGCTAACTTACCTACGCCCAACTCAGTTAAACAATTGCGCACTACATTGGACATACAGGGTACTATAGGAAATTTATCAAGGGTTATGCAAAGATAATTGCACCTATGGAAAGATTGCTGAAAAAGGATTCGAAATTCCAATGGACAGAAGAATGCCAACAGAGCTTGGATACACTGAAAGAAAAGATGATCACAGCGCCTATTCTAGTTTTCCCAGACTGGAGAAAACCCTTTCATGTTCATGTAGATGCTTCTTCCATAGCATTGGGGGTTGTGCTAACACAACCGGGAGAAGGAGGTATTGACCACCCCATTGCTTACTCTAGTAGAAAGTTGTCTACAACCGAGAAGAACTACACCACTACAGAAAGAGAAGGACTAGCTATGGTGTATGCCTTATAGAAGTTCAGACACTACCTATTGGGCGCACATTTTAAAATGTATACTGACCATTCTGCTTTGAAATACTTGGTCAATAAGCCAGTGTTAGGGGGAAGAATTTGCAGATGGCTACTGCTCTTCCAGGAGTATGATTTTGAGGTTATTGTGAAGCCAGGTAGATTGAATGCAGGACCTGACCATCTATCTAGGATAGAGTCAGGGGAGGAACCTACAAATCTGGAGGACAATCTACCTGATGCACAGTTGTTTTCTGTTCAAGCAGCCGATGAGTATTATTCCGATATTCTTGAGTTTCTCACTACCGGGCAAGCGCCAGTTGAGTTTTCAATCCAGCAGAAGAAGCAACTTGTTGTCAAAGCCGCAGACTTCACTTTGATAGCAGGCCAGCTCTATAACTTGGGCCCCGATGAAGTCTTGTGCAGATGTATCTTACTGCATGAGAAGAATTCCATAATTGCAGAAGCGCACTCAGGAACCGCAAGAGGCCATTTCGCAGGAAATCCAACTGCGCAGAAGATCTTAGCCGCAGGTCTTTGGTGGCCAACATTGCACAAGGATACTAAGGAATTCTGCAAATGTTGCGATGTGTGCCAGCGGACAGGAAAACCCTCAAGAAGAGATGAAATGCCGCTAAGACCCCAGATAACACTGCGTGCTTTTGATAAGTGGGCCATTGATTTTGTAGGACCTATCAACCCACCAGGAAAGAGAACCGGCGCAAGATACATCATCACAACTACTGAATACCTCACCAGATGGGCTGAGGCGAAGCCAGTTAAGAACTGCGACGCTGCCACTGCCACGCAGTTCATTTTTGAGAATATTATCACTAGATTTGGATGTCCACCAATTCTAATGAGTGATCAGGGCACACATTTCCTGAATGAGACTATAGAGGCCCTTACCGAGGAATTCCACACTAGTCACCATAAGAGTACACCCTACCACCCTCAAGCTAATGGTACGGTGGAGGCATTCAATAAGATTCTCGAGAATGCCTTGACGAAGATCTGTAATCAACAAAGAGATGATTGGGACCTTAGAGTCACAGCTGTGTTATGGGCTTACAGAACCACATGCAAGAAATTAACAGGTCACACACCTTTCAGTTTGGTGTATGGACAAGAAGCAGTTATGCCCATGGAATACATTGTTCCCAGCTTCAGAATTGCGCAAATTACAGAAATGGCAGATACTGATACTATGAGTGAAAGACTCTCACAATTGCTTGCCTTAGAAGAAGACAGACTTTTAGCCGGATTCCATCAACAAGTGCAGAAGGCAAGACAGAAAGCTTGGCATGACAGGCATATTAAGAATAAAGTCTTTCAAGAAGGAGACTTGGTACTCCTCTATGATAGTAAATTCATCAAGTTTCCAGGCAAGTTTCATGTACATTGGTTAGGCCATTTTCAAGTGATAAAGATAACAGAAGGAGGAGCAGTTCAGCTTGCGAAGCTTAATGGAGAATTGCTGCCCACAATGATCAACGGGAGTCGGCTCAAGCTTTATCGCGACGGCCACTCCGCCCTGTCGACTTAATTAATTGCTAAAGCAGTGCAGATGTCCAGTGTAGTTGAAAGAGGCATCGCATTATCACAGTCTACACGGAAATTGCGAGACACTCAGTCTCCGGCTTCCCGCGCAGTTCCTTGAAACATCTGCGCATGTCAATAAAGTTTGTTTTGAGCGACCCTATTTGCGCTCTTGCGAAGTTTTTCCCTGGGTTGTCAAAACCGTCGTTCTTGCGGCGTTCCCTATTGTCAATTTGCCGCTTGAGGAGTTCTCCTTGCCGTGGAGCCCTCCATGTGCACAATTACCTATGCGAAAGTGACCCGTCGAAAATTTGAATTACGGTAGTCCTATAACTGCGTCTGAATATTAATGAAGGATAAGCTCGCCAATTAATTGTATCTGCTCTGACAGATTCGGCTTGATCTCCCTAAGATTCGCATTTAAGAAAGGAGCCGAAAGCCTTAGCTCATCTCCGGAAAGGCTGTCAGAGCCCGTCCATCGCAATTAATGCACCGCAGAGGCGCAGGGGTAGGGGGGTTGTCAACTCATGCATAGACACCTACGGCTATTAGCCCCACTTGTCCGCATTTACTATCGCCTTTAGCTATAAATACCCCGCACTCGTATATGTTCGGGTTACTTTTCTCGAGTTGCATAGTGTCTTGTTTGAGAATCTAAGTTATTGTTTTCAGAGTCGTGTCGTGCAGACTGCTTCCTTTGTTTTCAGCGTTCGTATCCTACGGTGTTCCGCCATTTGTCTGTTCAAGTGTTTGTTGTGTATACCGGTTCACGACGGAGAACCTGTCAATTGAAGAAATTGTTCGTCAATTCAAGCGCAGAGGCTTAGATTTTGGCATGGCTACCCCGGTGACGACCTCGGTTTACACGCACCCTGGTTGGTCTGATCCCAGACAATCTTCGGGCACAAGGGCGTCTCAGCAGCAGCAGCCGGACGAACCCGTTCCAGAGCCCTTGGCCACTATGGTTAATTACATTCCTCCGCGTCCAGATGATGCACCCGAGGTGCATATTCCGAAGAATGAGAAGTATACGATTCCACTGCCACCAATGGCGAAAATCGTGCGACAAGAAGGGTCCCTGCTTGGACACCTTCCACTAGTTAGATTTTCTGATTTCAACCTGGGAGACTACAGAACGTATCCTCAGTTCGCGCCGGATCGCTATCTGACGGTAGTCCATAATCCCACTAGAAAGGTTGATGAATTCGTCCCGAAGGAATTTGCAGCAAATTTAGAGAGGCCTGGACTGTTGAACCTGTTGAAGCTACCGCACTTCGGGCGTAGCAATGAAGTCAATGCAGTTGTTAAGGCCCTGCTATCCTGCGTTCATGGTGGTTATCTCTGGCTGGGGAGGCCAATCGATTTGAATGTGGACTTGATTCATCGTATTACCGGCCTATCTAAGGTTGGTAAGGACCCCAATATTCATTTTGTTGGTAAAGATAAGGACAGAAAGTTGGCTGCACAGCTGGTGCAGAAATACAAATTGCTGAGAGGAGGTCGGGCTTATGACCTCACTATAGTTGAGGATGAAGCAGGCAGGCAGACTTCTCACGAAGTGCAGACCTAAAGAAGTCACTGGAGCTGTCATGGAGCTCGCAATCGCAGCTGCGGAGGGGGAGCAGTATAACTGGTCTCTCTTCCTCTTGAATTCTTTCTTGGACGACTGCCGGAACGTTCAGGACACCATCGGTCAGTTGTTCCATTTTTCTTGGCTTTTAATTTTATGCGCCTTTGTCGGGTGGAAGGAGCCCCCCAACACTCAGTTCCTTCCGCGCCGCGCAGGAGAGGTTGCAGGCATGCGCTATGTGAACCTCTGGGATTCTAGTAATCCCGCGAAGCGCAAGATGAACCGCACCGTATTCTGTGAATATTACCATCTCCTCAAAGATACCATCCAGGAAATGCCGAGGCTGAGAGAGGAGACAGCACAAATATATGGAACCAAGTTGGTCTTCTTTGCCAACTTGCATGAAATTTACTTCCGCCCTTGCGGAATTCAGGAAGAATGGGCCGTAGGCCTCTACCGTATGACTACTCAGGATGTTGAAGAAACTGTGAAATCTTGGCCGGATGAATGGAGGCAGGCCGCTGAAGTCGCTGCTGCGATGCCACCCCCTGCTGCGTAAGAGAAGGATAAGGGTAAGGAAGCGACTGAGCAGAGGGATGATGAAGGTTCGCCAGAACCAGCGGCCAAGAAGCAGAAGGTGTCGCACCCCTCTGAGACCATTGCCTCGGGGATCGACCAGTACTTGAAGGAGCAATTTCGCGAGCTGCGGACCTCACACGCTCACATTAGAAGTGCTCTGGACCTACAGTTCGTGGAGTTGAAAGGTCTCGCAAGAAGAGTTGCGCAGACCCATGCGTCAGCATCCAGTTCGCAGACGCCGCAGGCATCTACAAGCACCGAGCGAGTTGAAGTACTTGCAGAGAGGCATACTGTCGTTCACATCCTGCCTACAAGCATGACACTTCCGGATCCTTTGGCCGCACTGCAGGTAAGCACAGTTCGCCCCATTGAAATAAATTTGTCTTTGATTCCCATAGAAACTTTGCAGTTAGTACAAGAGCAAGTCTCTATTGAACTGAGAGCTAGAGAGCTCTCCACATTCCATGCAAACCAAAGACTGCAATCGCAGGAAATAGAGCTGAAGGCAGGCTATAAGAACATCTCTGAGAAGCTTGCACTTTATGAGGCACAAGACACTAGGATAAGAAACGTAGTTGATGAAATCACCCAGGAGATGTCGGCCTGCGAGATTCAACCAGACCTTCCTCTGGTTGAGAAAGTGCAAATTATTGGCGGAAGGGTGAAATCCCTAGAGCAGGAAATAGTTGCTATGGCTCAGGACCATAGAGTGCAGATCGCCGAGTTGGAAGCTCGTGTCGTAGCGCCTCCTACAGATGATAGGCACCTCCTACAGATGATAGGCAGGAACAATTTGAAGCACTGCGTAGAGCTTCCACACAAATGAAGTGCAGAGCAGATGAAGCCGAGAACCTGATGACGCAAGCTATGGAGGCTTGGGCTGAGCTTGAGAAGCTCCCTTTCAAAGTCGGCCTTTTAGAACAAGTACAAGCAGCAGAACAGTCCCTAACTGTTCTGAGTGAAGAAGCTAAGGCCTTAGAAGGCTTAGCACAAATGAGGAAAATGAGCGAAGTACGCAGAGTACAACAACAACTGCACAAACTCAGAAATGAAGATGCTAATCTCACCAACAGCATTCAGCCATTTATGGATGAATATGCTGAACTTGCTGCCCAAGCCGAGGCAAAGATCAAAGAATTTGTTGAATCTCAATAGTTGGTTGATGGCATAACTTAAGAAGAAGCCACTGCAGAAATGGTGCAGACAATTGCGGAGTGTGTCGATGAAATGGACTCTGCTATTGCACAGTGGAAGAAAGCATTTGATGCGACCCAAGCAAAGGCAGATGCGCAAGTAAAGCGACCACACGCTAGTGCGAGTGGGTCGGGGACGAACCACAAGTAAGTGTTAGGGGCCTGTTGGAGCATAAGCCGCAGCTATGGTAAAGCTGTGAATTTTGAGGAAAAAGCACAAGTGTTGAAGGGAAAGTGCTAATTTTGAGTAAGCACCAATTTTGGGCAGAAGCGAACAGTGCGCAGTACGACGCCAGATGGACGAGCTCAGCGCAGATTACGGGCCGGAAATCGCGGAGCTCGCACACACACGTCAAAAGGAAGAGTGAATGTGGCCGAGTAGAAAGCTCAGCTACCACAATAAATGAAGCGACGGAATAAAGGGCTCAACTACCCTCATTAAGGCTAAGTACAGAAGTTATGGTTGCTCTGACCAAGGAAGAGCAACGGACCAAAGCATTGAAGGCGAAAGACAAGGAGTAGTGAATGATGAAGCGGCGCCCATACCCGCAATCTGCGCCGGAAATCGCGGAGCCTGCAGGAAGTGGCGACATGACTGCAAGCGGCGCCTACAGTACACCTAGCCATGTCCGCGGTTAGGGTTTTTGGGGATTATTGCTGGGAAAGGCCCACAGTTTTGTAAAGGTGTGACCCTCAGGGCCACCTATATATATGTGTAATTGATAAGGGAGAAGGGTTGTTGTTGTTTCTGTTGGATAAGTTAGAGATTAGAGGTCAGATAGGTTGATTAGAAGATAAGAGTTAGAACTGGAGAGCTGTAGAGATCGAGTCGTTGAGTTTACAGACAGTCTAAGTTGATTTCTGAGTCGTTGTAATCTCTGTAGAAGAAGAGAATAGATCTAAGAGAAGGGCTCCCAGCTGTGTGTGTGGAGTTTCCCAGAAAGATCTAAGGCTGCAGTTGTGTGCGCAGCATATTATGTAATTCCCATTCGAGCTAATATAAATATAGTTCACGTGGATGTGATTTCCCCGTGGAGGCGAACCACATAATTCTAGTTGTTATGGTAATGTTTACGTGAATGCATGTCTATGTTTATTATCTATGTTGCATGAATGTCTCGCTAACTTTATGAATGAATGTGTAGAGTAAATCCTTGAGCTTCCTCAGAAGTTAGACTTATGCACTATCGAAGGGGCCTGCAAGAACGCTATCGCCGTAGCGCTTGAGGAGTGCGTTACTGCGCTGTGGCGCAAGGCCAGAAACGATACAGTATCGGACGCAGTGGGTAATCGCCTTGTGCACAGGTGCGGAGATACCGCGCAGCTAGGCTGGCAGGCATGAGTTCCAGCGCTGTCGCTCTGAGAAGTCCGAGAAAGGGTAAGACGTTCCGCTCTGAGGAATCCTCCCGGAAGAGAAGGGAGAAGAGATTAGTCTCCACGTAGCCTCGGTTAAGGAAGCATGATTCCTTAGCCCCCCCATAGCCACTTCGGGTGAGACTTCGGGCTGCTGCGCAGCTCGTTGCCGAGAGGGCCAGTGCGCCAAGGGGTGTTTGTTGCTGCGCCTCCTGAAAACCCGGGTCTGTCCAAGAAAGCAGCCAACATGTATTAACCCCAAAAATGGATCTCCCATACGCTTGTGTCTCCACTCATGTTGACAAATGTAAGCTTCGACCATTTTTTCTGTTAGAACGGCACTTTGCACATCGATATATGTAATGTTTATGGTTTATGATATGGTTTTTTAATGTTTTCTCAGCTCTGCTAATTCCCTTAGATAACTTAGTCTACAGTAATATCACCTACTACACTAACACTAACTTCACTGCCTAAAATGTATTGTATATTGCAATGTTAAATGTGTATCGTAAATTGCTGTGGTTGCCACCTTTAACAACCTTCCTTTCACTTCATGTATCCAGAAACTAGTGTTGAACACCACCGATAATGGGACTAAGCTTGTCAATGCTTTCTGTGTGCCTTGAACCCTAATCTAGAGCTTGAGCTTTTTTGTGTGAATAGTGCCCTCGCTACTTGTCGTCTCATGACTCTGACTCTAACTCCTATGATCTAATAGACATAGAATTTGTGGAGTTACAGGTAACTCTCAAACAGATAGTAATTAGCTTATGGATCAAGATCCAAACACCCTAGTCCCCTTCTTTTGCTGGGATCTTCGAAGCCTTCACTTTGGACCAGCCTCTCTTTAGTGGCAGCATTCACTTTGGACCAGCCTCTCTTGTAGGTGCCAATGTGTATACTAGAACATAAATGGCAATTTTAAAAGCCTTTATGTGCGCTCGCATGCTAGATATAACTGAGAAAATGCAAAATTTAAAGCACAAAAACATATCATATCAACAATCAAATAATGAATTTCATCAAGTGACAAGATACCATTTTTTCATGAGATCAAAACTCTCAAAATAAAGCTAGACTACAGGTATGAGCTATAAGCAATAAATTCCTTACTGCTGCCTATTTGCACAATGCACATATATGAATGGGCACAAAATTGAGTGAAAGGGCAAACTGTGGGTTTTTTGTTTACTATTTTCCCTTTTTAAAAGCTTGTTGGAGAGGCACCATAGGATTTAGAGTCTAGACATTCTTTAGGTTTTTTCCCCGTTCTTTACTTTGTTCTCTCTTCTTTTTTTACTTACTAAGGATGCCCCGTTTCATCGCTGGGACATATTCGTGGATGCCATCTTGGGGACACCAGAGGATTCTGTTATCCACACAGGTTTGGGACAGAATCACCTAGATGTCCACCTTTCCGAGCCAGAAACAAACGCATCCCTATCTTGGGAAGGGGACATGAACCTTGTTATGTAGGTGATAAGAAAACTGGGGCAAGCCACGTTGTTCTCATTTGTTTTAATTTGTATCCCAGTGATTACCAGTAATCACCAATAACCACCACAAGAACATAGCCCATCATTGAAATGATGAAAGCGGCTAGCATCCCTCACAACAATTTCTCGGCCAACAATTGTGGAGATGAATTTAATGGCATTATGACAATCACCACAAATTCTAAGGTTTTTCATGATTCTTAAAGGTGTTTGGGGTGGTGTGCAGATAAGCCCAAATGCAATGGCCAGCCTCTCACTGTGATGAAAGAGGTGGTCTTCCTTCTGATCTTCTGCCAAATCATGCAGCACACACTTTGTGTTGGGGACATATCCTGCCTCTATCATCTGTCCAGTCAATTCCTCCAATTTTGCATAAATCCTACCTGTTTGAGGGTGTGTTCTGTCTTTTGAAAAAAACACATGCACTCTGTTCTTGACCTCAATCCAGCTGCAGCCGGGTTCCTTTTCCACCTGCATGTCTTTCATCAGTTTTCTGACCTTCTCCACATCATCCCACCTATCGGCTGCAGCATAAATGTTTGACAGGAGCACATATGATGCAGAATCATGTGGCTTCAGATCTAGAATATATTCTGCTGCATGTTTTCCTATCTCCATATTGCCATGGACTCGGCAGGCACCAAGCAAGGTCTGCCACACCACAGCATTTGGTTTGAATGGCATTTTGTTGATAATATTCTCTGCCTCGTCGAGGTACCCAGCACGACCAAGAAGGTCCACCATGCATGTATAATGTTCCATTCTACGCACAATGCCATGATCTTGGCACATGGAATTGAAGTATTGACGGCCTTCATCTACTAGGCCTGCGTGGCTGCATGCATAAAGCACACAAATGAAGGTAATATCATTTGGCTTCAGGCCTGTAAGTTGCATTTGTTCAAACAGTTCAATAGCCTCCTTTCCAAAACCATGATGAGCATATCCTGCAATCATTGCAGTCCATGAAACCACTGTTTTCTCAGGCATTTTCTTGAAGACTTTACCTGAATCGACCATGCTCCCACACTTGGCGTACATGTCAAGAAGGGCATTTTCAACATAGACATCTTCCTCAATTCCCAACTTGATTCCATGGGCATGGATTCGTTTGCCCATTTCTAGTGATGATAAGCTTGCACATGCACCAAAGACAGTTGCCAAGGTAAACTTATTTGGCCTCACACCAGCTAACTGCATTTGTTCAAACAAGTGGAGGGCTTCTTTGCCATGTCCATGTTGGAGACATCCAGCAATCATCTCACTCCACGAGACAACATTTCTTTCAGGCATTTTGTCAAACACTTTGAGTCCATCCTCCACCATTGTCGAACACTTTGCATACATGTCGGCAAGGGTATTCCCAACCCAGACATCAGAATCAAGCCCAATTTTGATGATTTGTGTATGCACTTGCTTGCCATGTTCGACATCACCGAAACCAGAACATCCACTCAAAACGGTAGCGAAGGTGAAATGGTCAGGCCTGATGTTTTTTATTTCCATTTGACACAAGAGTTTAAGTGCTTCCTCAATTCGCCCGTGCTCAACATATCCTGCAATCATTGCATTCCATGAGACTACATCCATTTCAGGCATTTTGTCAAAGATTTTCCTTGCATCTTCCACACTCCTACATTGAACATACATTGTGATAAGTGCATTTGCCACAAAGACTTGATACTCAAACCCACTTGTAATTGTCTGAGAATGTACCTGTTTGCCTCGTTCCGGCGATGCTAGACTCGCACAGGCACTCAGAACGCTGACAAAAGTGAACCCATTAGGCCTGTCTCCTGCACGGTGCATTTCATAGAAATAATTCAAGACGTCTTCACCATGGCCGTGCTGACCATATCCTGCCATTATAGCAGTCCAGGATACCACGTTTCTCTGAGGCATTTCGACAAACACTTGGTGGGCTTCCTCTAGACTCCCGCATTTGGCATACATGTTGAGCAGGTGGTTGTGAACAAACATGTCAAACTCAAACTCAGTTACGATGATATGGGCATGAATCAGCTTGCCTCCTGTCAGAGCTCTCGTCTTGGCACACCACTGCAATTCGTGACCATACCTGTCGGAGTTCCAGAATCCCTCTTGCTCCTCTGGATTTTCATCATAACGACTTAGAGTTGACAATTTTTTACTGATAACATCACCCATGTGATGGACTACCATGGACAGCGGCATGCTCAGTTGAAAGAGCTGAGATGACAGTGTCCTTAACAGGAAGGTATTTTTCATTATGGCAATTACAATAGTATGATCAGTTGCTTCTAACCCACTGCCATATTTGTTTAGTCATTTGCATGTTTGAATAGAGCAAGCGTTCCCTTTCCCTCTTCATAAATTATAGGAAGGAGTGGTGGATCCAAATCCCGTAGAAACTTCTGTATAGAGTTTCACATTGCCCTGCGGAAATTTAATATGTTACTTTTGGTGTTCATGCATGTTCTGGTGCAAAAAGATGTCTTAATAAGAGGTGATGGGAAGTGATGTAGTTACCAGCATAGATAAATCTTTGGCTCTATGTTCTGATCAAATCCACTCATTAAATAGGTTTTTTTTTTTTTTTAACCGAGGAACTAGCCGCATCCTCCCTTTGATCATCGTCAATTGGGCAGGGCGGGATACAAACCGCGTGCCGGGGTCAGCCTTAATTTGGAACCGGTTCACCAGCGAGTGAGAAGGCAGGGACGAATTCAGAGATACCACGAACGAGTCTTGCAATTGAACCGTTGAGGGAGCAGGAGTAGAACCCTGGTCTCTGTCATAATAACCATCAGGACCAGCCACTGGGTGCGGAGCCTCAACCCCCACTCATTAAATAGTTGAAATGCAATAATGAAATAGTTATTTATTTCAATTTGGAATCCCGTATTCTAAAAGTTTTATGATTTCAAATTGAAAATTTTCTGGCAGAAATTTTAAAAAATCCTTATTATAATGTCAAACTTTGAAATTTTGGGTGTCCATGAGTTTTGGATGGTGTCGATAATTCCACAAATAGACAAAAATTGCATTAATTAATTAATTATGAAGTAAAATAGTTATTTACTCAAATTTAATGGTGGAAGTGCGAACTATTTCATGTTGTAAAATATACAATATAAATCCTACAAATAGACAAAAGTTGAATTTATTAATTAAATATGAAGTAAAATAGTTGCAATTTATCTAATTATTGATTAACTTCCAATTATCACAAAAATAATATTTTATTATTGTTAACTTAACAATACATAATCCAATATATTTTCCATCACAATCATCCACATACACACAAATGCTATAAATATGCAAAAATTGCATTCATTTATTGGTTTGAAGTAAAATAGTTATTCTTAAAGATTTATTTAAAACTCAAGGATGTTTAAATTGGAATTGAAATTTGAAATATATTTATATAAATGTATTTTACAATCTAATCAATTTAAATTTGAGTGGATATGTGCCATCCACTTAGGGCTATAGAAAGCACATCTCGACACAATGAGAGAACTTGACAAATAGAAGACCTGAACTTGACAAATGGAAGACCTGAAGTTTAAGGAAGTGCAATAAAAGGTAAATATGTAAAATGTATTTCTATTTGATATTGGAAATATTTTAGTAGTATATTTTTTTTTCAATAAGGAAAAAAAAGGAAATAATAAAAGTGAACATAAAGAACAATAAAAATTGGTAAGGAGTATAGCTAAAATGTTTAAAGAGAAATCTCCATGTGCATATTATAGTGTTGTACCATATAAAAACTCAAGTTATATGAAGCACGAGTGAGTAGTTGTTATGCATTGCAACATTGAAGCCACCGTGGAGAGCCAAAGGGGGTTGTTGCTATGGATGATCCCTCACCATTTAACTCCAAGCTCTGCAAGGGGTTTATCATATCCAAGACTCCGTTTGACCGAGATTGAGAAGTGTTGTTGTTGGATAGAGAAGATATTATCCTTGATAGGCCTTTGGAATCATGCAACAGTGGAATTGTTGTAGAATGATGGTGATGGGGACTCTGTAGGCTATATGAGGAATGAACTATATGACTTGCCGAAACATGTGAGGAACCCATCTTGATGGAATTAAAAGATTTGTGATGCAAAGGTTTGTTTGTAGCAATAGTAGGTGTCGAGTTCAAAACACTGTAAGTCTAAGTGGGGGAAGAATCACGCAACGAACCAAAGGATGAAAGAGGTGGTGAGATTAAATCTGGTGAATGCGCATGGATGATGAGTATTGAGGTAGGGGACCATATTTGAAAATTCAAAGTGCAGGAAAAATTGTACTTGTCGCACAAGCATCCACGGGGAGAAGAACCCTCGATCTAGGGACCATCGAAATAACCTCCCCCTTTGTCAAAATGGTTCAAAGGATTCAAATCCCGCCATCGTGAGTGGAAAAAATAAGTTCATGGTTAAAAGAGATAGTGTGGCAGAGAATCAAACCCTCATGATTCTTGGATTGGAAGCCATTCCCTAAACTAATTGAGGCTCTTGGAAAAAGACACAACTGCATAAGCATAAGAGCTAAGAAACAAAACCTGCAATTGTAAGTGAGGTTGTCCTTGCAAGGTTGGGTTCAAGACTTGGTCGAATGGAGCCAGCATTCAAAGACCTCATGAGAAAATACACAGGCATCTCATGCCTACAAATTTATTTTTCTAAAATCCGGATAAATGGTGCCAGAATAGAGAAACTACCTTAGATCATTTCGCCTCACTTTCTCCCCAAGATGTGCATAAGGGCATTCAATCCAATCATGGCTTCTTCCTCTCATACATATTTGAACCTTGAACTCGTACATATGAAACTTGCCATGAGATATCAAACTTTCCATCTATCAAAGTAATGGATTGATGAGCCAACATGCTTCGATGGTCATCTAACGGATACGAGGAACCCGAGTGATTTAAAAAACAAGAAAAATAACTGCAAAGCAGCTAGTCCCTGCTTTAAAATTAAGTTTATATTTTGTTTAATTGATAAAGAAATAAAACATTTATTAAAAAAATCATATATAACTATTATTATGGTTGTTGATATAAAATAGAAGAAAATTAAAATGTCATTAAAAAATATTAACTTTTTTAAAATGAAAATGAACTCGTCCAACTAATTATCTTTGAAGTATATATTTAGTTTAAAGAAAATATTAACTTTTGTAAAGTAAAAATAAACTTGTTCAATTAGTTAATTTTTCTTCACTTTTTCCATTTTGTTACAAAATGTAAAAACAAATTATTTGAATTGTTTATTAAATTTTATTCTAATTCAATAAAAAAAAAATACTCGGTTATATAAAAAATTGAATCTAAATGATCCCAAAAAAGTTGATGATATGAGGAATGTGAGGCACAAAAATATACTGGGTTGTTTGAATTCTATTACAACAATAAGAATTCTCTCATTTGTTTATGAGTTCATGCCCGACAGTAGCCTAGTCAACAAATATCATGCTAGACAGTCACATGGAAGTCATGCTAGACTGTCACAAGTTGCTTACTAAAACGGTTATGAATTCCTACTATTCATTTATAGAAGGAACCAAGGTTATTTTGGATTATGTCTTCTCCGCCATGCATTGGTTTGCATATCTCTTTTTCTATTTCGCTTTCAATTTTAGTAATTCAACTACAACAAAACAACAAATATCAACCTTGTTTGTTTCCAATACTAGTTACTAGCAATTGCCCCCAAAAGTTGCAATAGAACACCGAATGAAAAATTGAATAGATATATAAATTGAAGTGAACAACAATATCTCATCCTAGAATAGATGCACCACTGATAAACGACTCAGTTCTAGGTACAAAATATTTTGATCACTATGTTCCATGACCGACTAGTTTCTTGTTATGGAGAACAATGCAGAAACAATTAAAGAACGTGTTCCTCCCACTGAGGATTATCACACTTGTCTAGTAACAACAATGCTACAACCAATTGATTCATCTTATCATCATTTGTTGGAAAGTTGTGTTCAAGATTTGGTTGTTAACAAGCAAGTTACAAGTGTCATAAATATCTTGGCGAGTACAACACATACATGCAATCGCCCGTAAAAAAATATAGAATGGTTGATGTGACACATTCTACATTTATGTTGAAGGGAAAACAAAGAACATGTACGGACAATTGAGATGTTTCATGGAGGAATTGATTCTCTCAAGGGTAAGAATGCCTCATTTCTCAAAATCTCAATGAGGCCACCAAAAAGTTGAAGAACTTTAAGCTCTTAGAATCTCAATAAGGCACCAAAATATTTGAACAATTCACAACAAAAATTATGCAGAGAGATAACAAAGTCTTGGACTTAAAGTGGATAGCTTGAAGGATGGTTGTTTTATAGCAAGAGGCTACAACTTCTTTGTGCGTTGCAACTCCTTTGTGACTATGGCGAGAGACATCCATTGAATTTTATATTGCTGCAACTAATTTTAAAATTGAACGCCAAACGGTGCAAAAGATCACATATGGTATCTAGTTAACACTATCGAGTATAGATCCCCAAACACTTCCATTCTCATAATTTTGTTCACACACACACACACACGAGTATAAATTAGCATGTACATGGGTAATTATATAATACACATATATACGTTGGTATCTAGTCATCACTATGAGCATAAATACACATTGATATAATGGATGTATATAAGGATGCATTGTCAAAGATGGATTAGTCAGTTTTTATAAAGGGGTTGGATACTCTATCAAAATGCATTTTAATTGTAACTACATTTTAATTGTAACTACATTTTAATTGTAACTGCATTTTAATTGTAAATAATGATGAAAATCTAATACGCCAAACTCAATACAATCTAAATTGCTTTTGAACTCTTTTTATTTCCATGACACACTTAGGTTATTTGAATCCACACCATTCCCTTGTAGAATTGTTTTTATGATATCTCCACCAAATACAAAATCACCTATTACAACCTCTTATGAAAGGGTAATTTACAGAAATTAAACACTAAGAATGATACTTAAAAGCCCATGCCTTCCATTTCATTAAAAATTATAAGGATATGTTCTTCAATGAATTTCACAAAAATAGTATCTTCTATTTCATTGAGAATCATAAAGATATGATCTTCATTGTAATTCACAAAAATATTATACTTGCAATTTATAAAAGTACAAGAAAATAATAGATCCCAAGAATATACTTGCAATTTATAATAGATCCCAAGAATACCCCTATAAATATGCTCAATGTTATCTCTATGTTTTTAGAAAGAAAATAATAACATTATTCCGATTGTTTTGTAGCAGAAAGCTTTGTAGGTATATGGGGGGTATGGGAAACTTCTCTTTTATCATCTGGCGTGGGCGGACTAGTATGAATAGAAAATATTGTGACAAATTACGTGCTTTTCCCTCGATTCCAAACTATATTATCTTAGAATGGGAATTCTAACATTATGCAAATCCAAGCAATATAGTATGAAAGTATTGTAGGCAGAGTCAATAAACATCAATGTTCAAAGTGCCAAAGTAAGCCCTTCCTTCCAACATCTAAGTTTCAGGTTTGTGAGCCAGTAATAGGTAAAAAGTACAGTACAGGTGGTAGCAATAGGCAGGACGAGCATTATAGATAATGAATGTGATTCTAAAAATCCCATTTAACTGTTAAATATAAGGAGGTGAAGAGAAATTACAAGCTAAATTCTTTGAGACGCTCCAGTATAGCCTGAGGTAGAGCTACATATTCGCCTCCTGCTTCCCCCATCAATGTAGATCCTAAACTCTCGCAACGTGTAAATGGAGAATAATTCACCAAAAATTTCTGAAAACTGTGAAAAAACACCCGGTTTCTGCATTAAAAGTCTCTGGATTGATGTTTCCAGGTAGATGTTGGAAGGTGTACTCAAGTGTACCCTTATTGCAAAATATGCAAATTTTTTCTTGCCAAAGTTCCTTAGGTATCCTCCATCTACATGTCTCACATCTAAGGTGATGTGAACCCTTCTAAGATGGTGCCACGAACAACCTTGTTTTTTCTTTAACAACTGCCCCTAAAAATGTTTTCTCTTTATGGTCACAATTTGGATTAAACTCTTGCATATAATATGCTTTTTATACCCGCTGTAATTGGTCCACATAACACTCCTAAATTTTTTAATCGCCAAATTTTTTATTTCTTTCTTTAGTGTTAAGACGGGATATTCCAGTTAACCACTTTTTATTTTCCTTTCCTCCAAGTTTTCTTCCTACTATCTAACTCCTCCTCCATGGCTATCTTGGGCAACGTGCGAAGTGCCTATACCTTGCAGAGAGGAAAATAACAATTGCCAAGTGCCTATATCTCTACATTTGTCTTTCGTTGGAATAATAAATTTGACCCGTCACCAGGGGTGATTCCATGAAGATGAGTAACTCTTTTTTGCCAAATATGACGGTGAAAAACAAAAAAATAATCCATGTATTAAATTGAAGCCCTCGAAACTCATACTTGCCACATGAATTTTGACATGCTGTTGAAAAACGAAATGTAGAGAATTATGTTGGCTTTCCAATGATATTTTTTTCGAAATATACCAATGCAATATATCATGTCGAATTTTCATTTGATGAAACATGTGTACTGAAAAATTTGAAGAGCAATTAACAAGTAGTTTGTGTGTGTGCACAATAATTTAATGTTAAAGTAATAATTTTAAAAAATGAAATATGTGAACATGATCGAGACAAAATGCACTAGGGCTTACATATTTTTCTTTTAATTTTTCTCTAAAAATTATATTTATTATTATTATTCGAAACTTACCAATGAATATTTAAGTCGCATTTTGCGCACATGTGTGTGTGTGCACGAAATCTTTTGATTTTTTCTATAATTTGTAAAACTAAAAATACCATTTTAAAGAGGACGCGTTTATCTGGGGTTTGTGTATTTTTTCAAATATTTTGGATGTGTATTTTGAATGTTGTGGATTTATCTTTGAGCTCAATCGAAGTTGTTGGCAGGGTTCTTTAGGGAAAGTGTTAGTAGAAATTTAAAAACAAAAGACATATGAAGATAAAAATTCGTAAATTTTATGTATCTGGATAGAGGATTTGTTGACGAATCTAATGGTATCAAGTCCGCTCATTAATGAGCATTTAATGACATGGTTCAACTCTGTGGAAGGCAGACAAAACTTTCATTCTGCAGTGAAAATGGCTCTTTGCCTGTTTTTTAAGCCCTCAATTGAGCTATTTGCTCAATCGAGGTATTTAAAATACCTCGATCGAGGGTTTAACAAGACCTCGATCGAGGTATGTTCAAGCCCTCAATCGAGGTATTTGCTCGATCGAGGGTTTGTCTGTGTAAAAAAAATATAAAAACGAACCTGAACGAACCCGGGAAAGGAGTTGGCAATAATTAATATTGCCAACTACCCTTCCCTCGTAAAAATATCGACCAACCTGTTATATAAGCAGCAAACAATTAATCAAAAACAATAATTTTACTCATTGCAAGGTTTTTTTCTCATTAGAGCTTTGTCATTTTGATCTTGTTGAATTGGAGCTTTGGCATTTTCTTGTTGTTGAATTAGAGCTCATTAGACATGTAAGATTTATTTGTAGGCATATTTCAAGATTTCATACTAACATATTGTTGTTTGCTATAACAATTTGAATTTTTTGTTTGTTTGTTTTCATTGTAGATTGATGGGGAATAAATAAATAAAAAAGACAAAGAAAACATGCTAGACAACAAAATGACAATAAAGAGCGTGAGAATAATAGAGAACAAATGAGACAACAAAGAGCAAGGTTGAGAGAAGAAGAAGATGCACATTTGGTGCAACAAATTCCAATGGAGGACAACCAAGGTAAATTATTGAATTACATGCTATCATAATTTAAATATCATGCTACATAATTTACAAAATTAGTAACAATTTTTCAATAAATTTAACTAAATTTCATAATTTAATTTGTTTCATATTTATTTGTAATGATATTTTTGTTTATTTCATTCATTTGTTATTTAAATTTCAAGGTTTTCAACAATTTTTATGCTAAATGAACAATTTTCAAGTGGCTAACAAATGTTAAATTGAAACAATTTTAAAATGAAACATGTAAATTCAGATTATATTTCAATGTTAATACATGTACACATTTTTAACTATTTTGAAATTATTTCAAAGTTACTAACCATTTTCAAATTATGTTTCAAAGTTGTTTTAACAATTTTTAAATTGTTTCAAAGTTGCTAACAATTTTCAATGTTTATTGTCCAACAATTTTCAAATGAAATGTACACTTATATTATATTTTCAAGTTAAAATGTATGTACATATTAACTATTTTCAAATTTCTAAACTTTACTAACAATTTTCAATGTTATTAGAATAATTTTCAAATTAAATGTACACTTGGACACTATTTTCAAGTTAAATTCTACATATTTAACTAATTGCAATTTTTTAAGTTATTAACAATTTCAAGTTAAATGTAATTTTAATTCTTGTTTTGTTAGAAAATTCAATTTCAAAACAAATGAATGAATATTTTGAAATGAACATGTTGTGATATAGTTATGTATGAGTTAGAATTTATTCAATTTAAAAACAAATGAATGAATATTTTCATAGTTATGGTAGTTGACAATATTTTCATAGTTATGGTGGTTGACAATATTTTCATAGTAATGAATATTAGAATACAAATGAATGTTCAAAGAACTATTTAATTATAATGTTTACTTTAAAAAAATTTCATCTATCACATGTACTTTTATTTACATAACATGACATATCAACATGATAAGATTAATGATTATAATCATATATTTTGTTAGGACAACTTGGAAATAATTATTTGCAATGTATGCAACCTTGCATTGATATGTGAATCATTATTGATAAAAAAATCATTAAATTGCAACTTATGATAAAAATTAGAATTTCCATAATTGTTTATTGTTGAAATTGCAAAATCATCAACTATTGAAAATGTTATTTTGGATTAAAAATTATGAATTTTTCCTCAATCATATATTTGTTGGAATTGCCAAATTTTTAATTGTCATGTAATTGTTGAAATGTCAAAATTGGAATTTAAGTTGAAATTGCAATTTGAATTTTAAATATTTATTTGTTTATTTTATACCAAAAAGTTAAAATAACATTAAATTCTTGTAATGTAAAAGTAAAATGAACATAAATTGCATAAAGAAAATTTGCCCATAATTATATAATGTGATGATTATAAATGATATTATTTTTTATGTCCACAATGATTTTTATCAAGTTATTAATAATTATCTTGAGTTAAATATATATACACTACCAATTATCAAACTAAATGTACAATTTCAAGTTGCATGTACATATTTAGTTATTTTGAAATGAAGTTACAAACAATTTTATTGTTTTGATGTATTTTCAATACTTGTACATTTTCCCAAGTCACTAGCAATTTTCAATTTGTTAATTTACATGTACAACAAATTTCAAGTTACTAGCAATTTTAAAGTTAAATGTACAAGTTACTACCAATTTCAAGTTACAAGCAATTTCAAATTTTACTAGCAATTTCAAACTTTACTTCTAGAGCAATTCTCAAGTTTAATTAAGTTAGCAATTTCAAGTTATTTGAGCAACTTCAAATTTCAAGTTACTAGAATTTTCAATTTTTACTTAGAACAATTCTCAAGCTAAATGTATTAGTTGGAAAATTCAATTCACATGCAATTTTCAATTTTTCAATTTCCACATCAAATTCCAAGTTACTAGCAATTTTAAAGTTCAATGCACAACTATCAAGTAACCAATTTTCAATTTGTTAATTTACATGTTATGTAGGGAGAGATTATGGTCAGACATCACATCATGGTGATCAAGAATCACATGACCCTATGCCCCCTTATGATCCTGATCAACCATCACATGACACATTTCCCTCTCACATTGAAAGTATAATTGGGAGTTGCAGTGGGGTTGGCAAGGGTGGAAATTTTCTAGAGGATTGTACAGTTGTTTCTGCACAAGAAGAGATTGAGAACTCGATCCCTGGTTAGAGAGTTAGAGAACATGTCAATAACATAATTAAGTCATATTTTGAACAACATTCAACGATGGCACAAGCTCAAATCCTACATGGGTTGATAAAACACAAAAAATTGAAATGTGCCACAAAGTTGTTGGGTTTTCAATATGTTAAAACAAAAAATACATGCGAGAATGCAATAAAAAATGTAAGAATTGCATTATCTTCGTTTGGAAAATCAAGAAATGATGATACCCGAGCTGCTCGTAGGGCAATTACAACGGCTGTTGTGGCACAAAACACCTCAAGAAATCAAATGGTATCAACGATGGCATCATTGCTCAATGTTTCAAAAAGAACATTGCTCAAATATACTAAATTCAGGGTCTAGATGGATGAAAATGATGAAGCTGCTTGTTGGGCTCTTATTTGTAGGGAACCCTATCGAGGCAGGATGGCAGTAGGCATTAGAGAGAAAGTGATAGAGTTTTGGGATAGCCATTCTCGTGTTATTCCAGATCGAAAGCATGTCCTGCGACAACGTTTATCCAGAGGCATTTATCAGGAGCACTGTAAACATGTGATGGAGATGACGGGAGTTGCACTTTACGAGGAATTCCAAGAAACCAATCCTGGTGTTCAAATATCATTTAGCATGTTCAACAAATTGAAACCGTTGTATATTAGGCCGAATACGATTCGCGACACTTGTTGCTGCAGGTACCACGTTGAATTTCAACTATACTATGACACATTTCTGGATTTTTGCAAAAGATACTGGAATGGTGTACTAGCTCCTCACACAGTGCAAGATTTTATTTGTATGATACTATGCAACAGGAATCCCGAACACGTGTTTTTCAATAAGAGGTGTGAAGGTGGGAGAAAATGCCATGAATGCGGTGATTTGACATTGTTCCATAGGAACTTTCCTATCGATCCAACACACCATGGATTGTCAGATATCACCGTTAGGTGGAAGAGGTACGAGTACGTCACCATGAATCCAACATCTTCTTCATCTGTGCCATCCAACAGGATCGACTTGCTCGACGATGAGATTCCTGTTTCAGATTTCATAGAGAAGTTTCAAAGTCAAATTTATAAATACATAAAGCACTCCCATAGGTCCAGGTGGAAAGCTTCATAATTCAAACATTCCCGTGAGGTATTTGAGCTAGGCACAATCTTATCAGTGGTAGACTTTGCAGAGAACTACACCTTTGCTCCTCAGAGAGAGATACAGAGTGAGTACTATCACTCTGACCAGGTGTCTATCTTCATACATGTATTGTACAGACATGCTCAGGAAAACATTGATGGTAGGGATAGCACTCCTCAGTCACGTGAAGTGATCAAGGAGTACCATTTTTATGTTAGTGATGATCATGAGCATGACACATTGTTCGTTCAACACTGCTTTGGGTTGATTTATGATTCATTCAGGCAGAGAGGCGTATCATTTACTGAACACTGGATTTGGTTAGATGGATGTGCAGGGCAATTCAAATCGGCACACTCATTTTATTGGTTGAGTCGCCTTCACAAAGAGATAGGAATCCGACACACCTGGACCTTTTTTGAGACAGGGCATGGAAAGGGTGAACATGATGGCACAGGTGCATGTGTGAAACGAGCACTTCGGAGGTACCAGATGAGTCATGGTGCAACCCAACTTAAATGCTCTACTGAAGTAGTTGATTGGTGCACACGTCATTTGGGACATCAAGGTCACGAACAAGCAAGTCCGGTGTGCAAGTAATAAACTCCAAACTCAATTAATAAGCTAATAACATCCAATATCATCATTTCCAAAAGAACACATACTCAATAGGAATTTACATATGACAAATTGAATTCCATGCAGGTTCTTTTGGGATGTTGCCCTTGGATATGTTAATAGATCCATTCCGTGGTATTATGAGACCATCCCTGGTACGAGGGAATTACATTCTATTCGAAGTAAAGACATGGGTGACATATTTTCCATTGAAACGAAGTATGTCTGTTTTTGTGTTTTTTGCATTGATGCAAATGGATGCGGGCTTGATCACTGTGAAAATGATTTATATGTGAAACCATGGAAATATGTCTCTGCTGATCCAAAGGGCCCACATCCAATTCCAACATGGCAAGAGATGCACACTGAAGAGGCAATGGTCTCATTAGATCATGATCGAGTTTCTGATATGGTTAGGGAAGGTACAAGAGTCTTCATTAAGTTAATTAGTTCATTATATATTACACATATACAAATGTTGTAGAAATGCACGTAAGACATTTGAATAATATTTGTAATGTATCTTGCAGGTGATGTGTTTGTTGTCATTGCTCCCCCCCACAACCAATAAAATGTGGCATACTATTTGATGCGGTGCACGCAAATAAAAAGTAGGTTGGTGCGACCCTACCAAGATGGGGAGTTCACATACCAAACAGGAGACATGGTTCTAATGGGACACTTTTTTGAAAAAGTGAAAAAACAAGGTGATCATATCATTTACAGAGATTTTATGCCTGGATATATATCATGTCAATACAGTCATTTGGTGGTGGCAGCTCGGATACATCTAACAGAAATCAAGGTGAAGAGAGGTGATCCAAAGAGATGGAAGATGACAGAAGCTGACCATGATCATATTATGGAGACTTGCATTCCTATAGCCCATTGGCCATATGAATGAGTTACATGTATGCCATTTGCATCATTGGCATAGTTTTCATGTTGTCTTGTGTAATATTTTTTTGGAGATTTTTGTGGAGGTTGTTTTATAAATGTATATTTGTAGATGCTTTAATGCCAAGAATACAAATGCTAGATGGGAGGCTTTTGTGAAATTTGGGTCATGGCGCTCCAATGTGAATACATTTGAATGTATGGTCAATTCTCCATGAACTTCATCCATAATAGTTTTATAGATATTTGTTTAGATGCTTTAAAAACAATATTAAAGATCTAATAGATAGTTGATTGTAATGTAATTGAATTATAATGTGTAGACAATATAATGTAATTGTAAAATTTCAATTTTAAATTGTAATATACATTCTAATTTTAAATTTTGATTTCAAATACAATTGTAATGTAATCGAGAATTTAAAACACATCTATATACAATGTGGAATTGTAAAATTTAAATTTTGAATTGTACAATGTATTCTAATTTTAAATTTTGATTTCAAATTTACAAAATTTTATACATTATAATCCATTCATTGTATTTCGTCATCAATTACATTGTATTTCATTATCAATTATATAAAAATATTATCAAATACCAATGTATTGAAAAAATGTTTCAATCAACAATAATCAATTTGTTTTGTTATCAAGAACATATCAAAGTTATGACCAATTTTTTTTGCCTCTTCTCATTCCATTTAATAAAAATATTGGCACTTGGTGCTACATGGAATATA
Organism: Larix kaempferi; assembly: GCA_027924585.1. Lineage (NCBI taxonomy): Eukaryota > Viridiplantae > Streptophyta > Pinopsida > Pinales > Pinaceae > Larix > Larix kaempferi. The sequence goes on from BSBM01001005.1 coordinate 32,486,662, forward strand.
ACATAGGAGATAGAGGGTACAATTCAACTAAAGGGCACTTACACATAATCTTTGAATATATTTGCATGCAAACAATACCCATTGTTGGCACAACTCACAAATATTCACTATAATTTTTAATCATCAAACATTCTCAATTTTTTTATTACATGCATCAAAAACCATCTTTATCATGCAGTTTTGCATGCATAGGCATGGAATCTCTTTGATAGACATGGATTGAACGTGATAATGAAAGTTGAAACGTAAACGTAATAATAACATGGAAACGTAATAATTTGTACATGCCTCCATATATGCAACTTACCTAGTTGAATCAAATGGTGTCATTATCTACATTTGTCATCAAAACATAAACCATATGAAATAGTTGTACAAGCATAGTTTCTACCATAGTTGTACAAGCGTCTGCTATCAACATATTTTCATTTCTTATATTAACTAGGTGGTTATGCCCATTGCCAAGAACATTCTTATATACAAAAACATAATGAAATTACACTTTAAATTTTCAAAAACATTCTTATATACAACAATACATTGAATTTTCAATTGAAATTACAAATTAAATTTTCCATGTAATTGAATTGGAATGTGGAAATTGTAAGTGAATTGTAATGTGTAGACAACATAATGCAAAATGTCAATTTCAATTTTCAATTTCAAATGTATTGTAATTTTAAATTTTGATTTCAAATACAATCAAGAGAATTTAAAATACATCTATATACAATGTAAAATTGTAAAATTTAAATTTTAGATTGTACAATGTATTCTAATTTAAAATCTACTATTTCAAATGCAATTGTAATGTAATTTAAATTGAACTTGTAAATTGGAACAACACATTGAATTTTCAATTGAAATTACACATTAAATTTGAGATTTTAATTTTAAATTGTAATTGAATTGGAATGTGTAAATTGTAATTGAATTGTAATGTGTAGACAACATAATGTAATTGTCATTTCAATTATTAATTTCAAATGTATTCTAATTTTATATGTTGATTTCATTTATGCAATTGTAATGTAGTTGAAAACGAGCTTTTAAATTGTAATTGAAATTACACATTAAATTTGAAATTTTACATTGTAAATGAATTTTGTAATTTCAATTTTAAAACGTAATATATGTATTCAATTCTAAATTTTGGAAGATGTTCTCTAATGTAGTCGAAATTTGCATTTTAAATTTAACTAAATTGTAATTAAACATTAAATTTACATTTGAAATGACAAAACATAAAGTTGTAAAGTTGTAATAACTATATCCAGATCTAATATAAAAAACAATCGATTTCAAATCATATACAAAATACACATGAAGACATCAATATGATAAAATATACAAAATATCCAAAAGTCCATATCCAAAGTCCATATATGATAATAGTCCATGTATAAATGATAGAAATCCATATCCAAAACATGATAACATATATATATATCATCCAAAACATGGAAATGTATAGATGATCAACTCATTGGCCACTACCCGCACGAGGCCCTTCATCATCCCTCTGACCGCCCTCATGTGTAGTAGACCGATGCTGGCTCTGAAACGGTAAACCATGAATGAATACACCATATATGTCGAGTCAATGGTGATATCCGGGATCTGGGTAGGAATATGGGTAGATGGCCCTTCATCAGGACCATGTACTCGAGCGACATCCCAATCATATGTGAAATCCATTGCAGCATTGACACCCACCTATAGCGATTCCTGTGTAATATGCCATTGCATGTAATAAGTTAGATTTATTAAAAAATAAAACTACTTCATAATTTAAGTTATAATTCAAAAATTGAAACATAAAGTACAAAAATCAATTACTAAATGTGACTAAATAACATGAATTGGAACATAAATTAAAACTCACATCTGTGTCTCAACCTGGCTCGTGAGGATCATCACTGTCCTCATGTCCACCATTAGGATCTACCCCCTTTCCTTTGCCCTGTACAATTTGAAATTCATTTGAGCTTAAGATCTAAAACATAAAATCTCGAAAATTAAAAAATAAAACATAAATGATTTAAACTGGGAAATAATAAACTCAAATTAAATTATAACATAAATTATAACTTATCTCGACTACTGCCGCCCACGGGTTGGGACGAGCGGATGGACCAATCGATGGCTCACTAGCAAAGAGCTAATCCATGAATGTGCTTCCCTGCATGGAGCAATAGAATACAACTCCCTTAAGTATTATTAACCATTCAATTTACGACATATAATATGATGTAACATGAAGAACATATATACATAATTGTACAAAAGTATATTTGTCATGTAGCGACGGATCTACGATATGACTAAAAGTATGCATCTCGGTCTAACTCAGCACACCTCAGTAGGGCCTTGCCATCGAGAATCCTGAGCATGTCACTAGGGACATACTCTATCTCTGGCTCTGCAGGTGGAGGGGGTGGTCTAGACGCCTCTCCATGCATAGCAACAACAACACTGCCCATGGCAGTGAACAACGAGTCTGCAAGGTCAACTCTAACCTCTGTAGCAAGTTGGGATGATTGTGCCACATCCCCTGACCTAATAACCGCCTTGTCTGGAAGCAGTAACAACCTCGGAGTGGGTGGCACGAAGGCAGGGTCTCTCTGAGCTCCAGGACATTAGTAGAAGCATCCCCTACCCGCCCCATAGAACGTGGACCCTGTGCTGGTGTAATCTAGGTGCATGTCCAAAACAAACTATGCATAAACATGTTTTGCAAAGTATAACGGGACCTGGTCATGGTGGGGGAACATGCCCCACACTCCCACGAATCTATCATAGAGATGTGGTGCAGCGGCCTCCAACTTAAAATCCCTGAGTCTAAGTGGTTGACCGGAAGGGCGGTCAGGTGGGATGTCGAACAAAGTACCCTTGACGTCATGCCCTCTTATGGCGACTTTGATGTCCTACCATTTGTGGATCCCAATGACACACTGTCTCCTCCTATGGCATGAATGACGCCAAATGTCACTTAGAGGTCCCACCCTCTTGTAGGGGGCCAACATCTCATCAACTGCTGATAACATCATGGATAAAGAACGTCGTGTGGGAGAATCCTCCCTCAATGTACACACACACGAGTTCACCCACTCTCGCTGGGCAATGATATCAGCGAGAGTGATCCGTGCAACCTCATCATCATACGATCCCCCTGATGGGGCACCTGCGATCCAAACCAAAACATAAATGTTACTAAAAATATATATTATAACTTGCAATTGAAATTCAATGCATTATATACTAAAAATTTACTGAAAATGTATCTAACCCAAAATATGCACCCGATGCCCCTGATGCACTCGATTATGGCCGCCCATCCCCCACCTGTGGATCACCATGTATGTCATCGAGATGAACGGACACACTAGCTCTCCTAATGCTGCCACCAGCGACAGCCGACCCCGGCGTGGCTGCACTCAGCGAACGAGAGCGCTGCCAATGGCCACCCTCTTGCGCGACGTCAGATCCTCTCGTGCGTCGTGGATCATGAAGCAATGAAGATCTCTCTTCAGAACTCTCTGCATCACATTTCAATTTCTAATTCTAATTCTCTTTCAAATTTCACATTTAAAATTCAAATTCAAATTTCAAATTCTATTTCAAATTTCGCATTTCAAATCCAAATTCAAATTTCAAATTCAATTCAAATTTCAAACTCTATTTCAAATTTCACAATTCAAATTCAAATTTCAATTTCAAATTCCAAGTTTCAATTTCAAATTCCAAGTTTCAATTTCGATTTGAATCCTAATTACATTTCCAATTCTCAATTTCCATTTCTCATTTCAATTTCAATTTTCGATTTTCAATTCGAATTTCATTTCAAAATTCAAATTCAATTTAAATATCAATTTCCAATATCAATATCATTTTCATTTTCAATTTCAAATTTACATTTCAATTCCAGTTTCAATTTCCAATTTCAATTTCAATATCATTTTTATTAGCAACGCTAGCATCATAGGGGCCTAGGCATCAAATTTAGTTGTTCAACACTTGTTGCGACAACATACAGGTATGGGATGGAGGGGAAATGGAATCAAGTGTAAGTCAACTGGGGCTCGCTACATGTTTGAGTCTCGATAATCTACCTTTTAAATTGAACCATACTAACCTATGTAAAGGTATGATGCATACTAACCTATTGCTTGATATTGTAATGATGATCCTACTTGATTATAGATAATGATGCAAGTTCTTCTTATGTAAAGGCATGAAGTGTTAATGTGTCTATGCATGGAATGGTTAGTAACATGTTCATCGTAATCCTATGTGTTTATCATTGGGAGAGGGTTGGACTATGTGATAAAAAAATTCACTTGTGTTCCATGCATATATAGGGTTATCACTCACATGAGGTAACTGACCAAGGTATCCCAAATGAATGATGTATCTACCACCAAAAGGAATTGTTTTATTATCTGGAAATGCTTATCGTAATCGCTAATCAATTTGAATGAACAACCATGGACCTATAAATCTCATAAGTTAGTACTAGTCGAGCAATCATGGACCTATGGACCTCTACATTGGGCCCTAAAATAAGATTTTAGGAATCTAGGACCAATAGATATGGTCGACACACATGTCTTGTTGAAAATATTCATAGTCTCTATGTGTAGGAATTAATGTCATTTTAAGGTTTTGATTACTAGTGATGGGTTTACATTTAAAGTTGGATATGGATGGAAACATTCAGTTTTGTACACTAGGGATGGGTTTTGGGCCATGGTTTAGGAAGAAATTAAGGACTAAACAAATATACTAACCTCTCAAGGACTAAACAAATATACAAACACAATCAAATTTTAAGGAGAAATAAATTTAACATTATACTATAATAGAAATTCAACCAAACTTGAGATATTTTTATCATTTGGCAATGACTACCTATTCATGTGGTTGTAATTGCACAACAAGATTATTACCCATTTTACAAATTCAAACTAGATATAATGACATGAAAACAATTAAACAATATTACTCTTAGTTCCAAAATTATAACACATGGCATAGAGGAAACCGCATAAGAACTTGGATTGATAATTAATAGAGAATTTTAGGCTATTACATTTGTATGTATAATCTAAATAGTGCATGCAAAGACCTTTGAATCTAGAGGTGAATGTCATGTGTAAGGCCTACTATACATGTCATTTCACATAATGAAACAAATTTAAAATCAAATATTTGCATTTCAACACTAGTGATTGTACATATTTGAGATATCATTTATATTCATTCGTTCATCTATAAATTGTTGTTTTTATAAGATAAGCTTCAATAACTATTAATTATATAGGTTATTGCAAAATATTTTATAAAATTATTATTTTATATTAAAATATAATTATATTAATAAATATTGAATTTAATAAACATATTTAAATTTAGTTACATAATATTTAAATTTATTTTTAAAATGTTATATAATATATATTATTAAAAAAAATTAAAAAAAATTATATATTTTGAATATTATTTAGTGTAGTGAAATGGAAGGCAACTTAGTGTGTATTCTATTTTTATACACTTAAGCATGTTTTTTAAAATAAAAATGTGTATATATTATTAAAAAGTGAGAGTAACATTACAATAATATTTTTTATATATAAGTATTCTATGATATTATATGTATAAATATAAAAATATGTGTTTATATAATGTTATTAATAAGATGAAATAATTCATGTGACCACAGAGGGAGACTGAGGCGGCGGCTCTGCGATGGAGGTAGGGTTTCACGTGGGTGGATGGTAGCTGGGAGCTACCGGTCGCGGTAGGGGAGAGGTCGATGCCAACCCTCTCCCTGTCACCTTACCGTGGTTTACAGAAAACGATGGAGGATGTTTTTACTCGGGGAAGGGTATAATTTTTTAATCTGCCGCTGGACGTTTTCTGTGTGTCGTCAGTGTTCTGGTGCTCATGTCGGAGCAGAGGGGTTTTGAAGGGTTTATTGTTGGAGTTTTGGGTTTATTGATACGGTGCAGGTATGGACATGGCAGCATTCGCTGGTGTACAGTTGGAGGCTTTTGATGTCTGGGGGGCGCCAGGTGGAGGGCAGATGGGGGGCCTGGATGGTTTCTCACTGATGGGGCCTGGTGGTCCTGTATCAACCGGGATGGGGCAGGAGAGGCCGGAAAATGGATTATTGACCTCGGAATATTCGACATGCTCCCCTTGTTTGCCGGGAAATCTGGAAAACGATGGTTTGTCTGTGGATATCTTGGGTAGTCCGGATTGGAGAGAGGCTGATGAATTCTTTGCACAGAACCTGGGCTTTCCGGTGTCAGGGTTACAGAATGGCTGTGAAGCTGTGGTAGGTTTTGAAAAGATTGCAGATGAAGGTGTGGCTCGTCAGGTTCAGCAGCTGGTTGGGACGGTTGGAGGTGAATATGGAGGGGATTTGCGCGTGCCTCTGGCTTTAAATGAACATCGGGGGTTTGGAAGCCCTGCGACGGTTGGTGGGTCTCAGCAGGCTCGCGTTGGGACTGATTTGGGGGCCGGGGCTGCTCGCAAAGGACCTAGCAGGCGTAGGAAGAGAAGCTGGATTAAAACCCACATTGTGGGTAGCTATGCTGTAGGCGAGGACATTGCCTGGGAACGAGTCCTTGAGATGTCTTGTTTGACGCTGGTTGGTAGGGTTATGGGCAGAATTTTTGCTCGGCCCACGGTGATGGCTTGGGTGGAATCACAGTGGCGCGAGGTTTTGGGATACACTCCTGAGGTGGACATGCTGCTCCATGGGTGGTTTGCGGTGGTACTTCGTTCTGAGGAAGATGTGCCCAAAATTATGAACAGGAATTGGCATTTGAAACAGAAGCCGGTACTGTTGAAGCCCTGGCATCCTCTATTTGATGCGAGTCGGGAGAGAATTGAGTTGTCCCCGGTGTGGGTAAGATTACCGGGACTTCCTCTGCAATTCTGGGATATTCGTCATTTTCGTCAGATTGGGGATATTCTGGGAAATTTCCTGGAAGCTGATCTCTCCTTTTTGAAGACGCATTACAAGCAGGTTGCTCGAATTTTGGTAAATTTAAATGTTCGTGAAGGTCTGCCGGAGCATATAAATCTGGAATGGGGGCCTGTAAGTATTTCTCAGCTGCTGGACTATGAGAATGTACCCTTCAGATGTCGGCGGTGCCATGTCTATGGTCACCCGGAGTCTGATTGTCAGATAACGGCCCGTCCACGGAATGGGGGGATGCAAAACCCTTCGGGTATGGATACTATGGAAGAACCCCCGGATTTGTTGATCAATGAGCCGGTGACTGAGCGGGTGGACTTGGGTGGGGACTGGAATGTCGATGTGATGGAACTTGCTGGCCAGGATTCTGAAGCGGTACGGGACAATCTTGATGGAAACCTTTTTGATACATCCGAGGACTATCCTGGTTCCAATTCGTTGGTTGTGGCTGAAGTGCCGGGACCTTCCATGCTGGGTATTCCTTCTTTTTCTTTTACACCCTCTGTACATCTTTTTATCAATCGGTGCTCTGTGGTCGGTTTTGATTGGGTTGAGGGACTGAAGAATTTATCTTTGTCGGGTTTTTCTGAGACTACTCCTCTTACTATTGTTTCGCCCTCATGTGGGTGTTGTACTTACCCGGTGGATGAACCTAATGCACACTTTCCTAATTTTCCACCTATTCTTCTGGAGGACAAACTGATTTCTATAGAACCGGATCCTGGGAAGGTGGATATGTCCTCTGAGCCTTCTTCACCCGAATCATCTGCATCTGGGTATAATCTCCGCTCCTGCACTAAAATTTCTGGGGGGGGTTTGGGAAAGACGAAGGTGCCGGCCCGGAGGGGCAGAGGCCGTAGGTCTCACTTATCTAAGGCACAGAACAGAGCCCGTCTGGATCTTCGGGATGGGAAACAAGTTTCTATCGAGAGGGAACTTAGAGCAGTGAATGCCCGGACGAATGTGCGGATATGAAGATCATGTCCTTCAATTGTCGGGGTCTGGCTGGGCCAAAAAATAAATCAGCCTTCATGAGGGTGCTTACTCTTGAACACCCTGATGTGATTCTGCTACAAGAGACTTTAGGTTTAGGTACTATCATCAAGGAGAAATTGGAACATTGGTTGGCGGGATGGAATTTTATGACCCTGGATGTGAGGGGTCGCTCTGGGGGGTTGGCTGTGGGATGGAAAACTTGTGCGATTAAACTGATTAATGCTTGGGGAATGGCTTCTGTGCTGGGAGCTGAATTCCTCTTTGTTGATTTGGGCACTGTCTTCACTGTGGTTAATGTCTACGGGCCTTATGTTAATAGGGCGCCTTTCTAGGAATCACTATTGCAGGATCCGCTCTTTGATGGTGAATCGGTTGTGGTGGGGGGTGATTTAAACTTCACCTTAGGGAATTCAGAAGTTTGGGTACCACTGGCACATGTGGATCCTTTGGCAGGGTACTTTCAACAGAAGTTGGTTCATAAGAATTTGCTGGATATTGAACCTATCAAGCTGAAACCCACTTGGAGGAACAACAGGATTGGAGAGGCTCGGGTGGCAAAAAGACTAGATCGGTTCCTGGTGGCTGAACAGATGGTGGACAGATTTCTACAAATCAGACAGTGGGTAGGGAGCGGTGGGGATTCAGATCATTTCCCTATCTTTTTTTAGATTAGGCGTGGACCTGATAATCCACCAAGATCACTTAAGTTTAACAAGAATTGGCTTAGTGATGATTCTTTTAAAGAGCTCTTTCTGGACCTTTGGAGGTCGTATGATGTGGATCATGCTCGTACTGGGGCATTTCAGTTCGATGAGAACATTCAACGGTTAAAAGGAGCTGTTAAAAAGTGGGCCTTTGAAAAGAAAATTAGGGATGATGCTGCTTTGAAGCAGATTGAGGATGAACTACTACTGATATATGAGGGGGATGGAGGGGGTCTCCTGACTTTGGAATCCAAGGCTGAAATGGCCAGGATGGAAGGCATTAGAAATAAACTCTTGTTGGAAAAGGAGGAAACCTGGAGACTCAAGAGCAGGGCGGTCTGGCTGGAAAGTGGAGATGAGAATACTAAATTTTTTCATGCATATGCCAGGGGGAGGAAGGCGGTCAATACTATTTGGAGCTTGAAAGATGAAGCTGGTACTGAACATTTCGACTTTGAAGGCAAAGCTAGATGCGGGGTGGGTCATTTCCAGCAATTATTTAAGGCTCCTGTACAGGCCTCCATTGCTGAAGTTATTAGGATTGCTCAATTATTTCCACGGTTTGCTGAGGAGGAGGATAATAGGAGACTGATGAGGGCTGTTACTGAGGAGGAGCTGAAGGAGGTCCTTGGTAGCTTTCAGAAAGACAAGAGCCCCGGGCCGGATGGATGGACTGTGGAATTTTTTTTAGAACTGTATGAGATTGTGGGACTGGATCTCCTACAGGTGGTTGAGGATACTCGGTTGAATGGGAGGCTTCCTGCCTGTTTCAATTCTACCTTTATAGCCCTCATACCAAAGACTGATAATCCGGTTACTCTCTCTGAGTTCAGACCTATTTCTCTGTGCAATTGTATTTACAAGATTGTGTCGAAGGTCATTGCTCGGAGACTCAAGGTAACACTTTCTGAACATATTACAGCTGAACAGTTTGGCTTTCTTGAGGGACGTCAGATTCATGAGGCTATAGGGGTGGCACAGGAAGGACTACACAGCATGAAGACTCGGCACATCAAAGGAGCTATTCTTAAAATTGATCTGTCCAAAGCATACGACAAGGTGAGTTGGATTTATATCCGGCTTCTCCTAACTCATTTGGGTTTCGGTTTAAATTTTATTAGATGGATCATGTCATGTATAACTACTGTATCATTCTCTGTGTTATTGAATGGAGCTGCCACCCCTTTTTTTCATGCGGAAAGAGGCCTTAGGCAAGGCTGTCCACTTTCCCCACTACTCTTTCTGCTGGTGGCTGAAGGTTTGAGCAGGGCAATTCTGGATGCTAAACTACAGGGGCGGTTTAAAGGCATTAACATTGGGGATCGTTTATTTGTTACTCATCTTTTATTTGTGGACGACATCATCATCTTCTGTTCAGGAGAACGAAGGGATACTCGGTCTTTGAAGGAGATCCTGGAACTGTTCTCTAAAGCGACGGGGATGGATATTAATGCTGATAAGTCCACTCTTACTACCCATTTGCTTCGACTGGAGGAGGAACGGGCACTTGTTGAAAACTTCCCTTTTAAATTATCTACTCTTGATGAGGGTTTGAAGTATCTGGGATTCTCTCTTAAAGAAAATATATATCTTAAGAAGGATTGGAGATGGTTAATTGGCAAGGTGGAGAAAAGATTGAATGTTTGGAGTCACAAGTGGATGTCTCGTTCTGGCAGGCTGGTTCTGGTTAAGGCCGTCTTAGAAGCCGTCCCTGTATATTGGATGTCCTTGTCTTGGATACCCAAAGGAATCCTTGAACAGATCAGGCGGTTATGCTTTCGATTCCTGTGGAGTGGTAAGAAGGAAGTTCAGGTTACCCCTTGGGTCAATTGGAAGAGGATTGTTGTCCCTAAAGGTCTTGGGGGCTGGGGATTAAAAAATATATTTCTGTTTGCTCAGGCGCTGGCAGCTAAGGGAGGATGGCGACTTATCAAGACTAACAGTCTTTGGACTAGGGTTATTATAAGGAAGTATCTTTCAGACACTAGTCTGGAGGAATGGATAAGGATCCCTCGGAAGTCACATACTGGGGGATCCGTGATATGGAAGGCAGTGGTTAAATCCTTCTCACTGGTGGAGAATAATCTGGCTTGGGATGTGGGTAATGGAGAACAGGTGAGAGTTGGCAGAGACCCATGGATCGGGAGTGAACAATCACATATGCTGCCCGATCATGTTATTCATTCGTTGGAAAATCGGGGTATTTACACTCTTAATCAACTGGCGGTTCAGCGACCGGATGCACCGTGGATACAACATTGGAAAACAGCGGATATGTTGGGCTTGGGGGATCCGGAGGCTGTTTTTCTGGGTAATTACATCAATGGGTTGAATCGGGCTGGCATACATATCTCGGATATGGAGGATGTAATGACTTGGGAACTTGATCCGACGGGGAACTATACTCCAAAGATGGGCTATCATGTACTTAGTGCTAGAGCAGCTATTCGGGATGAGGTCTGGTGGTGGAGATCACTGTGGAAACTAAAATGCCCATCAAAAAACAGACTCTTTATGTGGTGTGCTTTAGAAAATCGGGTGCCGACCTGGGATATTTTGCAGAAAAGAAATTTCCAGGGCCCGGGATGGTGTGCTTTGTGTAAGATGGATTTGGAAACCATGACACACCTCTTCATCACGTGCCCGTTCACGACTGTTGTTTGGAAAGAATGTACAAAATTGGTCGGTTTTGACTGTAGATGGGATGGAACCTCTGTTGGTGTTGCATGGGAGCGCTGGTGGAGATGGGCGAACACTAAAAAACAGAAGATTCTACCACTGCTGATCATTTGGGGGATATGGTTGGCAAGAAATGGGGTTATTTTTCAGGATAAATCTTGCACACCAGAAATTATTTGTACTATGGCGGTGGGTCTTTACATGGCATACCCCGAACATGTAAGGGCCGCACAGCAGAGATGTAACCTGGAAGTGGAGATTGACAGAACATACCCGTGGGGGTTCTTTGACGGAGCTGCTAGCAATGAGATATGCGGTGGGGGAGCTGTTCTTTATTTATCCGATTCTCACTATTTTACTATCACTATGGGACTTGGAATGGGATCAAACAACTTTGCTGAAGTTATGAGTTTGAAATTATTACTCATCTTTGCAGCTGAGCGGGGCATTACTAGGCTGGCGGTTTATGGAGATTCTATGAATGCTATAAATTGGACCAACAAAACTCAAGCATGCAGAGTTCTTAGACTTGCTAATGTTCTTCACGCTATTCAGTTGCTCAAACAATCCTTTGACAATTTCATATGCCGGCATGTTTACAGGGAAAATAACCAAAAATCGGACCAGGCATCCAAAGAAGGGCAGAACATGGATCTCGGCACTTGGAAAGTAGTCGAAGAACAGGATGGACAGAGAACTGAGTTCTTTCTCAGACCTTACATTGCTTAAAACAATTTATGATGCTGTTAAAGTTATGTTTAATCTGTTTTAAGCATTCCTTTATATAATCAGCATGAATGGTTGTTATTTAAAAAACTTTTGAAGTTGTAATAGCAAGACAGTCCGTTGGGACAGAACCATATATATTTTTTTGGAAAACAGGGAAGCAACAATTTTTGCATTTTGAAAGAAGATGTAACAGTCTCATCAAGTGAACCATACTTTTGGATATGGTCAATTCACTGTTACAGTGAATACTGAATGTAATTCTGATCTCTTTGGATGAATGGAATTATGCTTTTTTTCTTATGAAAAAAAAAATGTTATTAATAATAAATTATTAATTTTATTAATATTATTAATTTCATTAATATTATTAATCTCATTAATTTATTGTAGCTATATTGATTAATATTTTATTATGATTTATGTTTATATTTTGAATCAATATTATTATTAATTAAATATTAAAAAAAATATTCTTTTAATTTTTAAATTAATAAACTTTTATATTATAAATATTAAAAATATAATAAATTATTAATATTATTAATCTCCTTAATTTAATTTATTGTAGTTATATTGATTAGTATTTTATTATGGTTTATGTTTATATTTTTGAATCAATATTTTTATTAATTAAATATTAAAAAAATATTATTCTTTTAATTTTTAAATTAATAAAATTTTATATTATAAATATTAAAAATATTCAATGTTAATGGTTTTTGTTAAACCGACAATCTAATATGATTATTTTTTTTCAATCCTCTTGGCATTTTCAAAGGATTGAAAAAAAACGGGTAGCATTCCTGCTTGTCAAAACACATTTTAAAATAAAACCGGTAGCATTTATGCGGTGAAATGCTACCGGTTGACATAAAAAAAATATTAATAATTTAAAAAAATAAATAGAACATTAATTTAAAACAAAAAAAATGTTTTGAAATGGTTTTTGTTTTGGTTTCAATGGTGTGTTTTAGTTTCAATGGTTTTTGGTTTGGTTTCGATGGTGGTTTTACTTTCAATGGTTTTTTGTTTCGATGTTGGTTTTCGTTTTTCAATGGTTACATTCACAAATTCATAAAAACTAAATTAAATCTATGTTTTAAACACCCATTTTTACATACAAAACAAATCAAATTTATGTTTTTTTTTCAAAACAAAGAAGAAAACAAAAATTGGGATTTTTTTGAAAATAGATAACAAATTTAAGTTTTTTTGAAAAACAAACAAAAAGTGGTTGAAATCCACCTACCTTGTGGATTTGATGCCATGGCGGACGGAGGTCGGCGGAGGTGGACGCACGGGCGTGTTGTGCTGGCTGCGAACGCTCGGCCGAGGGGCTTGGAGCCGTCGTAGTCAGCACACTTGCACTTTCACTGTCGAACAGGGCCGGCCGACAGGTGAGGCCCTGTTTTTGTTTTTTTGTTTTTTTTATGTCTCAAACCCTCGATCGAGCAATAGCTCGATCGAGGGTTTAACCAAGCCCTCGATCGAGGGTTTAACCTAACCCTCGATCGAGCTATTTAAATACCCTCGATCGAGGTATTTTCAACCCTCAATCGAGCGTTTAAAACCTCGATCAAGGGCTTGAAAATACCTCGATCGAGGGTCTGAAAAAAAAATTTCACTCCCGCGCGCCAAAAATGGTGAACCACCTTCGTGGAATCACCCCATGGACATCCATGTTATTTTAAAAGACGAGTTTGGCTCGCTGGCGACTACTATCAACTAAGTATGTGTTTTGGGAAATTCAATTTCCTCATTCACTGTAACTTTTACCTGCAGTCTGCCATGTGCAATGTGGAGGACGTGTAAGTGACATGCACCACGCCACATTCTCTGGTGAATATCGGAGGTTTCCTGCCACCCATGACATTAAATCCGTCCTCTGCAAATGAGCTGGCCCCAGTTTCGACCAACGCACCTGTCAATGTTACATGACAGAGCCTGCACCTGTCAACCTTTACTAACATGCACAAACTATTGCACAAAATAACTCTTTATTTGATATTTTTGGGTTTGGCAGTGGCAGATGAGAACAAAACTGACATTGATTCCTATAGAGATAGGGGCAACGAGGCAAAAGCGCTTTGATAAATTCGTATAAAAATCATTTTTTATGATTGTCACAGGCTTATAGAGAAAAATATTTTCATCGGTGTAATTCCTATACAACTCCTCAAGAATCCTTCATTAAAACTCCAGTAATATAGTATTTTATTTTGCTGTTTATTGCATCACAACGAATGCTACAGAATGCACACAATTAAATTTATAGTTAAGGTTTGACGAATGCTACATAATCCACATAATTACATTTATAGTTAAGGTTTGACAAATAAATTGGATGAAAGCAAAGCTCTAGGAAGGCAATGATAAACAAGTTGACTGGATAGTTATCCATTAAGGTACGTTTTGTCACAAAGTCTGAAGAAGTATTTCTTTGTTTTCGTAGTTATGTATCTGTTTTGTTTAAAGCCGCCGATTTTTGTACTTTTTACTGATTATGTCCATAATTTTCCGAAGAGTTTAGGGTCACATGTGGGGAATAGTGTGTCTTTGGTTTCCTGACTGCAATGGTGTCAATCCGTAGCGATATTTCCTTATACTGCCCATTACTTCTCTTTTTGGATGTCTTTCTGGTTCTGGGTTTTCGTTCTGGGCTTGTTCGGAGACCATTTGTTTTTCTATTCTTTTTGCTATGTTTCTTCTTGTTGATAGTTTTTCTGGGCCGAGTCCGCCCTGAAAGACGAGCTTTCCTCCCTTAACACGCTCGTAAGGGCTCGACATGGGAAAGAAAGGGCTTCTTCAGTAGTGAAAACCCTGGTTTCTCTTGTCTGAATTTTGTAAAACACTTACTAAGCAAGCTTTGGAATCACTTGTCACGGTTCAAGTAATACTCGTAGCAATATATCGGCTTATGTATTAAATATATTCTCTTACATATGCAACCTATACGATTTCCCCACCTTCATGTCATGTCTTTTGGCCTCACTTTATTTTGCTTACATTCTTCCTTGGATTGTAGTTTTGTCTTGTGTGAGCAACTTAGTTTCATCCTCCAGTCCCATATGAACGTCCACTATTGCACACTACATTTGTAAATTTTTGCCACAAATTTGTTTTTGAAGCTTTATTCAAAGCCTTGAGATAAACCAATTCATCCCAACTAGTTCAATAAAGGTATACACCAGTTGACGAAAAAATTGCTTCAACCATAGATCATAACCTTGAACGGGTTCTCCCTTTATCCAATAGATCCCTCATAGCTTCGTATGTCGCGGCTTGGTTTTGGGTATCCATACTCATCCCAAAATTTCCAGACTACATTGTCCCACCCTTTAAAAGTGCTATGTTATTCCCACACTTACTCAGGCAGAGACCTCAGTATTTTTATTCAAAGGTATGGATGAATTGCGTGGACAACTTTTGTTCTTCGTTCTTTACCTTTTTTTCTTCAAATCATTAAGTTGGATGGATGTCTGTGTGCGGAAGTAACATGGAGAGGAAGAAATGTGTTTTCGTTTATATGGATGATGAGATTTTGAGCTTCTTTAGCAAGAAGGATGAGCTGCAACGGCTGTCGAGTTCTGCGTAAAGTTGTCTGCAATGGATCGAATCCCCAGAAGCCCAGGGGCACACCATTGTATTTGTTGCAAATTTCTTTGGCCGTGCGGGTCTCATGATGTTCATTAGTGCGGCGTTCATTAGCATTGTGCCATATCATCAGAGGCCTAGTATGTTCGAATTCAGAGATTTAAGTCATCAATTTCTCGAATATAATGCTCTTTGACGTGGCGAAGCTCCAACATTATGTTGGAGCGAGAGACAACACTAATGACGGTTTTCAAATCTTTCATATATCACATTAAATGTATATTAAATGAAGGGATGTTGCCAAGTGCACGTGGCAAGTTTTTTTTATTTTTTATAATTCCATAATTATTTTGCACACCAGGGGAAATTTGTCAAATTTGTGTGCTGCACCAATCAATAAATAAATAATCTAATTTTGAAATTTCAATTTTTTTTTAAATTTTTAGTAAATTGATTTAATAATAAAAATTTGAAAAACTTTAATCAACATTAGGATTAAAAAATTGAAACAATGACGGTCAAGTAAATTTGGCGACCAACCGATCGCTATAATCCCTACGGAGCAGGGACTAACAATGGAAAATTATATGATTTAGAGAGGGAATGCCTTATTGTTAACACCCAAAAAGTGCTCACTAGCTCATTTCCCTATTCACATGACCCATTTGTCCACTTTTTCACCATCTGAGCCTCTGAAACCAACAAAAGGTCACCAAAAGACCTGAGTACACCCCTTTTTCCATTAAAAAAGATTATTTTTCCTAAAAAGGCATAAAAAACCCTCAAAAAGGGTCCAAATTCCCAAAAATATTAAAAAGGGAATTAAAATATTAATTTTATTCAAAAAAAGAAAAAGGAGGGAAAAGTACCTAAACCATGTTGGTCAATACCATTTGGTTTCCACAAAACCACGAATGGTATTCCCCACCACCAAAACCTATAAAAAGGTGGTAGGGGCTCCTCATTTCACATCCATCCATTATCTCATCCTCATGCTGCCGAAATCTTCCTTGAGCATTTTGGCCATTGTAAGCAACCTTGGAGAAGGAGACCTCTTGGAGCTTGGAGCTACTCATCTTGGGAGTTGCTCAACATCAACCTTCACCATTGAAGGTATTATCGCAAGCACTTGCTTGCCCCCCATTTTTCAATACAAATTCATTCTTTAATATTTTCTTGTTCTTGTTTTTTAAATGTTTACATTATTTGCTTATATTCTTGCATAGATCCATGATTAGTTTTGTTTAGATTAGTTTCTTGTTTAATTCTATTGAAACTGCTGCTACTAGTTAGCAGGTGCCCATAGCACTAAGCCTGGTTGCAAAATCGGGCCAACAGTTTTTGGCGACTCCGCTGGTTTGAACAATAGATCTCTAGTTTTGCTTTTAATCTTAGTTTTTTATTAGTTTTTAACCTTTAGATCCATAGATCTTCCATCTTAGACAGCAGATCCATTGCTGCTCTAAGTTTTGGCCCCATCTATTGCCATTAACAGCCCGGAATTCTCAATTTTCGGGTTCATTTTTCGGCTTTCGTGCACGGCTTTCACATCGCGGTTTTTAGCCTGACAGTCGCGTGGCTCATCGCGACTTTTCGACTTTTTTCCGCGTGGTTCACCGCGGCTTCGCGGTCGTTTTCCGCGCTGCACATCGCGGCTTCGCGGTCATTTACCGTGCTGCACATCGCGACTGCGCGGCCCTTTTCCGCGCGGTTCACCGTGGCTTCGCGGCTTATTTGCGCGTTGCACATTGCGGCTTCGCGGACATTTTCCGCGCTGCACATCGCGACAGTGAGCCGAAATCCCACGCGGTCCATCGCGACTGTTCGGCAGAAACCCGCGTGGTCCATCGCGGCTTTTCTGTCAAAACCCGCGCTGCTGATTTTTTCATTCGGCCATTCCGATTCAAAAAATTATTTTTTACTGTACTTTCTGCCCACATAGCACATTTTTTACAGTATTAAATTCTGCATATTTTACAGTCATAGAAAAATTTTTACTATTTAAATGCACATATAGAAGTCTTTTTAAAAAAATTCAAGAAAGTGAAAGAAAGACTTATTTTGCAGTTTATCTAGGTTTAAAAATTTATTTTGCTGTTTACTTCTTTAAAAATTTTGCCCTTAGCAATTTCCTTGAAAAAGAAATCCATTTATTTCTTTAAGAGGACTATTATTTGCTTTCATGATTCAAAAGATCCTTTGTTTTTTGAGTTGATTTTGCAAAGCATTTAATTTCCATTTATTGAAAAAGTCATAAATATTTTCTTTTTTATTTTCGAAAGATCCTTTATTTTTTGAAAATTTTCAGTAAAGCATTTACTTTTTTCAAGTTCAGTTTACAATACCACATGTGCACCCACTCGATCACTTAATTGAACTGAGCCTTAAAACTTACCCTAATTTCAACAAACCTTTAACCCCACTTGGGGAACACTAAAAGAACTTTGTAGCTAGGTAGTATTGGGGGGATAGGTGTTCCAATAACACCCCTCAGTTATTACATCTGAGACATAGAAGTTGTCCAATTAGGGAGCTAAAATCTCTTAGTATTTATTGGCGCGGTCACAACCGGTTTGTGGGAAGGTCTCTCCCCTAGGAGGGTTGAAGTCGCGAGGATGGTTCCGGAAGCCTGAGTGGAATACCGAAATCCATTCAATAACCGAAGGGCTACCATTCGCAGTTCTCGGGATATCCCTGTATTGGGATATTGCGATCAAAGGACCAAACGGCAGATTTACCTTTTCTCGACGCGTCATGAACGGAGTATCCTAGTAGCCTTTCTTTAGGATTGATTACCCGGTGTCCCTCCCGGTAGGGGGATATCTAGTCGTTGTCTCAACACTCATATTGTCTGACTTGGATTTCATCACCTTGCAGAGGATATCGTTTGTTGATTCACAATACTTTTAGTTAGGTGTTTGCATGATTCAACCCACCCTTGGTCTAGTTACACCTATTTTTTCTAGAAGCCGCTTGCATGTTGGTACTCTGACCATTTGTTGCATTCCTCCACTTATTGTAGCACAGCTGCTAGAATAAGTGCCTTTTTTGAGGTTGATTTTTTGGCCTGAGAGCCTTCTTTTTCACTCCCCTTCTTGCACCCTTGGTTGCATTAGGGTTTTGAGTCTTTTATATATATATCACCACCTGATACTTAAACAGATTTTTTACACAAAACTTATTTCTCACCATTGAGAATTTTAGACGCTCTCGTCGTCTACGGGGCGAACTCCCAGAGTTCAGTCTACTTGGCTCGCCACGTCACCGACGCCGAGCCCTATCCCTTGATTCGACACATCGTCGGTCAACCAGACGATCATCCGATTCTGACACGCCTCAATTCACATCTGATTCTGAGGCAGAATCCGAAAACTACGTTGTATTACCACCAACCACCATTATGGCTGGAACACCATTTGACCCACTATTTACCAGCACCATAGGTGAGACATCCACAGACCCTTCTGCTGCGGTGCCATCCATGGCAACAACCACCCCCTTGGGTATGCCCAATATGGGCAACACTCCACATCTAGGAATTCCCAACACAGGGCCACCTCCTGTTATAGGAATTCCCAACACAGGGCCACCACCTGTTATGGGTATGCCCAACATAGGGGTCACACCCCCTCTGGTTTCCACAAACCCTATCCCAGGAATCCCTACTGCTATTCCTAACCCAAGTGTAACCCATGTTGCACTTGGAGGCGCTGGCCCATACCAGACTACACCCATTGGAGGGCACATACCCTTCATACCTAGCATACCTTTAGGCGCTACTGGACCCCTACATCATACCACTATGACTAGGCATGTTCCAGTTCCAGTCACTACATCTGCTAGCTTACCGTACATGGCAAGTCTGAACCTACCAGACTTAGCTAGGCTCACTAATGACCCCATCAGACACGATCCTGCGTGGCCTCACATGCCCACCAAACTCCCCTCTGACATCCCTAAGTTTGAGGGTAAGGCAGGTGAAGACCCCCAGAACCATATCATGTCCTTCCATTTATGGTGTTCCTCCAACTCCATAGTGGACGACTTTTTCTGCCTCCGGCTTTTACAGCGTACCTTCACTGGCTCTGCAGCTAAGTGGTATATCGAGCAGCCCCATGGGACGCATGCCACCTTTACCTCCCTTGCCTCGACCTTCCTGCAGTTTTTCCAGTTACCTGTCCGCTATGATGCGGGAGTCGAGATCCTACTGTCTTGCAGACAGAACACGACCACCCACATCACTGACCACATTCATGAGTGGCGTCGACGCCGAAGCCTCTGCAAAATCAAGTTAAACGACCGTATCTTCTTAGATTGGTTTCTAAAATCCCTCCTCCCTCTCATTGCGAAGGATGTGGCATCCGAAAGACCCCAGTCTGAAGAAGAGGCCATCCTCAAAGCCCAACAGTTTGATCTCATTTGTGCCCAGTCGGGTTATCTATACACCATCATACCGGACGCCCCACGATGCGACTCTTCACGCAGTGACGTGCCGGGGGCATCTCATGCAGCCGATGGCATTATTGGCCAAATCACACCCCAAGCTAAATCTTTCAGCATGGTGAGTACCATGCCTGCCCCAGACCTCTCTAGGGCTACATCCAGTTCTGGAGCGACAACTTCTTACACTTCAACAAACCAGACACATCACATTCATGGACCCTCTTGTCCACAACATTGCTATGGACAAGCGCCATCAGCATATGTACCTCCTACATACTATAACCAACCTGCTACACAGAACCCCATTCAGTTCTCGCCACAACAGATGCAGTACCCACAGCAAGCTGCACCAGCTAATCCAACACATCCAATAGCTCAGGGGTACCAGCAACCCCAACAGGCAACTGGACCACCGCCAGCTCCACCTGCATATTACCCACCGCAACCTGCTCCCGCACCTGCGGCTCCCCAGAATCCCCCCAATGCTCAAGGGCATGTGTACGCACAACAACATCAGCCCCAATACCAAAATAACCAACGCAACCAGGGTGGGAAACCAAACCGCGGAAGAGGACGTAACCGTGGAAACAACCAAAACCATAACCAAGCTCCACAACCTACCCATCCTCCGCAAAATAATAACGCGGTGCTTGCTCATCAGAATCCTGATCGGCCACTTAAGCAAGCCAAAAATGCTAATTTACGAACAAACCATCCTTGTTCTATTTGCGGGGTCTATGGCCACTATACCCGCGCTTGCCCACATCTGGAGCGAGCTCGGCAACTATGGACAGATGACGCCCATCGTCAAGGGCAGGCGACTCCTCAACCGCCACCCAACCCTCCACCACCACAACCTCAACCTTTGGTACTACAAAACCCTTTTCCAACGCAAGGAGTGGTGAACACTCAGCCGTTAGCTCCCCCACAGGGAAACCTGCCACCACAACAAATCACCTATGCCGCTCCTGATCAACCAATGTTTGATTCAGGTACTCACCACTTGCTGATGATGTCAACTGCTGATGTCAACATCCAGACACGTAGGAACCAGTATGGCCCTACCTCGGAAGCCCCCCCCGCAGATAAGGATACTAACGCTCATCCCACCGGTCAGACATTACGTATACCACCGCTTCCACTCGATGGCGCCTCTAAAGCACCTCATTTCCCACTTCGCCGTATCAACAACAACCCCAATACACGGGCTGCGTCAAATTACAACATCGTCGATGATTTAGCTCAGTCCCCCGCAGCCATGTCTGCGTTAGAAGTCTTGAAAAACTGTCCTACGCAATGCAAGACTTTACTTTCCGTCATTGGGTCGACTGACCCAAATGATTCGAAATTGATGACCTTTGATTTGGACCAGTTCGAACCACGTATGGCTTCCACCATAGCAGTACAAGTTTTTGTTTCTATTCAGAATCTTGTCATCCATCGATGCATCATCGACGAGGGTGCCTCTACATGCGTCATGTCCACATTCGTTTGGCAGAAGTTGGGATCCCCTACTCTCCGGCAATCCACCACTGCATTGCGGGCCTACGACGGCCGGTCAGCTCAACCTCAAGGTCTACAACCCAAGGTCCCCATCCAATTCGGTGGGAAAACTGTGCTCATCGACATAGAGGTCATTAATGCTCAACTCGATTATAACCTTTTACTTGGCCGTAGTTACATGTACGCCATGAAAGCCGTTGCCTCATCCATTTTTCGTACCATGATGTTCCCCCACGAGGGACGCGTGGTCAAAATCGACCAACTCACCTACTATGATCCCAATGCCCCTGCAGCACCCGAAAATGTTCTCCCCATGGTTGAACAACCCGCTTCTAGTGCAACTACCTCCTTTGTTTCTTCTGTGGGACCCAGACTTTACTCAGATACACCAATGACCTCTACATTCCAGGCCATTCCACCACCGTCACCGGAGACCCACGTTGCAAATCTCTGTACTCTTTCACAGAATACACAAACACCCGCTAGTCAACCACCATTGGTCCCTAGTCATATCGGTGTTACACCCATCCACACCATCCCCTTTCTATTTCCTCCTTCGGGTGTAGTAAGTGCCCCGGTTATGGCTACCCTTAGTCTACCCGGGTTAACATTGGGATTACCCGTGTGGTATATTTCGCCTCCCATTCCACCGCCGACACCAAATGTCATCCTCCAACTGGTACAACCTATTGTTACCACTACTCAACCTCCTCCCGGTGTCACAATCCCTTCGTCGTCAACGAAACCTCCTCCTGGTCTCAATATCCCTTCGTCGTCAACGAATCCTCCTCCTCTGGTCAAGCCCACTGGGGGCAGAGGTCCACAACCATACACTGCTATACCACCTCCTAAGGCAGTTAAACCCCCACCTGTATTTCGCGCTCCCCCTAAATGCTCTTTGTGCGATGAGATAGGCCATCCAACTCATCAATGCCCACAGTTACCAGCACTCCAAGAGCATATGAATATGTTGGACGATGCCACCGACATCCCAGTCGTCAGACTTGAGCCACCTCCTCAGCCTCGCGACAGATCACTGCGCACCAACCATCCTTGTGCCATATGCAGTGTTTATGGCCACTACTCTCACCATTGTCCTGATCTCTCTGACTATAGAGAAGCATTGTACGAGTTAAACAACGTCGATTTAGAGATATCTCCTCCCCTCATCGAGGAGATCTACCCCCCGCCATCATCCTCGTCGGAAGAAGTCAATACAATCTATATGATTTCAACAACATTCAAACCAGAACCCCTTGATTTATGGTCTGACTACTTCAATACTGATGAGCAAATTTTAGAGACACTCACTGCACCCGACTACCCATGGGATGATATGCATCATCGCTCATATTTCCTCCCAGAAACATCTACATCCACTGCATCCAACCAGCTATCAGTTGAATCGAAAGATTTCATACCCACTAAGGTCGATTGGTTAAAGGACCCCATCCCAGCACCGGATGCCTTTGAAGAAGGGAACATGTCCAACATTTCCCCCATTATACAAATAGATATTTCTACAACACCTGGGAAACCTGAGCTAATCTCGTTGGGCGCCTCTTGCACACAAGCGGAAACTCAAGCGTACAAAAAGCTTTTTCAAGAATTCCGTGATGTTTTCGCCTGGTCCTATACCGAAATGCCTGGTCTTGACCCAGCCATTATAGAGCACCACATTGATACATGGCCTGAGGTACCCCCTGTTCGTCAGAAACAGTGAGCCATTCATCCTTCCAAACTCCCCGCTGTTAAAACTGAGGTCGAGAAACTTCGCACAGCAGGATTCATTTATCCTATTCCGTACACCACCTGGGTGTCGAACCCCGTTCCCGTTAACAAAAAGCAAGGCACCCTTAGAGTATGCACTGACTTCCGTGATTTAAACCACACTTGTCCAAAAGACAATTTCCCCACGCCATTCATTGACCAACTCATTGATGAGTGTGCGGGCCATGAAGTCCTATCTTTCATGGACGGGTTTTCCGGATACAACCAGATTCACATCCGCAAGGAGGATCAGTACAAGACTGCCTTCACCACCCCATGGGGCACCTTTTCCTATCGCGTCATGCCATTTGGCCTTAAAAATGCTGGTGCCACTTTCCAGCGAGCCATGACCTATTGCTTTCATGACTTGGTCCATATCCTGCGAGTCTATCTTGATGACCTTACAGCCCGTTCCCGAAAACGATCAGACCACATTGACGACCTCCGGCAAGTTTTCCTGCGTTGTCGCAAATATAAAATCCGTTTGAACCCACACAAGTGTGTGTTTTGCGTTCCAGCAGGCCGGTTGTTAGGTTTCATTGTTTCCCAAGACGGAATTACTGTTGATCCCTTGAAAGTCAAAGCCATCTTAGAACTTCCTCCTCCTCGCACGCTTCGGCAGCTCCAGAGTCTACAAGGGCGGTCCAATTTCCTTAGGCGCTTCGTTCCTGATTACGCCACCAAAGTCCATGGTTTCTTACGCTTACTTCGTACCCACATACCCTTTGTTTGGGATGAGCAAGCAGACACGGCATTCGAAGCCCTCAAGAAAGCCCTCACACAAGCCCCCTTGATATCCCCACCGGATTTCTCTAAAGACTTCACCCTTTATGTCTCGGCATCTGAATATGTTGTGTCCGGAGTTTTGGTCCAAGAAGATGCCTCTCACCAGGAGCATGTAATTTATTACGTCAGCCAGACCTTGTCTGGCCCACCCCTACGTTACCCATACGAGGAAAGATTAGCCCTAGCTGTAGTCTTTTCCGTACAAAAATTGTGACACTACATTCTACTCAGTCATACCACGGTTGTGGCCGAATCCAACCCTATGGTCTATCTCCTAACCCGGCGGCTCCTACAAGGTCGTGTTGCTAAATGGGTCATTATCCTCCAGGAATATGACCTTACTTTCAGAACTCCTAAAAGCACCAAAGCCCTTGCGCTTGCTCACCTCATCACCGACCTCCCATCCTCTTCGTCATCACCCGCTATCCAAACGGATCTGATTGACGAACAAATCTTCATCATCTCGTCTGACGACCCATGGTACGGAGACATTTTGATTTACCTCCGCACGCAAAAATTTTGACCACACATCGATCGTGACGGACGCCGTCGGATACAACACCATGCCCCCTGATACCTCTTGATAGGGGATGTACTTTATCGACGCGGCGTTGATACCATCCTACGCCGATTCCTATCCCATAGTGAGGCAGAACAAGTCCTCAGTGATTGTCATAGCGGTGCTTGCGGAGGCCATTTCTCTGGCATGGCCACCGCCCAGAAGATCATTCGGGCAGGTTACTTTTGGCCATCATTGTTTACTGATTGCATCAACACAGTCAAGCATTGCCAGAACTGCCAACTTTTTGCTCCCAAAGCAAGAACCACCCCCGACCCCCTTCATCCAATCATCACTGTTGGACCATTCTGCAAATGGGCCATTGACTTCCTCGACTGCAACCCCACGTCAGCTGGCGGTCACAAACACATCGTTGTGGCCGTCGATTATTTCACCAAGTGGGCAGAAGCCATGCCGACTTACAATTGCAAAGCCGACACTGCAGCACGGTTTTTCTTCAACCATGTTACCACTCGTTTCGGAGTGCCGAAGCAACTAGTCTCTGACCACGGCTCTCACTTCGAAGATGTCGTCTGGAAAGAATTATCAACCATGTTGAAATTTGAACACCATTTCTCGTCCTCCTACTATCCCCAAGGAAACGGCCAAGTCGAAGTGATCAATAAAATTTTGAAGACCATTCTTCAACGCATTGTAGACAAACACAAGTCCAATTGGCACCACATGCTTTTCCCGACACTATGGGCCTACCGCACCTCAATCAAAACTGCCACCGGTTTTACCCCTTTCCATTTAGTTCACGGTGTCGAATCCGTTCTCCCTATCGAGTGCCAGATTCCAGCTCTACATATCGCCATTGAACTCCTACCAGACACTTCCCCCATTGAGCAACGTTTACTACTCCTAGAATAAGCCGATGAAGATCGGCGCACAGCCATTCAAAATATGGAAGCAGCCAAACAACGATCCAAACTAAGTTACGACAAACACGTCCACCCAAGAACCTTTTCTGAGGGAGAGACCTTGTCCTCGCTTACGATCAAGCTCATGATAAAACTGGAAAGGGAAAGTTTGTATCTATGTGACAAGGCCCCTACATCGTACACACCTGCCTCGGGCAGGGGGCATACATTATGACCGATTCAGAAGGCAATCCCCTACGCAACCCACGCAACGGGTTGTACCTTAAACGATTTTACCCATAGAAAATCTGATGGACACCACCGTCCATTCTAGTATAGGCTTACTTTCTTTTTTCACAAAAATTCAAAAACCTAAATATTTGTTTTTCTCTGCATGACCACAGATGGATCCTCTTCCACTCTGCTATGTCGGTTTCGCTGATGGTGCAAGCCGTTGGTCTCCCAATCTCGCCTCCGCAACTTGGGTAATATACTCCCCTTCACATGAGTTAATTCACATTGACGGAGTATGTTTAGGTGCCGCCACCAATAACCAAGCTGAATACGATGCCATGACCGGTCTCCTGGCCGCAGCTCTCCAAATGAGCATTCGTCACCTCAACGTTTTCTTGGACTCACAGCTCCTAGTTTCCCAGCTCAACAATGATTACCAGGTACGCGATCCCTGTCTTTTCAGAAAATTCCTACGCACTAAAAAAATGGTTAGACAGTTTGAATCCATTTCATTCACACATGTCCCAAGACACCTCAACAGTGTAGCAGACCATATGGCCAACAATGTCCTCGACTGGCACACCAATCACATCATGTCATATCCATAAACAAAATGCATCCACGTGCATAACATGTGCCTCCACGGGCATATCCATAAACAAAATGCATCCACGTGCATAACATGTGCCTCCACGGGCATAAACAAATAACAAAATAATGCATCCACGTGCATAACATGTGCCTCCACGGGCATACATAAATAACAACATACTGCATCCACGTGCATAACATGTGCCTCCACGGGCATATACAAAAGACAAATGTGCATCCCCGTGCATACACGACAATATATCCAAATATATATATAAACCATAATAGTCAACATGTCATAGGTGCCCTTAGCACCCGATATACAAAAATACATCAGTCGTACAAAAATGCTTCCCCATATGCTCATCAGCATTTGGGGGCAGATACAATATCATCTACTCAGTAGGATCCCTAGGCTCCTCCGGCTCCTCCTCTACTAGCTCCACCGGGTCAGGACGAGCCCGAACTCTCCGCTCTGCCGGCCCCGCTGGATCATCCCGCAGACGTCTCATCCCCTCAGCCGGCCCTGCCGGATCATCTCATCCACCGCCCCTGTGCTCCACCACAAACACCGCTGTCCTCAACAAGAGCGACCGCCACTCAGGCGGCGCACCGAAGCAACCCTCCAAAATATCCCGATCCAGGTCTCTCCAACCATCCTTGGGGAGTCCAGCTAGGATCCTGGCAAAGGTCTGTCTGACACCCTCTATGGCGTCATCTCGAGGGCCAACCCCTCGCCCACGAGCCGCAAATCCTCCACCACGCAGAGGTGGTACCGCTACAGGTGGATGGGCGACCACCATCGCTCGCCCCTGACGAGCCACGTAGTCGAGCGGTGGCACTGGACCCACATCTGCACAAAGCAAGTAAGCCATCATATACTATACAACTATAATCATCGATGATAAATCAAACAACACATGATATAATATCAAATAAAACACAAAACATACCGTCTAAACTCCAGGCCTGTCCTGGGGCACGAGGCATCTCTGGGTCACCTTGATAGTCCATGCCGGCGTAGGGGTAGTCCTCAATCACCAGGGGCATCTGCTCCCACTGCTCATAAAAATCCTCCGTGAAGAAACCACGGACACCACCGCCGGCACGAGGCATCATCTGCCCCCACCGCATCATGCGAGGCTCACTCACCAGACTAGCACGAATGGGTACCCATGGCCGCAAGGTCGGCACCCGCTCAAAGAAAAAACAGCAGAGAAAGGAGGCATAACAGAACTCACCTCCCTCTCGAATGGCCTTGTCCAGATCTCTCCGGACACCAGCCAGAAACATCTGCCCCCAGGCATAATATGTCCCCCAAAGAACGGAGTCCACCATCATCGTCTGTCCCCCAGACATACGATGTGGCGCAACAGCACCCAATATCCGTAGAACACATGCCCCAACAGCTCGCATATCCCACTCACGTAGGGATCGCATACTAATAGAGTTGTTCTGCAAAACAACATCATCAACACAGAAAGTCTGTAACAAGTCCTCCATATCTACACCCGGTGGGATCCTCGGCAGGAGATCGCCCACCTCTCCCAAACGAGGCAACCCGGTCAGAAAATAGACATCCGTGAGAGTGATCTCTAACCTCTCACCCCCAATGATAAATGCACCCTCCACCGGCACCCACCAACGCACCAGCTTGTTCAGGAGCCGTCTCACTGAACGAATAGGTGGGATCTGAGCGAACTTCAAAAGTCCGCTCATAGCCAGAGTCTGTCGCACCCCCAGATCAGTCTGAATCCTCTCCATAAGATCATCATCGATCTCCCGCTCTCGCCACGAGGACAATGGTCTCCTCAACATCCTGCCAGAAAACAGAAGAAATCTTTAGCCCCAGCACAAAATTTTTTGAAAAAATCCCATCGCGGCTTTTCCACCAAAAGCCACGATGACCATCGCGGCATTTCCACCAAAAGCCGCGATGACCATCGCGGCCTCCATACAAAAACCCGCGATGAACATCGCGAATTTTGGCCAGACAATCGCGATGAACATCGCAACTATCTCGCATGAACTCGCGATGAACATCGCGGGTTCCAACCTCACAGTCGCGATGAACATCGCGACTGTCAGCCTGAAACCTGCGCAGTTCATCGCGGGAAAAGACCCAAAACCCGCGATATTCCACGTTGGAGAGTCAACATGGAATTTCGCGGCCTTCAGGGGCCCGCTGCCAAACAAAAAAGACATAATTGAAAAGGCTAAGGCAAATAGAGTTACCTGAAACTCGCAGAATCGAAAACCAACGGTGAAATCTCCCGGAAATCAAGAAATAGCTCTGACAGCTCTATCAAACTCGCACGTAACAATGACAAGTCATTTGGGCCCCACGCCCTATTTATAGAAATTCCACCAATTTTCAAACAACCATTGCGGTATCATACGATGTCCTTTTTTCAAACCGTTGGTACCATTGGAATCAGCACAGCGAGAACTTCATGCAGGTTCCTTCCTTTTCCCGTTTTCACGGGGTCTATTTTTTGACCATTTTTTGGCCTCCCTCGTGGCCTCAGTTTGCGTGCCACATCGGCCGTTCTCCGTTTTGGACGTGCCTTATATCGCCGGATTCAGTTTTCCACGCTCGTGATGATGCTTGAGATCATTTCTCGCTCTCACTTTTAGATTTTTTGGGCATTTTTTCCATGCCCCCTTGTCACCTCGGTTTGCGTGCCACATCGATCGTTCTCTATTTTCGACATGCCTTATATCACCGGATTCAGTTTTCCGCGCTCGTGATGATGCTTGAGATCATTTCTCGCTCTCACTTTTAGATTTTTCGGGCATTTTTTCCATGCCCCCTCGTCACCTCGGTTTGCGTGCCACATCGGCTATTCTCCGTTTTCGACATGCCTTATATCGTCGGATTCAGTTTTCCGCGCTCGTGATGATGCTTGAGATCATTTCTCGCTCTCACTTTTAGATTTTTTGGGCATTTTTTCAATGCCCCCTCGTCACCTCGGTTTGCGTGCCACATCGGCCGTTCTCTGTTTTCGACATGTCATATATCACCGGATTCAGTTTTTCGCGCCCGTGATGATGCTGGAGATCATTCCTCGCTCTCACGCCCATATTTTTCGGGCATTGCTTCAAAATGTCACTCATCACCTCGGTTTGCGTGCCACATTGGCCGTAGCCCCTTTTGGACAATCTTTCTGTCACTGGATCCAGTTTTCTGCACTGATGATGATGCTTGAGACCTCTTCTCGCCCTCATCAATCCATTTTTTCGGTATAATTTTATCCCTTTTTCGGGCCGAGCAACCCCTTTTACGAAAAAGGCACTTAGGGAGTTTCTGTGAAGCTCTTTTCTGACTCCTAAAACAATGAAAAGATTGCCGAGCAATCTTGCTTCCTTTCATGCTCGCTAAACGTATCTGAAAGGGCGTCTACCTGGTATAAGTTTACCCATTTTCCGGACCTCGTAGACTAATTACGAAAAAGGTATACTCTAGTCACATCGGCTAGAAGAGTTCTCCATCCGCATCATTTTATGCTTTTTCGGGCCTTGGAGACTAAACTTAGGAAAAAGAAACACCAATAGAGTCCACTTACCGTTTTCAGACTCTCTAAACATGAAAACAACCATGAGCATGAGCCGTCCTGGGCTCGCAAAATCCACAGGACCGTACCATTTCAGAGCACACTTTTATCCCCTCTTGGAGCTCATTAAAACTACAAAGAAGGAATCAATGGTGCCTCTTGGCGCCACGACAGATCACATCTACTCATATGGCAGCTTACCCATTTTTGTCGCCTTTGTTCAGAGTATTCTGCAGTATGTCGCCTTGAAAATCCCTCGACAGAACCTATCAGCTCGTCCTCCCCACCAGAGTCAATATATACCATTCAGTCAATAAAAGCAATGATCCCCACACCGACAAGTCAGTTCCCTATGCTGCCAGGTCAACCATGTCATCATGCTCTGAACAAAGGAAGGTTGAGTCTACCCACTTTATGACCCAGTTATTTCCCATCCCCAAAAGTATGTCAGTCCTACCATCAGCACTACAGCACTTCAGTTCTACACCTCGTGCTCCTATCAAGGAAATATCATTGCCTTGTTAGTTGCTGGTCTCCCTCTGTCGACGACAACCACATTTATTCCAGAGGATAGACCTAGAGGTCCCTGTGTCTTGGACTCATCACCATTCACGATGAGTGCCTACGAACCATTTCGAGAAGACTCCTCAGTACTTCTCTAAATGGTTGTTTCTCACATGCTCGACTTCAACACCTTGATTGCATCGTTGAGACTCGCACAGGGCATTGATCCTTTCAAGTTTTTTCGTCGAAGACCTCGGGTACCTCCCAACTCTTCCACATTTGAGAGTCTGCCTATGGAAACAACCAGTTACACTTTTTCTATAGATATCCGGGTTGCGCATGGCGACAGTATTCAGATGTACCCCAGTTTCATACTCCCTTGAGTACACAGTTACATTACTTCTCAGAGATGACTCAAACTCTTTGAGTCCCAACAGATGTTGGACACCTTCAGTTTCAGCAGTTCATCAGTTATTCCAGTGTATCAGTTATAGAGATCAGTTATGATCAGGAGTATATCCAAAAATAATGTCCCCCCTGGACAATTATGATGTACCAGTAGATTCTTTATGTATTAGATCCCCCTTCTTGGAACTAATTGTTATGTATATGTCTTGATACGAGCATGGGAATGCCCGCCTCGTCCATTATCAAAGATTATACCTCATTCATATTGAGGCCATGTAATATTTTTTTTTTGTTTTTGCAGCTTCCAAGGGCCGTGGCTCGAATCTCCAACCGGTCTCTTCTCTCCCCTAAAACCCCAGAAAAAGAAAAATGAACTATGATGTCTATCGGCCATACGATGAGCTCCTGCCCTCACACATCAGGGGGCAATCTGTTAACACCCAAAAAGTGCTCACTAGCTCATTTCCCTATTCACATGACCCATTTGTCCACTTTTTCACCATTTGAGCCTCTGAAACCAACAAAAGGTCACCAAAAGACCTGAGTACACCCCTTTTTCCATTAAAAAAGATTATTTTTCCTAAAAAAGCATAAAAAACCCTCAAAAAGGGTCCAAATTCCCAAAAATATTAAAAAGGGAATTAAAATATTAATTTTATTCAAAAAAGGAAAAAGGAGGGAAAAGTACCTAAACCATGTTGGTCAATACCATTTGGTTTCCACAAAACTACAAATGGTATTCCCCACCACCAAAACCTATAAAAAGGTGGTAGGGGCTCCTCATTTCACATCCATCCATTATCTCATCCTCATGCTGCCGAAATCTTCCTTGAGCATTTTGGCCATTGTAAGCAACCTTGGACAAGGAGACCTCTTGGAGCTTGGAGCTACTCATCTTGGGAGTTGCTCAACATCAACCTTCACCATTGAAGGTATTATCGCAAGCACTTGCTTGCCCCCCATTTTTCAATACAAATTCATTCTTTAATATTTTCTTGTTCTTGTTTTTTAAATGTTTACATTATTTGCTTATATTCTTGCATAGATCCATGATTAGTTTTGTTTAGATTAGTTTCTTGTTTAATTCTATTGAAACTGCTGCTACTAGTTAGCAGGTGCCCATAGCACTAAGCCTGGTTGCAAAACCGGGCCAACACTTATGACATATTATCACTTGGAAAGAAGTGAGAAGTGAGATGCTTCAAAAGATTTTACTTATTAAATATTTATTTATTTATATAATATTGTTTTGTCGGTATGGTTAACAATTAATTTGGTGAAATATTTCTTCTGTGGTGGTTTACTGTATGAGACAAGTGGGATCTTTGGATTATAAACTGATCCAAGAAAACCATCTCATCTTTCTTACTAATATTTTTCCCATTGTAGACAAAACCCATGTCAAGTTTTGGACTTTGGGCGAAAAAGCTAATGGCAACTTGTTTATGTAACAACAAAAATCATGGCCAGTTTCAAACACTACATTCCTTTGGCTTACCTCCCTTGGTTTGTTGATATAGAGGTTTTGTTGAGCATGTCATTCAGGTTGGTATGTATGTTGTTATTGCTCGGTCTGGAGGTATGGTAGTCAAAAGAGAGGAAAAGCCATTGGATTCAGGGGGAGTCTTTCGTCCTAGGATCTCTTAGTCTTCATTTAGTGGGATTGCTCTATTGCCCCATCATGAGCATTTCAAACACACGACAATCGCCGATAGGGTTGTCAATACTACCAATAACCTCTGCTTTCCAAATCTCCTTCTTCTAAAATGGTTACAGGAAATTCAATGATCCTATAACTATAAACAGAAAACACGATTTTGTTTTGATTCTCGTATCTTCGTGTTAATTGAATCCTACAATTTAACACATGAATGTGTGCCCCAATATTCCTTCCAATATATACTGATGGACTCACCACTCTATCTTTTGATAGTCTCTATTTCATTCTATGAATACACTTAAATTCATTAAACTCATAACTACCTGAATATAAACCTTGACTTCATCAAAAGAAAAGGTATGTTACAGGATTAACTACATGAACTAAATCTCATAACTCTTACCTTGAATTGAGTCAACATTCTTTATCCTTCAAATGCTTACCTTCAAGATTCCTCTAATCAGATTGTACGCATCTCTATAACCATATTTATATAATTGTTATAGGAACCTAATAATGACTACTGGAACCTCAACGTGCTACCAGAATCCTCTTCAACATTACTAGACCTGAAGGTCTGCCTCTCAGATTTCATGCTCCTTCCACACATTTTTCAATTTAGGCACTTAGTAAATCACCCACTCAGTATTTCAATGCATTGGACAATCAATGGTTCAATGTTTTACACCATCAACCTGGGCATTTAAAATATCCACCTATTCCTACACTTGAATGCTACATGTCCATATCCACAAATTCATAACCATGCATATAATTCACTATGCATTCTATGATCTGATTATAAACCGAGTGTATGGATATGTTGTTCTCACCAAGAGCTGGGTACAATCACTTAAAATTAGAGAGAGCAGACATTGTAACACACAAGACTAAATTCTATTATAATGGACTATCTTTTACAATACATGGAGACTCCAATATATAGAGTCGAGAGTGTTGTGATGAGATCTAACTTATTCCAAATATAGTCAAGAGAGGTTGAGAGAATATCTCAACCGCACATCACATTAGGTAGAGAATATCCAACACATCATCAAGAGATAAACGTTATCTCTAACAAAATCCACATATTGAATTCACCGGATGAAAAACGCATCACCATACAAATCATTTTAATGGATCCCAGACAGTTATCTCATGATTTATTCGAATCTTGAAATGATCCCCTATACCACGATCTCACGTATGAATGCAATGATTGCTTTATGAATCCATCCTCACATATCACGATCAGAAAACAAAGTATTTAAACCACATACGAATACTCTACCACCTAAGAGATCTTTCCTTCAACACATCACAACTTATTCTCGGAATGGATCTTGTTCCCAAAGGAATCAAATCCCCTTTGCAACGCTTTCAACGCTTCCTACAAAATATTCATATCTCCAATGGATCTTCAATCAACAGGGTTATGGTTAAATTGCACATAGAGGGAGATTTCTAATCAACATTTTGACCACACCTTGATCACAATTTATTGTTGGACATACTCTTTGTCAATACTCAACCCAAGAACTCAATTCATCATTGAAACTACAATATTTTACAACACAGAGTAATGTTGATTCAACGTAATTACCATACAAATAACTATACTCATACCATACACATCAAATCCATTCCTCAAACGATGTTCCAAACCGTCAACTGGAATCTAATAATGCAATGCAGATAAACTTGATTCATAAACAGTCATATCATCTTCAATCCTCAAAAGGGTGTTTCAAACCCTTCTACATGAATTTTGTATTCTAGTTGTACCCAATTACCACTGGAAAACCTCCTAGCTATCGAATCTCATGAATTAGTACTCTACTACAGGAATTGCAAATGTATTCCTCACCAACACTGTTGGGATTTTCCTATACTCCATCCTAGTCCTAACAACATTTTGCATTTTTGCATTTTCAGTCATGCATGCATTTTGCATGCAGTCATGATTTTGCATGCATGTCCTAATAGCATTTTCCATTTTTGCATTTTCAGTCATGCATGCATTTTGCATGCAGTCATGATTCTGTAGCATTTTCCATTTTTGCATTTTCAGTCATGCATGCATTTTCCATGCAGTCATGATTCTGCATGCATGCATGCAGAACATGACTGCATGCAAAATGCATGCATGACTGAAAATGCAAAAATGGAAAATGTTGTTAGGACTAGGATGGAGTGTAGGAAAATCCCAACACCCCCCCTTAATCCATCCTGGGCCCTGGTAACTAGGACCAAAGGTCACCCATATAATCAAATAAATGATAAAAATAAGAACTGTCCATAAACCGAGGAAATGGAGAAAACCTCATGGGAAAAATACCCCCCCTCAAAAGAACAGTAAAATAACTCAAAGAACCATCATACTAAGCAGAAAAGGAAGAAGCTTTCCTCAGTGAAAACTTTTGCAAAAAACTTGGCAAGCTGATCCTCTATAGGATGCCAATGCAGGTGCTAGATATGGATTTGGTCTTCTGATGTGCCTCCCACTGTGTAGAGGATGTATTGGATGAAGCAAGTCTTTCAGGAAACCTTTTTGCTACTGAAACGAATGGATCATGATGAGTCTTGCCAAGGGATGGAAGAGTGAACCCCACCATCATACTGCATCTCTCATGGAGAAGTAGATGGCATAATGCAAGGTTGGCATGATGCTGAAATCTGGTAGTTCTGTGATCAGATGAATCCTCAACTGTGTTCTCAGTAGCTGCAAGGACTGTGTGAGGCCATATTGGCCTTGGCTCTGGATTTAGAACATGTGTTGGTTCTGGATCTAAATCTAAATGTTCTTGAACTTTATTCTCAACATCAAGATCTTCATATTCATCTTCATTAGAAGAAGAGTCACTAGGATCTTCATAAGATTCCGAAGGAGTAGGAAGAGAGAAGGGCAGAAAATGTGAGAAATCATATGCCTTGGAGGCATGATTTGCTAACCCTTTCGCTATAGTCTTCCTATTAGAGATCTTTGTAATCTCAATTGTGTCAGGACCAAAAGTCACCTTCTTTGGTGATCCAGTGTGAGTCATCTGATATACAAACAACAAATTTGTTGTCAAGGAGGGAACGAATAGAACATTCTTGAACTTGCCATGCTCCATATGTACTGTACCCAAACCTTTGGCAAAGATATGAGAGTTGTCTCCCATGTGAATAGTAGGCCCATCTTTGAGATCTAAAGAAGAAAATGATTCTTCAGAGGAAACCATGTGGTTGGAGGCTCTAGAATCTATGAGGAGGGCCTTTGATTTTGAAAATCCAGCCATCAATGCATGGCAATCCTCATGACCATCAAATCCACTTCCAGAATCAGACATTCTTGCATCTTTTGGAATAGCAATTTTGTTATGTTCAAGAAGCTTGGTTAGTTGATCTATTTTCTTGTGCATGCAATATCTCTCTGGGTGGTTTCCTCTCTTGCAGTAGGGACACTCAGATCTTTTATGTTTGTCCTTCTCAGAGTTGGAGGCTCCTTTTGATGGACTTGACTTGTCATTCAACTTGGATTTATATGGCTTCTTATCCTTGCCTTTTTTCCTCCCTTTCACATTCGCACTATTTGCTTCTCTAGCTAGAAGAGATAGATCTTTAGAGGCCTTGATGGCACCCATTTGAATCAATTTGTCTTCTTCTTGAATGAGAGTTGCAGTAAAAACTTCTAAGGTTTGCATCTTCCATCCAGGGATTGACATTCGCCTAGAGTGGAAGGTAGATACAAAGACAGAAAATTGAGATCCTAGCTTACTCAGAATGGAGAGCACCAATTGCTCATCCTTTTTCTCAATGCCATGCTGCTTGCATTGCATAACTAAGCCTTTAAATTTCGAGAAGAATTCTTAAATGGTCTCAAAATTGCTTGGTACGTTGTAGGGAAACCAATTCATTTTTCAGAGCATGGCCCCTTATCTCATATTGTTTGCCAAAGAGGCCCTCTAATTTCAACCATAGCTCTCTTGGAGTATTCAAACTTTCGAGATGAAACAATAGATCTCTAGAAATATGAAGGCACATGTAACCAAAGGCTTCATCTAATCGATTTAGATGCTTGGCTTTCTCCACAGCTAAATTTGGTTCGGCTTCTCTTCCCATTGTTATCCTGTGTAGAGATTTATTTCTCAACCACATTTCCATATCAGCCTTCCAATCAAAGTAATTGAAAGGAGTGAGGATTCTAGGAGAGAGGGGAGCATTCGAATTGCTCATCTTAACTGTTGGAGCAAATGCAAAAGGTGAAACTACTACTACTGCTGCTGGAACTTTGAGTTACCTGCAAAAACTCTCAAGAATGGAGGTAGAATATACTCTCAAATGACTCTGATACCATGTGAAAGTCCTCACAGCAAATCTAAGAGCTAATGTATACCTCACAAGAAAGATTAAGATTAAGCAGGAAAATAGAAGAAGAGTGGTCAATGCAGTGTAAAGGAGCAACAGAATTATGATACAGTAGAACTCGGATAGAAGCAGAATAACATCACACACTAATTCATTAATCATAATATGAACAAATACATAGTACAATGGAGAGGTTTTGAATGCCAAGGTGGCAATTCGAATTAGCCTGCATGGGCATGGCTTATTTGCACTAGGATTCATCATCATCATCAGTGGAGTGTCAACAATATGCCACTAGGAGTCCTAATCATCATTAGTGGAGTCATCAATGCACAAGTAACGGTCAAGCAGGTGTCAAACTGAGTCTAACTGAGTGTGGTAGGTGTAACTGACACATGGAAGCACTAATATAGTGAAGGAGGCTCAGTGGAGGGCGCATGGGGAGCTGACTGGAGTCAAAATAGGAAATCTAGTCTCACTGGGGGTCCAACGGAGTATTTCAGTTAGTTAACAAGTCAATCAATCCTCAAATCAAGGAGAGATCCACAAATAACTCAACTAACTGAAGTGTAGCTGAGTGGTAGGTGAAGAAGGGCGCCTTTCACATGTGGTAGGTGAAAGGAGGGCACATCACTGACTAGGAGGATTGGAACTTAGCAGAAATAGGCTCTCGGGGCTAGTAAACTAAGCTCTATGTGCTGGGAGACACCAACCTGATGACTGGGATGCATGCAATTGCATGCCTGCATGCAAAAATGCATGCATGACTGAAATGCAAAATAATGAAAATGCTGGTAGGACTAGGATGGAGTATAGGAATATCCCAACAAACACTTTGTGAATTCATCTAATTAATCATTCACACTTAAAAAGAGATATCATCACATTGTAAAATACATGAACAATTATTTTCACAATAACTTAGGCATGTAAATATACTCCCAATAAATCAAATTCAAATACACAAAATTTCTTAGCCTGATTATACAATATGGGCGTCCTTGATTTGACCTCTCTTCTCTTACTCTCGCTCTCTCTACCTCCACTCTCTACCCGTAGTATTACAATGTCTATTTAGGGATGGAAGATTAGCTTCCAGCTCATTAAACAATTTCCTACATATTTGGAACTGACTCCTAATTATATCAATCTATCCTTATCACCTAATGAACTGAATTGATTCAGCTTTATCTCTTAATGAGTCAACCTTCTAGACCATTGAATATATGTCCTATGATTCATCCCTTCTAGAATCTAATTAACAACATAGGAAATACAATAATTTAGGAATTAAGATTCATCATCAAATGTCAAGACCCCTTTTGAGATTTTCCTTCCAAAAGCTTGATTTGTCAATAATGACTTGGAAGCTAGCACTACAACAAAATAGCCCTTTAGGGGCGGTTTTGGCTTGCGGGGGTCTTGGTAAAACCCCCCCTAAAAAAAATTTCAGACCTTTGGAGTTGGTCTTTTAAAACCGCCCCTAAAAGTCATCGAAATTGGACTTTTGGGGGCGGTTTTTTTAAATCCACCCCCAAAAGTCCTGAAATTTGACTTTTGGGGGTGGTTTTTGGAAACCCCCCCCTAAAATCCCAATTCTCATAACTTTTGGGGGCGGTTTGTAAAAACCCCACCTAAAAGTCATGAGAATTGAACTTTTGGAGGTAGTTTTTTTGGAACCCCCCTTAAAAGTCATGAGAATTGAACTTTTGGAGGCAGTTGTTTGAAAACCCCCCCTAAAAGCCCAATTCTCATAACTTTTAGGGGTGGTTTGACAAACCCCCCCCTAAAAGTCATGAGAATTGAACTTTGGGAGGCGATTTGTTTGGAACCCCCCTTAAAAGTCATGAGAATTGAACTTTTGGAGGCAGTTGTTTGAAAACCCCACCTAAAAGCCCAATTCTCATAACTTTTGGGGGCGGTTTGTCAAAACCCCCCCTAAAATTCATGAGAATTGAACTTTAGGAGGCGGTTTGTTTGGAATTCCCCTTAAAATTCATGAGAATTGAACTTTTGGAGGCAGTTGTTTGAAAACACCCTCTAAAAGCTCAATTCTCATATAGTCAAGGAAGGAAATCCAAGCCTTATCATATAAATAAAGCTTATGAGCAACCAAGGCCAAACATGATGCCACCCAACCTATCGAGGGTTTCAAATTAGTCACTTTAGGTTACAAAAAGGACCTAAATGGTAGTCAACACAGCCTAAATGGTTTGTCTTATAAATGGAATTCTAGGCATCTAGCACTAAACACAATGTCTTGAGCACCATACTTGACCTTGATACCAAATCCTACTATGAAAATACTACGAATGCTTCCAATATATGTAATAAGAGGATTGAAATTTCCTATAGAGTCTATTTGTGGTGATATTGTTTAGGTGTTAGAGGCTATGGATCAAGGTTGATAGTATTGAGGTAGGAAGTATGGTAGGTTATATAGGTTTAGTACCATTGTAGTAGGAACATGCACGTGTTTTAGAGTGTGTGTGCATTATTAGCATGCATGAATTTTAGAATGGATGTGCATTCTTGAAACATGTATGTAAAAATGGAATAAATGCCCACCTCAAACTCTTTGAAAAATGCTCTGTTATTTGTAGGTTATCTGCCCTCTTCCTTGAAAAATAGTTGTTACATACAATGTTTATGATTTCTGTGTGACTGGAAGGAAAATATTTGTTTATTTCTTGTTGACAAAACATGTAAAGATGGTGAACATATGTAATCAATCAAGCATTTATTTTAGGAAAGTGTAGCCTAGTGAAAGGGCAAATTATGAAGGAAGAGAAACAACAACGTTGGGTATGGACA
Source organism: Larix kaempferi (assembly GCA_027924585.1). Lineage (NCBI taxonomy): Eukaryota > Viridiplantae > Streptophyta > Pinopsida > Pinales > Pinaceae > Larix > Larix kaempferi. The sequence continues at coordinate 32,526,391 of BSBM01001005.1, forward strand.
GATCCAGGGTTTCAATTTAGGCCAATCCAAATTATAGTACAACATATGCCAGTATAGTCCAATAACTCTTTCATCAAGACAACTTGTTGTAGATGAGCAGACGATGATGGATTTTCTTAAATCTAATTACACTATACATGGAATGAGAGAGGCAAATGGTGCAAAACCTTATGGTGAAGAAGTTCATGTGGTGGACCCTCTTGTTAAATAGTTAGAAATTCTTGAAACTAATCATGGGTATGTCTAGTCTCAATATAGGGCTCATGATACACGTCTCAATTTAAAGGATATCCACCCTTGAGGAAAACTAAATATATCAAGATTCCCTATTTGACATGGTTAACAAACCCACATTTTTTGGATCATCATTAGAGAGTTGAATTTCTTGCAATGGATCTACCCATAAATTGTTGAATTTTTCGATCTTAATGTGGAATTATAGTAGAACTTGAAATCAATGAATAATCAAATGCATTAACAACATTTATAATTTATAATTGAATTAGGTATTATTATGTAAGTATCAATCCCAAACCCACAAAAAGGCCCTGATAGGAATCCATTCATGTTGTGTGACACCTTGTAACAACATCCATATTATACTTTTGGGCAAAATCTCAATTATGGACCTTGTGCATGGTCCATCGAACCCAAAACCAATATTTTATAACCAAATTCAATGACATATAAATGCATTAGGGATTATGATGTAGGTATCCATTTAAAGGATATGTAGGATATTTACCCTTAAGGAAAACTATTGCCAGTTCCTTGCCTACCATTCACCAGTAGTTCCTTGATTTTAGGGGTACCAGGTCTTTCAGGTACCAATATTATATTGTACACCTGATCATGCACTAGAAATATACACTCATGGACACTCTCAGTCTCATGATGGTAGATACATCCCATGTTCCCCTACAAGTGATAAAATGGCTTCCTTCTGTCAGAAAGCTAATCAGTAATTAAGGTTTTTTCCAGTATGTCAATTCATTTGTACAACTTGTATACTTTTTTATTCATGCCAATACTCTTCCTAGAGTACTAGCAGAAGTTCTTCAATTGCTCCAGCTCAGCCTGGACAGTAGAGTTGGATACTGTTTCCTATTCGACGATCACATAGTTATCAGAATTTATGGATTCGAGGATCAGAATCCATAAAGGTGGTGTCATCAACTTCATACCTGTCTATGGAGAACATTTGCATCATTACACCTACTGGAAACATAATGAGAAGTAGATTTTATGTATAGATGAAAACCTACATGAAATATTTGGGCATTGCTCATCATGATATGGGTTTACTCAAAATTGTAGACATAGTTAACATGCATCAACCCTAATCGAAATTCAAATCCAAAAGGAACTAAATTTATGAAATAAGTGACTATCCTTACTGAAACAAAGTCATAAACATTTTTATAATTTGTAATGCAACTCCCAGCAATCAATCATAAGACATTTAAGACTGCCAAAATTTTGACTTTACGATGCTAGAAACACATACAGAGGTTTTGAAATGTTGGACATGTGTAAACCATGGCTAAGCTTATAACATTAACATTGAATTTGAAAAAATTGCCTTACTGCATCCAAAAATATGCCAAGCTAAGATTGTGAATTGAATTCGATTCTCTAATAAAGTACAAAAGTCCCCTGAATTTTTAAGGAACTTCATCTATAATATAGAGGTAATGAAAAGATAGAGAAGAACATCAATCTTTTCATTTTGTTTGCAAGAAATGAGATGATTCTCTTCTCAAGTGCTAGAAACATGAGTTTCTTCATATATATACCCCATACAACCCATATTTTGTTTATATAGAATTTCAGAGAGATTCTAAACTTGCCTCGTTGAATGGAGAAATTAAAAAAACTAAGGTGAATTCATCTCTCATAGGAAGAATATGAAAACTCGGAGAATTCGTATTGAACTGGAATGAGTTTTCATAGTTGCTTCAGTTCACCCTAAAAGCAGCAAAAATGAGGTTGTGAGTTAAATCCTCAAAATCAGAGCAAGATAGTCATCCCTAAGATACCATTGTTAATAAAAAATCCCAAAAAGGGAAAAATTGACAATACATACTAAAGGATTATTAATGCTCCAAACAAATTTGTAATTTATAAACATGTCAAAACCTAATTCACATCCCATGTTTGTGGTGGGTGTGATTTGCAACTCTGGAACATGAAGAGTCATAAAAGTGGTGTTGGACAATCTCTCTTAATCTGGACAGATCATTAGAGGTCCCACCAAGATCTAGTACTTTCAGACACTTTCTCTTGCTTACAACAATTTCTCTAGCCATATCAATATCAATTCAAATCTAGTGTAGATTCCTAGCCTCAGCATCATGAATTTGAATCAAAATGCACTCTCTGGTACAATTCCTCCCATCTATTTGACCAATGTGATTCTCTTGGGGTCATTTTCCTTTCCCACAATGCATTGAAACTTGAAAGGTGCCCTTCCTTCTAACCTTATCCCTTATTCCAATTTGATAGCATTGAACTTGTCTACAAACCATCTATCTGGGTCTCTTCTTGGGCCAATTTGGTCATTGAAAAATCTAAGATCATTGGGCTTGTCACTAAATTCCTTTTCAAGACCTATTCCTGTGGGTTTGGGGGTCTGATTTATCTGCATGTGACCAAGTAAACTGTATCTTCCCTCTCCTTCCTATTCTATAAAGGAGATGCAAGGCATGCCACTGTGCTGGTTGGTGAGCTTTAGTTGTGAGCTAATGCATTGTCATTTTCTTCCTTACAGTTTGAGATAGAATGCACATGCAGTTTTGAGTGATTATGTGTCAGGTGTTTCCTTTCATAATTTCCAGGAATTTCCCTCCAAGGATACCCACCCTTGATTGTTTCTTCCATTTTCTAGAATTCCTTCCATACATGCAGGATCAAACTGCCTAGTTGCATTTTTGGCACTCGTCTCCTTGTTTGTAACATATCAAAGTTATTTTACTCTGAAGAAAAGACAAAAACAAAAGCATCCACAAAACATGACAAAAACCAAAATCAAGGAAGTATTAATACTCAGTTTGTTTCATCATCAACATCATCTCTATTTCATGGCAAAAGTTCTTGTAACCCTTGTATGGAGCATATGCACTTAGTCACCCATGTCTACACATAATCTATTATGGGCCATAATCCTAATCCATACTGCAATTATGCTCCCATTCTTGAGTATGGGGATTAGGATGCACTTTCAAATTTCTTACAATTACCTTGAAAGCACTTCGGGATATGAAACATACACTACAATTTGTCTGTTCTTTATGCACTTCAGGCTATGAAACATTGTTTGTAAGTGATTGGTCTCCCAAACTCGATCCCATAATAACTTGTAAATCAAACCTTTTGGACCTACAAGTATCTCCGACATTCTATGCACACTAGACAATGTGACATTTTGTAAGGGATCAATCTCCTCAAGAATTGTCCTCATGATCACCAGTAAATATAACCATTTGGAACTACATGCATGTTTGTATTGTACCACCTTTGAAATGGATTTTAAAATCCCTTGTTCCACTTACATTATATATTAGCAGTACAACCAGGCATTTTCCTGTGTAACCAACCTCTAAAATGTTTTGAAGTTCTATCATATTCCTTTCCTTGAGTATTTAATAATATTAGAAGGTCCTTTGAAGTATTTTACTACATCTTTAAAAGGATAGTGCGATATCCATCTTTGTTACATGATTTTTTTGAGCCATTAGTTAAAGTAGGGAATTTTGAGTATTATGGATTCTGATGCCTTTGATCATATAATTGGTTTACAATGTTAAATATATTACATGCGTTGCAAAGAATTTTGAAGAATTATCTAGGTTTATATCTTCAAGTCACTTACTCTTCCAAGGGACATCTTTTGAAGAATTCTTAGTTTCTTTATGTTTGTCTTAGTGTGATATTATATGCATTTTGTTGCACTTTTTTCACAGCTTCAATTTCTATGAGCATGAACGTCTTTTCATGGATGATATGGCCTTACAACTTCCATAGGGAGATTTAGATCCCTTTCACCCATCTCGAGCTCATTGTTTCATCTACCACTCGCTTGTTATGTAGGTCTACAATCCTCCATTGGTACCTCAAAAAAGACCCCACACACATGCTTCAGCATTCCCCATATCTTGATAATCTCCTCGCATGTGAAACAAATATAACCAGGGATATACCCTTTCCCCTCGCCATAATCCACCATGTCCTCCAAGGTGTGCACCCTAAGTGGAAAACCCTAATGATTTCACCTCCACACTTATGAAAACCCTACTCCCAAAGTTTCATCCATCCATGTGTCCTTATGCCATACCATATTCACAAAATGATATTACTACAATGGAAGAGGGATTCATAGCATTCAGCTTCAGTCTACCATCTTGCATTTATACCTGTGCATGACCACATTACTAAAGCATCCCACCAACAAATACACATTTGGGAATGATTTCTTGGCTCAGCGGGTGAAAGAACGATCTTCCCTTTGGCTCATATAGTTTATTGATGTTTAAAAGCCTCTATAACATCAAAGAATGAATATGAGCTCTTCGAGTCGATTACTAGTTTCAATTTCTCTCTTTATATATAAGACTATAGCTTCTCTAGGTTATAGGGGCTGGGTAATACCTATAAAAGTTGGCCTTGGGATGAGGCTGAAACAAAACTATGTCTAGAACTTTAACCACCACATGAGACTTGCTCTAATCCTCTATGGTGTTGAATATGAAATCATATTTCTTAAAGACATGATTGTAGCTCTACTTGGTATAATTAATGATGATATTTGCCCCAATGATTTTCATGAGGACAAGGTTCCTAGTGCTAGTCATGGAAACAATCATGGAAGCTCCATACACATGCTTCATAATTTGAATGGCTAGATTTCCCACTCTACCCACTCCTACCACTATGAACATGCTCTGCCCCTTCTCAAATTTCCCTATATCAAATTCTTGCTAGATAGTCAATACTACAAGTGGCAGACTTGTTGCTTCCTTGATGATAAATTTGTGGGCTTGGGTGTCACTACGTGTTTAATATTTCAAGTATTTTATCAAAATATACATAGTTTCACATTAACAAGCACCATTGGCAAGAAACCTATACTCATACTAGAAATAGATTATGTACCCAACCTATGACTTCTTCCATGAAATGGCTTGTGTACCTAACCTGTGACTTCTTCAAAAATAGTCTTCTAGTACCCTAAAGGGCAGCCTTGAAAGTCTATGTGAAAACAAAAAAATGACTTTTCAGCTTTTACATTTTAACATTGATTCCATGGCAAAAAAAAAGTAAATATAACCCTCTTTGATATCATCCCATATCTCCATTCATCCCTTTAATTAATATAAATTTGTTTCTAAAGGGTCCCTCCTTTGAAATCTTGCTCAAATAAGTTCCCTCTTGCATCAATATAACTTCCTTAGAAAGTTGATCAACCATTGAGTTGAATTCTCTATATGTATGGGAAAATGAAGTTTAATTTAAATTGTTTTTACCTCTATGATTAGATTCATGATTGGAGCTAACATTAAATTCTCAAATTTGCACTTATTCTTGGCCCAATCCATCAATATCTTGGAATCATTGGAAACCTGCAAAATTTTTAACCCTTTTCAATCGTTGTTTTCAATCGTATCCACAAAGCATAAAAATCAACTAGGTTATTTATTCCTTGCTCAGGTACATATTTCAAAATTATATAATAAGTTAATTCAAAGAAAAGAATGGCCCTTGGTCCACACATAATTGGAACACCTTGTTCTTATTCTTATTATAATTAGAACGCCTCCAATATAATAAGAACATCAATAATGAACAATTTTAAGAAATAAAAAATACCACTCACTTAGAAAGAAGCTTTCAATATAAAAGTGTAATTATGCAAAGATGTAAAGTATATTAAACAATCAACCATTATTACAAGAGCATTAACAATTAGCAATTTTTTCAATGTAAAGTGTAATTAGACCATCAACCATAAGAATGGGCGTTGTCTAAAAACACAATGATCCATAACTCGCTTCCAACTGAAATTTCACCGGATTTATAGAAAACGTCTTATGGGCGTTGTCTAAAAACACAACGATCCAGAACTCGCTCCCAACTAATATTTTTATAAAAAAACTCTGCAAAAAAAAGACATCTAAAATGGAGCAAAACGTTATGTTTTAGAGTACTTCATCAGAACGAGCTTTTAAGCTTGATGAAATGATGCAGCAACAACACCTATGATGGAGGGGCCATATGTCACGGTGTCCATTCAAGGGGAGATCGTAGGCTACCCTTTTATTATCCCTCCTCGGGGCAAAGAGCATTTTGACAGGTAAATGCCAAACTGATTTAACCTCTGTTCAGTAGGGCCGACACAGGCACACTGCCTCCCATTTTTTTTTCAATTTCTTGATGAAGTCAAATATAAATATTTATAGAATATTTTCTTTTTATTTCTTAATCTCTTTCTTATGTCCGCGATAAACCTTCACTTGAACCCTGAAACTGAATCTCGATGGTTCGAACGGTTGCATCTAAACCCTAGTTTGAGGGTTTTACCGTTGTGTATCAGACCAAAGCTATACCTTTAATGGAGGAAGCGATTCAAAATCTAGCTATGTGTTCTGTCGGAATAGAGTTGAAGCCTCCACCGTTTGAGCAGTTGAGAGCTAGAGCCGAACAATGTTTCTCTATAGTTTAACTCTGCAACAGGCCACGGAGGTGTTCTGTGCAACTTATGGGAACTTTTTTAGGCGGGAAAACTCAGGAAATCGTCGTATCTAAAAGCAAAGTGCTGGACTTGTTATGGCCGGATGATAATGGAAAACATCAGACCATTCTTTCTATTGAAGTACTCGGAGCCATCCGTTCTCTGGTGCAATTCAGGCTAACGGGGTCGCAGAAGGATTACATTGTGGTCGACTCTGATTTCGGACGGATTGTCATACTCGAATACAACAAAGAGCAGAACATGTTCGAGAAGGTCCATCAGGAGACATTCGGCAAGTCCGGATGCAAGTAGGGCACATCCTTTTTGTATTTTGGAAGGATAGCAATACTATATGTTTATGGTAGGACCTTTACGTTTGATTTTCAATCTTGCAGGAGAATAGTGCCAGGTCAGTATTTGGCAGTGGATCCCAAGGGCCGAGCCGTGATGATTGGGACTTGCAAGAAGCAGAAACTTGTTTATGTCCTCAACCGAGACAATGTTGCCAGACTCACCATTTCATCTCCGTTGGAAGCCCACAAGTCTCACAAGATAGTGTATTCAATAGTTGGGGTTGATTGTGGTTTCAATAACCCTGGGCAAGCAGCGAATGAAGCACAGAACCATCTTACCTTTTACGAACTCGATCTTGGGCTTAACCATGTTGTGCGTAAGTGGTCTGAGCCTATTGACAATGGTGCGAATTTGCTGGTTACCGTGCCAGGAGGTGCGAATTTGATTTTAAATCTTGTGTAGTTATTTATCACCAAATTTCCATAGGTTGCTAAGATAAACACTAAAATCTGAATGGATTGTCCTTTTTTTCCTTGCAGGTGACTGAACTGAAGATCAAGTATTTTGATACAATTCCTGTAACATCAGCAATGTGTGCTCTCAAGTCAGGTTTCCTCTTTGCTGCCTCAAAATTTGGGAATCATGCGCTCTACCAGTTCCAGGGAATTGGGGATGATGCAGATGTTGAATCATCTTCCGCTACTCTCATGGAAACTAATGAGGGATTTCAGCCATTATTTTTCCAGTCCAGGGGCCTGAAAAACCTTGTTAAGATTGATGATACAGAGAGCCTTATGCCAGTGATGGACATGAAAGTTAGTAATGTCTTCGAGGAAGAAACCCCACAAATTTTTGCTCTTTGTGGGAGAGGACCTCGCTCCTTACGGATACTGAGGCCTGGTCTTGCTGTCACTGAAATGGTTGTTTTACAATTACTAGGTATTCCTATTACTGTTTGGACAGTAAAGAAAAGTATAAATGATGAATTTGATGCATACAAATGCCACTTGCTGTTGTGTCCTTTGCAAATGCCACTTTGGTGTTGTCTATTGGTGAAACGGTTGAAGAAGTTAGTGACAGTGGATTTCTTGATACTACTCCGTCACTGGCTGTTTCTCTTCTGGGAGAAGATTCCTTAATGCAGGTCCACCCCAATGGAGTTCGGCATATAAGAGAAGATGGGCGTATCAATGAATGGAAAACCCATGGGAAAAAGAAGATTGTGAAAGTTGGTTGCAACAGATTGCAGGTCATAATTGCTTTTAGTGGGGGAGAGATTATTTATTTTGAGATGGAGATGACAGGGCAACTGATGGAGGTGGAGAAGTGTGAAATGTCTTGAGATGTGGCTTGTCTAGATATTGCTCCAGTTCCTCAAGGCAGACAAAGATCCAGATTCCTGGCTGTACGATAATATGACAGCACCATTCGTATATTATCTTTGGATCCTGATGACTGTACGCATATTTTGAGTGTGCAGGCTGTATCTTCTCCCCCAGAATCTCTTCTCTTACTTGAAGTGCAGGCTTCTGTTGGAGGGGAGGATGGTGTTGATCATCCAGCGAGTGTGTTTTTGAATGCTGGTTTCCAGAATGGTGTTCTTCTTAGAACTGAGGTAGATATGGTAAATGGTCAACTTTCAGACACCCGGACCAGATTCTTGGGTTGAAGAGCACCGAAACTTTTTTCTGCTCTAGTGAGAGGCCGTCAGGAAACTCTTTGATTATCAAGCAGGCCTTGGCTGGGGTATGTTCATCAAGGGCACTTTCTTTTAACTCCACTTTCTTATGAGACTCTGGAATATGCAGCATCATTTTCTTCTGATCAGTGTGCTGAAGGCGTGGTTGCAGTTGCCGAGGATGCCCTTAAGGTTTTTACAATTGAAAGGTTGGGAGAAACATTCAATCAGACCGTTTTCACACTTATGTTGATCGTATTTATGTTGGAGATATTCAAGAGGTATGTGTCATCTTTTCTCTATTTCCTGCCACGCTTTCTATGAGAGCTAAGATACAACAAGAGAAATATTAACTGGAATTATTTAGTTAAAAAGCAATATTTATGTTAAAAGAAGTTTGAAACCAGGCATAGATACAGAATAGTCTAGAACTTCATAGCTTTTAGTTTGAATCAGGATTGCAATATATCGGACAATCTGAAAGCTACTACTAGAGGAATACAAGGCGCGTAGTTTCATTACTCATTTACTTACTGATATACATAAACAAAATACTTGGGGAGAGGATGCTATACATGGCCTTCTTGATACTCCCAGGATAAGGTCACAATGAAAACAGAAGTGCAAGATTAGCTACTGATTACCATCCTTTAGGAAATAAGTCCAGTCATCAAAAGAGATTTCAGATCATAAGGTTGCAGTTATCACAAGCAAAGGCCTGCCTCAAGTCTTGGGATCTGACTTCTCCTCTCTCACTGGAATTCCAGGATCCACTGCTACATGGAAGAGTCTGAGATCCTCTTGTTTGTCTCTTCCTACTTCTGCAAGATCCCTTGTCTAGAATGATCAATTATTTCTCTGTTGATACACATCTATACTGCACTATCCTGGATCTTTTCATCCAACCTCTCCAAGGTTGGAATAGGCTCAAACTTAGAGTAAGAGACACTTTGATCACCCATATTCTATAGGGGAGAGAAGAATCAAGAGCAGGGTTGGAAGGAATTGAAAGATGATGAGAAGGGCCAGAATGCTTTTGTTCTTTATATAAAGTGCACCCCCTCCAAGATTTTTGTATTTAAGCAAGATCTGGATCGTGATATGCATGAAGGACATAATTATCCAATCCCATGATCTGGATTTTAGAGAATTGATTGATATGGGCGTTGGAGGAGACCTGAAGATGAATAAAGTCATGGATTACCTTGTGAGAGATCTGAAAATCCCAGATTGGTGGTATTGGAAGGTAGCTGGGGTTTCCCTTCCTTAGTAGCAGTAGATCCCGATTGACAAGCTATTGCCTTTGAAATAGATTCTCTCCAATCCGATGCTTCTGATAACAGCATCTCATTCAAATTCAGATTGAGGCAATGCCGTTTTTAGTTAATTGCTCTATTTTCCAGCCAGTCTACCACCTGATTAGACCTTATTGTAAGTGGTATTCTAACCAAAGACCTTTCCAAATCAAGGATCTCAGGTCCCACCTGCATGTCCATGACTTCTTGATACAAAGGTCAATGATGAGTTTTGAATTTCCTTCCAAGATAACTCTGTTAAAGCCCCCCTGAAGAGCCAATGAAATACCTTCAGTAAAACCAACTTCCTTGGATGAGTTGTTGGAGCATTGTCCTAAGAAAACTGACACAACATGTGTCACCTCAGAATACACAGCTAGCCCCTAATACTTTGGGATTGGTTTTAGATGCCCCATCAAAATTTATCTTTACCCATCCCTGTGGGGGGGATCCCAAGGGATTGGTGACTGATTATTTTGGAGGGGAAGTTTAAAGAATTCAAAAGATCTGCCTCCTTTGGTTCTATGTGTATTTTAGCCCGGGACACCTTGATGGATTCAACCAAAGCTGATTTTATCCCCATTCAAACCTGTTCAGGAGTGTAGAGCTTTCCTTCAATAATTCTGGCATTTTGGGTTTTACATAAGAACCAGAAGGTATAAGCAGGGGCCAATTACCAAAGGGAAATTAGATTTGAGAACATCCAAGGGGCCTTCTGCCTGGGAAACTTTCCCAACACTTCCACACCTCTCTTGCAATGGGGTAGTGGAGGAGGATATGGGTGTTGTCTTCCCCATTGGTCTCACATCCTAAATAGAAGGTAAGGCCATGGATACCTTTGTGCCTCAGAGTGTCTTCTTAAGCCTTAAAGTATTTTTCCTTTTTATGCTGCTATAGAAGGCTGCCACCTTCCCCAGCACTTTGGATGCCAGATTTTTGGCCAAGTTCTGTATTTTTGGAGATCCATTTCTTCTGAAAGGGATGTGTAATAGCCATGTCTGACTGTATTCTCTTGATGGTGAGATCCATCTAAAAGCATCTACCTCTTTTCTGATGGGAGTCTCTCTCTCCTAAATAATTCTTCTGAAGGTCTCAATCTGCTTATCTAATAAGTTGATAGGTCATTATGATGGGTCATGTCATCATTTGAAGGAATGGAAATGGGTTACCAGGTTTCCAATAATGGTAGACATTGTCCTATTGTTTAGTAGTAGATCTTCTTTGAAAAATATGTATAGGCTTTATGGATATATGTCTTTATCTAATTTTCAATCATGATGTAAATTGTAATGCTTTTCTTTTGGAAATGTTGCCTTTATGTTGATATAAATCTTATACACTAGCAGGTTACAACTAACTTACCCTGATTTGAACAATCCTTTAGTAGCTCAAAGCGATATAGTTCTGTAGTTAAAACTTAAGATTACAGCATACATTTACAAGAAAACACAGTAAAGCTATGTGAACGAGCAGATTGCATTACTTAAATGAGCAGATTGCATTACTTACCAATGTTATCAAGAAAGTACATATGCGTTTTCAAGACAATCCAGCAGCCACCCTTATATTCCTTTTAAAATGAAGATATAATAACTCCAGTTTAGCTCTTAACTAACAGCTCTTAACTCCAGTAATGGTAGACATTGTCCAATTATTTAGTAGTAGATCTTCTTTGAAAAATATGTATAGGCTTTATGGATAGATGTCTTTATCTAATTTTCAATCATGTTGTAATGCTTTTCTTTTGGAAATTTTGCCTTTATGTTGATATAAATCTTATACATAGCAGACTACAACTATCTTACCCTGATTTTAGCAATTCTTTAGTAGCTCAAAGCAATATAGTTCCGTAATTAAAACTTAAGACATACATGTACAAGAAAACACAGTAAAGCTATGTCAACGAGCAGATTGCATTACTTAAATGAGCAGATTGCATTACTTACCAAAGTGTTATCAAGAAAGTATAGATGTGTTTTCAAGACAATCCAGCAGCCACCCAAATATTCCTTTTAAAATGAAGATATAATAACTCCAGTTTAGCTCTTAACTTACAGCTAAACTTCCTCCAAAAGAGGGATGACTTACAGGTTTGTTACAATATGGTTGTAAGTAACTTGTGAGTCTTGTTCAACCTATCATATATTAGAAACCCTAAAACTAGGAAAATACTCTGATATACCATCCATCCCCTAAAGAATGGGGGTCTCCTAGCCCACCTATAGATCTGAGTTATATGGTGGTCATGAATGAGTTGGGCCAGTCAGTTGTTGCGCAATCCTTACTGTGGTTTCTACTACATTTCCCTTTGCGAATTTCTACGTGACAGTGCCCATCTTTTTTTTTGATCTCCAACATAATGCTAAGTTGTCACTTGTCAGAGAAGCTGTACTAAATCATTGCCTTTGGGGACCAGATTTGATCTGGAAAAGCTGAAAGGTTCATTCTCATTTGAATTCTTCTCAAATGAAGACAAATGCCATGCCTCAACCTTGTTTACTCAATAATTGCACTGAGTGAAACGAGGTGCTCTACAGCCCGGTATGGGAGAGATCCTCTAACGTGATATAACGTTATAACGTTAGTAACAAAATAATTAAAAAAATTCATGTCGGCTCATAAAATAAAAAATTATGGAAAATATTTTTTAAAAAAATCCATGTTGGTTCATAAAATAAAATATTATGAAAAGTAATTAAAAAACAGATGTTCGTTTATAAAATAAAAACTTAAAATTTAAACCCGGATCTATCAATCAAGAGAGATCAAATTTTTTGAGTTTAAATTAAAAAAAAGAAATACACCTCAAGAAATTGGATCTCTCTTGGTGCTTGATAGATACGGGTTTAAGATGGATCTATGCTGGTGTAAGTTCATTGGAGGAATGCTGCTTCCACAACTCAAGTGTTGTCGTAAGGCTTGGAGTCTTAGCTATTTCACTGAAGTTGTAGGACTTGAAACATTTGACAAAAGTAGAATAAACAAGCTAAAAATTGAGATGTGGGAATAGGTTCCATCAGTGATATTTGTGCTATCTAAAGCAATATCATACCCACAGGAGGAAGAATTGATGAGAGCACTCTGTAAGTGCTGAAAATATCTATATTTTCTCCCAATATTTATGTTTTTTACCAAGTTTTTCAGGTCCAATTTTATGCTTTTTTTTTCAATGTAACATATCCCAGGGGTCATTCCGAGGATGGTACCCAGGATAAACGGTTAAACCCTAGATTCTTCAATGCACAAGGCCAGGTCAACAACAAGGCTTAAGGCCATTACAATAATATACTTGTTAAGAGCTTAACATGTCACTTGGGAGGATTCACTTAGTGGCGAGGATAATACTCCTCTCAACCACTTGTGCTAGACCCATTTGATAGGTCCAAGTTAATGTTTCTCAATGTTTTCTAATATTTTTGATAAGATTCTTTCTTGACCCTTGGCAATATATTTAAAGTTTTGGTTAGGTTTGGGTTTGATGCAGAAAATTCAAAATTTTATGTACTTTAATGCAAAAATAAAATACTAAACAAGTACTAGGAACATAATAGTACAACTTTAACAAGTGCAGCTAAAATTAAGCATAATTTTCATCTCTTTCAACTTTAACACTCCCAAAGAGGTCCCTGTGTTAAAGTTGAAATCTTCAGTAACATGTAATCAGTAGCAGTAGTAAACTATTTTTAAACAAACTTCTAAATTAGAAGTTCTAACAGTAGTAAAGTATCATGTCTGAGAACTTACCTGGGAGTGAAGACCTTCCTTTTATACTCAAGAATATAAATTTTAGACCAGACTGTACCTCTCAGAGGCAAGTCACTCAATAGGAACAAACTGACCCTTACTAGAGGGTTAGTACAAACTTGAGAGAGAGAGATGATAGGATGTAGTACAATCAAATAGGTAAGGACATAGATACAACAGAGGTGGTCATCAACAGTTAATCATAGTGACAGCCCCAAGTAAGGTTCAATACAAAAGATCTGACCACAACTTAAATCTCAACACATAGATCTAACCCCAACAAAGTCACAACACAATATATCTGACCTCAATTAAGTCTCAGCACAATAGATCAGACCTCAACAAGGTCTTAGCACATAGATCTTACCACAATCACATAGATCAGACCTCAAACACATAAATCTAACCACCGGCTAATAAATCTGACCACAAAACAGTCTCATCTCAGTAGATCTGACCACAGGATAGATGACAACAGTCAACAGCCTCTCAAGAGTAGTCCACAAGGGCTGACGGCCTCCACATGCAGCACTATATCAATCACGACCCACCTTAATAGGGCAACAAACAGGCTTAAGACGCTGTGGCCTCCACTCAATCAACACAACAGTTCACAGTTGAGGTGGAGGTGGAACCCTAGGGCTGCAGCCCCCCTTATATGTCAACAAACAACTCGACAAGAGCTGCGACCAGCTCTTGGCTGTCCTTAAAAGACCACAGATCAGATCTTGAGGGCGAGCGGCTTCACCAATCAGACCAAGGAGGAGAAAAAGGTTCACTAGGGCATGCGACCTCTCTTTCCAACAATCAACAAATCAACAAACAATCCTTAAAGGGGTCACAACTCAATTACAATGGCAGCAGCGAACTTCCAATAGACCCTAGCAACCTAAGTCACCTAACACGAGGACACATTTTATATACATATATATATATTTTTAAAATATATTAAAATTTAAAAATATAGACATATAGATCCAAAAATATTTAGAAACTAGAACATTTACAAATATTCAATAGAAATTAGAATCAAAACACATTAATGATCATTGATTACACATTTGTCATTCACAAATGACGATTCACAACACATTTGTCATTCACAAATCACAATGAGACACATAGATGCATGTCGGAACCATATGTTGTAAACAATGAGACACGTAGATGCATGTTGGAACAATGAGATACATAGAGTGCATTTTGTAAACAAATGCAAATCAGTCTACCATGCAATTTACTCGACATAAAAATGCCATTGAAGACAAGAAGGAAAGCTAAAAAATGCATTTGATTATAGTCTAGTTGGTATACCTGTTGTTCAATGTGCTTACTATGAAGAGGGTGCATAATAAGAGGCTCTTGCAATTTCTTCTACTTGCATATCTTCTCTCTTTTCAATGACAGGTTTTTTACTTTCATCCAAGTATGTTATGCTCCTTGTGCTAAGAAGATGATGATTATCAACACCCATGTATTCTTGCCTGCCTTCAACCTTCACTGAATTTTGTACTTGATTAGCGTCTTGTAGGTCATCTCGCAGGTCACTATCTCTCACTTGGTTATTTCTAAGGTTATAGGCCAAGATTTTATTGCTAGCATTATTAAATGAAGCCGTGTTGAGAATGGATTTGCTATCTACAGCCCCTTCTTTCTCAAATTCTTTAAACACTGGCGAAGAAAACTCCGTTGTTTTATCGGGGGTCCCTGCACCTACAAAACAGTCCACTACTATCAATTGATCATCTACACTATTATCTTTAATATCTATGTCCAATCTAGCTTCACTAGCTAACCTACCTTCTCCTTCAAAAACACAGGTTTTCACATCTATTTTAGCTTCTCTTTCACCATCATATTTACTCATCTTGGATGCATTTAACCCATCCTCTGTCCTCCTTCCAGAAACACAAGTCATTTCTGTTGGTAAAGAAGAAACCATCTTTTTCACTGCTTCACCCTATTTCCCAACTGGAACAGAGCTATGTTCTGTACAGTGTTCCACCTCTTGATTGAAGGAAAAATATTTCCTCTTTCCAACAAATTTATGTTCAGGGGGCATGCATGGATATACATGAACCTTGCCAATTCCATCTAAAGAAGAGTTTAAATCCTCTGAATATTCACTAGATGGGTGCTCTAAAGCCTTGGGGGTATCAAGTGTGTCTTTTTTAGGATCATGCCTTCCAATTTTTTGAATCTTATTCAACAAGTCATAGCTAGAAACATTTGGACTCTATTTGGAAACAATAAGGTCCTTCACTTCCTTTATCCAAAATGGTACTTCTATCATCTGCATGGTCACTAGGATTAGAATGGATTTTATCAACAGAGAACCTTATTGTAGACTCATCCAGGATACCCTCTCCTACTGTTGAGGAACATCTTTCACTGACAACAACAAGAACTTGCCTGTCCTTGGAGTTTTCAGTGGCTGCTAGATTTACCAGTAGATTCATACACCCATCATCCATATCACTTAAAGTTACATTAGAAAGTTGTGATCATCTCCTTTGAAACGGTTTCAAAGCCAACTCACTCACTTGTCTTAACAGTTTCTACTTGAATCAGACCCTTTAATAGATCATTCTCCTTGTCTGGCTCTAATGATGGAGCCATTTGATATATTTCCGATGTTTTCTCAATTTATTAACCAATTCTGCTACGCTCTTCACTTGGAATGGTAGCGGATGATATATCTCCATCACCCCCTTCTGTGAAGCCATATTTAACCTCATTGTTATGCAATGATTCAGTATTAACCACCAGGACACTATTAGCGTGAGAAACATTGATCTACAGTTGTTTTCTTGCTATCACTTGGATCATTTTTATCAGAGATAGTGGGAGAAGATCCTTTACTTGCTAGTATGACAATGTCCTCAATCTTCCCACTATTGGGACATGGAGGTGGAGTGCATCCAAGGTTGGGAAGTTTAACTATCAGTTTGGGACTGTTTGTATTATCCCCATGGGAATTATCTATTGCCTTGTCATATGTGTGACCCGATTGTGATGCTTTTTCACATGTTGCACTTTTACTCCATATTAGCTTCCCTCCATTGGACTCTTTCTGGCATCCCAATTTTCTAGATCCCAAAACTCCATTTCTTGATTTCCTAGGTCATGATCCTAAACTTGAGCCATTAGCACTCATAGAATCCGCTATAGAGCTCCGAGCATCCTCTTTCCAAAATGAACCTATAGCCTTTCCAATCTCACTCGACCATGATTGATTGTTATTTTGTTATTGACTAGAACTACTACTTTCTCTTCCTTAATTGAAGTCATTGAAAAATCATTTGTGCCACTCAACATGGTCAATTTACAATGAGAATCCTTGGTGTTAATGGTTGAGGAGTGCAACAAAGAATCCTTGGTAGACCCTGAGGGGATAGATGCTGATCTTGATAGAGTATATGTTGGCCTAATCTGTTTGAGACTGTCTTTGCAGTAGAGTTTAATGGTGTTGATTTTTTCACAACTTCAGTAGATCTTGCATGCTTGCCACCATAAGTATAAGCAACTTTTCATGTATCTTACTTACAGGGAAAATATGCTCCCTGGCTTGATCCATACTGTGTCATTGTTCTTCATTACTGCATCGGCATGTTTCTTCCAAGTATCAACTAAGATCCTAGCCTTCCTATGAATCTGCTGGTGCTTCTAATTTTTCAAGTAGTTTACAGATTTTCCACCCATACATGTCTTCAAAGCATCAAGATCTACAAGTAGTCTATCAAGATCACGTAGCAACAATAACAATTTTGCTTCGACAAATTTGTCACCCTCCTTTGGTATTCCTACATCTTCAGTATTTCATTTTTGGGATTCTTGAAGTCAACCATCCAAAATAGGAAAGCACCCGAGCTACACAAATTGGCTGAGACAACCATCTTGATCGGTGGTTGCAATCACACCTACAAGGGATGTACGCCACAAAGCCACAATTCCTTTCTTACCATCATCTCTTTTAATTTTTTGACCAACTACATTAGATGCACAAGCTTCCCAACATTTTCTGAGTTGATGTGGCTTCCATCTTTGTCAGTGATTTTGACAATTTTGTGTTCCTAATGCACATGGTGAAGAAAAATGGTCATAATAATGACATATGTGTAGCTTGAATTGAAATGTTGAAGGGAATTTGGGGTAGAAGAAATCTCTATTGGGCTGTGAAAACTGCTTGAAGGCTTATTTGGTGTCCATCAGCTGCTCATTTTGTTGTCGCATACTCATACGTTCCACGGAGAAGGTATATGCGCACTGGGGTTCATAATACCACTCCTTGCACGTTCATACTGAAAATTGTGCAAGAATATCCTATCTCAGTTGCATTTGTCAAAATTATGGAGAATCAATTTAGATGATTGTGATTTTATAGTGCTTTTAGTGGCCCTAACTGTAGATCCTTTCCTGCTTCAATGTCTATCCTTCTCACTTTATACAATTTTGACGTAGCTGTAGTGCGATCTATAAACAAAATGGTTGCTCCTTTGCTGCAATTTTCTTTGTCATTCCCTCCCAAAATCCTGTGTTGCAGTGTCCTTGTAGAGGTTGTCATTTATTTGTAGCAGCAGACACCTAAATGTTGCAAAGTAGTAATCTCCTACATTTATTCAAAGGAAAATTAGAGTTTGTCTTCTACCATGCATTCAAAAAGTCTGAAAGATCTAGTCGCATTGTTAGGAGATCAGCCAGCGCAAGTAGAAAAATAAAATAAAATATGGCATTTAGAACCTTTTGCAGACCACCTTAATAGATTGTATAATTTTTTTGGATATTCTGTTGCCTTATTATGGTAGATTTTTGTGCTTATCATTGTGTTTTGAAAAATAAATTGGCTTTTAAGCATGGTTGTATTTGGATATTATTGTTTTTTTGTAGAATTACAAATGATGTAATCTAGATGTTCATATTGCTCCTCTCCCCAATTCTGAAAGGGTGCTAGCTCAATGGAAGAGTGCCTGCCTTACAAGCAGGAGGTTGTTGGTTCGATTCCTCCATGCCCTATTGCTATTGCAATATTGATATTTTTAATAAAATATATTTTATTATGATTTATTATGGCTATAGAGGGGGTTTCAAACCGCCTTTGTATGTTTCTACAAGGTGGGTTCTAAACCGTCTTCATATGTCACTATGAGGGGGGTTCAAAATTGCCCTTGTATGTTACAACGAGGGGGGTTTAGAACCTCCCTTGTAGGTACCTATGAGGGGGGGTTTGCAACTACCCCCGTATCTACTTATGAGGGGGGGTTGTAACCGCCCCCAAAGGTTTGTAATAAGGACATTTAGGGGGGGTTTCGAACTGCCCCCATAGGTGTCTACGAGGGGGGTTTAGAACCGCCCCTATAGGGGTCACAAACCGCCCCCTATAGGGGTTTAAAATTGCCTCTATAGGCCTCTACGAGGGGGGTTCAAAACCGCCCCTATAAGCCTCTATGAGGGGGGTTCCAAACCGCCCCTATAGGACTATACGAGGGGGGTTCACAACCGCCCCTATAGGCCTCTACGAGGGGGGTTTGAAACCGCCCCTATAGTCCTCTACAAGGGGGGTTACAAACCGCCCCTGTAGGTTTGTATGAGGGGGCTTATGAGGGGGGTTTGCAACCGCCCCCGTAGGTCTCTATGAAGGGGTCTACGAGGGGGGTTTAAAACCGCCTCCTTAGACCTCTACGAGGGGGGTCACAAACCGCCCCCAAAAGTCACTTTTGGGGGCAGTTCCAATCTCATCAAAAACCGCCCTTAAAGGGAAGAACTTTTAACATCGGTGCCTTTAGGGATGGTTTTGCCAAAACCGCCCCTAAAGCCAAAACCCCCCCCGTAGGTCACTTTTGGGGGCGGAAGACAACCCCCCCTAAAGGCCAAAAATGTACTAGTGTAGGATGCTCCTGCATCAAACTCCCAAAGTAGAAAAATTCCATGACCTCATGGTCATGTGTCTTTAGTGATTGAATCCTCCAGTGTCCCAAACCTTATGTTGCAATTGTTCATTTATCCATTTATGCTGTTGTTCTGCTACTGTTGTTGCCTTCAATTCTCCAGGATTCCAAATTTTACGTCATTGTTGTCCACTTGCTTTACCGATGCAAAGACTTTCAATCAATTGTATTTTTTCGGTTGTCCTTCTCTTCTTGCTGTATCCTCTCTTGGACATCCCCTTCATCAGCATCCACATCTTGTCAATTTCATCATCTAGCTTTGTCCTTGGTCGAAACTTGTTACTATCACCCTTCATTTGTTGTTGCATATCCTTATGCATAAGAGTTATAAAACTCTTATTCAATTCTGGTTCAAATACCTCCTTTACAACTTGTTGGTCATACACTGCAGCTTTATCCACTTTGGTGTCTTTCAAGACACCTCTTTCTTCTTCTAGTTCTAAATTTGTATGTTGATTATGCATCTTTGGGTTTACTAACCATTCTTCTAGGAACTCCAATTCCTCATGCAAATTAGCTTTCTTTGTGCCCCTTTCTGGATTGATTCTCCCATTTCAAATTTCTTCAGTTATGCCACTGTTGTTTGAAATTATCGAATGCTCTTCAAGATCAACTTGAACTAGAATTGTAACCTCCATGCAATGTTCATCAATCTCATCCTTTTCCAATCATTCCTCTAATAGTCTCAACTCTTCTTCAAAATCTGCATTTTCTTCTTCTTGCATAAAGCTATCATCCATCATCCCATATGTCAGAATCTTCTTGTCCATGCCTCCATGAAGCAATTATTTATCTTCATTTGTCTTCAAGGAATATTCCAATGTTTGTCCTTCATCTTCTGTACTTGCATAATCTGCATTCACACACAAATATTTAGTTTCAAAACATGAGTCTCTTGGGTCTCTGATGTCATTTCCTCATGCTGATTTCCACTTTCAAAACTTTCAAAGAGAATTTCAGTAGGTCTCTCGTTAACACTTTCATCATCATCTTATCCAAGGAATGATGTGTATTAATTTATTCACGAACAAATGCATAATAGGCCACTTGATCTTCTTCCTTACATTCCAACCTCATCTCTAGTCTTCATTTACACTTTCTTGTAGCAGTTTCATCATTGTACTGAGTCTTTCCTTTAACTCCGCAAGCTCCCTACCAAATTCCTCTTGACTCATCTTCTTTTTTCCAACTACTCTGGCATAATTTATGTTTCCTCTTGTTGTGTCTTCTCTCTGAACCCTTGACATGACTATCGGTAGTCATTTTCATCTCCTCCTTTTATGAGCTTCTCCTTTCCCACATCTACTACTCAATACCTCATCAAGCTTTCCTTGAGCCTGACCTTTTGGCATTCTTCTGGTTCTATCCACTAGAACCTCCTAAGCATCTCTCTGCTCCTTCTAGACTTCCGCACTTATACTCACACTTTATTCTGAGAACTTCACTTGTCCTCTTTGCTTCCAATTCCAATTGAAAGTAATCACAACTTCTATTTGTTGTGAGTATTTCTTCTGCCACAATTCCTCTTTAAACTGCTACCTATTAAGAACACATAAATATTTTATTTGATCAAAACACAAGACCATAATCACTTACCATTTTCTCAAACAATTATCCCCAGCTCTATGCCTTGGCTAGAATTTTTCCTCTAGGTCTGTAATCCTCTCCTTTGCAAAATTTTCACAGGTTCTCTGCTTATCTTCCTTCTTTCATTGTTTAGAATTAAATCATGGCCTACTCTTTCAAAGAGTATTCCTTTTCAATCTTGGAACGTTAATGTGCTCTGATACGACTTGAAGTAGACAAATTGTCGATAGGGTTATCGATACTACCAACAACCTTTGCTTTCCAAGTCTCCTTCTTCTAAAATGGTTACATGAAATTCAATGATCCTATAAATATAAAAATAAAACACAATTCCGTTTGGATTATCATATATTTCACATTAATTGAATCCTACAATTTAACACACGACTGTGTGCCCCAATATTCCTTCCAATATATACTCATGGACTCACCACTCTATATTCTAACATACTCTATTTCATTCTATGACTACACTTAGATTCATTAAACTCATAACTATCAGAATCCGAACCTTGATTTCATCAAAATAAAAGGTTTGTTATAGGATTAACTACTTGAACTACATATCAAAACTCTTACCTTGAAGTATTAAGTCACAATTATTTATCCTTCAAATGCTTACCTTCAAGGATCCTCTAATCAGATTGTATGCATCTCTGTAACCATATTTATATAAATTTTACACGAATACAATAGTGACTACTAGAACCTCAAAGTGTTATCGAAATACTCTTCAACATTACCAGATCTGAAGGTCTGCCTCTCAGATCCCATGCTCCTTCCACACATTTCTCAATTCAAGCACTTAGTAAATCAACCACTCAGCAGTTCAACGCATTGGAAAATCAATGGTTCAGCGTTTTACACCATCAACCTCGACATTTAAAATCTCCACCATGTTCCTTCACATGAATGTTATAGGTCCATATCCACAAATTCATAACCATGCATACAATTCACTATGCATTATATGATCTGATTATAAAT
The DNA here is from genome assembly GCA_027924585.1 of Larix kaempferi. Classification (NCBI taxonomy): domain Eukaryota; kingdom Viridiplantae; phylum Streptophyta; class Pinopsida; order Pinales; family Pinaceae; genus Larix; species Larix kaempferi. The sequence goes on from BSBM01001005.1 coordinate 32,548,648, forward strand.
TGTGTACGCACCAAGAATTGGGTACCATCCACATATTGAATTCACCGGATGCTAAGCGCATCACCATACAAATCAATTTAATGGATCCATTGTTGGAATAATAATGTTGAACTGCTTAAAATAGATGTTGTTAGATTAATTAGGATATGTGTAGGTTGAGATCCGTTGAGATCCTATTTCTTACGAGTTTGTTAACAGCTCAGAGAGCTTATATAATGTAACCTTATTTCATAATAAAACAAGTTGTGTGTGTTCTGTTTTGCATTTCATTGGTGTTCTATTTTGGTATCAGAGCCCAGGCAATCGTTGCTTGCCTTGGAGTGTAAATCGCTGCTTGCTTAGCTGAAGTCGAAGTTCATGTGGTTGTTAATGCCCTCTGATTTTCGTGTGACTGTTAATGCCAATGCCAAACATTTGTTGAAGTCGTTATTGTCTCATATATTTTGAGTGCTACTGCATGGACTGGAGATCCAACGAGAGTAAAAGCAAGCTGAGAGCTACTACGTGTAGAAGAAAGAGTTGCTGCGTGTAGAAGAAAACTACGCATTGCCATTCTATCCATTTTGGTATCCAGCCGTCATCTGATCAAAGGAAGTCATAGTTTCATAGACTCCTACGCATTGCCCAGCCGTCATCTGCCCAACGTAGCCATAGATCGTTTCATGCGATTGAACTCCGCGGCCTCCACCTGAGACGGCCCAGCTTGCGGGATTCCTGTTGTAGAGAAAAACGTGCCTAAGACGTGCCCATACCTGGAGGAACTCTGTAAAGGGGCGCAACACTTTTTTTATCGCGGGTCCCCAGCGTGACAGGACGTGATAATTCGGTGCTGCACTTCTGAAATTTTGCGCTGGGTAGTTTGTTGTGGCTATAAGCTATTGAGCGGCGCGATAATTGTTTTGTATTTGTTTGCTGACCCGTGGAATCCTGATGAGCGCCCTTTGAAATGCTACTAAGCTCGTGCTTCTTTAAGGAGATTAATACATGCCATCGCCATTATATGCAGCTAGGATTTCACTTGTAGAAGAAGGGAGTAGTCGGAGAAAAGAGGTATTTTTTTTCAAGTCGTCGGAGAAACAAAGGTATTTTTTTATTGAATTCGTCTTTCAACAGCTATGACAAATTCATTCCCCGAAAATTATTTGAACGAAGCTTCTAAGCTTGACGGGGACAATTATCTTGACTGGAAATTCAATATATTAACTATGCTCGAAGCACTGAATGTCTGGACTATAGTAAAAGGAGATGAAGCCAATCCCACAGGTGCTACTCTTGCAGACTGGGAGAAATGAGAAACAAAGGAAAAAGTATTGTTGCGGCTGTTTGTGAAAGACAACATAATCCGGCACATCAGAGATTGTAAGACTTCCAAGGAGACATGGGACATCTTGAAAGGTTTGTATGAAACTACAAACTCCAATAGAATTTTGTTTTTGAAGACTAAGTTATTGTCCATAAAAATGGTTGCAAATGAGAATATCACCAGCTATGTTTCTCGGATTAAGGATTTATGTGATCAGTTAAGTGCAATTGGTGATACTATTTCAAATACTGACATGGTAACAATTACATTAAAGGATTTAATTAGAGATTATCATGTCTTTATTTCAAGTCTAGGAGGTAGAGCAACGCCACCTAAATTTAATTAGTTAACAAGGATTCTTCTACAAGAAGAATAAATAATGAAAGTGTTTGAGATGGACTCTCAATCTTCATAAGTGGTGTTAATATAAAAAGGGAAACAACCCTACAGGGGCAAGACATGGGACAGAAACAGAACAAGAAAGTTTCAGCCAAGAAACAAAGGTATGACTCACTCAAAATCTGATTCACGTGATAAGAAAAATGATGGTTGTTTTTACTGTGGGAAATCTGGTCATCATGCTAAAGACTGTAATAAAAGGAAATCTAATGAAGCCAAACAGAAGTTTAGAAAACATAATGGAAATTATGTGACAATTGACACATCCACCAATGAAGGTTTTAAGAATTTAAAACTGTTTATTTCAGAAGCTGCATTGTCTACAGAAACTGACGATGAAAATGCATGTATCATAGATTGATCAGGTGCCTCAGCCCATATGTCTTGTGTCAAAGAGTGGTTTGATGAATATCATGACAAAACAGATGAGACACACATATATTTAGGAGATAATATATCTCATAAGATTCAGGGTTATGGAGTGATAAGTGTAAAATTACCTAATGGCCAAAAGTATAAGCTTGATGTCACAAAGCCCACTCATCAAGCATTGACATTTACTACAATGACAACTGAAGAGCTATGGCATCGTAGGTATGGGCATCTTAATCAAAATGATTGAGTGCTACTTCAGAAGAAATTGATGGTTGAAGGGCTTCTTGTTTTGAAACATAAGCATATAGAATGTGAAGCTTGTGCACTAGGTAAGCAACATAAGGAAGAATTTCCAATGCATAAAGAGAAGAAACCAAGAGAATTACTTGAATTAATACATATTGATGTCTGTGGTCCCATGCAAACCTTATCACTTGGTGGTACGAGGTACTTTCTCATATTTGTTGATGACAAATCAATATTTACTTGGATTTATTTTAAAAGGAAAAAGAGATGTATTTGAATATTTTAAAGAATTCAAAACTATGGTGGAAAAGCAGACAGGTAAATGCATCAAGATACCCAGATCTGATCAAGGTGGAGAATACACCTTAGGAGCCTTTGAAAAATACTGCAAAAACAATGGGATCATTCAACAATTCACAGTGCCTTCTACACCACAGCAAAACAGTGTAGCTGAAAGGAAGAACAGGACATTAGTGGAATGTTCTAGCAGCATGTTAAAAGGTAAAAATATCTCTAATGATTTTTGGGCAGAAGCCATTAACACTACTGTTTACTTAAAGAATAGAAGTCCAACTAAGATTCTAGATTCAAAAAAGCCTTTTGAAGTTCTTTATGGCTCTAAACCTGAAGTTGGTCATTTAAAAGTATTTGGTTCAAAGGAATTTGCTCATATTCCCAAAGATGAGAGAAGAAAATTGGATGCAAAATCTGTTAAGTGTACTTTTCTTAGTTATTATGATGATCATAAGGCATACAAACTGTTTGATTTTAATTCACATAAGCTCATAGCAAGTAGAGATGTGATTTTTCATGAGACTACATATGAAGAAGTAAGTAACTATGATGTCTGGCATACTCCTTATGACAATGATGTTCATGTGAAAATTGATATAGATAATGAACATGAACAGGAAAAGGAACAGGTACAACAACAAGGTGAAAGCAACGTAGAGACTCCAACAACTCCTACGTCTCGGAAAAGAAGAGATGAAAGTGCAAAAAGTGGTGGACCACTGAGGAAGTCAACAAGAACAATTCAGATACCCTCCAGGTATAAAGACTATGCTTTGATGACACAAGTAATGAATGTTGTAGAACCTACTTCTTATGAACAAGCCAAAATTCATAAGGACTGGAATAATGCAATGAATGAAGAATATGAATCAATAATGAAGAATGACACTTAGGAATTAATTGAGCTGCCTGAAAACAAAGTTCCCATAGGATGTAAATGGCTGTATAAAACCAAATTAATGCAGATGGAAGTGCTAACAAATATAAGGCCATATTAGTTGCAAAAGGGTATTCACAAAAGGAAGGAATTGATTATGAAGACACTTTTGCACCTGTAGCTAAGTTAAATACAATTAGAGTCATGATTGCATTAGCTACAAAATACAATTGGAAATTTCATCAGTTAGATGTTAAATCTGCATTTCTGAATGGCGATTTAAAAGAAGAAGTTTATTTGGTTCAGCCTGAAGGATTTATAAAGAAAGGGGAAGAAGATCTTGTCTATAAACTCAAGAAAGCTTTATATGGTTTGAAACAAGCACCTAGATCTTGGTATATTAATATTGATTCATTCTTTGCCCAGAAAGGTTTTGTGAAAAGCAAAAATGATCCTAATCTGTATGTTAAAAAGGATGAAAATGGAAAAGTTGCTTTGATATCCTTATATGTTGATGATTTGATTATCACTGGTAGTGCTACTCATTTGATTGAAGATATTAAGATTCAATTAGCATAGATATTTGAAATGAAGGACCTTGGTGAAATACATTATTGTGTAGGTCTGGAGATATGGAGAGAAGGCAGTAAAACAATTATCACTCAAAGCAAATACTCGAGGGAGATTCTAGAAAGATTCAATATGAGTGATAGCAAGGCAGTATCAACACCTTTAGAACAAAATGTTAAGTTATCTAGTCTTGATGAAACTAAAGAGGCAAATGGTGTTCTGTATCACCAGTTGGTGGGAATTTTAAACTATCTTACCACTACCAGACCAGACATAGCATATTCAGTTAGCATCCTGAGTCAGTTCATGGCCAAACCTATGGAAAGCCACTGGATAGCTGCAAAGAAAGTCCTTCGATATCTGAAAGGAACTGCTAATTTTGGTATTATGTATACTGATGATTGTGATGTTGAGTTGATAGGTTTTTTCTGATTCAGATTGGGCTAGTAATCCTGATGACAAGAAATCAACCTCAGGATATGCATTCAACATAGGTACAGGGGTCGTGTAATGGAGTAGTAAGAAACAACCAACTGTTTCTTTATCATCAACAGAAGCTGAATACAAAGCTCTATGCAATGCTACTTGCAAAGCCATTTGGTTAAGGATAATTCTTGAAGACATTGGCAACAAGCAAATGAATCCAACTGTTCTCAAATGTGACAATCAAAGCTCTATTAAATTGGCATACAACCCAATTTATCATGCCAGAACCAAGCATATTGAAATTCAACATCATTTTGTAAGAGAAAAGATACAAGGGAAGGAAATTGACTTGACCTACTGTAATACCACTGAGAATGTGGCTGACATCTTTACCAAGCCTCTTGGGAAGATGAGTTTCGAAGAATGTAGGAAACAGTTAGGTGTGGTAGAGAATCCATTTCTCCATTAAGGGGGAGTGTTGGAATAATAATGTCGAACTGCTTAAAATAGATGATGTTAGATTAATTAGGATATGTGTAGGTTGAGATCTGTTGAGATCCTATTTCTTAGGAGTTTGTTAACAACTCAGAGAGCTTATATAATGTAACCTAATTTCATAATAAAACAAGTTGTGTGTGTTTTGTTCTACATTTCATTGGTGTTCTATATTCCACGACAGCTATCTCATGATTTATTCGAACCTTGAAGATGATGATCTACTATACTACGATCTCGTGTATGAATGCAACAATCGCTTTATGAAGCCATTCTTCACATATCACGATCCGAAAACAAAGTATTTAAAGCATAGAAGAATACTCTTCCACCTGAGAGCTATTTCCTTCAACACATCACAACTTGTTCTTGGAGTGGATCTCGTTCCCAAAGGAATTGAATCCCCTTTGCAACACTTCAACGCTTCCAATGTAGTCTACAGATCTCCAATGGATCTTCAATCAAAATGGTTTTGTTTAACTTGCACATAGAGGGCAATTTCTGATCAACATTTTGACCACACCTCAATCACAATTTATTGTTGGACATACACTTTGTCAATACTCAACCCAAGAATTCAATTCATCGTTGAAACGACAATATTTTCCAGTGCAAGTAATGTTGATTCAATGTAATTACCATATAGAGAACTATACTCATACCATACACATCAAATCCATTCCTCAAATGGTGTTTCGAACCCTCAACTAGAATCTAACTATCCAATGCAGAGAAACTCGATTCATAAACAGACATGTCGTCTTCAATCCTCAAAAGGGAATTTCAAACCCTTCTATAGGAATTTTATTTTCTTATAGCCAATTACCACTGGAAAACCTCTTAACTATCGAATCTCATGCATTAATACTCTACTACAGGAATTGCAAACAAATTCCTTACCAACATTTCGTGAACTCATCCAATTAATCATTCACACTTAAACATAGACCATCATCACATTGTAAAATACATGAATAGTGATTTTCACAATCATAGAGGCATGTAAATATACTCTAAATAAATCAAATTCAAATGCAAATCAGTGATACGAGAATCATCCCCTAGATCATCTTGTTGGAATGCATATAACAACATTCCCTCCACGGCACCTGTATCCCGCAAAAAATCATCTATACCAACCTTTACTTCATTGCCTTTGTTGCCAACAAGTGAAGAACTAGTGTTATTGTAGACATTCTCAATTGGTGACTTAGGATGTAGTGGGAATTAAATAGGTGGTTGATTCAACCATGTTTGGTATGCTTCCTCTCTAAGATGCGCTCATTTAGTAGCCTTTTCTCAATTTGACATTGAAGTGGGGTGCAACGAAAGATGTTAGATAGATCACTCATTGTCAAATCCCAATTGTAAAAACATTGAAATATTACATCGATGATATCAATAAACACAATACATTTAGTTTGTTAAAAAATTATACCAAACAATTATTAAAAGCATGGAATTTTGTTTCTATAGTACATGTGCAACCAACCACTTTATAAAATAAAATTTCAAAGTGAGCAATATGTCTATATTAATTCCATTGAAAATAAAAGGTACAACTAATCAATGATATTTTCCTTGCGCCCTAAGGGGGCATCTAAAGGTGGCCCCAATGCAAGGTGTATTTGATGAGTGGTTGGTGGTCTACAAAAGTTATAGTTTATCAACACGTCACTAGGAGAAAAACTGCATATCGCATGCACAACAACAGATCTAGACGCCTTCATTTTCATAAAGAACTCCTTGTCATTGGAGCGTTCCTCAAATGAACAGTTTGCACTAAATAATGAGAACCTGCAACTATTTATGAACCCTGAAATGTTCCCATGAGTGCATAGATGACCATCGATATACAACAGGTTCTTCCAACTAAATTTTCCACATAATTTCATAAATAAATAAGTTCATAAAGTTATAGTTTTATTTGGGAGGAACAAATAAAAGTCCAAAATAAACAACCCAATATTTGCAGCATCTATTTTGGACTTGAAAAACATATAATTTTAGCAAAAAGGGATAATTTGGTCCCAACATCGAGCATATATGAAGCGCAATTGTAATAGGTTTAGTATTTACTTTGCAGATGGATAGGAAGAGAGAAGTCATCACTAGCCTCTAACAATTGAACCAACCTTGGTGTGTACTCTTAGATCATACAACTTTTTGGATCTCCTAGTAGAGATGTCTCAAGGGTGGTATTGATATCATACTTTGGCTCTATAGAACTCTCGTTGACTCAACAAAAGGAGATGGGATACTCAATTTAGGATGGAAAATTGTTCTTTTTGCTTCCAACTTCAAAAAAATGAGCACATGGAAGTGTTTGTAATTGTCTTTTCTACATCACCTATTGGATTTTTTATCATAGTGGGGAGCATTATACCGTCAAAATTGGGTAGTCGGTCATTAATATAATGGGACAGTGTGACATGCCGAGGGTTCTCCTTCAACCCTTGACATTTTGAATAACCAATATTACTGGGGTTCATAAAAGAGTTATAATTTACAGTGAAGTACCATCAATGTAGGATGGTGGCTAAAAGATGGTGTGTTACAATTGGTGGGGTAAAGCAACTCTTCATTTTCATCTAGCGGTTGCTTGCAATATCGTGCTCCTAGTAAGCGTTTGTGGCATTTTTCAACTAGTAAATAATCTTGCGCATTTGAATTCAATCAGGAATCAAAATTCTGTAAAATTCAACACATGATTATTCACATGCAAGTGTATGCATAAATAACATAATTTCAATTAGATAATCAAAATATAAATAAAATCTAAACTTACTACAAATGGAAGGAGAGAACTTGATGAACTTTGAACAACATGGAATGAGTTGGACTCTAAAGAATCAACGATTTGATATTAGAATTACGGTACTCCCTGCATTTTAGTTAAATCAACAATCAATATGTATCTACATTCTTGAAATACAATTTGGGATGCATATAACAATGTAACTTTAAATATATTTTTGAAACCATTTTTTAAGTATATGGTGGGATTTTAAGGAGTATATGTACCTTATGGAGTATTTTAGTTTATGTGTTTGCATTCTTAAAAGAATTTTTGGGATGCATGTAACTTTTTATCTTAAAAACTACAATTCAAGTAATTTTAAATGTAATCAGTGTGTTTGTGACATTTAAACGCATTGTTGTGTAAATGCATGGTACACACCAAACAAAAATTTCCACAAAAACACTTGCAAACAAAAACATCCGCAAAGTTTTAATAACAGATGTTTCTACTTGCATTAAAACTATTTTTAATTCAAGTAGTGTGGTTTCATATATTGAGATCCAATGTTTCTTTTATATGTGAAGAGTACCAATGTGCATTACATTTTTAGGACACATTGATGTATGAAATGCTTAAAAAAATTGTCACATGCATTCTTAATCAATTCATTGAATTATTAAGGGGGGAAATGGGCAAGAATTTCATTTTTAAAAAGTGATTTTATAAAAAAAAAACTAATCACTTATATATTATTTTGTCAAAAATTAAAGGGGAGACTCGTGCAAGAGAAATTTACATTGGAAGACTATTGATTGGATCAAACTTTTTGAAGAACCAAATTTGTAATAGATTATGGATAACATACAACTCTACAGAGGAGAAATTCTAGGTAATTAAATTCTTCCTATTCATCTCAAAATTTCCCCTAATTGTTTCCAAATAATTCATTATTTATATTTTATGTTTTTATTCATATTTATAATGCAATATGAAGAAAAAAAAGGTTTTCATAATTATCATCAATGTTGGAAACCCTAGCTCTCTTGTTGCTTCCCTCTTCTTTTATGTGGCTATAAAGTTTAGCATTAGAGTTTTACCCTCTCAACTATTTCACAATGAGATTTTTTTAGGCACTAGATATTTAATTGCTTTGTGTATCCATATATGAAAAGTTGGGCATCTATTGCAATGTGATCACTTATTGCATTGGGTCCCAGAAATTGTCCCTAACAGTATGTTTTTAAACGTTTTTTGTGGTTTTCATTGCACACTTTACAATTTAATGTACCGATGTAGTTTTAAGAAAGGCATCATTTAGGTTTAGATGTAAAAAAAAATTATGGGTTATCCAATGTGAAATATACAGACATTATGCATCGATGCTCTTATTAATATATAACATACCACCTAATTTAAATATTTATTTTTAGTATTTCAGCACACTTTACAATGTGTATTCCCATGTACAGAGGACTAGCGTGTATTCCTGAATAATGTGCATCATTAAACTAGAAAACATGTTTAGCTTAAATTACTTACATGGTTTGTAAAAATATTTCATAGTTTCTATATTTCATGATGCAAGGCATTTATTGATAGAAGTTTAGGGGAAAATGTGTTGTAATGAGCACGATCAGAACATATCCCCAAAAGCGAACAAGGCAAGTTTTTTGAAAATTTAGTATAAAATTAACATGTTTGAATTATCTAAATATATAAATGATATGTATTGGTAAATGTGTGTCAGGAAAAGAAAAAAACTTGAATAAACTAGATAAAAGTGTTTGCAATCTAAGTTCAAAAGAGCATAAAACCTTGATGGAAATGTTGCAAAGTGATGAATTAGTTGAATCAAAAGTTAATCAACATGAGATTTTTCTTTGAATTTTCAGTAATAATGTACTTCTTAAGAATAATTGTTAACTACATGTTTCAAACAATTTATTTCACATTTTTTAATGTTGCGTAGGGACCGATAGCAAGGATAGGAATGTCATCCTGACAAGATAAAAATTATGAAGGGTGTAAATGATGATGAATTGGTCCTCAATTCATCTAGATTGATGTTGGAAGTTAATGAAAGGGAGGGGGCACTTTTATAAAATTATGAGGGATGTAGTGAAAAGAACATCTAGATGTACTTTCCACTTATAGTACAACAATCAATCCAACAATTCCAAGGGTCAAGTTATATATAAATTACAGCAAGCATTTCTAGAGCAATGGTCAATGAGACATATCAGACTAGCAATATCAAAGACATACAATAATAAGAAATAATCACTTAAAAGGTAATGTTCATAAACATATTTTCTTATATGTGTACATGCTACTACAAAAAATTACGAAATTACTATTTTGTCTATATTTACTCTCATATCAACATAAAAAAAGATATTGCTTTTCATTTTTCAAAAAGATTATGAAAAATCCAAAGGATGAACAAGGTTATATTTAAAACATGCTACTAGGGATGTCAAAAAAATGTAAAGGAGATGGTTAAAGAAATGAACATAATTGTGTCATAGGAGGAGCTTGTTAGACTATGAGTCCATAAGCAATCACAAAGTCCTAAATCAACTCTAGTATGAGTTGTTATTCTTATCATTTTGTGAGTTTCCATACATATCCACTGATGAGTTGTCAGTGACATCTAGATCTAGAGGTGACTATGATCCATGTATAATATAATATTATCATTGGTATAAATATCAAAGCTTGAAAATGGCTTAAGCCTTTTTTGTTGTGTCTCTTTTTTTCTTATTCTATTACTCAACATGGTATCATAACTCCTTTAGTCTTAAGGTCGTGATAATTCCATGGTAGTCATCCATGGTAGAAGAGGTTTGAGTCCATGGTAATAATCTAGGAGACTATTGAGGAAGAAAATTTGGTAGTAATACATGCTGCCTATGCCAAAAGAATAGAGATCTAGTAATTTTGATTTCCATTTCGTCATTAAGAATTTTAAGCATTTTGGCACATGTTTCATGTGATCTATTTGGCATTGTTTTGCAAGAAACTCATGTGAGAATTGGTATTAATAGTATGAAATTGTTGATGTGAAAGTGTTATTGCAAGCTTCTTCCACAACATTTGGCAGTCAGATCTGGTTTCTTTAAGTCGGCTTAGATCTGAAAATTTGTTGATATATAAAGATCTATTCAGTGATCTACTTATACAATATCTCAATTGATCTATGGAGTTCTTTGATGTGTATTCTATGTATACAACCAAAGTTCAGAAGGCATAATAATAATTATTGTTTATTTAAGGTCCTCCTTTTTCTATATACTCATATTACAGATTGGAGGGCATGATTCTTGGTTATATAGAGACATGGTTGTTCTTCAAATTTTAATGGTCGTCATCCACCATTTTTTGAATGATCAAGGCCAAACCCTATAATATTTTCAATCAAGGAAATTTTTTGTTGTTCAGTGCTACTGGGTCCTCCCATAAACCACACATGCATTGCCCTCTGCATTTTCTTAAGAAACCCAAAATATGACAACCCTTGTCCTCCCTATATCTATTATCTATTGTCCATGAATCTATACCAATAACCAACATACTCAAATTAGAGGACCTCCTAATGGCGATCAAATCATGGTTGTGATGATCGTATTCCCATATCATTCTACATCTCTCTTCATATCTTTCATATTGTTCTTCATCTCTCTTCATATCTTTGGTATTCATTATCATTTTTGTTTGGAAATGACTTCATATCTATTCAAAATCAAGACCTCTTTAATCTACAACTATGCTCTATCAAAGAACAAAGGCGCTTATGCTATTATCGAGTCCTTGGACAGATCTTCTTCCAATATGCATTTTGGAATCACAGGGAAACCCATCAATTTAATTACCCACATATAAGGCAAGGTAGAATTTGAACCAAGAGAAAATCCAGATGAAACCCAAGAGGCATATTGAACCTGAGCGGTGGGGATGGGACAAGGAATAGTTTCTGTATGTGCTACTTTGTGTTGCATTGGATAACTATGGAAATAAAAAAAATATAGGAACGGAAACGCAAAATACCACATATTTGGTCTCACCATGTAGAAGAAGACTTGAAAAGCACAAGTACAAATTCACCCTTGCAAACTATTGCATCAATCTAGAAAGAACATAACCGGATCTACACCTTCAAACCCTCATAACTTCCGCCAGGATGAAAAGTCATGCAACATCCTACAATGAGGCAACTTGATTTTGAAAAGTATTATTTTGAGATTTCTGGAATGTCTTTTGATGGGCTTAGCATAAAGTTTAAAATGTGCGTATGTATATATGGTGCACATTTTTTTAAGTGGAAACTACGTTAAAAAGAACAACAAAGACTTTCTTTCTTTCTTTCTTTTAAGTTTTTTTTTAATTCAATATACAAGTTTATGCACCAAATTTTGGAGTATTAAAAACCCATCCATATCCATTTCATACTTAGGATAGATTAATTAGTCATTTTTTTATTAATTCCTAGTTGTTGACTAGGTAGTTGGCCATTATTTGTCCTTTGTGTGGACCAAAAACCATATTGAGTCACTAGGGCTCACTTCTGGAGATCCTGGATAATATTTCCTAAGATTATGTGATATTTTATTCCATTACTAGATTAGAATGGCGCTATCCTTCTTTTTACTATTTTTGGTGAAAAGGTAAAAGCTAGTTGACTTGGCTTTAACAGTTTTTTTGGCCAACTCGCCCTCCATGATGTTTACTCTTTCTAAAATTTGTACTTAGCATTCCTTTCCACCCTACATCACCATCATACTCAGAATTTACCAAATCATGAGCCTTACAGGTGATTTGGAAAGCACTTTTTGCACCTAGGGGGGTTTTTCATCTTTTTAGTAAGCCTGCTTTTGTGAGGATTTTGAATGCCTTCTATGGATTTCAAATCTATGATGTAATTATATATTTGGATATCCATTACATAGCCCAATTTTGGATGATGTAGACTTATTCAATAGAGTTTTACTATTTGCATCATATTCATGACTATTTTATGTGTTCTATGACTAGTTTTTGCAAGGCAATTTGTGAGAGTTTGTAATTGCTTGAGTAGATCTTGGTGTGAACAATATTTTCACATGGTATAAGAGATATAAAGATATTCTATTCTCCTTATTTTTTCCTACAGGATCGAACCAGTATGAGAGAGGGCGCAAATCAGTCACCCAGAGGGCACAACTCAGCATCTCAAGGGTGCAACAAAACAACTCAGAAGCATATTTTAGAGATGCCATGGATCAGTCACAACAAATCATGCTCAATCCATTCAATTATTTTGACTGGAGGGAGTATATGGATATATTTTTGAGGATAAAAGGTCTCTATAGGGTGAATATGGAAACTGGAACTGATCCTACTGCTCTCATTGAGAAGGAAAAGTGGCATAACATAAGAGATGAGGCTTATGGTCTCTTGTGTCTCAGCACATATAGGGATCTTATTTTCCATCTAGATGTTCTTACCACTCCTAATGAGGTTTGGGTAAAGCTCCAAACTTTATTTGGCAAGACTGATGAATTGAGGAGCCATCAACTAGAGAATGAACTAGTTTCACTGAGTCTAAGCAATTTCGAGACCATACAAGACTTTTTCTCAAAGTTTAAAGCTCGTGTTCTTCAATTAAAGCAGTGTGGAATTGACAAGAAAGATGAGAAATTGATCTTGGCCATCCTCTCAAAGCTTCACCCTAATTACTTAGCCTTTGTTTCGACCTTCCATGCTACAAAACTCACTATTTGAAATTGGAAGATGCCTTCACTGGAAAAATTCATGGAATCACTCACTCAAGAGAAAAACAAGTTGGTATTGATGTGCACAATAAAAAATCCATCAAAGTACCATGCTTTGTTTGTTGGAGATTCAAAGAATTCAAAAAGAAAGAAGAAGGCCAATCCCAAGAAACCACTTGATCAGAAGAAAGACAAGCAAAAAGCTCAAGAAGACTTCACCAATTCCAAGAAGAATTCTCAAAATAAGAAAGAGAAGTCTAAGTGCACCAATTGCAATAGGGGCTTTCATCTAGAGAGCTCATGCATGAAGAAGACCATTGATCAAATGGCTCAACTCCTTGAGAAATCCAACATCCCTCTTCCAGAGAGCACAAGAAAGTAGGAAGGAGGATCCAATTCTAAAGACAATGAGAGAGTACATTCTTTGATGACATGCACATCCAAGTCTACCTCTTTCATCATTTATTCTGGAGGTTCAAGGCATATGGTGTTTACAAGAGATTCACTCTCCTCTCTTGATTCTTCTGGTGGTACAACTATTGTGTTGGGTGATGATTCTGAAACTACTTGCAAAGGTAAAGGAAATATTGATCTTGAGTATGGTTCTTTCACTAATGTGTTGTATGCCATAGGTCTTGTTGCAAACCTCTTGTCAGTATACCAAATGACTCACACTAGGTATCCCAAAAATATTGTCTTCACACCTTATGATGTTGAAATATATGATATGTCCACAGGTCGAATTGTTGCCTTAGGTACTATTGACCATAGCTCAAAAGTCTATAGGTTTTCATACTTTGTGTCTTTCTCATCACCTTCTGCTCTCCTTACTCATGCCAATGAGTCAAGTAAATTATGGCAAGAGATATTTGTTCATCTCAATTACTAATATCCTTCTCAACTTCATGAGAAGAATATGGTCATAGGGCTACCCAACATCAAGTTTTCTAAAGGAGTATGTCAAAGTTGTATCCTAGGAAAACACCCTGAGCATAAGTTTGAGAGACACAAAATTGAGTGAACCTCTGCACCCCTTGATCTCATTCACAATGACATATCAGGTCCATTCCCCCATGTTTCTTTGAACAATGCAAAATACATCCTAACCTTCATAGATTACTTTTCCAAATACTATTGGGTATTTTTTCTCCAATTAAAGTCTAAAGTTTTCAATTGTTTCAAGATTTTCAATGCCTTAGTTGAGAACCAATCTGGAAGATATATCAAGGTCCTCAGATCTGATAATGGTGGGGAGTAAATCAAATCTGATTTTCAACAATTATGTGCTTTTGTTGGCATTCAGATACAACACACTATCCCTTCACACCTCAACAAAATGGTTTTTCTGAGAGGAAGAACATATCTATCAAAGAGATGGCTACATGCATGCTTGAGTCTAAGTCTTTGTATCTAATACTTTGCATTGAAGCTATCAAATGTTCATCCTACATACAGAACAAAGTGCCTCATAAATAATTGAAACGACTCCTTTTTAATCTTGGACTAGGCACAAATCTGATGTCTCTCATTTCAGGAATTTTGGATGCAAGGCTTGGGCTACAATTCCACTTGGGAAGATGAGAGCCATGCAGCCCCAAATACAACCAGGCCTCTTTGTTGTCTATTCAAAAGAATCCAAGGGTTATAATTTGATGAACATGACCACTAAAAAAGCATTCATTGAGAGGAGTGTTCAACTCGAAGAAGAGCCCTTATAATCTATCGAAGTTGGAGAATATTCTGCACCACCACCTATGAGAGTGAGTGAAGTTTCTCATGATAGTTTTGATTCTGATATATATGATGATGAAGAATATCTTATTGCAGATATAATTTCACCTAAAAGGCATAAGTGGGCTGCTAAGACTCTTGAAGAAGGTGGTGAACTTGTGGGGAATCCTCGGGATCCTAGGAGGACTAGATCACAATTTGAGAATGCTCTTTCAGTGAATGATCCTTACCTACCTAAGAAGTTTTTTTTTATGGTTGATTCATACCCTCAGTCATATGAAGAATCCTCACATGACCCAAGATGTGTCAGGCATCCCTGGATGAGGAATTTCATTCACTGTAAAAGAATAAAACTTGGGAGCTAGTCAAGCTTCCTCTAGGCAGAAAATTGGTAAGATGTAAGTGGATATTCAAGACCAAATTTGTTGATGATGGTGCAACTGTGAAATATAATGAAAGGCTTGTGGAAAATGGTTTCTCCCAAGTTCATGGCCTTGAATATAATGAGACATTTGCACTAGTTGCAAAGATGAATGGATTCGATAAGACTTGTCCTGGCAATTTCTACATCCAAGCACTGGGAAGTGCATCACATGGATGTCAAGAGTGATTTCCTCCATGGATATCTTGAGGATGAGATCTATATGCAGCAGCAAAAGGGATCTATTTCAGATCCTAACCTTGTTTGCAAGTTGAATAATTCATTGTATGGGCTTAAGCAAGCTCCTAGAGCTTGGTATGCCAAGATGGACAACTTCCTCTTGTCACGATATTTTAGTAGATGCAAGTCTAATCCAAATGTGTACATGAAGCTGATTGATGATTCCATTTTCATTATTTTGTTATATGTTGATGACCTACTAATCACAAGTAGCTCCATTGATCAAATAACTTCATTGAAGACCTCCTTGCATCAATCTGTTTCCATGACTGACTTGGGAATATACTTAAACAATTTTTGGGGTTTGAGATCTCACAATCCAAGTATGGAATTAAATTATCTCAGTCAAAGTATTCTTCAGACCTGCTAAAGAAGTTCAATATGGTTGAATTCAATCCTAGAAAGACTCCCTTCCTTTCAGGAGTAAGACTTGAAGAAGCTGATTCTACACCATTGGTGAACAACACCTTGTATAGGAAGCTAGTTGGAAGCTTATTGTGCTCGACTCATACTCAACCTGATATTGCTTATGATATGAGTGTGTCTTCAATATACATGGAGAAGCCACATGGGATTCATTGGAGGGCTGCAAAAAAAATCGTTCATTATGTTCAAGGCACCAAGTCTGATGGGATTCACTAGGTTGCAAATTCTAGCCTCGATCTTCTTGGATTTACTGATTTAGATTGGGCAAGTGATAGCCTAGATCGGAAGTCCACTTCTGGATTTGTTTTCATGCTTGGAGGACCTATTTTTTGGTAAAGTAAGGATCAAAGTGCAATTGCACTCTCTTCGGCAGAGGCCAAGTACAGAGGAGCAGTGAATGCTGCAACTCAATGTGTGTGGTTGCAGTGTATACTTTCTGAGTTTGGGATTTCCTTTAGCACTCCCACAGTCATATTTTGTAAAAATAAAAGTGCTATCAGGATCTCAACTGATCCAGTACAGAGGAAAATAACCAAGCTTATTGAGATTCATATGCAATACATCAAGAATCTAGTGCATGATCACATCATTGATCTGCAATTTTTCCCATCATTTGAGCAAATTGTAGACATCTTCACCATATATTTTTCAAAGAAGACTTTCAACCATCTTAGATAAATACTTGGGATGGATGAACATGTGTTGGAGTGAAGGATTGATAAAAAATTCTTCAATTTTATTCATGTCCATGTTTGAGGGGACGTTTTTCCCATGAGGTTTTCCTTCTTGTTTTGTGGACAAGGCAGTATGTAAAAAGGGTGACCAAGCCAAGTTGTTGGGCCCTATATATTTCTAATTTTTACACATAAATTCAGGCTTAATGGGGGGTGTTGGAGTATTAAAAACCCATCCATATCCATTTCATACTTAGGATAGATTAATTAGTCATTTGTTTTATTAATTCCTAGGTGTTGACTAGGTAGTTGGTCATATTTGTCCTTTGTGTGGACCACAAGCCATATTGAGTCACTAGAGAGAACTTATGTATATGTTGGAAAAGATTTCCTAATATTCTATGAGATTTTATTCCATTCCTGTATTAGAAGGGCACTATCCTGCTTTTTACTGTTTTTGGTGAAAAGGTAAAAGCTAGTTGACTTGGCTTTAGCAGTTTTTGGCCAACTCGCCCTCCATGATGTTTCCTCTTTCTAAAAGTTGTGCTTATAATGATTTTCCACTCTATATCACCATCATACTCATAATTTACCAATTTGTGAGCCTTAGAGGTGATTTGGAAATCACTTTTTGCACCTAGGGGGGTTTTTCATCTTTTTAGTAAGCCTGCTTTTGTGAGGATTTCGAATGCCTTCTTTGTATTTCAAATATCTGATGTAATTATATATTTGGATAGCCATTACATAGCCCAAGTTTGGCTGATGTAGACTTATTCAATATATTTTTACTATTTGCATCATATTAGTGACTGTTTTATGTGTTATATGACTAGTTTTTGCAAGGCAGTTTGTGAGAGTTTGTAATTGCTTGAGAAGATCTTGTTGTGAACAATATTTTCACACCAAGTGGATTCATCAGTGTTGATATATGATCCGAAGGTTTGTAATTGGTGAAAAGTATTTTGAAGGATATTTTTTCAAAATTTGCAAATGTTATAAGCAAAATTGCTCTTGGCTTAGTGTCAAATACTATTCTTGTAAAAAGGGTTTAATTCCTTTGATGAAATTTCTCCCAAGTGCTAAGATCGGAGTAATAAAAGGATCATATTTTTTTAGTGGTTGTGTATTATATACATCTGAATTTGAATAAGGGGATCTAAGGTACACATAATACGCGTGTGTGATGGTGCATGATTTTCTATGCTTCATGATGATGTTATTTTGTGTCTAGTTTGGCACCCAAATATAATTTGGAAATGAGAAAGCACACAATCAATGCATAAATGCTAATCATTATTGTGACATCAAAGTATTTGAGACACCACAACTTTAAATTTTTTAAAGAGCAAATTGTATGACAAAATATCACTCTAAGTCATTGAGAAAAAAATCAAAATCATTTCTTTGAATCAAGAGTTGGTTATTGAAGCAAAATGGTGTGTCATTAGAATGTAAAAGAGACCTGCCTAAAATTGGAATAAGGAGGTCATTTGCATAAAAATATCTATCATTGTAATCACATTTTGGGTGCGTGATCGACAGTACCTGACACCCGCAAGTTGAAATCAAATCAAGCAAGCATGAAAACCAACAAGTGCAAGCAAGCGAGTTTGAGCGATCGTGATAAAATTGCAAAATATTAAGTGGGTAAACATGGAAAGATTTTGAAAAATACAAATCAAGGAATCAAAGAACTACAAGACTCCTTACATGCATTGGATAATTGGATTGTTGATTTTCATAAACAAATTGATCTCAAGGATAAACTGATTGAAGCACGTTAACTAAAGTTAATTGAAAATGAGCAAGAAATGGTAACAATGCAAACTAAGAACATGGTTAATGCTACATGTGGTACAAGTGACTTAGTACAACTAGGTGATCTATAAATTCAAAAAATGACATGATTGAGGATTCATTAACTAATCATGAGAAGGAATCGTTCAATGTATTGCTAGGTTCTAAAGATGGGTCACATGCAGAAGCTTAGGGTAATAGCAGCAATGGTGAATGTGGATTTGAATTTGACAAAAATATTAATGAAGGACATCATTAGGTACAACATGATCTTTCCAAAAATTATTGTTAGACCTTTGGAATAATTACAATTCAACCAAAATTGACATGTCTTGGGATATGAAAAGGATAACATATTTCACATTCCAGATTACTCTAAACCTGTTCAGTTTGGGAGTGCAGGTTTTCTTGATGAAAATTTAAAGGCTCTAGAAGTTAAGAAGAAGTTATTCAAGCAATTGATTATAAGCACAAGGAAGAAATTTATGAATGCCGACATTCTCATAGAATTGGCCATTTGGAGATATAATATTTTGATTCCCATCCTTGTCTTCATTGTAGGAATACAAATCATCACTTAGATAAATGTTCAAAGATCAAGAAGCCTCATAAAAGAATGATGCATTATGGATGGATAAGTTCTTGGCAATGGAATCAAGAATTAAAGAATATGCATAAAAATTACCATCTAATTCAGACACAAGTAAAGACACTTTTGAATGGTGGAATTCAAAGAACAAACAAATTTCAATCAGTTATTGCACATTATAATTTTGGGCATGACTATGGCCCATTCTGAACTGGTGCTCCCTTGTACCTTAAGAGGGGGGAGTACAAAAATGGAAGAAGAAAGGTACTCTCAAGAGGGGAAGTACAATGAAGAAACAATATCAAGTGAAAATGTTAGTGGTCAACCAAAACCACCACACAATTGATGAAATTGGTTAGTGGTAAACCAAAACCACTAGAAACAAATATCAAATTCAAATATTAAAGAAGAATCCAAAAGCTCAGTCTTGGATCCCTTCCACATTCTTCTCACCTTGCGCCTAACAGGGGGGATATCATTGATTAAAATTAGGCTTCAAGATTTGAATTCCTATCAATTAATAATCCAATCAGAAAATTGGTTAGCAGCTAATATACAAATCAAATTAGGGAAGTTCAACATGGCCTCTAAGCTCCTCTTCAAATCATCTTCAAATAATCAAATCATAATTTGGAAATTCCAACATGTAAATTGGTCTCCTCAACAAGCTGTTCAAATATTCATGGGATGTTCAACACTTAATTGTATCTAAATTTATTGAGTGTTCGATGATCCTATTTTTTCACGAAATTAACAGAAGACTCTAGCTTCTTTGAGAAAAATCAGGGAATGTTCAGACATGGAAATTGTTCACTTCAAAAAAATTTAGCTCATTCAAATTTGATTTCAAATGAACCTTTTAAAATCCAGATTCGTGTTTTTTCAGGCCTATCTTCATTGAAGCTCAGTTCAAAACTTTTAGATTGAATATGATTATTCATATTTGTAATTGAGGGGGGGAATGTCAGATTGTAAATCCTTAGACAAACACAAAGTCCTAGATCACCTCTCATATGAGTTGTTATTCTTGTCACTTTATTAGTTGCCATACCTATCCACTGATGAGTTGTCAATGAAATCTAAATCTAGATGTGACTATGATCCATATACTATATAATACCATCATTGGTATGGAGATCAAACCTTGAGAATGACTTAATCATTTTCCGCCACTATGTGTATTTTGTTTTTTTGTTCTATTTATTAACATAGCCATCTCAACAACATGCATCAAAAGTATGTAATCATTGGCTTTTTCTTTAAATTTATGTACATAGAATTTAATTGTTGCATGAAATATTGAATTTTGATTGTTTTGTTTCAGAAAAAGAAAATAAAATGAAATCCATTCAACACATAGGATAGGATGACAAAGAAGAAAAGGGTTGATCGCAAAGTTTGTGAGTGTTTGTGTTTTTCTTACTTAAGATTTCATATTTGTTGTGATCTTTATATTTTAATTAATTTACACTTGTCCTTGGATGTCTTATAACAGGTGCAAACCTACAAAGAAGAGCCATCGAAAAAATAGATTGACATTGGGTTAAGTACAGGATGTAAGTCTATGTTGGATTATTAAAATTTAATTGTGCAATTTGTAAGTAGCTAAGTTTTTTTACTTCCCTCATTTCATAATTAATGGAACAACACGAAACCTCTATAGTAAATATATGATTTCTCATAGTGTATCAAACTTGTAAAAAAAGTATGGAGAGGAGGCAACATAAGATTTATTGCGACTTGGAATACGAAAAACAGATATATAAGTGTAATAAGAAGTGTGTAACATCCTGTAATTTCATAAAAATTTAAATTTTTTTATAATAGCATTAATTATGATAATTATAATTGCGAAAGTAATTATTATTGATTAAGACAGCAGTAATTGAAAATTTATTAGTACTAAACATACTTTAATTTCTGTTTAGCCGCAATATGAAAGTGACAGATTTAACAAAATAATTAGTAACATGATTATGATGACAATTGAACTAACAGATTGGAAATATGATGCAACACTTTTCTTTTGCAATGATACTGACAGTTTGACTTTGATGCATAAGGGTGTCCTACGAGGTACCCTGGAGCTTACTTAGCTGCCACGCTAAAGCAAAATGAATGTTCTATGTGCAGACGACATGTAAGAGGTTTCATGGCTGCGTAAATTCAAAGTTCATTATAGTTCAATTTCAACGTCGTAGATACATAGATTGTTAGAATCTGTTGTGACCCACCATAAGTATGTAGGTATGGATTTCATGTCTATAATTACTACTTTTCAGATGTTTGTCTTACAACTCCACAATGTTTAAAACAGAGTCGTCTATGTACGTCATCCTGTTGATAGTCTTGTCGTGATTGTATTACTAACCATCATATGCATTGTAATAAGAGTTAGGGTATGGAATTTATGACCATAGCTTGTAATGGAAGAAAAAGACACTATGGTTATTTTACTAACCATATAGTTTTTATTGATTGCTATCCTATATAGATAATTTATAATTTGTAATTGCAAACTATTCATAATATATATGTATATATGAAAGTTTGCAATAATCAAAAGCCATGAAATCGAGACTTAATTTATAAGTGGCTAACTTAAGCCTTAATAACGAACTGTTGTAACACTAAGTCGAAATATTATATATAGTGTAAGAACTATTGTTCGCTATACGATTATCACTATAGAGTTTTTGTTTGAATTTCTAATATCCAGTGTAAGTTATAAAGCTTATTTCGATAGCACTGACATGTATTTAACTCGATGGGGTGGCGAGTTGATAGTCATTAATATGACATGAACATCGAGCTATCGTGAAGATTGTCCCCCGATTCTGCATTAATAACTTGAGTCGACACTCCAGCTGACAAGGATTGCCAGCGATCCACGTAAAATGAATTCGATGTAATCGTTTCTGTAATTGCCAATGTGTAATGGTTAAGTGTTTTGAAACGATTTTGAACTGGTTGTTGATCGGTCCTCCATGTGCCATAGTGGCATTGCTAAGCTTGTACTGAGCAGTGGGGCATTAAATGTAATTGTTGCTTGTCCCAATGCTATTTCGCTGGCACTATTGTGATCGTTGATGTTGCTGAGTTTGGACCGTTAGATTGCAACCCTAACTTATTTCGTTGATTTGGTTTATGAGATTGGAATGTTGTTTATTGTTTCTATTGTTTTCAGTCTGTGTGGCTGACAGGCTGCCGAAATTTCTAGGGTTAGCAAGTTTACAGGAGGTTCGACCTCGTGTCCTGTAGATAGGATTGAAGTTGCAGGTTTTGTTTTACTGTAATGGCGTTGTAATAAAGTACTGGGTCTCTGGTTTGAGTTGTTATTGAGTCAAAGTTTTCAAGCTCTTTGTTTGAGTTTGTATGAAACATACCAAGTTGTAAAATGATGGAAGTTCCCTCATCTCGTTTACAGCAGAGACCTCGTCGTCTTTATGGTGATTGCAAAGAACTTGGTCTCCATTTGTGAAGGTAAGCCTTCTTGAAGGTATAGTAAAACCTTTGTTTGAAAAGAAATAGAATAGGGCCATGCCTGAATTCTAGTTTCGTTCTAGAATCGTAAAAGATATTATCTAAGTAACTAAAAAAAAATAACCCTTGTGTTGAACTAGGGTTTGTACTGTAATTTAAATGTGAATGTACAAATCGTTTTCATGTTTCAGTTGATAATAATAATAGAAACCTGGAAATATGATCTAGGGTTTTTACAGTTGATAGGATACTATGTTTTAGTGCATAAATGCAGTTCGTAATATAATAGATATTACAACACTTCAGAATGAATAATACATGCATTTTGTAGGGTGAGATGATAAGTGTAGATAATATAGGTCTTACATTTCCTTTGATTACAGTTCTGATAAAACTTGTATGATTATAGGAAATTATTCTATCAGTAATTTAGTGATGAAAACCACAATGTGTGTGTGAAAAGTGTATTGACTGCGATTTATAACTAGTCTACACATTTATCTATTTGTAGCAAGACTATTTACAATGCAGACATGATATGATGTAAGGAAACCTGAATTTCATTTATTTCTTATGTGCATAGTAGAGATAAGAGTTTACCATATATTTGTATGGGAAAATAAACAGTGTTTGTTTAAACTAGAAATAATGAAATAATCCATAATATTTAATTATTGTACAGAACTTTCTACTATTACTAACTATAGGACAGAAACTGATAAACATATAGTTACTATCTTTATATGTCGAATTCAATGGGAAATTGCCTATCTTGTCATCTGATCTTAATTTGCGTATCTATACTAGAGTCCGATGCATAAAACAACATGTGGAAAAATATAGATACTGGTTTATCAATTCGAAATCATCATTAAACTTTAACATTCAAACTTTAAACAAATTTAGAAATAGATTCTTATTCCAAACAAAAAACAAAGATTACTAACTTATTGAACATAACTACTAACTGAGATAAAGTAGAAAATTTGTAAAACCTAGATAAATCTGTAGGGAAACAAACAGCCCAAGAAGACTATTCCACCCAACCAATTCCTGAAAGTAGTTAAGTACTTGCCTTAGGACCCCCGAGCCTGTTCACTGAACCACCAGGAAGAAGAAACTTAGGAATTTAGGATCTCTTCTTGTAGTAGCAAGTAACTTGTTGAACCTCCAAGAGTTAGTAGTCCAAGGGACTTGCTCCAGCGCCTCTGGTTCTCCTTGGCAATAATTTGCAGACTTATGATTTGCACTCACCACCAGCCTCCCTAATTCGAATCTCTCAGTGATCACCTGATGCACATGAGGAAAATATTTCTACAGAAAATATTAGGTAAGAGCTGCCTGCTCAATTCAAATTTGCCTTATGTAAGCTGCCTAGGCCTTTTCAGTTGTTACTGGGTCATTTAATGAGCTTCCTAACCACTCCCACCACTTGGGGGATAATGCCACATTTTTAGGGGTATTTGTCCCATAAGCAACATCTAGTGGTGAAGTGAAATTATTGCCATCTGTCCCATACCTTCCAACAGCTTTCATTCCTCCTAGTGGGTCAGTGAACACTCATTTAACAGTCCCCTTGGGTGTTTGTCTCCTAGTTAACTTATTTAAATAATAATAATTAGTAATTACATTCATCCTTGATCAGAATTGATCATAATTACAAAACTTTGTAATTAAATTTAACATAAAGTATTTTGCAAATAAAATAATAATTTTCAGAAATTTGGGTAGGTGACATACACCCCCCCTTAAGTCTAAACATCGTCCTCGATGTTGGCTAATCACTACTTGAGTGTTCCTGAAACAGAGTTGGGTATGCTGCCTGCATACTACTCTCCAACTCCGAGGTTGCCTCTTCTGGGCTAAGGTGCTTCCACTGCATCTTCACTTGCCCAATGGTGCGATTCCAGAGAATAGTTTCCCTTCTTCCGAGGATACAATCCAGTTCCACCGGAAAATCTTTGTCTTGTCCCACCTGCACATCATTCCAGTTTACAACATGAGTAGTATCGTGCACATATTTCTTTAAAAACGATATATGAAAAACATTATGTATTTTTAAGATAGGTGGCAAATCCAGTTGGTATGCCACTGCTCCAACCTTAGACAATATTTCAAAAGGACCACAATACCTGGGTGCCAACTTGGAACAACTTCCCAATTTCAATAAACTCTTTTTCGGTCTTACCTTGAGGAATACATGTTCACCAACTTGGAACTCTTTATGAGTCATTTTTAAATCTTCTTGACTCTTTTTCCTATCTTGGGAAGCTTTTAAATGTCCTTGTACCTATTTTACAATTAGTTCTAACTCCTGCAATAATTCAAGTCCTAAAACAACTCTATTTACTGGATCATTCCATGAAATAGGTGTATCACATTTTCTACCATAAAGAATTTCAAAAGGACTAAGTCTAGCCGATGCATGATAATAATTATTATAAGCAAATTCTGCTAAGTGCGGGTAGTCTTCCCACTTACCAGGTTGATCCTTAACATACATTCTTTATAAATCTTCTAAAACTTGATTTACCCTTTCTGTCTGTCCATCCTTTGTGGATGAAATGCTGTACTGAAATTTAAGGTTGTATTCAACCCATTAAACAGTGACCTCCAAAAATTTCCGGTAAACTTAGAGTCACGATCTGAAATTATCATTTTTGGTATCCCATGTAGTCAAAAAATTTGTTTCATAAAAAATTCTACAATGTCTGGTGCTTTATGTGTGGTCTTCACAGGTATAAAATGTGTTGCTTTGATGAGTTTGTCCACTACCACCATGATAGAGTCATGTTGTTTCTGATTTTTAGGTAATCCAGTTATAAAATCTATGCTAATCAGTTCCCATTTCCAACTTGGTATCGGTAACGGTTGCAACAATCCAGCAGGATGTTGGTGTTCAACCTTCACTTTTTGACAATCCAAACATTTATCTATATACTCTGCTACTTCATCCTTCATTCTGGGCCAATAGTATTCTTTTCTTAGCATAGTAATGGTCTTTTGATAACCTGGATGACCAGAATAATGAATTTTATGCATCTCATTTAATATCAGAAATTTTATTTCTGGTATGTCTGGTACATACAATCTGTTTTTATACAGTAATAAACCATTTTCCTTCATGCTAAAATCTGCCATAAAATTTTCAAAACTGTTGTTTGTTGTTTTTTCCTTCATTTTTCTGTATTCTTCATCTGTTTCACTCTTTTCAAGAATCTGATTTTCCAAATCAGTTGAATAGGTACTGATGGCTGAAATAAAATTTAGTTTTGCCTGACGACTCAAGGCATCTGCAACCTTGTTCTACTTTCCTTTAATATGTTGAATTTCGAAATCATACTCACTTAAGAAAGTCAACCATCTAGCTTTTCTAGCGTTCAGGTTTATCTGATCTAATAAATATTTCAAACCCATGTTATCTGTCAATAACGTAAATTTTCTGCCAATAAGGTGGTGAAGCCACATTTTCAAGGCATGAATAACTGCCAACAACTCTAAATCATAGGTAGGGTCGTTCTTTTCATGTATTTTCAGCTTTCTAGATTCATAAGCCACCGCATGCCCTTCCTGTGTCAGGACTCCACCGAGTCCGTCATTGCATGCGTCTGTACAAACTACAAAATCCTTGTTGGGGTCTGTTATCCTCAAGATAGGTGTTGTCGTCAATAATTCCTTTAATTTCTTAAAACTGTCAGAACATTTCTGATCCCACACAAATTTCTTCCCTTTCTTCTGCAAGGAAGTTATGGGGTTGGCAATCTTTGAAAAGTTTTCTATAAACTTTCTATAATATCCAATAATACCCATAAATGATCTTACATCCGACACATCCTTAGGAACCGGCCAGTCATTAATGGCCCTTATCTTGTCGGGGTCAACCGATATTCCTTATTTCGAAATTATGTGTCCTAGATACTGAATTTTGTCTTTGTGGAAGTCACACTTACTGAACTTGGAGTATAGTTGATGATCTCTTAGAACTTGTAAGATAATCCGTAAATGTTCATCATGCTCTTCACTACTTTTAGAATACACTAAAATGTCGTCTATAAACACAACGACAAACTTGTCTAAATATTTATGTAGAATATTATTCATCAGACACATAAATACAGTCGGGGCATTAGTCAAGCCAAATGGCATGACTACGAACTCGTAATGTCCATACCGAGTTTGGAAAGTTGTCTTGAAAATATCTTCATCCTTAACTCGTACTTGATGATATCCTGATCTTAGATCAATCTTTCAAAATATAGTTTCTCCGCACAGCTGATCGAATAGATCGTCTATGCGAGGCAACGGATACCTATTCTTGATTGTCATCTTATTAATATGGCGATAATCTATGCACAGTCTTAAGGTTCCATCCTTCTTCTTAACAAAGATGACAGGTGATCCCCATGGAGACACGCTGGGTCTTATATAATTTTTATCAATCAGTTCCTTCAACTGTGATTTTAATTCGTTTAATTCTAGTAAGTTCATTCTATATAGAGCTTTCGAATTTGGTACTGCTCCTGGCATTAATTCGATGGTAAAATCTAAATCTCTTTTGGGAGGTAATCCTGGATTCTCCTCAGGAAATACATCCTTAAAATCCTTTAGGACAGGTATGTCCTCTAATTTCAGTTTGTCCTCTTTACCCAAAAACTCATCATTCACTACGTTTACTGCAAACAACTGGCATCATTTCCTGACTGCCCTCTTAACTTGCATGGCTGAAATCTGTCTAAGGGTTACCTTCCTTGGGATGCCTTTTATTTCTACAGTTTTTCCTTCTTCATTCAAACATGTAAAACTTTTTCCGTAACAGTCCAGAATGACATGATGGGCTTCTAACCAGTCCATCCCAACTATAATATCATAAGATCCTAAAGGTAGGATATTCAACTTGATTTGTGTTTGTAAATGATTCATGGATAAAACACAATTTTCTATATAATCTGATACTTTTCTCTTTGTTCTAGTTGCTAGTCTAACTAGCCAAGATTTACTAAACTTTTTAGTTTTCAATTTAAGACTTTCCACAATATCTAGTGATATATAACTTAAGCTAGCACTTGGGTCAATTAAAATAGTAACAGGATGATTTTGTATCATACCTTCAATCTCCACCATAGAGATTTGATGATCTGCTTGCCTGTTGTCGAGTGCTGCATTGATTCTGGGCATTTCCCTTGCCACATCTCCAACAGTAGGTTCAATCTGAATAGAGTTGATGTTGTTTGCTTTCCGCTTCCTCAAGGGACATTCTGATGCGTAGTGGGGGCCTTGACAATCAAAACATTTGATAGGTTCCTTTGGCTCACTGGTTCTGGTATTATTAGGTACATTTCTGGGTGCTGTAGAATTCTGCTGTAAATTGTTTCTGGAATTATTCCCTTGGAAATTCCGATTCTGAAAATTCTTCCTTTGGAACCCAGAATTTCCACTGAATCTGAAATTTTTCTTTTTCTGTTCAAAGTTGTTGGGCTTATGATTTTTTCAGTTTGACATTCCTTCTCTTTTCCGATTTGTGTCATAACAGAAAACTACCTTTCTCATAGCCTCTTCCAATGTTTTAGGACTGTCGTACTCGATTCTGTCCTTAATATTGAAAGGTAGGCAGCTCAAGTACCTTTGAATTTTATTTTTTTTCTTCTATGAGGTATGGTACATATGTTAGTAAATTTAAAAATTTACTATTCATTTCTTTCATATTCATACCTCCCAGCTTCAAATCGTAGAACTCTTTAGATTTTTCTTCATAGTACTGTTCAGACAAATACTCCTTTTTAAAGTATCGTTTGAAGGTACTCCAGCTTACATCTTTATCCTTGATGCCTTTTACTCTTTTGATGTCTTGCCACCAAATATCCGCTTTTCCGATCAAGTTATATATAGCCATTTTTTCCTTCAAAGACTTTGAATAGTTATAAATATGGAAGTATTTCTTCATACCGGATAGCCATGCTTCAGCTATCTCGCCCTTCTCAGTTTCTCCATTGAATGTTGGAGGTCTAATCTTTTTGAACTCCCCAGAAATCTGCTCATACTCCTTATGACTTTTCCTTCTGGGTTTAAAATCTCCTTCACTACTACCATTGGTGTAGTTACATTTCTTTTTACGTCCTTCAATAGCATCTTATGATGAGGTTGAACTGTTTTTTACTTCACTGGTTTTCATTTTCTTATTTTTATCAGCATGAGGCAGATCTTCAACCTTGGAAATATCTTCATTATCTCTCTCTTGCTCCTCAGTTTGGCTCTATTCAAATAGCACTTGATTTAACTATTCTTGTGCCTGCAGAATTCTTTCATTGTCTTGTTTCACAGATCTGATTTATGCTTTTAATTCATGAAAAACACGTAACAATTCTGACGAACTGTTATTTAGTTCCCCATGTCCTTCTTCTACATAGTGTTGTCTTGAGCTGTGAGTGTTTGGCTGAAATCTGTCGTCTAATTGTTCAGCTGAGTTCTCCATACCTGCAACTGAAAATAATTTCTGGATAACATAATAATTAAAATTTCAAATTAGTACAATATTATGTTGTATAAAATTTTCTGCTGCGTGTTTTGGACCTCATTCAGGCCTAGATTTCGAACATGAGCTCTGATACCACATGTAACATCCCATAATTTCATAAAAATTTAAAATTTTTGATAATAACATTAATTATGATAATTATAATTGCGGAAGTAATTATTATTGCTTAAGATAGCAGTAATTGAAAAGTTATTAGTACTAAACATACTTTAATTTCTGTTTAGCTGCAATATGACAGTGACAGATTTAACAAAATAATTAGTAACATGATTATGATGACAATTGAACTAACAGATTGGAAATATGATGCGACACTTTTCTTTTGCAATGATACTGATAGTTTGACTTTGATGCATAAGGGTGTCCTATGAGGTACCCTGGAGCTTACTTATCTACCACGCTAAAGAAAAATGAATGTTCTATGTGCAGACGACAGGTAAGAGGTTTCATGGCTGCGTAAATTCAAAGTTCATTATAGTTCAATTTCAACGTCGTAGATACATAGATTGTTAGAATCTGTTGCGACCCACCATAAGTATGCATGTATGTATTTCATGTCTATAATTACTACTTTTCAGATGTTTGTCTTACAACTCCACAATGTTTAAAACAAAGTCATCTATGTACGTCATTCTGCTGATAGTCTTGTCGTTGTAATTCTTGTTGTTGTTATAGCTGGCTTTGTCGTCGTCTTAAGATAACAAATACTTATAAAGTATTAGCGTCGTGATTGTATTACTAACCGTCATATGCATTGTAATAAGAGTTAGGGTATGGAATTTATGACCATAGCTTGTAATGGAAGAAATAGACACTATGGTTATTTTACTAACCATATAGTTTTTATTGATTGCTATCCTATATAGATCATTTATAATTTGTAATTGCAAACTATTCATAATATATATGTATATATGAAAGCTTGCAATAATCAAAAGTCATGAAATCGAGAATTAATTTATAAGTGGCTAACTTAAGCCTTAATAACGAACTGTTGTAACACTAAGTCAAAATCTTATATATAGTGTAAGAACTATTGTTCGCTATACGATTATCACTATAGAGTTTTTGTTTGAATTTCTAATATCCAATGTAAGTTATAAATATTATTTCGATGGCACTGACATGTATTTAACTCGACAGGGTGGCGAGTTGACAGTCATTAATATGACATGAACGTCGAGCTATCATGAAGATTGTCCCTTGATTCTGCATTAATAACTTGAGTCGACACTCCAGCTGGCAAGGATTGCCAGCGATCCACGTAAAATGAATTCGATGTAATCGTTTCTGTAGTTGCCAATGTGTAATGGTTAAGTGTTTTGAAACGCTTTTGAACTGGTTTTTGATCAGTCCTCCATGTGCCATAGTGGCATTGCCAAGCTTGTACTGAGGAGTGGGGCATTAAATGTAATTGTTGCCTGTCCCAATGCTATTTCGCTGGCACTATTGTGATCGTTGATGGTGCTGAGTTTGGACCGTTAGATTGCAACCCTAACTTCTGTCGTTGATTTGGTTTATGAGATTGGAATGTTGTTTAATGTTTCTATTTTTTTCGGTCTGTGTGGCCGACAGGCTGTCGAAATTTCTAGGGTTAGCAAGTTTGCAGGAGGTTCGACCTCGAGTCCTATAGATAGGATTAAAGTTGCAGGTTCTGTTTTACTGTAATGGCATTGTAATAAAGGACTGGGTCTCTGGTTTGAGTTGTTATTGAGTCAAAGTTTTCAAGCTCTTCGTTTGAGTTTGTATGAAACATACCAAGTTGTAAAATGATGGAAGTTCCCTCGTCTCGTTTACAGCAGAGACCTCGTCGTCTTTCTGGTGATTGCAAAGAACTTGGTCTCCGTTTGTGAAGGTAAGCCTTCTTGAAGGTATAGTGAAACCTTTGTTTGAAAAGAAATAGAATAGGGCCACGCCTGAATTCTAGTTTCATTCTAGAATCGTAAAAGATATTATCTAAGTAACTCAAAAAAAATAACCCTTGTGTTGAACTAGGGTTTGTACTATAATTTAAATGTGAATGTACAAATCGTTTTCATGTTTCAGTTGATAATAATAATAGAAACCTGGAAATATGATCTAGGGTTTTTACAGTTGATAGGATACTATGTTTTAGTGCATAAATGCAGTTCATAATATAATAGATATTACAACACTTCAGAATGAATAATACATGCATTTTGTAGGGTGAAATGATAAGTGTAGATAATATAGGTCTTACATTTCCTTTGATTACAGTTCTGATAAAACTTGTATGATTATAGGAAATTATTCTATCAGTAATTTAGTGATGAAAACCACAATGTGTGTGTGAAAAGTGTATTGACTGCGATTTATAACTAGTCTACACATTTATCTATTTGTAGCAAGACTATTTACAATGTAGACATGATATGATGTAAGGAAACCTAAATTTCATTTGTTTCTTATGTGCATAGTAGAGATAAGAGTTTACCATATATTTGTACAGGAAAATAAACAACGTTTGTTTAAACTGGAAATAATGAAATAATCCATAATATTTAATTATTGTACAGAACTTTCTACTATTACTAACTATAGGACAGAAACTGATAAACATATAGTTACTATCTTTATTTGTCGAATTCAATGGCAAATTGCCTATCTTGTCATCTATTCTTAATTTGCGTATATATACTAGAGTACGATGCATAAAACAACATATGGAAAAATATAGATACTGGTTTATCAATTTGAAATCATCATTAAACTTTGACATTCAGACTTTAAACAAATTTAGAGATAGATTCTTATTCCAAACAGAAAACAAAGATTATTAACTTACTGAACAAAACTACTAACTGAGATAAAGTAGAAAATTTATAAAACCTAGATAAATCTGTAGGGCAACAAACATCCCAAGAAGACTGTTCCACCCAACCAATTCCTGAAAGCAGTTAAGTACTTTCCTTAGGACCCCCGAGCCTGTTCACTGAACCACCAGGAAGAAGAAACTTAGGAATTTAGGATCTCTTCTTGTAGTAGCAAGTAACTTGTTGAACCTTCAAGAGTTAGCAGTCCAAGGGACTTGCTCTAGTACCTCTGGTTCTCCTTAGCAATAATTTGCAGACTTATGATTTGCACTCACCACCAGCCTCCCTAGTTTGAATCTCTCAGTGATCACCTGATGCACATGAGGAAAATATTTCTGTAGATAATATTGGGTAAGAGCTTCCTACTCAATTCAAATTTGCCTTATGTAGGCTGCTTAGGCCTTTTTAGTTGTTACTGGGTCATCTAATGAGCTACCTGCCCACTCCCACCACCTGGGGGATAATGCCACATTTTTAGGGGTAGTTGTCCCATAACCAACAGCTAGTGGTGAAGTGAAATTGTTTCCATCTGTCCCATACCTTCCAACAGCTTCCATTCCTCCTAGTGGGTCAGTGAACACTCATTTAACAATCCCCTTGGGTGTTTGTCTCCTAATTAATTTATTTAAATAATAATAATCAGTAATTACATTCATCCTTGATCAGAATTGATCATAATTACAAAACTTTGTAATTAAATTTAACATAAAGTATTTGGCAAATAAAATAATAATTTTCAGAAATTTGGGTAGGTGACAAAGTGAGTGGTGTATGCTCTCCCTCTGTGCTTAGTGCGACCAATTGGGACGAAAAGCTTGTTGATCTTCTAGTTTGTTGTCTGTGATGATCTTTGCCATACGAAGACGATCAAACATAGTATATTGTGTTAGAACCCTCCAGTAAGCACGAAAAGCCAAGAAGTTTCCACATAAATCCTGGGGAAATTACCTTGAAGCCATTGGTTCAACCATTGGAGTCTACCCGGGCGTGACGCACTTCGAAAATGTGTTATTGTTGAAGGTTTGTGTGTTAAATTCAGAGTTTAGATTTTTTGTAGTGATTAAGTCTTTGTTCTGTGACTGGGAGTTCTAAAGCGGAGCTGGTCCTTAGAGTCAATCACTCCCAGTCACAGAACAAAGACTGAATCACTATAAAAACTTAGAACTCTTAATTTAACACACAAACCTTCGACGATAGTACATTTTCAAAGTGTGTCACACCTGGGTAGACTCCAATGGATGAACCAAAGGCTTCAAGGTAATTTCCCCAGGATTTATGTGGAAACTTCTCGGCTTCTGGTGCTTACTGGAGGGTTCTAACACAATATACTATGTATGAACATCTTTGGATGGCGAAGATCATCACAGATGACACACTAGAAGATCATCAAGATTTTGGTCCCTCCTGGTCGCACTAAGCGCAAGGGGAGAGCATACACCACTAACTTATTATTACACTTGAGATATTTGTTTTTCATATGTCAGGTCACAATAAGCGCAGGCATGAAGAATGGGTTTGAAAGAATGTGTATTGTTTATGAATCACTTATTTCTATGTTATACTTTTCAATTTACATAATCATTTATATTATATTATAAATTTAGATATGCTCATTACCCTTTATTTCTATGTTTGTAGATGAAACATGAAGAGGGTGAACAAAATCAAGTCAATCCACAAAACATTCAACCATAAAACCATGTACAATATTTCCTGCAAGTGATGAAGAAATGAGGCATGCAATCAACTTGAGCATTGATAACAGTTTAAGCGAAGAATGATGATCAATATAATTGAATGTTAATGTAATTTGTACGTTTTGAAATGAATGTCTGTGAAAATCGGACATATTGTTTAATGTACTAGACATATTTCCCTAATTGGATAACCACAAGTTACCAATAAGTATAACAATTACATATTGACATTTTGATTATTGTGGGTCTTCTGTAAGTTTTAAACTTGTGAAGTGAAACAATACATACAGATCCTTAAACGAAATAGATATTACACATTGGCACACACATAGTACATAGAGATTTACCTTGGAAACCCTTTAACGGGAAAAACTAGCAAAACTTAGTGTTGTACATTTATGTTTCTCATTGTGTTTCGTAACCATTCACAATACAATATTTAGGTATTCCCCATCATCCAAAACTCTAATTCATTAACCTAGATTAGATATAGACCCCAATACCTTAATCGGAATTAATTACATATTTTCCAATAAAACAGAGAAAAGAAAATTCAGGGAGTTTCCTTGAGTTCGCTTTGTGGAGTAGGGGGGATCCCCCTACCCTCGCTTTGACCCCCCCGAGTTAACGCCATGTGCAACACCCAATGCATACGATAGAGCACTAGACTGTTCTAGTTGTAGGTTACCCAACCCACATGCAAAAAATATAACACATACCGAACACCTTCATGTTGTATGATGAAGGGTCTCTTATTCATATATAATAAACTCGGTTTCTTATTGTATTGCGTTATCTAATGTTGTAAAATGTTACATTGTTGATTAAATATACGAATGATTATACATTACAATGAACATGTGTAATCCAATGGTATAACACATTAATATAATCATTCTATTAAAACATAATAATTAAAATTAAAATATCAATATGATTATAAAAATTATTTGATTTTCTGATGATTTTTTTCACAATTTACAGTGTGAATTAGTAATCATCAATGTCTTTTAAGGTA
This sequence comes from Larix kaempferi, assembly GCA_027924585.1. Classification (NCBI taxonomy): domain Eukaryota; kingdom Viridiplantae; phylum Streptophyta; class Pinopsida; order Pinales; family Pinaceae; genus Larix; species Larix kaempferi. The sequence goes on from BSBM01001005.1 coordinate 32,583,568, forward strand.
TTAAGTGCATTAATGCTTTTAGTTATTATAAATGCACCAATGTGTGGTGCTCAAATAATAATACGCATCGGCGCTCTCTCTCTCCCTCTCTCTCTCTCTCTCTCACTCATATATATCACCGATGTTGTTATCTATTATAAATTCATGGGCGTCTAGAAATATCGTTAAAATTATGTGATACTACGGTGCACATAATAACATAGTCATAGTTGCATAATTGTTAACCATTGGCACTAGTGCGTTACTTGTAATAATAACCCTCAATGTTATTAATTATATTTTTTTTTGTAAAAGCTGCAGATTATATTAGTTTAAAAGAAGTACAAAATAGATTACAATCCACGATGGTCTTTCCTAGAGGTGCCATCCATGTCTATCAAGAGTGCTGAGGAAAATCAAAATATTACAGTACAAAAAACCCCTGTCTACTGAGGGGAAAATCAGGTAGAAATGCAAAGAGTTCGTGGCCTTAGAGGCATTCTGCAGACTGTGCATATCTAAAAAGGCAAAAAAGTAAACAGAAGACAATAAAGAAACCTGCTCAATCAGTTGCCGACGGAGTCTCCTCCAAAATTGGGCAACTGTAGGTTGCATTGTCCTTCCAGGCCTTTGAGGAAATCGGAGCAGCATTCTCCGGCATAGAAGTAGAAGTCCCAGGAATGTTCATAGGCTTGACGGGATCTAGGTGCTTGACGGGCAGTGGAGTGGTATTTCTGGGTAGAACAGGGGCATAACAGACTTCTCATTATGAGTATGTTTCGCCAAGATTGGACCCAAGGTGCTGGGAATGGGGAAGGAGGTTTGAGACCTTTCCTTATCTTTCAATTGTTCCCTGCTGTGTGTCATGGCCACAGAGCTGCCACCGGGGTTGAGTGTGTCCAAGCCGAGTGTAGTAGTCAAGACAACAACCGACGAGGTAGCTCCAGGGGTGGTGCTCCCAGAGCAAAAGTCACGGCTGAAGGGTTTGGTGGGAGCGTAAGAGTCCCAACAGTGCGTGTTATTCAGGGTGCCGAGAGTGGACGCTCAATTAGGTAGAGTTGCAAGCAGGGATTGGGTGGCATGGTGCACGGAGGCCCAATTCAACTGCATATATTTCATTAGTTTCCCCATCATATTCTTAACGAGCTAGTATGGGTTCCAATGTTGCTCCAAATTTTGGATTGCCATGGTTTCTGCTATGATCCTGGCCTCCCAGTTATCTAGCAGCAGACGAATTGGAATGGAGATTTCAGGTCCGTCTCTCTTCTTCATGGGAATTTCATCCAAAGTGTTCTCGTTCTTTTTGTTCTTGGTCTTGGCCCCCTTAGTTCTTCCCATAATGGTTATTGGGAAGGTGATGCAGACACAGGAGTGCGAGTGCAGGGAGTTGAGCGCACTGAGATCTTGGAGCATAGAGAGCATAGAGCCGAGAGCATGAATAACCTGGAGCGTAACCTGGCAAGTGAGCCTCATCAAACACGAAGATAGGAGATCGATGCCTTGAGCCAAGAGCCTGTGGTTCGCACAACTGAAATCCATCATCGTGGTGGCCAGAGAGGTTGAGATGACATTGAGGGTAGGCTTAATAAATGGCTTATCTACTTGACGTCGTATGGGTGACATCAACATGAGTGCGTGTAGTAAGCATGGGGCCAGGTGTCGCGAGGTTGTGCCCATCTATCATCTACCTGGAGCTAGCACCCGCATCCGGGATTATTAATCATATTACATGCACTGGGAAATTAAATTAATGAAAAGTGCCAATAAATCCTATTTAAATTGCATGCATCGATGCTTTGATACACACATAACACATAGGAAGTTATATAAATGATTTGTGCATCACATTTAAATTGTACGCATCGGTGCTATAATATATAAAACACATTGATGTGCATGTGTGTACAATTGGTTCCGGTGTGTTATAAAGAAGGAAAAACATCATTACTATGAATCATATTACATGCCTCGGGGTTTGTATAAATGAAATGCACCATTGTATCACATTTAAATGGTATGCATCGGTGCACGTGTCTGTGGACCACATCGGTGCATCATTTTAAGAATCGTGCACCACTAAAAGACTTGCGCTATAACCTCTGGTCGCCTAGACTTTTTTACTTATAATGAAAATCCATTAAAATTCATTAAAACGTGTCCCAAAACATCCATTACTAATGTTGGAGGTTAAATAGCAAAGGCTTTTTAATCATTTTGCTCAATCTTGTAACATTAAAAGCCTCTCCTAGAAGGTGTTTTCCTTGTAGTGTGATCTACATTGTATACCCCCATAATAGTATATCCTTCATCCAAAATGGCTCTTAAATTTTCATTTTCGACCAAATCCAATAAATAATCTAAATTTGGCATAATTGTAGTTTATTTAATAGAATTTGGAAGATTTTGGGGTAATTCGGAACCTCAAAACCTTTGAAGGCATAGTAAAACTATGGCGCTAAGACTCTGATCGATAAAACTATGCCCAACACTCAATTTTCTAAAATATTTGTTACATAAGATTTCACCGAAATAATAAATAAATATAAATCAATCAATCAATTAAAACAGTGTGTAAAAAAATTTATCCCACTCTACATAACTGCTATACTAAAGAAGGTAATCACAACAACTTTGAAATAGTGGAATATTGGTTGAACATAATAAATGAAAGTATCAAAGTCAGAAGCTTCCAATTGAGGGAAGGGAGAGATAATTGGGCCTAGAACTCCACATATTGGCATCTATGTTGATTTTTTAATTTTTTTTAATTCTTGTAAGTGGTACAAAATTGTTGGGATTACATGCTTGGAAGGCATTATATATGCTTATCAACAATGTTCTCTAAAAATGAGTGCCTCCTCAACAAACTATTTCCAACAAAAATAAAATATTTTAAGATTTATTTGATTTTTCATAATTAATTATGAAGTGTTAAGTATTTTTTGAAATCCAATATTTATTTTGTTTTTTTATTACAAAATATTTTATTAAAATGTTGTTTTTTAAATCGATTATTTATTTTGTTATTTCAGTTACAAAATCTTAAAAATTTGTAATTTATAAACTATTTAATCAAATTTTTATATTTTTTATTTTATAAATGATTATGGTGAAAGTAATCTCATTCGAAGTTTTACACAATCTCCAAACTGATTCATAACCTTATTAGTAGTCACTATCAATAAAACTATTTCGAAGTCCCCAGGGATGTAGCTCAACTGGTAATTCATCTTTGATATAAAAGAAATGTTGTAAATAGAGATTAGGAGAGCTCACCATCCTAAAATTAAGCTCATCTTCGATTTCAACTCCAATCACCAAATCCTTACCGTAACTTCCATAAGGCTTCTAAGCAAACTTGGAAGAATCTTTTGTGTCTCAGCTTCAACTAGTTAGCTGTTGAATTTCAAGGATGTTTGGTATCCAACTACAACCAGCAAATCACCTTCCTAGAAATTCAGAAGCCCTGGCAGTTGGCACATCTACAGAATGACAACTACCTAATCACGGGAGCTTTTCGAGAAGCGTTGGGTCAGGTTCCCAATTTATACAGGCTCTCTACATCGTAGAATCGTTTCGTAGGCAATTTCCCTAGGGATATAATTATATAATATCCATTAACCACCATTACCTCTAAGGAGTTGTTAGAACAATATCGACATCTGTCAACCACACATGCATCAAATTTGACGTGAGTTTATTGGTTCTATAAATCCTAAGCACAATTTTAACATCGAATTAGAAATCAAATCCAGCGTAATCAACCAAAGCTATACAAATTATTTCCATACTCAAACTCAAGACCATGGATCCATTGGTTCATTATCCAATTATCATATCTAAAAAAATGATGAATCTTACCATAAAAAACAATCTCTTTAATTGTGTTACATGTTTTACTGTTTTACAGAACATGTGATACCCTGGCCCTCTACCTTTTATTCAAAGCTCGGAACAAAGACCTCGAAAGACTATAGTAATGTAATAATAAATTTGTGAGATAAAGTTTTATGGTATCTTGTAATAAATTTCTTAGATTTACCATGATTTAATTAACAATTTTTGGGAGGTTAAGTTTTATAGGTCTTTTGCTGTTAAAATCTCACATGGTCTTGTATAGAAGACTTACCTTAACCAAATGAGTTAATAAAAATTAACTTTGCAAATTTAAACTTGTTTCAATAATACAAATAGATATAATTGTAAAAATCATATAAAATTATTTATATATTTTTTAATAATATATAAATTTTAATATTAAAATAATATATATATATATATATTTAAAAATATTTTATGGTAAATGTATCAGACCATTATGATTAGTCCTCTCCTAGCCTAGCCAAGTTATATGGTATTCTCTTAAAAAAGAATATCAACGAATGGCTAGAGATGGAAGGTAAGAGACTAAAGGCCAAGCAGGTTTTAAAAGGAATCATTCAACTACGGACCACCTCGTTACGCTTAGGATCATTGCAGAGGATTGTCATAATAATAAGTCGGATCTTTTTTGTTGCTTTGTGGACTTTAGGAAAGCTTTTGATACGGTGCCTAGAAATAACCCATGGAATAGGTTAGAGAAGCTTAATGTTCCTTTTGAATTGAGAGTTGTCGCAATAAGGTTATACGAAAAGGTCATTGCCAAGTTTAAGAATAAAGAAGATTGGCATTTACATCGATAAACTAGAAAGGTGTTTAAAAGAAGCAGGTTGTGCTGGTATGATCTTAGTTGGGATAGTTATCATCCTCCTGCTTTATGCTGATGATATTGTTCTTATGGCAAGGTGCCCCTTTGATCTCAATAAACAATTAAGAATTCTCATAGATTTTTGTTCTAACACGGATATGACTGTAAACACCGACAAGACAAAAGTTATGATTATAAAATCTAAGAAAAACACCTACGCAAATTTTATTTATGATAACCGTAAATTGGAGGAAGTGACTTCTTACAAGTATCTTGGAATTGATATTCATCACAAGCTCAATTGGAACCACAACATTGAGAAAAGGATTAATGGAGGATGGAAAGCTTATTTTGGTATTGAAAATAATTGTAAATCAACCAACCTAATCATGTGGGATAAAAAGAAGTTCCTCTTTGAAACTCTTGTCATCCCCGTTATCTTATACGGTTGTGAAGTATGGGGGTGCAACATTTCTAGAGAATCTTGGAGAAAGATTGAGCAAATCTAGAAGCAGTTTATAACTTATAAACTCAAAATTAAAAGCAACACACCTTATCCTATTCTCCTTTTAGAAGTGAGTCTCCCCCCCATCGAGAGCATAGCTATGACTAGGTACCTGATGTACAAGCACAATATAAATAACATCGAAAACGAGAGACTTCCTAAAATTTCTTTAAATTCAAGTCAAAACCAATTACGCCTCAAGCGGAGTTGGTGTAAAGATACGATGGCTTGGTTAGACCATTGGGGAATTTATGAAAATGACACTTTGCGTAATATCGATAATGTCAAAAATATTATTTCTTCTAAGTTTAAAGAGAATTAAGTTTAAAGAGAAAATGTGGCATGAGGAAAATTTAGTGATTAAGAGAAAACTAAGATACTATATGGAGGTCATTAACCATAATTTGGAAGATCAAAATTATCTCTCGATAGTAACTAGTTGAAAGAAGAAAATGAATATAGCCAAGATTAGAACGAAATATCATAAGCTCCATAGCGAAACAGGGCATCGGTCTATTTCCAAAACTCCGTGGGAGGAAAGAGTTTGCCATCTTTGTGAGTCTATGAGCGTTGAGGATGAAAATCACTTTCTCTTAGAGTGTCCTGCTTACACCCACATTAGATATGAGTTTCATAGTATTTTCCACAATACAAACCTTTCTAACCCCCTGACTTGCCAAAACTATAGTGATCTTGGAAAGCTTCTTTCTAAGCTTTTTTAGCATAGGAAATTTTTTTTAAAGCAAACCAAGTAATAACCTTCTTACAGTCCAATAGATCAAAGTTGGTCTCAATGGATGTTAATCATCATCATCTTTACTATTAATATATTAATAATCAATGCTCTGATTAATTATTATTTTTATTGTAAGTTTTAAATGTATTATTTTAAATACACTAATTTTTTATAATTAACATGGTTCACCATTTTAAATATAATCTTGTTTTTATGTTCTTATGAAGAAGTCTAAAAGTTCGATGATTTTGCCTATTCAAAAGTTTTTGGCTGGAATGCCGTGATTTTTTTCAATAAGTCTGAAATTTGTGTTGTTTAAATCGTTTTTTGAATTCATAGATTGATTCAACACCCTCAAAAATCTCATTGGACACGCAGTTTATGCAAATTTAACATTGTTATGTGTGATTTTAAAATTTTCTTCTCAGATTCCGTCGAATTCATGCCAGAGAAATATATCCTCTCTGGGGAAAATCCTCAAACTTTTAGACTACACGGATACGCAAATTATGCAAAATTAACGCTCTTGTGTGTGATTTTAAAATTTTCTTCCCGGATTGCGTCGAATTCGTGCCGAAAAAAGATATCCTCTCCAGGCGAAATCGTCGAACTTTTAGATTACAAGTTTAACAATTATATGATTCATTTAATCATGTATATTCTAATCGTGCAGTCTAAAAGTTCAACGATTATGCTCGGAGAGGATATATTTTTCCAACACGAATTCGACGGAATCTGGGAAGAAAATTTTAAAATCACACATAACAGCGTTAAATTTGTATAATCTAATGTGTCCACGAGGGTTTTTGAGGGTGTTGATTCCATCTATGCATTCAAAAAAAATAAAAAAATTGTAAGGTTCATAAAATCTATTCAAAAGGAAAAAACTGTGCATGTCCATGTTTCCCAAGTGGCAGTTAGCAAAGAAGCCTTGCAAGTCACAGTTAACTGAAGCAAAAAGGAGCCTAAGGCTCCAAGACCTCCTAAGACCAAGGACTTCAAAGAGTTCCATAAACTGCAAGAGTTTCAAAATGACATTATTCCCCCACAAGCCAAGGGTTATGGCTATTATAATTCAAAATTGCAAAAAGACACAGCAAGCAGTAAAAAAACTCATAACATAACCAATTAATCCTCATCAGATAGGGGGATAGTGGAGGGTCCGGCACCTGGAGCTTTGCGAGTTCCCATGTCAGTTGCAGCAGTAGGGCTTTGTCTGAAAATAAGTTGAGTGGCGACACTTTGGTATGGTGGTGGTCTGGTAAACGTTTTGCAAGTGCTGGCTTTGGCCAGAGCATCCAGTTTGGGGTTCACCCTCTCCATTTCCGAACGCCGGTACCGAAAGAGCACATGCAGAGTTGATTCCAGGCTGGTAACTCTATCCACTAGCAATAATGCCGCCTCCTCTGTCTTGAGAAGGCATTGGATACAATCTTCCATACCTAGAGACATGAGAGCCTTGGTAGTCCATAAAACCTTCAACGTTTTCGTGTGTCTGGTTTCCTGTGTACACACCAAGCCAGAGTCTTCTTCAAGCCCCCCAAAATCTTCAGACAATTGCTGAACAGACGAACAATTCCTTTTCTATTTTAATCGTTTTTCCAATTTGAAGATGCGTGCACGAGTTGAGTCAGGAATTTCCTGCTTGAAATAGCCTTGAACCCGACTAAGCTCTTTGAGGGCACGCGGCATGTGGGTTCACCGCAGCCTGCTTACAGTTTTCCTCGAGGTTTTCTTGGTGCAAGCCATGACCACCACATATGCTGGAGAAAACCAACGTAGAGGCTTGCAGTGAAGGGATACCATGATGTTTGTTGGCTTGCAGCTCATAAGAGGATGTTGGAATGAAAATTACTAATAGCAAGCCTCCCTTTAAGTCGGTGTCGTCTCGTTCGGTGTCCAGGTTCATGCGAGCCGTGTGAAGTGGCTTGTCACCAACTCCCAAATCCAATTTCCATCAACACTTGCACTAGCCAGCAAACTTGCAGCAGTACGTGCTTCCCTTGGGTCGCGCAATGGTAATGAACGTTGTTAATAGCGTTGGGAGAGTTATAATCACTCGAAGTGGAGTCCATAAGCTTGGTGCCATGCTTCCACTTGCATGACATGGGCTAATTCTCGATTTGAACGATGAGCACGTGGAGTAGGTTCGTGCAATAGAAAAACTAGGACACGAAATCCATATTGAATAAAAAGATATATTATTGAATTGATAAGATGCTTAACGTTTTACAAGAGCTCGCCTTTTATAAGGTTTGATCATTCTTAAGAAGGGTTACGTCCCTTCAATTAAACTAATTAATAATTTACTGATTAATTTAATACAATATTTAATATTCATAGCATTGCCACTCCCTTTTAAAGAGCTTTTTCCTCAAAGCAATGGTAATGAGGGATGTAACTGTCGAAATTGTTCTGATTCCCATGTTGCATCTTCTTCGGGAAGATTTTTCCATTTTATGAGGTATTCTTTAATGACTCGCGTTCTTAATCTCTTCTCTCTAGTAGCAATGATAGATTCTGGCTCGAATATGATTCTTCCTTCTTCATCTAACAAGGGAAGTATTGTTTGTGCCTTCTGGTGTTGACCTATCATCTTTTTCAAACATGAAACATGAAAAACATTGTGGATGCGACTTGTAGTTGGAAATTCCAACACATATGCCACCTGACTAATCTTCTTATTGATTTGATATGGGCCATAAAAACGTGGAGCCAATTTATTTTTTCCACCTTGTTTAAGTGATAATTGTTTATAGGGTTGTAGTCTTATAAATACCCAATCTCCAACTTCAAATTCTCGTTCTGTTCGGTGTCGATCTTCTTGTTGTCTCATTCTATTCCTGGCAGTATTCAAATTCTCTTTAAGTACTTGGACAACCTTTTGGTTTTCTTCTAAATGGTCATTTACTGATGCGACCCTTGCTTGGTTGGTAATGAAATCCTTCCATTTTTGGGGTTCATATCCATATAGAGCTTGAAATGGTGTCATTCTTGCAGATGTATGATAAGTAGAATTATACCACCATTCCACAAAATGTAGCCATTGGAACCATTTATTTTGCTTATCAGTTACAAAACAACGGAGGTAGGTTTCTAAGCATTTATTGACAACTTCTGTCTATCCATCTGTTTGGGGATGATAAGCTGAGCTCATGTTAAGAGACGTTCCAATTTGCTTGCAAAACTCTCTCCAAAAGTTCCCTTTAAACTTGGCATCCCTATCACTTACTATAATCTTCGGAAAACCATGTAATTTGTAGACATTTTTACAAAAAGCTTCGGCTGTTTCTTTTGCTGAATCAGTTTTCTTCACTCCAACAAAATGTGCATATTTGGTTAGCCTGTCTACCACAACTAGTATTTTGTCTTTTCCATCTGATATGGGTAGACCTTCAATGAAATCCATTGAAATTTCCTCCCATTTTTTATTTGGAATATGTAACAAATGGAGTAACCCCGGACTTGAGATATTCTCAGTTTTATTTCGCTGACAAATGTCACAATTTGCAACATACTTGTGAATGTCGGCATACATACCCTTCCAAAAGAATGATTGCCTTGCATTATAGTAGGTTTTAAAAAATCCTACATGACCAGCGGCTGGGCAGTCATGTGACTCTTTAAGCGCCTTGGTCTTAAAACTGGAATTGGAACTTAAGTAAATACGTCATTTGTACCATAAGAGATCATTCTTCCATTCAAACTTCGGATACTGATTTATGTTGTTAATTATGGAGCAAACCTCTGAATTCTTGGCATATTCCTTACGAATTTCGTCCAAAAATTCTGGGATCACCATGGATATGGCGTAGACTTGTATCTCTTCATCTTTCCTTGATAAAGCATCAGCTACTACATTGTCCTTCCCCCTTTTATGTAGGATCTCCATATCGAAGGTAGAGATTTTCTCTATCCACTTTTGTTGTTCGGTTGTTAATGTCTTCTGCTATAACAAGTGTTGTAGACTATTATGATCTGTTCGTATTAGGAATTTACTTCCCAAAAGGTATTGTTGCCATTTAGTTAATGCATGCATGATGGCAAGCATTTCCTTGTTGTATGTAGACTATAGGTATTCTCTTTTGTTCAACTTCCTGCTTTCAAAAGCGATTGGATGACCTTCTTGCATTAGCATAGCTCCTATCCCAAACCCTGAAGCATCACATTCGATTACGAATGGTTTTGCAAAACCAGGGTTTGCCAAAACGGGGTTTGAAGACATAATTTGTTTCAACGTTTCAAAGCATCTTCTTGCTTCATCATCCCATTGAAAAGAATTTCTTTTTAGGAGATTTGTTAGTGGGGCAGTGACGTGTGCATAGTTCCTGATGAACCTTCGATAGTAACCTGCTAATCCCAAAAATCCTCGCAATTTTGAAACATTCTTTGGTTCGGGCCACTCCTTCATTGCCTGGATCTTCTTTGGGTCCACCTTAACTCCTTCCTTTGAGATTATATGACCGAAATACTCCAATTCTTGCTTCCCAAATGTGCATTTTGACTTTTTTGCATAGAACTGGTTTTCCTTCAGAAGAGATAGAACCTCTTCTAGATGCGTCAAATGTTCTTTCCATGTATTGCTATATATAAGGATGTCATCGAAGAATACTAACACAAATTTCCTTAGGTATGGCTGAAATAGTTCATTCATAGTTGCCTGGAATGTGACAGGGGCATTAGTTAACCCAAAAGGAATTACTTTGAATTCATAATGTCCTTCATGAGTTTGGAAATCAGTCTTTGCGATATCCTCTAATCTGACCCTGATTTGATAGTACCCTGACCTTAAATCGAGTTTCGAAAAATATTTTGCGTCATGAAGTTCATCCAGCATGTCATCGATGAAGGGGATTGGAAACTTGTTCTTAATTGTTATTTTGTTTAATCCTCTATAATCTATACATAATCTAAACGATCCATCCTTCTTCCGTACTAGTACAACTGGAGCTGCATAAGGGCTTCTACTCTTGGTGATGACACCACAATTCAGTAGATCTTGAACCAACCTTTCTATTTTTGTTTTGTGGTGGTGGGAATACCTATATGGTTTAACCTTGACAGGATTTGACCCCGGTTTAATTTCGATTATGTGTTCTATACTCCTTTATGGTGATAGCTGCATGGGTAAGTCTTGAAATATGTGTTCATGTTTCTAAATTAATTATTGGATTTCCTTTTTGAACTCATTTGGTTCCTCCTCTTTTCCTTCCAGTTGATGGCATTGTATTACGTATGCTGATGCCCCTTTTCGAATGAGTTTTTCCATATGCTGAGATGAAACTACTTGTGTGTTTGGTGGATGAAAACCATATAGCTTAAAATTTTTCCCTTGCCACTTAAACTTGATGAAGTGTTTTTGATGATTGGCAGAATATGTTCCCAATGTTTGTAACCATTGGACTCCCAAAACGATGTCTACTCCTCCCAACGGTAAGTTGTAGAGTTTTGATTCCAGTTCGAAGTCTTGTATTTGAAGTCTCACCTTGTGGCACTTTCCAAATTTTTCGATCTTCTTTCCATCTGCAACCATCACCTTCATGTCTGGAACTGGCTGTATGAACAACTTGAGTTTCCGTGCCACTCTTATATCAAGAAAGTTGTGAGTGCTTCCAGTGTCTACTAGCACTGTAACATTCTCATTTTTTATATGCCCTTTTAACTTGAGAGTCTGTGGTTGACTAATGCCTGTCATGGCTGCTAGGGAGATTTTGGGGGTCTCGTCGTTCCCGGCTGCCATATTTGCGGTTTCCTCCTCTTCATCTTCTGGCTCTTCTTCTTCTTCTTCTTCTGATTCACTATTCTCCTCTGCTTCACAAGTATATAATTTCTTTGAGCTGTCCTCGGGGCGACACATATGTTTAGGATTCCATTTGTCTCCACATCGTCGACATTTTCCTTCCCTCATTCGTTGATTCTCGAGGCTCTTCCTATCGTCCCTTCTAGGCGGAGGGATGTATTTGTTTGTATCACCCTCTGGAATCGACTGGATGTTTTTTTGTGAGTATGACTTCCCTTTATTTGATTGGAAACTGTCAAATTTGGCCTCGGCTGCTTTTGCTTTTCGTCTTGCTGCCTCGACATTCGTTATGTCATGCATTTTTAACTCTTTTTGTATGTATGGTTTTAGCCCTCCCAAGTAGGTTTCCAACCGTTGTTTGTCGGATAGCCCAAATACTCTAGTAGCGAGGGATTCCCATTGATGCGTGAATTCTTCGACGCTTCCCCTTTGTTGTAATCTGGTAAGTTTTGAGAAGAATTCATCTTTTGTGATTCCTTGAAACCTTTTTAAGAAATCATTCTTGAATAAGTTCCAAGTGTATGCGAAGTTGTCTCCCTTCCACCACATATACCAGTTGTAGGCATATCCTTCAAGGTGCATTGAAGCAGACTTGACCTTTTCTTCGTCCATTGTAATGTTATATATGTCGAAATACTCTTTTGCTTTATTCAACCAAGCGACGCATTGGTCTTCTCCTCCGTTATATTTCGTCATTTCTATTTTTGCTCTCGGCGAGTACATTATGAATGGTTGGTATTGAGTACCTTTCGTCCTGTTGTGTTCTGGTGACTCAGAATTGGAAGATGGGGTAACCGACATATCCGAGCCATGTTGTTTATGATTTTTTTCCTTATCATCCATTTTTTGTAATATCGCCTGGATACCTTTCTGACTCACAGTCACTTTTTGGTCTAACATTTTTTATTCCTTGCTCATAATGTCGAACTTGTCGTCTATTTTCTGCTCCATTACCTGAATGACTTCATCCTTAATTTCTTTCTTAAGCGCTTCCTGGCTCTTGGTGATCATTTCCTTGAAAGTTTGGAAATCCTTCTCTATTTTCGCAATTTGAGCTTTTAACTCCGTCGTCATGCTTCTTAAGTGTGGTGGTGAATAATTGGACCCAATTTTGGCTTATGGAATAGTGAGAACAATTAAAAGGTCTTGGAAAATGGTGACTTAATAATAATAATTATAGCAATAATAATTGCTATAATAAAATAATAAATATTATATTTAAATATTTATTATAGAATGGAAATTTTTAATAAAATTAAAATATTATATAATAATATTATATTATTATAATAATATTTGTTTTAGTAATTTTGGTTTGTTTTTTTTTGTAGGGCATACGTGGATAAGGCTAGCGGGCATGGAAGCGTGGAGGGTAACTTTTTATTGTTGATGGGTGCAGGTCGTTGAGATGGAGTCTGCGTGGGAGATGGAGCGGAAGAGTGACGACGGAATGGTGGCGGCTGGGGGAGGCGTTGGGAGAAGTGTGAAAGGTAGGGCACGCGTGGAGGGGAGGAGGCGGTGAGTGGAGGACGTTGGTGAGGAAGGATGTAGCGTAGGGAGGAGGGATGTGGGCCGAGGAGGCAGGACAGGCGTGGGGAATGCGATGGGAGGTGGAACGGTGTGCAGGGCGGAGATGGGTGACGTGGAGATGGGATGGAAGGAGAGCACAGCAGCGGTGGTGAGTGACCGGGTGGAGATGGGACGACGTGGAGATGACGGTGGAAGGAGAGCGCAACAGCAGTGATACCAGAGAGTTGAGGTTGAGTGGAGTGCAGGAGCTGAGATGGAGCATGAAGTGCAGGAGCTTAGCCGAACGCGGCTCTGATACAAAATGCAACAGAAAAACTAGGACACGAAATCCATATTGAATAAAAAGATATAGTATTGAATTGATAAGATGCTTAACGTTTTACAAGAGCTCGCCTTTTATAAAGTTTGAGCATTCTTAAGAAGGGTTACGTCCCTTCAATTAAACTAATAAATAATTTACTGATTAATTTAATACAATATTTAATATTCATAACAGTTCGTCATCCATCCTACACCCATCGTAGGGTGGCATTCAAAAAAACAATTTAAACAACACAAATTTTTTATTTATTGGAAAAAAAATCGCAGCATTCCGACCTAAAACTGTAGGACGGGCAAAATCGTTGAACATTTAAAGTTCTTCATTGTTAAATTGAAAGTTATATGCCATTTAATCAGTGAATTCATTAGAATATACATGATTCAATGTGAAACTATTTATATTCATTGAAGTACCTAACTTGAATGTGTGCATTGATTATAGGAACTCATTTCAATTTTTTATTCGTGCAGACTAAAAGTTCTACGATTCCGCCCAAAGAAGATATATATTTTTTGGCACAAATTCAATGAAAATTGGGAAGATAATTTTCAAATCATACATTTACATTGTTAAATTTGCATAATCTACATGTCCACTAGGGTTTTTGAGGGTGTTGAATCCAGCTATGCATTAAAAAAAACGATTAAACAACACAAATTTCAGATTTATTGAAGAAAAAAAATCTCCAACCAAAAACTCTTGAATGGACAAAATCGTCAAACGTTTAGACTTCTTCTATTCTATAATGAATCTACTCATTAATTGTCATATATCTTCAAATTAACATTTATATCATGATTCATGATCAACCATTTGTTAAAATTAAAAGCAGCACTATAGATTTACTTCTTCAACGTCAAATGTATATCTTCACAAATAACCATATATTTGATGAACGATTACTAAAATCTATATTCTACCCCCTTGAACATGTGACCTTCTAGGAGAGAACACATGTTCTTATTAGACCCACTCAATCTATACACATCTAACTATTAAAAATATTATTACATCTAAATTTTGATTATGATATAAAATTAGAAAATAAGATAAAATTATAATATTATAATAGGTGATAAATCATAATCTAAAAAATCAAAAGTATCTTTTTTATTTGATTAACATAAGAAAAGAAACAACATTGCTAAAATAAAAACAAACTCTCAATTTCTAAAATGTCATGAAGTGAAAGAATTTGTCATCTTAGTGACACATAGAGTTGAAGATGAAAATCACATTCTCACATAATGTACAACTTACACCCACCACATTAAAACACACTTTCAAAATATTTGCTACAATATTAAGATTCCTAACCTTTTAACTTATCATAACTATGAAGATTTACAATGTTTCTCTTAAAACTTTTTGTAAAAAAAAATCTAAAAATAATAAGTGATTCTTTGTCTTTATAAAGTCACATAAACCAAATTTGATCTCAATGAAGATTAATCATCATCATGAACCATAAAAATCATTTTGAAATTTAAAATTGCAAATATCAATCAATCACATTGTAATATCAAATTGTATTAAGGTTTTAGAGGACATTAAATCCATTTTTTATCAAAAGTATAAACAATTTATTAATCTAAAATTTTGGTAGTGTTGGAATTCACTTTTATGTAAGTGCAACAATTCAACACTCCAAAATTGCAAACTTAATCTGACTTTCCAAGATATCATCAACTAAGAAACTTTCAGTAAGAGCAATTTCAACACTCCAAAATTGCAAACTTAATCTGACTTTCCTGGATATCATCAACTAAGGAGCTTTCAGTAAGAGCATGGCTTACTGATCATTGGTTTTATGTTTTAGACCTGCTCTACTTTCATGGCTAGCATTTTCCGTTGTAGTTTTCCAATGCATTCAAATAACAGCTGAAAATCGAACTGTGTATAGACTGTTTCTTACATTCAAAACGGCTGCTGCAAATTGAAGTTTGTGTTTTTCTGAGCTTTGAATCAAATTGTTGTTTGTTGCAAATTGAAGTTTGTGTTTTCCTGGGCTTTGAATCAATTGTGGTTTGTTGAGACTTATTATAGTTGCAATACAAAAAGGGCCAAGTTTTTTAATCTATATTCATATTGTCCACTTGAGGTATTTTCATGTAGACGAGAAAAGTTGAAGCACTGGATTCTGAGTTGCCCAAAAGAAAACTACCAAATTTTTCACTAAACCGCCACACCTAAGAATCCAATTCAACGTCGATAATGAAATGAAAATCTTAAAGTTAAGAAGAGCACAATGTGACTGACCTCACCCATGTCTCCGATGGTGAACCAGTAGACCATCGGGTGGAGACGAACCAGAGAAATCGATGTACTTTTATTCAAATTTACATATTTCAATCCTGTAAAGTTATACACAACACAAATTTGCAATGTGCTAAGTTATACGCATGACAAATTTGTACAGAAGAACATTTTGAAATGTACAGTGCAGTCATTCCATCTCACTTTGTGAGGTTTCCTTTAATTGATTGGATTTGGAGTTATATGATAGTAATTGTATTGGCATTTTCAAAAAGAAAATTGGTTAAATGACAAATTTGTAAATATTTGAAACATGCATTAGTAGGGCAAATACAAAAAAAAATATCAAACTACATAGAGAGAATTCATTATCACCTCCATAAAAATATTTTGTTCCCAAAATTTTAGGTTTACTGACAAATTTTTAGCACTTCAATACAAAATGTTTATCCAGGTGAACTACAGACAAAAGAAGCAATATCATCCACTGTGTTTCTCACCTGTATATAAACAAAACATTCGTTCTGCTGATAAGTAATATATAAAGCAAATCACAGAGACAATGTCTGTAAATATTTTGGTGCAGAGTATGCAACCTAAGAAGCTAGTCAGGCATGAGGGCTTTATTTAGCTTATTAGTTAGTTTCTCTAAGGCAGCGAGTGATAGCAGTGCATGGTCTGTGATAAGGTCTGACGGGCCCTGTGGCTCTGTAACAGTTGCGAGTGTAATACGATCTCCCGGACCGTGGAGGGCACGGGACTCGATTCGCGGACAATGCAGCGTAACTGATGTAGTAATGTATTCGCCTCAAAAGCCTCCCATGCCCTACTTCATTCTCAACAGTAGCACCACATTCTCCCCAGCTTCCATCATCGCACATTTCAGTTCCGGAAGAGTCTACGATCCCCAGTTCGAATGATCGGTCCCCTGATGAACCCAGTTCGGAAACCCATTCAGAACTCAGCTGGCCATTCACCCCAGCACTCAGCAGGACGAGACACACAGAAAACACCAAACACACACTCACCAGGACTGCTGCTGAATGTTGTCTTACTGTCCCCATTATAAAATACCCTGTGGAAGACAGATGGTCAAGCACATCAAAAAAGAAAAGGGGTTTCTTTCATAAATGAAACCGACAGATACATACCTTTCTGTAATAGCTTGCAGGAGTCCCCAGGAATCGACCTTGGATTGAAATGTATGCGATGCAACGCTCTTCGTCTGTCTGCGGAATCGAAACAGGGCCAGCTGTTTGCACATCCGCTGTCTACAGAATGCTGCTTTGTAAAGTGAAGAGTGGGTGAGAAGAATTAAACCCAAACCCTAGTGCCAGGCTGTAATGAAATGAGAGCCATAGAAATGCTGCCATGGCATTTAATCTTCAGCCTGCTGCTGCTGATAGGGTTCCATCGGGTTCTCTCAGCCCTGCCTGCAGAGCCAGCTGGTAAAGCTTTGTCACTACCATCGCTTTGGGAGTACCGTCATTCTCCAGGGCTGCAGAACCGCCCGCCCATTCCCAAAAGTAAAGTTACCTACAAGCAGCCCGCGGCCCCGCCCTGTTACCGTGGGATCACGGGCACACATGTGTGCCCGATTCCCAAGTGCTTGTTCTGCCCTTACATTCATTCAATGTAGTAGGTTAATCTTCGTATTCATTTAATGGAGTCATTTAATTTGATTTTTAAGTGTTACAATGAAACTATTTTTATTATTGAGATTCGAGTGTTACAATGATTCAAACTATTTGAATCCAAAAATTAGAAACTCCGGAATCCGGATCAATCGAAACTACAATTTTTTATATCACAAAACTTCGGCCATTAAATAAAATACTAGGTACATGATTTTATATCCGCTTCACTGAGTAGGTCGACAGACTGACCCACTGACAAGTGTTATTAATATCAAAACCAACCATTTGATTGGCACTTACAGCAGCAGCTGCTTCCACGCTTGCTTTGCTGTCTGTCCGTTCCTTGGCAGAGTCCGGGGCCCTCGAATGAACTGCTTTCATGAGGTCTCCATTTCGAGTTCAGTCATCGCCATCGTTTTAAGATTTTACTGCCATTTTCCATAGGAAATTTGATAGTGCCAGTTGGCTTTCTATCTTCATTGAAATTCTCCCAAAAAGTGGTTTCAAAATAATAATTCCAAATTGGAAAATCGGCGACGGAATCCTCTGTAAATTAAAAGCTGTACATTTCGCTTCGTGAAAGAGAGTAATAATTTATTAATTTAGGCTTTTCGGTTATCGTTACATAGAACGCAATTTTACTGGCTAACCTAACCTTTGCTGGAATTCGGGCAAATTTTGAACGCAAAAAGGTGACCGGTAAAATAAAAAACGAAAAAATCCGTGGAAGAAGTTAGATGTTGTAAACAGATTGCATTTTCAAAGTAAATCGGGGAATAAATTTTATTCTACTCAATATGAAAATATCCTTAAATTTAATTTCAGAGGCTGGAGTACAATTTTTATCACCGAAAATAAATATTATTATTCCATTATTCCACACAGTTGCGCTGAATAGGTGGTTGAAAGTTGACAAAGGGAGAGTGTGAAGTCGATTCTTACCTAGCAGCTTTAGGGCAAACTTTAATTACTATTCAGATTTGTCAGAGCTATCAGTTTCAAACTTTTGTTGATATCTTCAGTAGGACAAGCTTCAAGAGTTAGAGACTGGAAAACATTAAAATTACATTTGCATTTATGAAAAACGTAATTTAAATAAGGAACTCATGTTTCCATTACCTTAGGCTTTGCTTATACGTTATAATAAGAGCTTACATTGTTTACAAACCTGAACAACATGGTAGTAAGTTATTAAATCATATAGCTAGTACATCATGAAGTTGAGTCTGTATCACACCCTGCTGTATACAATACATGCTAGTGGTATGTATTCCCCATAATATACATAACCCTATCAATGCTATGAACTAGTATTAACTTACAGCTTTGTGTTATAAGTACCTATAGCTTGTACTATCATACCAAGTGTAATCACCTAATAAATAAGAGCTCACTAGTAATGCTGAAAAGTGTGTTGGCATAACTAATTATGGTAGTGAAGACAATCATCATTAGTTGTTATTATTAAATGTGGGTTGACTCACTTGTGTTAGTGACAACATCTTATTAAATGTTTCAAAGTTGCCTTTAATTTAAATGCTTGTTTTTTGTCTTGTCTATTTAATCTAGTGTCATTGAATGTTTCAAATTTGCATTTAATTAAATGCTTGTCCTTAAGATACAGTGTAACAAGTGAGTTGTGTTCCTCTCAAATAATTCAATGTTCAATATATAATTTTCAAAAACAAATATAGGATAATGATCTGGAGTATATTGCACATATTTATTTTTTAGTTGTATTTAAAAAAATTAAGTTGACCCATTAATATTTGAATCTCATTGCGTCGAGAGGGACTCTACAGCCCAGTATGGGGGAGATCTTTGCACCGAGTGAAACGAGGTGCTCTACAGAAAGTAATTAAAAAATAGATGTCAGTTTATAAAATAAAAACTTAAAACTTAAACCTGGACCTATCAATCAAAGATCAAATTTCTTGAGCTTAAATTTTTAAAAAGAAATACACCTCAAGAAATTGGATCCCTCTTGGTGCTTGATAGATACGGGTTTAACATGGATCTATGCTGGTGTAACATGTAACGGATGTAACATGTAACGTTTGTCGAATATAATAAAATGTAAAAATAAAAAGTAATAGTATGGGGGAGATCTTGTAACATGTAAAATGTAAAAAGTAATATATTATGATATATTAAGTCGATCATTAATATATATTTTGTAACCACGTGTATTTTCGTTTGAAAAACACCTTCGAAATCAATGCGGAAATCAAAACAACATAAAAAAATATAGAAAACATTAAATAAAAAATTAATGTTGGTTCATAAAATAAAATATAGAAATCCATGTTGGTTCATAAAATAAAATATTATCAAAAGTAATTAAAAAATAGATATTCGTTTATAAAATAAAAACTTAAAACTTAAACCCGGATCTATCAAGAGATCAAATTTCTTGAGTTCAAATTTGAAAAAAGAAATACATCTCAAGAAATTGGATCCCTCTCGCTGCTTGATAGATCCGGGTTTGAGATGGATCTACGTTGGTTTTATATACATTTGTGTTCCCAACAACCTTTTTTCAACTATTTACATAAATTGAAAAACTAAAACACCCTTTTGAAGAGGAAAGATCCACCACATATTTTTCATAATATTTTGGTTGTGTATTTTTATGTTAGTGATTTTTCTCGGGGGAAAAAAATTTAAGTATAAGTTTTAATAAATTAAATAAATAATATAATATTAAATCGAAAATGTCAAAATGATATGCAATTCGATAGAGGATTCATCGAAGAATCCACTAGCATTAACTCCACCACTTGAAGAAAGATATGAGTGGGTTTCACCCTTTGAAAGTTGCAATTAAAAAAATTTCTACAAAAAGGGGTTGGATTGCTGGAAATTAAGTCCTCAATCGGCCCTTAAAAATGCTCAATTGACAGTTTCTGCAAATTGACATATTGCTCAATCGAGCTATAAAGCTCAATCAAGCATCTTGCTTGACTGCAATAAAGAGCTAGATTGAACTCTTGTAAATATCGTAACCACTCAAGACTCGGTGTGTTAAGAAGTCTGATTCAGCAATGGTGCTCGAACAAGTTCTTGCGAACACACCAAAAAAAATATGTTGTTGTTCACAGTTGTTAGGAAGAGGAGCTCAATCAAGCTGCTTCAAACCCAACAAGACTCTTAAACATTACAAGAACCTAGTCATTTTTCGGTAAAAGATTACAAAAGATATAAGTTAACCAGTTAGCATTGAAAAAAACACTCTTGAAGGAATAAATTAATCCACAATCAAGATGGGATAATGGGGTAATGTGTTCTTGAGGTCATACTAGTAAAGGGGTTTAGGGTTATATTGTCATGTTTGGGGTCCTGGGGGTTATGGGGATACTATGTAAGGGATGGGAGGGGTTAGTATGCATTGGAGCATAATGTGATGGTTTCGGGGACCACACATGGCCCTTGATCCTCGAGGCCATGGCTTAATTTACAAGAACCATCCCAAGTGTGGTTAACCTTGAAATAGCCACCACATTGACCTCATGTGACACAAATTCCCTATTAAATGCCTATTTGATGGCTAGGGAGCCCATACATGGGACATGATCCATTGAGATAACATTTTGTGTGATAACACCACAAATTGTGACCTTGAACCATTACTGGACTTTAGGGACTATCCTTAAAGCACTGATCCTCAAAATGATGGTGATGCCTCACTTGTAGACTAAAGATTCCCTATGTAGGGGTTATGTGTTTCTTTGGGGTATTATGCTTGAACCATGATCCCTAGAGACCATTTAATATGGACTTGGACCTTGTATTTTTATCTTGGCCCATACATCAACTCCAAGAATCATCCTTGGTGTTGCAAAACTTGAAATCACCACCATATCTTAAATTAAACCTTTAGTCCAAAGATTCCCTAGTGTAGCAAAAGTTAAAATCGAGTCGCATGTGTGAGGGGTTCATTGTGGTTATGGGATAATGTGTGCTCGAGATCATAATGATCAAGGGTTAAGGTGTTTTAGTAGTCTACTTCCATTTCTAAGGTCTTAGGGGTCAGGGGTATAGTGTGTGATGGGTGGGATCAATTATTAAATAATGGGGCAAAGCATGTTCTTGAACCATGATGTGTCAAGGATAAGTGTGTGGAGGTGGGTAAGTGTGTTAGAAGGCCATTGTGGTAATGGGGCATGTGTGCTTGAGGTCATATTGGTAAAGGGTTTAAGGAGTCTATTATCATGTTTGGGATACCAAGGGTTAAGGGGATACTATGTAAGAGGTGGGAGGGGTTATGTGCATTGGGACATAATGTGTATGAGAATTGAGATTGCCTAGATCTAGATTCCATAAGACAACTTCACTTAGAATATTTTCAGAGAATATGAGAAGAAGAATATAGAAGGCAATTTGAGAAAAAATACAGTATTTTATTCATCAATATGTTTACAATATATAATACATCCTCAAAAGAGAATTCAAGTGCCTTTGAGGCAAGTTTGAAAAGCTAAAAAAGGCAGGCTTACTAAAAGCATAAAAACCCCGAAGGCAGCAAAATCACCTTCCATATCAGTCAAGAGGCTCACAAATTAGCTAAATAAGGAATGTCAGCTAATGAGTGATGAAAAAGGAATGTGATGATGGATTTTGGAGAGAATAAAAAGAAGGAGGGCGAGTTGGCCAAAAAGATCATGTTTCCAAGTCAAACTAGCTTTACCTTATCCATTGAAAGCAGAAAAAACAGAGTAAAGTTGTCTAAAGCAGGAAGGCGCACTTCTATTCCAAGAATAGCATAAAATCAAACAGAATCAAACAAGATCTTATTCATAATCTATACAAGTGTGCCCCTATGACTCATAAAGGAAAGTGGTGGCATAAGAAGCCAAAATTAGGACAAGTACCTAGTTAACACCCAAGAAATTAATCAAAAAATGATTAATGAATTATATCCTAAGTATGAAGTGGGTTTTTAATGTTCTAACACCCCCCCTTAATCCTAACTTAGAGTGAGTAAAATCCGATTAGGGCCCAAGCAACAAGGCCTATGGTCACCCCATTACAAAAAAATATCAGTCCATGTAAAATGAGGAAACATGGAAAACCTCATGGGAACAAAACCCTCCCTAAAAAATGGACATGGCACAGAAATAAGCAGAAGGTCTTCACACTATCTTGTTCTTCACTTGGATGAGTTGAATGAACTACTTCTGGGTAACATACTTGGTGAATATGTTGTGGATGCCATGATCATGCACCAATGTATCAATGTAGTGTAGGCAAAAAACATGTGTAGAGGCCCCATGAAACTCATCATTTGGTGATGGAGGAGCATCATATGAATGTTTCTTGTTGTAAAACATACTTGATCTGATATGGATACATAATCAATTATGTAAAAGAGATCTATACAAACTCCTTCCCAAAGAACATCAATGGACTTAACATGATCAATTTCTTGTGTAGCTACAATATGGTGAACCAAACCATGTACCTTCTTTTCAAACTGATGTAGCACCTTCCTAACTTTGTAAAGGAGTTCATGAGTCTCTAAAATATCATAATAGAAGTCATATGGAGCAGCAAACATCAATGATATAGTGTCTCCATGATCGGACAAGGTCATGTCACCTACCCAAATTTTGAGAATATTCATTTTATTTGCAAAATACTTTATGTTAAATTATAATTACAAGTTTTGTAATTATGACCAAGTTTGGTCAAGGATGATTGTAATTACTGATTATTATTATTTAATAAATTAAAATAGGAGACAAACACCCAGGGGGACTGTTAAATGAGTGTTCACTGACTCACTAGGAGGAATGGAAGCTGTTAGAAGGCATGGGACAGATGGCAGCATTTGCACTCCACCACTAGCTGTTGGTTATGGGACAACTACCCGTAAATTTGTGGCATTATCCCCTAGGTGGGTGGAAGAGAGCTGATGGCTCATTAATGACCAGGTTAACCACTAAAAGGCCTAGGCAGCCTAGATGAGGCAATTCGAATTGGGCAGGCAACTCCACAATATTTTCTGCATAAATATTTATCAAGTGTATCAGGTGATCACTGAGAGAATCGAATAGGGAGGCTATGTGAGAGTGAATTGTGAGTCTGCTAGTTATTATGAGAAGGAAAACCAGAAGTGTTGGTGCAGGTCTCTTTGACTACTGCGTCTTTATGACTGGATAATCTATATTCTACTGCAAGTTGATGAACGAAGGCTTCTACAGACTCTTCTTCCTGGTGGTTCAGTGAACAGCCTCGGAGGTCCTAAGGCAAGTAATTTGTCTGTCTTCAGGAATAGGTTGGGTGGAACAGGTTCCTTGGGCTATTTGTTTCTCCTACAATCAACCAGGTTCTACTGTTCTGACTTTTTGTTTATAGTTAAATGTTTTTTTGCATGTAGAATTATTATTTACAGTTATACAGAAGAAACTATTTTATTTTATAACTTAAAGATGATATGTTTTAAGAATGATTAAGTAATTTAAATGAATGATTAAATTCTTTTCTGTATTTTTTCCATACTGTTATCTGTACAATACTCTAGTACAGAAAAGTAAAGTTAATAGAGATGAGTGATAGGCAGAATGCCATTTGAATGAATAGATAAACACAATAATATTTCTTTTAAGTTCTGTCATTCCAATCATATGACTTAAACGCAAGAAATAATACAGCATAGTATAAACAGATGTATAGCATTTCTCTATTTCATAATAAAAGAAAAACACTTTTATTTCTGCACAGATCTATATTTTCCAATTTAATTCCATTTATTTTTTAATGGTAATAATATGCATTCCAATATTATAAATCCATTGGTTTCAGACATTTTATATCCTAAGAAATATAGCACCTGCAACTATTCTCTATACAGAGTTGTTACTTACAAATGATGAGTAAACATTTATCACTAATCATCACATCTATATTTAATATAGATTTCAATCCTTAGATATAAATACTTTCACTATAGAATCAAACGCTAGGATTTTACATACTCTAAATTCTAAACATTTATTTAGTACACAATTCCATAAATTACATATCAAGCCATTCATGGCAAACACAGTAAATATTTCTAAAATTATAGCAGACATGTTTTTCCAAACCCTAAACAATATTACTTTTAATTTACTATCTATTATTTCATTTTAAGAATATCAACAAGGCACTTAACATAAGACATGATTTATGTATCGTCATCTATCAAACCCTAACAAAAATTATACATAGTGTCGAAACATTTAGAGACACTAGTTAAGGCCAAGTTCTCGAGTTCAAATTCTCATCTCAAGCAAGGTTGCCAACGAAACCTACAGGGTAGGGTTTCATTCTTTGAAACAAAACCGAACCCTGTGGCATTAGCCAATTCGACACATATAACGGACCAAACTTTACTACATCTTATTTCAACTTAAATTTCAAAAACGATACGAAGAATAGGGACTATCTATCAATAGTTATACAAACGATTTCTCAAGCTTTATTTAAACAAAATGATAACTTTCCAATGCAAGATGAGCCATTGTCTTACAAGAGCAAGTGAACCCTAGGCTCTATGATTTCATATTCAACAATATAATAAAAATTCTACAGAGTTTACATTACGGACCTTTCAAGGTTCCAAAACTACACAGGGTTTTTCCCTTAACAAACAACAGTACAAACACAAGTTCGAGGTCATTTTCAAACGACGCGGCAAGTCACTTCAGAGCCGAATAACAACTTAAATACTGAGGGTTTATCCTCTTTACAGCATTGATCAAAATAAAACATTAAAACTCGGCCATTACTCCAAACAGGGTTGTATTTCCAACTCTCGGCACATCGCATTCACCAGCTAAACCATGCCAAAGGTACCTACGAGGTTTCAAGAACCACTGAGGCTTACCAGGAAGTAGTTGCAGCTTCCCCAATCCAAGTCTTGTTCATAGAAACCCTCCGACGAAGTAGTACCTATCAGTCACAGTTTGAAAGGATTAAAAATAAGAAAAACGCAAGTATAAAGTAAGTATTACAGTATTACTGTCACTATCATTGAAAACTTACCATTAGCGTTGAAGCTCCTGGACTTAGACACACCACACCAACAAAACGACAAAGCCTGATGGCATTTGCAGCAAACACGAGTTCAAACTCAGAAGACCGTTTCATAAATTGGAGAATCGAACCCCAGTTCGAATTACACTCAACAACTGACAGAAGAACCTCCCCACAACTACAATGGTTGTATCGTGGCTCTATTGCACAAGATTATAAGCCTATAACATATAAACTATCTCTCACAGGTCTAAGGTTCGAAACCGAGGAGGGAGTCCTCCCAACAGTAAACTCCAAACCCTACATTGCAGCAATACTGTCGGCCCTTCAACCTTACAACTAAACGCGAAATGAATACCAGGAAAGCAATACATTGCTACTTACCAACGAAAGACTAGGGTTTCTTTCTAAGCCCTAGATCTTGTAAAGATCAACGGTGGATTAGCTGCCAGTTGGGCACGTTGATATTCGAGCGATCATTGCAATCAATACACATTGATTGTTGCATCTACCAAGTTTCCAAATCAGCAGACTGAGGGCTAGTGCATGGCATAGCTCAGCAATATATGGTGCTTATTGTAAACTCAATCACGTGAAGACCATCCAACCAAGCTTTCCACTTCACTTAACAGTTGAGCAACATTAATGCTAGGACCTATCATCGCCAGTTTGAAAGCATACCAAGGACCGAGCTTTAATACCCTGTCAAAATCGTAATCATTGCAATGTTAGTTCCATAGTTCACTTTCTATAATAGTTCTCAAGGTTTATTGTTAGGCATTGTGATAATAATATCACATGCTAATGTATGTGCATGAATTGCATAGTCACTATAGATCGTATATATTTCATTTCTATAGCTTATGTATAGTCATAGGGTAAAGTTTATATAGTTCATATATTAGCCATATATTTGATAAATGGAGACTTTAGATATAGTCTAAGTTCTGTTAATGCACCATATAATGCTAGTTCATAGCATAAGCACTATATTCACTATATATTTCATATATTAGCTATGTATTGTAATCATTGGATAAATGTGAGACTTTAGGATAGTCTAAAGTTATGTCGGTGCATAATATAATGCTAATTCATTTGAAATAGCATAAGCACTATATTCACAAGATTTCAATAATGTGACAAATGGACAAAAGTGTCATCGTTTTGATATTAATAATAATAGTCATATAAAGATGATTTTGCATAGATAATAATTATAGCAATGTAAAAACAAAATGACGACGTGATTTTAATAACACTAAAAAGCTTGTAAGCCAGCACGTAAACTAGAATTGGGACCAAAATATCCATACCTCTAGTAACTTGTTTTGCAAGGAAGTACTTAGTATTTTTCATATTACATTGATGATGAATTGAAAGACACATGTACTCTTAACTCATGTTTGTCGTATAATTTCTTACCTGCGTTCTGCACATGGAAACATGATTCAAATGTCTTAGCTAAACGTAGCTAAGTAAACCTCAAGGTACCTCGTAGGACCCCTTCGTCATCATTTAAAACAAAACTGTCAGCACATTACCAAGAAAATTATAATAATACAAACCTATGTACAACATGTAGTTACATTTAGAACTAAAGCAGATCTGAAGATTTTTTTCTTGTGTTATGATCATAAAATGTCCTTTGTTAAAAAGATTAGCATCCTTTTAGTCTGCAATAGCATTTACAACTAGCATCATATTTTGTTTTGAGAATTTTGACGTGTCATCGTTATTAATTATCCTAGTTAAGAGATTTAATTATTTTATATGTTCCACATTAACAAATTCGATAATTATTGCTATTTTAAAAAAATTTAAATTTTTGGTATTTTACGGGATGTTACAGGTCACAGTAAGAAAAGTGTGAGCAACTGGATCACACTGACAGTTGAGCGAGTCTGGAGGATTTGAGGACTTGAAATTTGAAACATGAGTGGTGATATTAGGTATAGACATGTGGAAAAATAGTCCAATGATGGCCAAAGACATGGCTATCCAACCAATGAAAGATGTGAAAGACATAAGAAAAACAAAGACAAGTGACACAATGTAGGAAAGCATGGAATTGTGTGGTTTCTCAACTAGAAATATTGGGAGCTGTAGGGTCTTTTGTGCATCCAAAGGTTGAGAAAATGGTGTGGAAGGTATCATGACCTGCATATAAGTCTGTATATCATTTTCCAAATCAGAATATGAAATATTTGAATGGAGGTGGAAGGACCTTTCAGAAGACAAATAAGAAACTAGTGAAAAATAACTAGGTTTAAGAGGAGACTTTGGTGAACTATTTGGAGCTTCTTCCAAGGAAGGGATGAAGGTTTCTGATTCTGATATATCTGAATGTGAATCAAAATCAGAGACATGGGAAATAATTTTGAATCGATCACTCGGAGCGTACAGATGAGTACCTTTGTGAGTAGCACGGAGACATTGTTATTTTTCAACAGAAAACTTGCCTTCTTCTTTTCTTGCAAAATCAGGGACATCAATATTATGTTCTTCAAGCATCTTGGTCATGATGTCCAATTCTTCTTGAAATAAGATTGCTCAGAATGGGTACCTTTGCAGCAATAAGAGCACTTGGATCTCTCTTTCTTGTTCTTCATCTTCTTGGCTTTGGAATCTTCATTAGTTGAATTGGAGTCATCTTCATCTGACAACATCTTTTCCTTCATCTTTTGCTTTCCTTTGGATTTGATATTTTTGGAACTCTTTGCTCCATGAGCAGCAAGACTGTGCATGATCCTTGAAGAGACTCAGAGCCCCCATTTGAACTAGCTTGTCCTTCTCTTGAGTGAGAGAGAGTCTATGAATGCATCCAAGGTTGGCATCTTCCAGTTGGGAACTGCAAGCTTTGTAGCATGAAATGTAGACACAAATATTGAGTACTCAAGACTTAGTTTTGACTGAATGGAAAGGATTACCTGCTCTTATTTCTTCTCAACACCACGTTGTTTGAGTTGAAGCACTAGGTTCTTGAAATTTGAGATGAATTCTTCCATTGAATTGAAATTGTTTGGACTTAGTGAGATAAACTTAATTTCCAATAGATGTCCTATGATCTCATCTTGCTTTCCAAAGAGAGACTCCAACTTTGTCCACACTTGATTTGGAGTTGTCAGAGTATCAACATGGAATAGAAGATCTTGAGAAACAGAGAGGGAAAGCAAACCATAAGCTTCATCAAGCTTGTTGAACCACTTAGGTTTTTGTGCAACAACATTTGGCTCGGTTTCAAGCCTCATAGTGACTCTATAAAGACCTTTACTTCAAAGTTGGATGATAATGTGGGCCTTCCAGTCAAAGTAATTGAAGGGAGTAAGAATCACAACTTGATTTTGATCCATGTTTTTGCACTCCTGGTGATGGAAATAACATGCAAAAAACACTCTAGAAATTGCTTTGAATCGGACTAGCTCTGATACCATATGATAATTTAGATTGCCTAGATCTAGATTCCATAAGACAACTTCACTTAGAATATTTTCAGAGAATATGAGAATAATAATATAGAAGGCAATTTGAGTAAAATTCATTGTATTTGATTCATCAATATGTTTACAATATATAATACATCCTCAAGAGAGAATTCGAGTGCCTTTCAGGCAAGTTTAAAAAACTCAAAAAGGCAGTCTTACTAAAAGCATTAAAACCCCCAAGGCAACAAAATCACCTTCCATATCAGTCAAGAGGCTCACGAATTAGCTAAATAAGGAATGGCAGCTAATGAGTGATGAAAAAGGAATGTGATAATGGCTTTTGGAGAGAAGAAAAAGAAGGGCGAGTTGGCCAAAAAGATCCTATTTCCAAGTCAAACTAACTTACCTTATCCACTGAAAGCAGAAAAAGTAGAGTAAAGTTGTCTAAAGCAGGAAGGCACACTTCTATTCCAAGAATAGCATAAAATGAAATAGAATTAGACAAGATCCTATCCAGAATCTATACAAGTGTGCCCCTGTGACTCATGAAGGCAAGTGGTGGCATAAGAAGCCAAAATTAGGCCAACTACCTAGTCAACACCTAAGAAATTAATTAAAAAATGATTAATGAATTATATCCTAAGTATGAAGTGGGTTTTTAATATTTTAACAATGTGATGGTCTAAATGGCCACACATGGCCCTTGATCCTCAATACCATGGATTAATTTATAAGAACCATCCCAACTACACCTAACTTTAAAATAGTCACCACAGTGAAATCATGGGACACAGATTCCCTATTGAATGCATATTTGATTGCTAGGGAGCCCGAACATGATGCATGAGCCCTTGGGAGAATTTTTTGTGTTATAATACCACAAATTGTGACCTTGAACCATTACATAGGCCCAAATGACTATCCTTGAAGCACTAATCCTCAAAATGATCACCATACCTCACGTGTACACTAAAGATCCCCCTATGTAGGGATTGCATGTTTCTTTGGGCTACTATGCATGAACCATGAGACCTAGAGATCATTTATATGGACTTGGACCCTGTATTTTGAGGGGTGGGATCAATTATTGTATATTGGGGCAAAGCATGCTCTTGAACCATGATGTGTCAAGGCTAAGTGTGTGGAGGTTGATAAGTGTGCTAGAAGGTCATTGTGATAATGGGGCAATGTGTGTTTGAGGTCATATTGGTAAAGGGTTTTAGGATTCTATTGTCATGTGTTGGGATAACATGGGTTGGTGGATACTATGTAAGAGGTGGGAGGGGTTAGTGTGCATTGGGACATAATGTGATGGTATGAGGGACAACACATGGCCCTTGACCCTTGAGACCATGGATTAATTTACAAGAACCATCCCAAGTGCACCTAACCTTGAAATAGCCACCACATTGAACTCATGGGACACAAATTCCCTATTAAATGCATATTTGATGGCTAAGGAGCCCCTTCATGGTGCATGAACCCTTAGGAGATTTTTTGGGTTATAATACTACAAATTGTGATATTGAACCATTACATGGGCCCCAAGGACCATCCTCGAAGCACTGATCCTCAAAATGATGATCACACCTCTCTTGTAGACTAAATATTTTCTATGTAGGGATTATGTGTTTATTTTTGGTACTATGCATGAACCATGAGCCCTAGAGACCATTTATATGGATTTAGACCCTTTATTTTGATCTTGGGCCATACATTGACTCCAAAAACCATCCTTGGTGTTGGAAAAATTGAAATCACCAGCATATTTTATAACCTTTATTCCAGTGATTCCTAGTGTAGAGGAAACTAAAATTGAGTCCTATGTGTGAGGGGTTCATTGTGTTTATGGGATAATTTGTACTCAAGATCATAATGATCAAGAGTTAAGGTGTTTTTAACAATATACTTCCATTTATAGGGTCTTATGGGTTAGGGGTGTATTGTGTGAGAGGTGGGAGTTATTGTATAATGGAGCATAGCATGTTTAGGAATGATGATGTGTCAAACCTTAGTGTGTGGGGGTGGATAAGTGTGTGAGAAGGTCATTGTGATAATGGGACAATGTGTACTTGAGGTCGTATTGGTAAAGGGTTTTAGGAGTCTATTTTCATGTTTGGGATACGAGGGGTGAAGGGGATACCATTTAATAGGTGGGAGGGGTTAGTGTGCATTAGGGAATAATGTGATGGTTTGGGGGCCCACACATGGAAATTGATCCTCGAGACTATGGATTAATTTACAAGAACTATCCAAAGTGAAACTAATCTTGAAATAGCCACCTTGTTGAACTCACAGGATACATATTTCCTATTAAATGCATATTTGATGGCTAGGGAGCCCATACATGGTGTGTGGGCTCTTGGGAGAATTTTTTGTGTTATAATGCCACAAATTGTGACCTTGAACCATTACATGGGCCCCAAGGACCATCCTCAATGCACTAATCCTCAAAATGATGACCATACCTCACGAACCATTATGTGTTTCTATAGAGTACTATGCATGGACCATGAGCCCTAGATACCATTTATATGGATTTAGACCTTTGATCTTGGCCCATACATCAACTCCAAGAACCGTCCTTGGTGTTGCAAAACTTGGAATCACCATCATATCTTAGAACCTTTAGTCCAAAGATTCCCTACTATAGTGAAAGCTAAAATTGACTCCTTTGTGTGAGGGGTTTATCGTGGTTATGGGATAATGTGTGCTTAGGATATAATGATCAAGGTTTAAGGTGTTTTAGCAGCCTACTTCCATTTCTAGGGTCTTATGGGTTAAGGGTGTAGTGTGTGAGGGGTGGAAGCAGTTATTGTATAATGAGGCATAACATGTTCATGAACTATGATGTGTCAAGGCTATGTGTGTCATGTTGGATAAGTTTGCTAGAAGGTCATTATGATAATGGGGCAATGTGTGATTAAGTTCATAATGGTAAAGGGTTTTAGGGGTTTATTGTCATGTTTTGGATCCCAAGGGTTAGAGGGATACTATGTAATGGGTGGGAGGGGTTAGGGTGCATTGTGGCATAATGTGTTGATCTGGGGGGGGACATGGCCATTGATCCTCAAGACCATGGCTTATTTTACAAGAACCATCCCAAGTGCACATGACCTTGAAACAACCACCACATTGAAATCATGGGGCATGGATTCCATATTAAATGCCCATTTGATGGCTAAGGAGCTCATACATAGTGCATGAGCCCTTGGGACAATTTTTTGTGTTATAATACCACAAATTGTGACCTTGAATCATTACATCGGACCCAAGGACCATCCTCTATGCACTAATCCTCAAAATGTTGACCATACCTCACTTGAAGACTAAAGATTCCCCATGGATGGACTGTGAGTTTCTTTGAGGTTCTATGCATGAACCATGAATCGTAGAGACCATTTATATGGACTTAGACCTTCTATTTTGATCTTGGACCATACATCAGCTTCAAGAACTATCCTTGGTGTGGTAAAACTTGGAATCACCACAATATCTAACCTTTAGTCCAAATATTCCCTGGTGTCTTTTATGTCCTAATATCATACTAGTGTCGCCAATATTGACTACATTAAAGTGATGACATACTCTTTCTTATCATGTTTACCATGTGATATCATTGCTATCGTTACATTTTTTAACATGTGACATAAGTCTAATTTACTTGCATTGTAGCTAAATTGAGGGGTCATGGTCTTTGGAAGTTTCTAACGTGACACTAATAAATAGTAATTGGACTATGCAGGGATATAATCTAATCAGTCGCCACAAGACCCTATCATGTCTTGGATTTCAAGAATAACTGGGAATTGCAGTAGTTTTGAAAGGGATGGTTCAAACTTTTTAGAGAGATTGGATGCAAACATAAGAGAAGAATTTTGGGAACCAAGTCCTAATCAAACAATAAGAGAACATGGTAGTGACATAATTAAGTCATTTTTAAGCAAAAATCAATGATTATACACAAGCTCAAATCTTACATGGATTGTTAGAACATACAAATTAAAAGCTCAACCATAATCATCATAGTTTTAACCATAGTTAACTATATTTTTAATTAATTTTAGGTCAAGGGTTTGTGGTCAATGAGTGGTGTATGGATGATTATATGTAGCCATGGTCAACCAAACCAACCATTGTTACTTTTTTTGGACTTAGGGGGCTAGTGGTTTAATAGGATTGACCTCTAACATATTAGGCCTACATAAACCATAGATACATATAACTAAAAATGGCTAAGCATAGTCAACTACAATGAAACATTTTTATTGGTGGTTAATAAACTATGGAGTAGTAGTCAATTATTGTGGTAGTAACAATGATGGATAGATGTATATAACCATGGTCATCTATGTTGGTTGTGGAGCCAAATCTTCCAGTCTCATAGATGATGATTCAGCCGTGTTTGAACCCTAGGTTTGGTTATGATCCCGGGCCGATCCTCAGGGGGTCCGGGGGCCAGCGGGCCCCCGAGAATTTTTTTTGGGTTGTTTCGCCAACATATTTCGGGCCCATGGTTTTGGGTAACCCGTGGTATTTTCCCATTGTATTTCCCTTATAAAAGAAAGTCATTTTAACATGGCTAGAGTTGATGTATTAGGTTTTATGCATTGTAAAGATCTCTGAGATCAGGAGAGAGACTGTGAGACAATGAAGAGGAAGTGCAACGGCTGTGCTGCAGGTTGTATCCCTTCACTTTGTTGGACGGTATAATAATAAGGACTAGCAACTTCAGTGTGGATGTAGCCCAAGTTGGGTGAACCACGATATATCTGTGTCTCTCTTGTAATGTGTATGTATGATTATATTTGCATTTATGTTTATTGTTATTGCTTCGCGATCCTGTTTTTCTAACAATCTATGGTAGTCCATCTTTAATAGGTTAGGGATTATGGGATTAGTTTGTTAGTAGCATGAGTAGGCCCAATGGTTAAGAACATGTGTTTCCTCTTAAGAGGTCATATGTTTAAATACAGAGGGGGTAGGGTATGTACATCTTTGTAGACTTTAGCAGCTAAATCGTTGCAAATAGGGGGGTCCTTTGTCCCACTAACAAGAGGGTCCCATACACCAAATTGGTATATGGTTTGGTTGTGACCTTAAAAATAGATTATTATGATTATATTATTATTAGCATCAAACACTAGCAAATTAGGACAATATTCAACCATGGACAATTATACTTAACCATAATCAAACATAGTGAACCATATTTCTTAGTGACCATTAAAGTTAGGGGTTAGCAATGATGTAATGTGGTAGAATTAACCATGGGAAACTATATGTAACCATAGTCAACAACTTCAATCATGGTCAACCGTTGTTGCATGATTAAAGCTATTGTTTAGAGGTTAGTGCAATTTTTTTATGTAAATCATTAACATATTAGGGATAAATTAACCATGGAAAACTTTAGTCAACTATATTCAAGAATACAAATGTGAGTGTTTATTGAGGATGTTAGTGTTGACAATGAATTACTATATGAAACCATAGTCAACTAGGTTCAATTACTAGGGTCAACCATCATTACTAGGTCAAAGTATAATGAGTCGATAGTTGGTTGGTAGTATAAATCAATGACATATAAGGGATATATTCAACCATGGCCACTTATAGTCATACATGGATAACCACACCTATCCATAATCAATCATATTTTTTATTAGTTATTATGTTAAGGGTTGGTTCATATTTAATGTGGCAACATTAACCATGGACAAAAATATGCAATGATAGGTAACCATAATATACTTTACTATGGGTTGGTCTAAGTATATAATATGCCACTCTTACTCAATTATGGGTTTGTAGGCACTAGTGGGTTGGTTTAGGTTAGTAGTATCAACCATTAGCTTATTAGCTAAACATTTACCATAAAAACCTATAGATGAGCATGGTTTAAGAGAACACGTCTTCATGTTTTTTGGTATGCATGAAAAGAAATAGCTCAATCGATCTCCAAAGATCGATCGTGCTATTTTATACTCGAAGCATGTTTGACCCATGAAGAGCCCAATCGAGCTATTTAATCTAACCCACACCATCCACCTCACGAGCCCAATTGAACTCTATTGCTTGATCGAGTGTTTGGTTAAACCAACCAAACCCTCAATCAAGGGTTTGGCTTTGTTTCCAAAGAACGATCCAAAAATATGAGTTTGTATGGCTACAAACTCATGTTTTTTTGCTTGATCGAGTGTGTGGAAATATTCGTTCCCTCTGCCTTCCTTGTCAAGAATTCACACCCATCTCCATGAATTCATCTAGTTATATTAAATTTTAGTCTAGATAACATCTCTACAAAACCTATTATCCTATATTATCATTGAAACTACAACAAGGTGTCATGTGGTGTGAACTAAAACCTTAACTTATTACCATAAATGAGAGGACAGATAGTAACCCACTTACATGCTTTGTTATTATCATGTCCCTAGACATATTGTATATGCTCATGCTCTATTAGTTCTTCTGTACCAGCGATTGATTTTTCCAAATCTTAATGTTTACATAGTTTTGAAATTTAATTATTAAATTCAATTTAATTATCAAATTCAATTTAATAAAAATGATTTATTTGAACTCTCATAGGTTTTGTGTTGGTGATGTGAGCCTTGAAATTTGGAGTGGGGTGTGCTAGAGGGGTGATTTCACACATTCATTAGGTTGTGGTCTTATTTATCAACTTGTACTGGTCCGTGAGAGAGGGAGAAGACGCTGACAAAAAATAAGTGAAAATGCGTAGTTAGAAAACAATCCGACAAATGGGTTTATGAAATACTAATGGGAGAACTCTATTTAAATTCCACTCAACAAAGTCGAGGCCCATTTGTTAAAGGACTAATCCATCGGGAGAATGCCAACACTTGCTCTTCCAGCGAGAGAATCAAGGTATGGCCAGAAATACAATCATTACAATAGGAGCTCTGTTAGGATATTTAGACACTTAGGAGTTAGTTAAGATCAACTTGTGTAATATATCCGTTAGGGATAGTGTGTTTCTTTAGTATGCATTTGTAAATACTTAATCCGATGGTCACGATATGTTTCCGACATAGAGTGATCCGACGGCTCAACTTCTCTTAGATCAAACCTAACCTTGATCCGTGGCTTAACACCCGATTGGTCCATGATCTCTATTTAAAGAGCATGGAGGGTCATTGTTTAGTTGATCGATTATGAGAAGCTCATTTGTAACTTTCTTTCTTTGCATAATAAATTGTCCCGTAGAAGCTATTTGGCCGGGGCCGTGGAGTGTTTCCCTCAAGAGGGTTTAAACCACGTCAAAACATCGGTGTGTTGATCTATGATCTGTTTGTGTGAAGTGGTTGCTCTTGGTGTTCGGTCCTTTGGTAGTACCCTATGTACCCGAACATGGTATCAGAGCTTTTATGAAGTACCGCTTTCGGTTATGATCTAGATCTTGAACTGTTGTTGTCAAAACTCGAAAGGGTTTCTAGTTCTGGTATTTCTGTGCATTTCTGGGCTGTGGGAGGTGTTCCATTGCGTCCGGAGCGTCGTTTCCATTGGGAAATAGTTTTCGTTTGATCGAAAACGGTTCCCGGTTGCTCCAGAAACGCGTATTTCATAAGATCTGAAGGTATAATGTTACAGTGACGCATTTTTTTTAATTTCGTTTTTTGAAAAGAAAAAATATCATATTTCATTTTTTTTTTACTGTTAGATTTTTTGGTTCGGATTGTTGCTTTCCCGTCTGCGTATGCTCTTTGTCGTGCACTTTGAGCGATCTCGGCAAATCAAAAACAGAAAGGGAATGGGTTTTTTCGGCTGCGTATGCTCTTTGCCGTGCACCTTGCGCGATCTCGGCAAATCAGAAACAGAGAGAAAACGTAGACTTTCCGGGCAAGCTAACAAGATCTAACTCCACAAGTGTGGAAAAGTTTTTTTTGTTTCGATTTGTGCTCTGTTTTGCAGGAAAAAGGGCAAGCACGCAAACTGAGCAAGAAGAGTAAAGTTAAAAAAAAAAAAAAAGCCCCCTTCCTCATTCCCATATTTTACATACCTTTTAATCTAGCTCACTTGGTTCAAAGTTGCTTTATTCCTTAATAGGTCTTGAGTTCAAGTCTTAGGAAGTTACTTTTAAAAGAAAAAGTGCATGCAATTTCTATTTTCAAGTTACTTTATTGTAAAAGTGCATCTCACTTAAATAATAAAAAATAAAAATACAAGTGAGTCACTTAAGTTTTTTTTATTGTTGCACTATTTAAAAGTAATATCATTGTAAAAGTGAAATCACTTATTTTACAAAAGTGGTTCACTTAAAACAACTTTCTTGTAAAGTGATTGTCAAAAGGTTCATCTTGGGAAGAGGGGGGTTCCTTTTTTTTTTAGCTGGACATTTTCTAGCTGCCACGTCACTATTGGGGATATCTTCAACAGTTTCTTTGTTCAAGCATAACTTCATCATACAGAGTCCGTTTTCAGTGCCGTTTTTTTTGAAACCGCCTATTTTTTCGAGCTCTTCACATATAGACTATTGGTTTCTACTTTTACAGCCATTAATTTACAAATTATGGCCACCCTTTGTGATATTCTACTTAACAGTTCCAACTATTTCTCATGGAAATCTCGTATGGAGGATGTTCTACGAAGTAGGGGACTTTTCAGAATTACAACAGGGAAAGAAAAAGAACCCACTGATGATGATAAGAAAATAAAATGGGCAAATAGATGTGATGAAGCTCGTGGATTGATTGGGATGTCAATCTCTACTGATTTGCGATTCCACATATCTGGAATTGATGAACCTAAAGCTGCTTGGGACAAGTTGGAATATGTGTTTGGTAAACACAATGAAATTTGAGGTCACCAATTCGAAAATGAGTTGATTTCTTTAAATCCAAGTGACTTTTCATGCATTTAAGATTATTTATCTAAGTATAAAACTCTTAAACTCTTATGTGTAGAATGTAAGATTGAGAGGAAAGACAAACAATGCATTTATCATATTCTTTCCAAACTTGGACCTGCATATTCTGTTTTTGTATCTACATTTTACTCCATGAAAGCGTCCTTGAATGCAGCTAGCTATCAAGAGCCTAGTCTTGAATCCTTTTGTGATTCCTTGATTAGAGAACAAGATAAACTCATTCATCTTGGAATAATCAACAATGTAGATACATCTGGGAAAGCCTTATTGTCCCAACAGAAAGAAAAGTCCAAGCCTCCCAAGAAACAAAATTTTTGCAATAATAAGTCAAACAAGGGTCCCAAACCCTCTCAGTCAGCTCCTTCTTTAAAAAATGACAAAGGATCTAAGCCAAAAGGCAAGAAGACTGAGCGTCATTGCAACTATTGCGGGAAAGATAATCATGATGAATCTAAGTGTTTCAAGAAGATGGCAGCCTTGGAAGCAGCAATGAAGAAGCACCACATCAGCCTAGATTCGCCTTCAGAATCTGCCTCTCATGGACATGCACTTTGTGTTTCTGGTTATTCTTATAATGCATCTTCTTCTTCTACTTCAAATGAATGGCTCATTGATTCTGGAGCATCTTATCATATGGCTAAGGATCAAGCCATCTTTTCTACTATGCATGAATGTAACACCAAACAA
The DNA here is from genome assembly GCA_027924585.1 of Larix kaempferi. Lineage (NCBI taxonomy): Eukaryota > Viridiplantae > Streptophyta > Pinopsida > Pinales > Pinaceae > Larix > Larix kaempferi. The sequence continues at coordinate 32,622,044 of BSBM01001005.1, forward strand.
ATATTTGTTGGTGATAATAGATCTCTAAGTGTTGTAGGAGCTGGAACAGTTCCAGTAGATAATGGTCATTTTAGTGATGTACTATGTGTTCCAAGAATTTCCTGCAATTTGTTATCAGTCTATCAGATCACTCATTCTGGTGAAGGTAAAACTGTGACCTTTACACCTCACCAAGTTGTAATCAAGGATTTTAAAGATCCTCAACAGGTCTTAGCTACCGGAATTGTTGATGATATTACCAGGTTGTACAAGTTTAACAACTTTGGGTCATCACCTTTCCCTTCAGTTTTTGTTGCTCATAGTGATAACTTGAGCAAACTTTGGCATGAGCGATTTGGTCACTTAAATTATCGCTCATTGCAACAACTATGTAAAGAAAATATGGTGACAGGTCTTCCGATGGTATCTTGCAAGGATGGTGTTTGCTCTGGTTGTGTACTCGGAAAACATCATCGGGACAGTTTTGACAAACGTGCCTCTTGACACGCCTCGGTTCCCTTGGAGCTTGTGCATAGTGACTTGTGTGGTCCTCTTCCATCTGCTTCCTTTTCTGGTTTCAAATATTTCTTAACTTTCATTGATGATTACACCAGACGCACTTGGGTTTATTTCCTAAAACTTAAGAGCGAAGTATTTAACATGTTCTTGGCCTACAAGGCCCTTGTTGAAAAACAATCTGGTCATCAAATTATTAAGTTAAGATTTGACAATGGAGGAGAGTATGTTAACAAACAGTTCACTACTTTCTGCACTGAACAAGGCATCCAACAACAGCACACTGTTCCATATACACCACAACAAAATGGTGTAGCTGAGCGGAAGAACCGCACTTTAAAAGAAATGGCTAATTGTATGATCCAATCTAAGGGACTAAGTCTTCAATTTTGGGCTGAAGCCATAAATTGTACAAATTACATAGTTAATCGCACCCCCACAAAAGCATTACAAGGTATAACACCGGAAGAAGCATGGAGTAAAATTAACCCTGATGTAAGTCACTTTTGTGTGTTTGGTAGTGAAGCATGGGCTCACATTCCGGATGAAAAACGGAAAGCATTGCAGCCTAAAAGTGAAAAGTGCATATTTGTTGGATATTCTGAAGATGTAAAAGGTTATAGACTTCTTCAACCACATTCTCATGCTATAATCATTAGAAGAGATGTTAAATTTGATGAAAATATCTTGGCCTGCGAGCCTAACTCGACAATTGTGCCATCTGTGGCCTGCGAGCCTGATTCGGCGTTTGTGCCTTCTTCTTCTTCTTCTAACTTCCTTGACAGGTTTCCAACTCCAGTTTCTGATGATGACAGTGAGGATGAAAATCCACCTCCGCCTGCTCATGTTCCTCCAGTTGCACCAGCACAAGTGCTTCCTCGATGGGTCCGTTCAACATGTGAAGCAGCTGGTGATCTTGCCGGTGATCCTAGAGATCAACGTCGAACACGTTCTCAGTTTCAGCGAGCCTCTTCTCTTTTGGCTCAAGTTTCCAAGAATCATGATCTAGAAACTTTTGCAGAAGCTTCAGGGAATCCAGATTGGGATGTAGCCATGGATGAAGAATATCGTTCCTTAATGGCGAACGATACTTGGGATCTTGTACCTCTTCCAAAAGGAAGAAAACTTGTCAGATGTAAATGGGTCTACAGAACTAAGTATGCATTAGATGGAAGTGTTGAAAGACTTAAGGCAAGGTTAGTTGCCAAAGGTTTTTCCCAAGTTGAAGGGATTGACTACAATGAAACCTTTGCTCCCGTCGCAAAAATGAACTCCATCCGCCTTGTTCTTTCCCTTGCAGCCTTACACAACTGGGAAGTCCATCAAATGGATGTCAAGTCTGCCTTCTTACATGGTGATTTACAGGAGGAAATTTACATGGAACAACCTCCTGGCTATGTTCAGAATAACTCTAGCCTTGTCTGCCGCCTTAAGAAATCCTTATATGGCCTTAAGCAAGCTCCTAGAGCTTGGTATGCCAAAATGGATAACTTTCTCCTTGACACTGATTTTTCTAGATGCCATTCTGACCCCAATGTCTATACCAAGAAAGTAGGAAACCATCTCATCATACTTGTTCTATATGTTGATGACCTTATTCTTATTGGTAGTGACCCTAAACTTATAACCCATGTGAAATCCAGTCTTAAACAAAATTTTGAAATGTCAGACTTAGGACACTTGCATTATTTTCTTGGTCTCCAAGTCCTGCAAACCAAAGAAGGAATCTTTCTTTCTCAGTCTAAGTATGCTTGTGACCTTCTTCGTCGCTTTCACATGGAAGATTGTACACCAGCCCCTTCTCCCTTCCAGTCTGGAGTCAAAATTTCTGCCACTTGTACTTCACCTGAAGTCGATGCCACCTTGTATCGTCAGCTTGTTGGTAGTCTCTTATACTTGACTCATTCCCGTCCTGACCTTTCCTTTGCCGTTGGTTGAGTTGCCCGTTATATGCAGACACCTCATGAAAGTCACTGGAAAGCAGCTAAAAGAATACTTCGATATATTCGAGGTACAGTTCAGTTTGGGATTCATTACAGTACAGGGGGGAAACCTTTGTTGGTTGGTTTCACTGATTCAGATTGGGCCGGCGATCCTGATGATCGAAAGTCTACTACAGGTTATGTTTTCAGTCTGGGATCTGTACCTATTACTTGGGCTTGTAAGAAACAACAAGCTCTTGCTCTTTCTTCAGCAGAGGCAGAATATCGAGCAGCAGTTAATGCCAGTCAGGAAGCTTTATGGCTTCGACAGATCCTTTCAGAGTTTGGATTCAAGCAGCAGCAGCCTACTCCACTTTGGTGCGACAATCAAAGTGCCATCAAGCTTGCCAAAGATCCAGTTCTACATCAACGCAGCAAACACATTGAGCTACATATGCACTTCATCAGAAATCTTGTTCATGATCAGGTTCTTGAAGTGCTCTTTTGCCCTACAGATGATCAAGTTGCAGACATCTTCACCAAGTCTCTTACATAAGTGAAGTTTTCTAAACTTCGATCTATGTTAGGAGTTCAGGAACTTGTCATTAAGGGGGGATAGGCTCTAATGCCTCCTTCCTTCTCCTAATAGTGTCACTTTTGTAAATCCTTCAATCCTATCCCAAGTTGTTCTTAAGGGGGGATGTTAGGATATTTAGACACTTAGGAGTTAGTTAAGATCAACTTGTGTAATATATCCGTTAGGGATAGTATGTTTCTTTAGTATGCATTAGTATGCATTTGTAAATACTTAATCCGACGGTCACGATATGTTTCCGACATAGAGTGATCCGATGGCTCAACTTCTCTTAGATCAAACCTAACCTTGATCCGTGGCTTAACACCCGATTGGTCCATGATCTCTATTTAAAGAGCATGGAGGGTCATTGTTTAGTTGATCGATTATGAGAAGCTCATTTGTAACTTTCTTTCTTTGCATAATAAATTGTCCCGTAGAAGCTATTTGGCCGGGGCCGTGGAGTGTTTCCCTCAAGAGGGTTTAAACCACGTCAAAACATCGGTGTGTTGATCTATGATCTGTTTGTGTGAAGTGGTTGCTCTTGGTGTTCGGTCCTTTGGTAGTACCCTGTGTACCCGAACAAGCTCAACAAGAGCCGCATGTCACTTACAGGGATTGAACCTAGGTGAGGAGGGTAACAATCATTCCTCCCAACCACCCAAGCTACAACCAATGAACCTCTATCAAACAAGTGTTAAACAATTATATTACATAAAACAATTATCATTAACAACCCAACATAACAATGAAGGAGGTTTAACACTAGCCAATTGTAATTCCATATTAAAATGTATAAACAATTTGAAATGTGTGACCATACTTGTAAACGAGGATGGAATGCACTCTCAGGTGACCAAATGACAGTGAATTTGCATAATAGAAACCCTCGAGTCGAATGTCAATATGCAGAGTAGAAATCCTCTAGTTCAACCAGAGCTCAAAGTTAAACGTAAAAGGAAAAAAAATATGCAACTCTTGAACCCTCACATTATGTGGTTTGTATATCACATTTAATTAAACACTTGTCATTCACACGAATTTTCACATCTCACACAGTGTTATACATACAAGTTAATATGGACGGATAACACAAACCTCAAATCATATGTATTCACAAAGTTGGATGTCGTAACCTTAATATATGTATGATCATTTGCAACCATATGTTCCTCCAATTATTCATAGGTATGTTAATCAACAAGTCAGGTTAAGAATACAAGTGATAAAGTTTGAGATAAGGTTTGTAATACGTCATTTAATGTTTAACCGAGGTAACGTCCAAGATATTAAATACAAGTGCTGAAAAATTGTTGCGAAATCATTGTAAGATAGTTGGGTATGTGACATTATCTATCTTTTTAGGACGAATCCTACTTTATTGTCTCAATTTTTTTTATCTAATCAATTAGAAGGAATAAAGACAAGAAACCACAAGCATGATTTCCATTTGTGATTATTCTAAGCATCTTCAAAATTATGATACTCAAAATTAGTAGTTTTTTAAATTTCAAAACATCTTGTTGTCAAAGTTCAATGTCTAGTAACATTTCTATCTAGTGGCTCTTGTTTTATATGGTTTGGAGTAGTCTAAATATTCAAAGTTTTTAATTGTTTTTTAGGTAAGTTTGTTTTGTTTGGATTCATGTTGGAAATCTTTAAAAAAATTTAGAGTCACATATATTAGTTCTGGAACTTGCATAATATGAGTGCCATAGGGATATTTGAGAGTGTTGAATCCATTTATGCATTCAAAAACACAATTTAATATTAGGGGAGTTTTGAGGTAAAAAATGGGACTCAAAACAAAAAAAGTACCATCAAAATTCACTTTATAAGAACCAATAGGATCCAAGATGATAATGTCAACCATAAGGGTAAAATTTGTAAAAAACATTGGAGGGAAAAATAAAAAACTACTTTTTTCTTATCGTATTTTTGACATATCTCCTTAATGATTTACCCAAATTTCAAGTTTGGGCACTCGTTGGATGCATAATGTGAAAATAATAAAATTTCAATAAAAAAATGTATTTTAATACGTTTTTTTTATTGAAATTTTTATTTTTTCATACCATGGGTGCCTCAGAAGTATGCAGTGTGGGTCTGGGTTGGATACAGAATTAAATTCCACATCCAAATGAGTGCCCAAACTTGAAATTTGGGTAAATTGATAAGTAGATATGTCAAAAATACGATAAGAAGAAGTAGTTTTTATTTTCCCCCTCTAAAATTTAGAACTCTTATTTTATTATTTCCCTTAGGAGGTCCATTTTAGACCTCAAAACTCCCCCTAATTGAACATTTTCAAATTTGGATTTTACCAAAATAAAATACCAATTCTTACCAAAAAATCATGGAATAGTCCAAAATGTAGAATAAATAGACTGCTTCATATGGTTTTGTCACTTTTCAAAAGAGGATGCAACATTGCATTCAACGTTGATGATGATTGGATGTGGTATATATGTTGGATGCCCAACACATGCACGGTAATATACACACACATATTGCACGTTATTGTAAATATACTTCACACTTATATTCCACGTGATTGTACATAGACCTTAGTTGCCAGGTTGTATACCTTGTTTGAGTTGGCATATTAGCCAATTACAAGTTGGGTTTGAGTCTTTCCCTATATGTTATATGTATGTTATAAATAGGTGGGTTTTTCTTATATTTCAATATATTACAATATATAGATTCCATCTTTTCACTATTCTATTATCTGCGCACTCAATATATCATAGTATATAGATTCAATATTTTCAATGTTCATGGAGAATAAGATTATTCATGGTCACAACTAAACCCGGATCTTCTTGCCCTGCTTTTGGAGTGAGTGTATTTAGCTCCATTGGCTTCATTGCCTTAGAGATCACACTTTTTTGGTGCCTTGTGTTGCAAATTGTGCTCTCACATATTTGGCTCTCTAAGGAGCTATTAGGTCTTAAGGGTAGGCATTGAACTTTGTGGATTAGGGTTGTGGCTCTTCATGATTTGCTCAGTCATGGCTTTGGGTGATTTGGTGTGACCAAATCGCAGATTGCTTACTGCAAATCAGTTCAGACCTTTCTCTTCACTCGGGCCCCCGCATCCGCTAGTGTGTCCTCTTACATATATGTGCGCATACAGATCATGTCAGAATGCAACCTCTCTGACAACCTTCCTCTACATGCAAACCACCAACTCGGATCATGGAACTTTTGTGCAATTTTCTCTCTATGGTTTGGCTCGACCTAAGGTTTTGTGTACAGGTTGTATTGATCCAACAACCACCCCTTTGGAACTGTTCCGGGTAATAGAGTGCAAATTGCTTCGGCCTAAATTGTTTTTTCACAGGCGGCTTTTACCACGATGAGGGCGCTGTGTGGTTCTTCATGTCTATGCATTGTATAAACCCATGCCTCTACTGTATCCAAGGAATAATTCAAGGAGAGAGTTCGCAAAGTAAGATGTATCGTATGATGATCATCAAGTGCGATCAAGCCGATCAGTTCTTGATTTGGCTACTGCAAGGTGCAAGGTGTTCATCCTGTTGAGATAATAATGCAACTTGTGGGTCTCATGTGGATCAATCTTTTTTCTTTGAATCATAGTAGCATAATTTGAGTACTAATATGAATCGATACGGAAAAAAATACGTAATGAAAAAATCTAGTTTGGATAAAAGATGGAAGTAGTTTGCTCATATATAATTCTTTTAATCAAATTTTCCCAAATATACCATAAATATAGATAGGCATTTATATAATAAAATTTAACATATATTTTAAAAAATATATATATAAAATCTCAACAATTTGGGATATGGAAGTGTGAGAGACGGAAACTAGTTATTAATAGTTATTTTAATAAGAAAATATGAAATTGAATGGTATTTCTGTTTTTTAGTGTTTAAATAATTAAAGTTTGTTTTCTTCTTTAAATTGGTTTTCAAAATTTAATTATCCACTAGTAAGAATCCGTATTGATATTACACCTACGCGGAATATTCGACAAATTCGAATTTGTTCCAAATTTTCGTACACTAAGTACCAATACAACCGAATTATGCTACTATGCTTGGAAGGAATGACAACTGCAAATAGGGTCTCCTCAAATGGAATTCGCCCTCTCTATCTACAACGTACTACGTGGCCCCTTCATGATACACTGATTGCCACACTCATTATCTTTGAGATCCTTGTTTTTCTCATTGGTGGACACATATTGTCGCTTTGGCTTTTGCTTCTCTTTTTTAAGCATTTTTTCTAACATTTTATGCTAGCATCACTTGTTGCTTGTATCGCGATCATTTTCAACATTTGATAATTTTTTTTAAACCTTAAGCACAATATCAGATTTCCATTGGCTTGTCAAATTCTAGAGAATATTTACTAGTCACATTGTGGGACTTTGCCCATTTTTTTGTGTTCATTTACTGGTCACATTGTGGGACTTTGCCCATTTTTCGTGTTCATTTACTTTTATTTTTTTTATCACAAAATAGATATGTATTGATTCCTCATTTGTACATGGGTACCTATCATAGCCTTGTGTTCCATGACTCATATGAATATTGATGTCATTAATGGATTTATTTTTGGGCCTTTTTTATGCACCTTTGAACATGTTGTCCAAGTAGTGGATTTTGGGGTACTCATGTAAATATTCATAAAAGTGTCACCAAGCATTAGTCTCAATGACCATGCACATCTTTGTCTTGTAATGTCTTGGAGCTAGCCACTTTGGAGAGTTTCTTGCTTGGTTGTTTAACATCATCGTCACTATAGTTTGTACCGCCATACTTTTTCCATCATTTGTGACATCCATTTCCATTATCTATGTCCACCTACTTTAGTGTTTTGGGGGGAGGGGGGTTGTGCAATGCTTCTTCAAAATATTTGAATTGTGCTTCACCATTTTGGTTGAGATCAAATTTTCTTCAAAATGAGGCTCATACATAGCATCGATTCTTATTTTGACTCGGGGGTTGCAGCAACCAACTACCCATGCACTAGAGTGAGATGGATTGACATCCATGGGGACACTCATTTTATGTTGTTATTCTTGATTGTACATGAGTACTTAATTAGAGCTTTGTGTTGAGACTCATTTGAGAGAATCAATCTATTTTTTATTCTTCCCCAAGTTGCACCTAAGGGGTGGCTTGAGTGCATTCAATTCTCTATGTCTGAGGAATTTGAAATTTGTTGTTTGGAGTTCTTATATGAATCTTTGATGGCGTTTGCAACTTGGGGTTACTTGAACCTCTTTAGAGTTTTCACAATACTTCATGTTTGGAGTCTCAAGCGTCTGTAGGCCTTGTTGCTCTTTTGATGGTTTATTAGCGCATATGTGCACTACTTAGCTTTTATTTATTAAAACCCTAGTCTTAAACAACCATAACCGACAAGAAAATCACATCAAGAAAATTTATGCAACTACCTAACAACAAACAGTAGCAGAATAACACACATACATACTCCAGATCTACTTTATTCATAAGAAACTAGCCAAATACATAAGCCTCCCTTACCCATGGGGGTAAGGGAGTAGAAATCACTCACTTCCTGGCTCCTAGATACACTCGCAACCCTTATAATCAAATATAGATATGGAAAACCACTCAATCTCTCCATGCCAATGGCCTCCTGAAACCCATCATTTATACCATGCCCGATGGAGGTGGGTAATTATTCCACTAACCCGCTTTACGATAAAATAATAATTTAATCCCCATTTTGCCATAAATACATAACAACCCACTATCCCACTATTTAATTAATGACCATTACAACGAGCAATTCAAGTGCGTTCACATGCAACTAAGCCCCAACATGGTTGATGGTGTTTACTTTTGTTTGAAGTGTTTGTTTTGGTTCCTAACCAATGCTTATCTATCTAAAGCAGTCATGTGGTAGTAATTAATGTTTTTCGTTCTTGTGTTTTTACAATAGATTCTCTTCTGCTTCATAATTCATACATGTTGTTTGAGGTTACTTGGCCCTTCTCTTTAGAGTTTTTGTCATACTTCTTGATTGGAGCTTTCAACCTATGCAAGCCTCATGTTTTTTCCATTCAATGCATCTTTGTGAGATCTTCTTCAGTTTAATCTCCAAGGCCTTTTCAACATTGAGTTTTTTCTCTCTTTTGGGGAGAGGTCTTTCCTACATTTTTTTCTTCTCTTTCTCTACTTATGAGAGTCTATTTTGTGCTTGAGTACCTTAAAATAAACCTTGTTTTCGAGACCCATTTTTTTCTTCTTTTGTTTACTCCCTATGTTTTGCTTGGGTTGGGCTAGGCGGGGTAAGGGGGTGTTAATGTATGTACAAATGTCAATCTTACACAAGTTTAATTAATTGCCAAGTTGTTATATCTTAACTACAAGTTGTATACCTTGTTTTCCTAGTTGGCATACAAACTAATTATGAGTTGGGCCCCTCTTAGTTTGTTATAAATAGAGGGTTTCCTCTTGTATTCCAATATATAACAATATATAGATTCAATATTTTTGTTGTTCTATTTTTTTTGTATGGAAACTAAGCTAATGTATAATCTAATTTAAACTCTATCTATGTATAGAGAGTAATCTCATTTATAATTGGGGTTAAAGTACTAATTTGTGCATTACAATTTACATAATTTCAAGATGCTTATTGCTAGACAAAAATAATAAGTGTGATTAGAGAAGAACAATAACTAGTAAACATTTTTTAATATTTTTCCATTTCTTGTTAGAATTTGGCAACTTTTTTAGCACAAAACGCTTCGAAAATGGGTGAAATGGATTTTTTTGATATCACATAGGAATCCAATAGTATTGAAACCGGTTTGAACATCTAGAATATGTGATAATAGTTGTTAAAATTCATGATTCCATAAAATAAAAGTCAAAATTGTGGAATCCCTTTGAAAAAAAAACTTGGAAATAATTCCCATGAAGAAATCACTAGTTGAGTTTAATGCACATTGTAAATTGTAGTTACTTTTGAGCGGGCCAAGTCTTCACGCTAACATATTAGCTCGCACCAATGTAGTATAAATAAGTTATCAAGAAGGATCATTCATAGGTGAATACGTACACAACAAGTTTGGACTCTCATCAAATAGATTAAATTTGTGTGCACTAGGGGAGGGTTGTCTATTCTTGAACAGGGACCAGTAGTTGTCATAGTACTGGTCCCACATAGCCACCACATATTGACATAAAAACATCCATAAATTAAACATATATATTCCATATTAAGTGCAGTACATATTTAATTTAAGTCCAAAAATTGCCCATTAACTGATTGGGCCAACAGGTGTCCATAAATAGTCCTGGAGTGCAAAATAGTACAAAACATCTTGTCCAAAGTACATATAGATCTGCTCATGGATCCAAAAGTACATTAACAACTATTTAACCCAGCTTGTATTTCACATCAACTGCAAGGTAACCATCAAATGAGGACCCACGAATATTTATTGGAGCCTAAATATCCCAGCATTCATTAAAACCTGTTCAACCATTCATTACAACCTGTCCAAGCAACAACCAAAAGACTGTCAGCCATAACTGCGTGCTTGTTCAACATCCCAACCCACTGTGATCAATAAATGACAACTACCCATTAAATGCAACCATTAAACAGATGAAAGCACAAGGATCATGAAACAGATGAAGGCACAAGGATCAACCATGACAAGCTCTCAGCCATTGGATCACATCTAAATCAATCCACAACACACATTCATTTTTGAGAGATTGCAATCCATGTGCACACTTCTTACCAATCCAATTCAACATCAAACAACTATAAAAGAACCACAACCCTTACTGCAGAGGCATTTCAGAAATTCGAACTGCATAGAGTGTGCACAGTGGAGACATACCATCAGAGTGTCTGCATAGTATAATCACAGTATAATCAGGTAACTGCATAATCAGTGTTTCTGTTATTTCCATTGTTGTTAGTGATATTTCTGTTATAAAAAGATTCCAGTTTGCTTCTATATAATCATAACCTGTAGTATTATTTCCATTTATGTTATAGGCAACTTCCAGTTTTCTTATGCATAATCAGCTTCCCCTTTAAATGTGCAAGTTGTTGCAGGCATGGCAAGAGTCAACGTTGCAAGGAGAACAAGTCGTCGACTGAGCAGGGGTGCCCAACTACGCTGCACCTCATCGGATGAGGAGAGGTTCGATCCTTCAAATGTCAACAATGCCCCCAACAATGTTGTTGAGAATGACCATGTGGTGGTAGAGGACACTGTTGTCCCACCATCAACCACAGAGCCACCATCAACAACAGTTCCAGGAACAAGTTCAACCACCAAAATCAGTGCAATAAGAGGCTGGACAAAAGAAGACATGTTAGCTGCCATTGATGATATAGAGTTCAATGGATATTCCATTCATGCTGCTGCTAAAAAACATGGAGTTGCTACCTCATCAGTGCATTACTAGATAAATGGGCTCACACATACAAAGCGCAGAGGGCCTGTTATAGTTATGAGTGAAGAGGAGGAGGCCGAGGTGGTTCAGTGGTGTAAGGAGATGGCTCAAATGGGACATGGGCTAGAGCTGATACAACTAAAATCCACAGTAGCTCAAATATGTCAAGGGAGGCCAAACCCCTTCAAAGATGGGTTTCCTGGAAAGTCATGGTGGTTTGGGTTTAAAAAAAGGCACCTAGACCTTGTGTTGCGTACAGCTGAGGGCCTGGATAGAGATAGGGCTCTAAATCTACACCCTGCAATTCTGACTAAGTTCTATGCCACCCTTTCTAGTGCATACGAGAAACATGATTATGCTCCAGAACATATATGGAACTGTGTTGAAATAGGTTTACAGGCAAGAAGGAACTGTGGCATGCGTGTGATTGCCAAGAGAGGGAGTCGTAATGTGCCTAAGATTTTTCCTAGGAGCGGGGAGTGGATCACTATTCTATGTTGTGTCAATGCAATTGGTGCTTCAATCCCTGGACTTTATCTATTTAAAGGTAAAACTCAACTCAAAAACTATATACAGAATTGTGAACCAGGTGCATGCATGGCTGCACATCCCCATGCTTGGATGACTAAAGAACTCTTTCTGAATTGGCTAACTCACTTTGCTGCATCTATACCAGGTGGTGTCTCACTTGTAAATAGACACCTGCTGGTTTTGGATGGACATGGAAGCCACATTGTTGTGCAAACAATTGAAGAGGCTAACAATTTGGGCATCGACCTGTTGACACTGCCTGCTCATACCACTCACAGATTGCAACCTCTAGATGTCAGTGTGTTCAGGCCTTTCAAGAACTATTTTAGGGGTGAGCGAGCTTCGTGGATGGAAAAGAATCCAGGGGTGGAGGTAAAAAGGTTTGAGCTAGCCGAGCTTGCAAGTAAAGCCTTTAGAAGGGCTCTCACACCATCAAATATCAAGGCTGGGTTTAAGACGACTGGGATATGGCCACTGAATTCTGAGGCTCTCATGCATGATACTAGTTGCAGCCAGGCATTTCAACTGGATGGTCAGGAAGAAGGGGATGTCCAAGCACATGGTGATGGCCAAGGAGATGTAGAAGTAGGGGAAGACATTGTTGCTGCTGATAATATCATATCCCTGTCTCATGGAGGACCCTCCTACGGTGATGATGATGAACAGGTGTGTGAAACACAATATAACAATGAACCAAGTGACAGTAACATGGAGGTTGTTACACCAACTGAGACAGCTGCAACTTCTGCTTCTGAACTTCTCAATGTCTCTATGCAAGGGACAGTTGCAACTTCTGCTTCTAATCATGTCAATGAAAACGTTGATCATGCACTAGGGAGCAACAATGGAGAATTGACTTTTCCAAGCCAGGTTACCCCACCATCATGGCTGGTAGAAGCCATGATGAATTTGGACCAAAATATTGTCTCAGGGACCAATGAAGAAAGCATGAACATGCCTTCACAGCCACGAGAATTGGAAGATGAAATTGTTCATTATTTTGTGGACAATGGAAACCTGGAAGAAGATAGTCTCCACAATGAGGTTCCAGCTGAAGAGGACAATATGTTTCAGATAGAGCAGGAGAACATTGACCCAAATGTTGAAAGGCAAGTGTCAAGCAAGGAGAAACAAGTGTCAACGAAGGGCCAGTTGCTTGGTCGGTTCCTAAAGCTACAAGTAGAGAGAGTGTCAGCAAAAAGAAGGCATGCAACAACAGACAATCTTCGTCTATGCCAAAGTTCACAATTACTCACCTCATAAGACTATATAAAACTATTGGTTGAGTCTGAGCATAGGAAACTTGAAATCCAAGATTTAAAACAGAAGAAGAAGGACTTAGCTAAAGAAAAGAAGGCTACAAGGATTGCTGCAGCAGAACTTCGAGCACAGGAAAGGGCTGAAAGAGAGAAAGAAAGACAAGAAAAGGCTCATCAAAAGCAGATGGAAAGGCAGGAAAAGGAGTGGAGAAAGGCTCAGCAATTGCTTCAAAAAGAACAAGGGTTGCCAGAAAGGGTTGCTAGTGTGCAAACATGGTGGAGGGGAGTAGGATGATGCCAAACACATTGGAACATATTCCAGATAATACTCCATGTTTCCAAGACCTCCTAAAAATCCAAGTCCCCCGCTATCAACAAGTGCACATGCCCACTTTATTCCCTCCTACCATTGCAGGTGTCAATCGTGTGTATGATTATAGGGGGGCTCAACCTATTGGAGGGGTTAGCAGCACAAGTGTGCACTGTGGCTACTCAATTCCTCCATGGCTTCAAGAAGCGAATTAGATATCATATGGAGGCAATCAGCCACAACCTAACCAACCATTGTTAGGTAGGCCAACCAACTTGGCTCAAGCAAGAAATTCAACAACACCGGGCAGTGAAGATCTTGGAGGACATCCTTCATAGGGGTGTCATATGGGGTGCCAGCATTTTTGTTGTGACCACATTGCAATGTGGATTTTTTGTAATCACTGGCTCTAATGTCTGTAACATGGCCGTTTTGGATACAATCCTAGACCATTTTGGATACAATCCTAGGTCACAACGTTCCCTAATGTTTGCGGCATTGTAATCAGGGGTTTAATATACAATTCCATCATGTTTATGAATTATGTTTGTTGTTGGTTTACATTGCAATCCCTACAGCAGGTTTAGGGTCTAGATCCTTAATGAATCTTTAAGTGTGTTTTTTTTAATGTACAACTCTTGAGAACCCCTCTACATTAATCTTAGTAAGTCCAACAGGTTAAGGGCTGCAGTATTAATCATTAGATTCATTACATTTTGTAATATCTAAAAAGAAGCCATAACAAGACCCCCGTTGTTTTCAAAAATTGATCATAACCCACAAGTCTAGTCTAGCAAAAATGGCTAAGTCTAATGCAAAGAGAATATTGATAACCATGATAGAAAAATGGCTCCAAGTAAATTGCTGTATTTGTAAATCACATTAGAAGTGGCAGCACAGTACTGAATTCTAGTAACTATCTATTAATTTCATAATTCCAAAGACAAATTATAGAAGCCTGATGTCATAATAATCAACATAAAAGGCCTAAATCAGGCATAGTGTGTGTTTTTCAGGGTTTATGAATTATGTTTGTTGTTGGTTTATGTTGCAATCCCTGCAGTAGGGTTACGTCCAGATCCTTAATGAATCTTTAATGAATGAGTATCATACTAATCAAATACAGCTGCAGCTCAGTTTGCCTATGAATTATAGTTTGCAGCCCTTCAACCAAAATAACTATCAAATATCAAATTTTAGTCTACAACCCTTCTTTGTAATATTCAAAGAAGACATGATACTTTATAAGGAACCAAGAACAAAATCGGTATCCTTTTGAAGACTAGAGCAACAAACAACAGTAATCGATCCAAAGTCATTGTTTAATAAAACCAGGTGTATATAAATGCATGTTATGGTCTACCCAACAACAAATTGAACATTCTACCTACAACCAAATCAACAAGAAAAACTGACAGCACCCATCATAGTAGATTTTGAATATGAAATAAGTGCAGAAGAAAGTAAATGGCCTACAAAATAATTTCACACCATAAATTGGCCCATAATGCAAGTGAAGTGCACTTGATGTTAATAGTTAGAAGTAAAAACTGCATCATATACTTGTAAATTGAAGCCCATATACCTGTAAAACTGCATCATATGCCAATTGTGTTTCCAATTGTACATTAAATTAAAAGCCAATCTCAGTCCTCGACTGCTAACTCCAACACTTTGGCGTAGTTACTGATATAAAAAAATTAATTATGTGTATTCTCCCAATAAGATGAGACAATGGCATAAGTCACTACTGTATGATGCAGTTTTAAGTATTAACTATTAACATCTGGTCCATGCAGTTCCAAGAATAGACATCCATCCCATGCAACAAAAACCAAATTCATAAACCAGCCCTACTGCAAGCCATGCAACAAAAACCAACAACAAACTGAATTGCAACAAAACATAATTCATAAACCCTAACCCTGCAGCAGGGATTGCAACATAAACCAACAAAAAACATAATTCATAGACCCTAACCCTACGACAGGGATTGCAACGTAAACCAACAACAAACATAATTCATAAACCCTAACCCTGCGGCAGGGATTGCAACATAAACCAACAACAAACATAATTCTTGTACCCTAACCCTGCGGCAGGGATTGCAACGTAAACCAACAGCAAACATAATTCATAAACCATAACCCTGCGGCAGGGATTGCAACATAAACCAACTAAAAACATAATTCATACATCCTAACCCTGCGACAGGGATTGCAACGAAAAACCAACAACAAACATAATTCATAAACCCTAACCCTACGACAGGGATTGCAACATAAACCAACTAAAAACATAATTCATACATCCTAACCCTGCGACAGGGATTGCAACGAAAACCAACAACAAACATAATTCATAAACCCTAACCCTGCGACAGGGATTGCAACATAAACCAACAACAAACATAATTCATAAACCCAAACCCTACGGCAGGGATTGCAACGTAACCCAACAACAAACATAATTCATAAACCCTAACCCTGTGGTAGGGATTGCAACGTAACCCAACAACAAACATAATTCATAAACCCCAACCCTGCGGCAGGGATTGAAACGTATACCAACAACAAACATAATTCATAAACCCAAACCCTGTGGCAAGGATTGCAACGTAACCCAACAACAAACATAATTCATAAACCCTAACCCTGCGGCAGGGATTGCAACTTAACCCAACAACAAACATAATTCATAAACCCCAACCCTGCGGCAGGGATTGTAACGTAAACCAACAACAAACATAATTCATAAACCCTAACCATAATTCATAAACATAATTCATAAACCCTAACCATAATTCATAAACCCTAACCAGTATCTCAAAACATAGTATAAGGACAAACCACCAGCTTAATCTCGAACCCGAATGTAGGCATTGCAACAAAAACCAACAACAAACTTATTTTTCCAAATTAAACTAGCAACAAAATAAATTTTCCATATTAAACTAAATTTTCCAACAGAATCCCTAGCAGATTGGGAGTGTTGAAAAACATGTTTGCATGGATGGCTAGTAGGAAACCTACCAGCGAGCCATCGGACGAAGCGAGCGAGCCACAGGATGAAGAGTCCGAACGCAAGACGAGCGCAGCTACCGGCCGAGGAGCGAAGCCACCGAACGAGGCCACCATAGCCATTGGACCAAGGACAAAAATCCACCATCGCCACCATCGAAACCACGGGAGGCGAAACCTGACATCTCCACAACTGAAACGGGAATACTGCAAGTCGCCACCACAACCGAACACAACGACGCGCACCATCGAGCAGAATGCCGCCATGTCCAAAGCAACAACTAGGATGGAGTGGTCACAAAGGGGTGCGGGAGATCACCAGAGCTGAGCGCCAGGTGAAAAGAGACGGGCGGAGGGAGCCACAGCAACGGGTGCACAAACGATCAACAAACGGGGCAGCAGAACGCCCACACTCCGGGCCCGAACAAAAAACAACGGAGGGTAATACCTTTCTTGGGCGCAACTCCATGGGACCGTGAAAAGGCACATGGCACGTGCGGCGTTAAAGCGCCCACCTACTAGACAGGTGGCACTACCTCGTCGACGTCAAAAAGTGCCACTTAGACCTTGCCAGGTGGCGTGGGGGGGGAAGCCAGGTGGGGTGTCCAGGTACTGGCATCCCTCCCCTACAAGAAATGTTTTTTTTCCCAGGAAAAAAAGCGAAATTCATATTAATTGAGCAATGAATTACATTGTTCGAAAGAGGCTTTGTTTTTTTTCCTAGGAAAAAAAGCGAAATTCATATTAATTGAGCAATGAATTACATTGTTCAAAAGAGGCTTTTCAACCAAACTAAATTTTTTTCTATGTTCAACAGGTAGTTAGAAATATATGTCTCATGCAAAATAAAAAAGCTACAAATAGTGATATGCTATAATATCATAGATATTTTTTATATGCAGGGTTAATAAATATTATCAATGATTATAATGTTGCTGCAAAAGTGATTCAAGAAAGTATGGGAGCTAAATTAGATTCATTTTCTATGCCCTCGACAGTTGTCCACTGCTTCCAAAAACCTTCCTCATATTGTACCCTAATTTTGGATAGGACATCTTCCCCCTTATTTCTTTGCCTGTAAATGTGGTGGAAAGATATATTTTGAAACATGCCTATATATCTTAGAATGTCTTCATACAAAGGACGCATATGGATATTCTTCGGTGGTTTTCATTGTATGAACCAATCTATAACCAAGAGTGAGTCTCCAAATACATGTAACTGCTCCACCCCTAAAGATAAGGCCAACTTAAGGGCCAATTTCAAGGCCTTCAAATCTGCAAGGTTGTTGGATGCACTACCTAAACCTACTGCAAATTTGTGCCAATGGGAATCAACATAGAAGATGATACCACCTATGCCACTTGTATAGGGGTTTCCTTGGGATGCACCATAAAAATAGCACCAGTTGCCTGATTAATCTATCACCTCCTCCGTGATAATTCTATGACTAGTGTTGACATGAGACTATGGGAAGTGTTCATAATGGCCACACCTCTTGTGGAAAAGACCAAATATGGGATAATAGTGCCATCAAATATAGCCTTATTGCGAGGTAACCATACACCCCAAATAATCAGAGCTGGTAATGCCTTATATTCCCCATAGTCATCATTATTATTCCAATTCAGAAGAGCTTTTTCAAGATTGTCTTCTTCATTATAAAATGCTTACCATAGGAATGAGAAGCATATTGTCACATGCTGATGATATAAGAACAATTGATAAAAATGTGGGGTATGGATTCAGAGTCGTTGTAGCATAAAGAACACCTACTGGATCCATTGCCTAAAAAGTGGCTCAATTTGTCCCAAACAGGTACTTTCCCAACGAGAACCAACCATAAAAATAATTTGGGCTTCAAAGGGAACTGTAGCTTCCATATTATATTGTTCCACCAAGGAGGTTATGGAAAGACTTCCTCTTCCTGTGTCACCACATAACCCAAACTAGGATGATAATATCCTACAGATGCATTGTGAGTCCATACAAGAGAATCCACTCGGTCGCAAATCCAGACATGGTTGTTCTGTAAGTCACTTAGGTATAATTCCCATAGTCTACGATGCTCATCTGCAAATCCCAAAACATCAACATTATACCATGATTGAAAAGTATGAGTAGTATTAAGGCGATCTTGAATCTGGAATAAATATATGATACCTCGATCATGTAAAAACTATGTCATCTCTTCTGGCATCCTATGAGCAGTTGCGCATCCTACCCATGGGTCTTTACCGATCCTGATACTCCTACCATTACCAACATCCCATGCTAACCAGTCACCAATAATGTCAAAAGGTTTTATAATAACTTTCCACATATTTGAAACATTCCTTAATGAATGGTTATTGGATCCTATCCATTCCTCAATGGATGAGGGGGATATGTATTTCTGGTGAATAACTTTAACCCAAAGTCCATCACCTATGATTAAACTACAAATGAATTTTGTTTCTAAGGCTCTTGCAAAGCATTGGTAGTTCTTTCCCCAACCACCAGATTCCCTGGGTATAGATAGTTTCCTCCATGAGATCCATGGGAAAGGTTTTCCGTCCTCTGAGCCTCTCCAAAGAAAACCGAAACATAATTTTCTTATACTATCCATGATGCCCACATGAATGTAAGCAATGGTTTCCTAGTAAACTAGAATAACTTCAAGAATGGACTGAACCATGATAAAACTACCTCCACGAGACTACCATTTGTTACACCAAAAATTTAGCTTGCCTTCAATTATTCTAATCAACCAAACCCAGTATTTTCTCATGTAATCATTGGGTTTAACAATGAAACCTAGATATTTTATACCATTGTTAATGTCAACCAATGGAAAACCAAATTGACTAATGATCCAATCAGTAGAATTGTGGTCTAATTGCAATACGGAAACAAAATATTTTTCCTCGTTTATAATCATACTCGTTGAAGCTAAAAAGATATTTAGGATATCCTTGATCTTATGTATGTCTCCCCTTGATACATCGATTAATAAAAGGACGTCGTTAACGAATAGAAGGTGAGTAATAGATACCATATCTCCAATTTGGATCCCCTTCAGGCCACCCATTACCCTGGCATTAATGATAGATCTACTGAGTCCCTCCACAATAAGTATAAATAGGAGAGGGGCAAGAGGACAACCTTGACGTAACCCTCTTCTTGGTATGAAGAAAGATGAGGCAGAACCATTAATAAGTACCGCAAAGTATACATATTGTATGCATAATAGGATCCAATTCACAATTGGAATATCGAATCCCACTTGGAAGAGAACCATGTGGAGAAAGGTCCAATTGACCCAATCATAAGCTTTGGAGATCTATCAACCTTCATAATCACAGCTGGTATATGCTTCAACTTGGAATAATGTATGACTTCTTGGGTGATTCCGATAGAATCATGAATTTGATGGCCTTAGAGAAAAGCAAATTTTTCGGCAGAGATGCCCTTAGATAATATAATTCTGATCTTGTTTGCAATTATTCTAGTTGTAACCTTGTATATGCAATTGGATAAAGATATGGGCCTGTAGCGTTCCATTGCTGTTGAGTTGTCTAGCTTTAGTATAAGGGTAATAAGTGTGGCATTGAACGCCACCAATATTCTACCCTTTACACAGGACTCTTCAATCATAGCTAGAAGGTCATTCTGAAATAAATCCATGAAACCCAAGAATAATTCAATAGGAAATCCATAAAGTCTTGGGATTTTGTCACATTGCATATCCTTCACAACCACTTTCAGTTCTTCCATAGAAACCTCTTAATTTACAAATAGGCTCTGTTCATTATTAACCTTTGACAGATAATGGGCTATGATATTCATCATTGAGTCAATTGACGATCGTTCATCTTCCTTAAATAAGGATTTGAAATGAGACACACCAACTTGTGCAAGATATTTGAAACCGGTGGCCTATCTGCCCCCTTCAATTTCCAATTTCCACAAAGTATTGGTGTTGATTCTATGCCTGTAAAAATTGTGGAAGAAATTGGTGTTGGCATCGTCGCTTTTGAGCCAGATGGCTCTACTCTTTAATCGAAGGGATTTCTCCTTGAACCATTTGTTGGAAAAAATTTACTTCAACTAGGGTTCCAACATCTAACACAACACCATAGATACCAACCCGAAATGGTTTTAACCCTTTCGACAACACATACGAAGTAGATGATGTCTCACTCGAAGTACCTATGGATACTGCAGGAATAATATTTCTGCAGCACAGAAGGGGATCAGCTCGACAGACCAATCATTTAACAAACAACCCATTACCTCGACATATATATAACATCGACAGATCTAGCACTTCGACATGCTATCCACTTCGATAACCCATGAATTAACCAGGATTTATACAACATACATTATGCTTCGCATTCACAAGATTCACAATTAAGAACATTCATTCATTCATTCATGTAACTTGTAATCAAAGGAAGAAACACATAACACATCACACAAATAACACCATGTTTAACCTGGAAACCCAGGATGGGAAAAACCATGGAAGCGCTTTTTCTTATTATGAGTTGCAGCTAATAAATAAGCACTTCATGTTTATGACTTACAGATTCCTCCTTTAATTTACATCAGATCTGCGCACACATCCTGCAGATCATGTGACTCGGCTCTTCAAAACAACTTCAACATACATAGAGTAATTCTTTAGTACAGACACAAAAATGTCCTCAAACAACATACTCTTCTCTATTCAACTAGCTAACTAACATCCCCAAAATTTCCCTCTTATTACATATTTATAGGGTGCACACAGCTTGCCCCGCTCCCACTAACCCATTAACCAACTAATCGACTCATTAATGTAAGTGGACAAACTCTAATTAACTGAATCAACTCCGTTCTTTGACACAATCAACATAACCGTTTTCCTGGTTTCTTGGCCGCTTCATCGGAGTTGACCACCTGGTCGAACCACTTTTAGTTTGTCCTTGTCCACACTAAAACTGTCTTGCCAAAAATTGTACCCAAAATATACTAGGCCCAAAAATGTCTTCTAGCTTCGAGCTCCCAAATGTCCTTCTTATGGCCAGTGGATATGAATCCTTCAAAAAAGGCATAGTGGAAAAAAGATAACCGACCTTCAATATATCTTAGTTCCAGGTCATGGCATCTTTGTCTCTCGACAAACCAAGTTATGCTCATAGACTTAATCATTTTTAAAGTATTAAGGAATTGTACAGTTGCAGAAAGAGTGTTATTTGGATAATATGGTCTCCATGACAACTTCACACACTTAGTATAATCAGCATACTCGATCCATGACGCATTGAATTTGAAAGGACTTGGTGGTTTGCATTGCTCACCTTCCAGATCCATAAAATTGGGGAAGTGATCAGAATCACATCCTTGCCCCACCCATTGTTTTATACAAGGAATATGATGTAGAATGCCAACATTGATCAAGAAACGATCGATCCTCTCTGCTATACTATGTTCTCTAGTCCGCATATTCGTCCAGGTCGGACAAAGAGGAATCGGCGGAAGGTCAATAAGATTTGCATCCTCAATTTTTTTTACAAAGTAATCCGCCATGGGATCTTTATGGTCATGTGAGCCCCAAGATTCCATCTCCCCCATGGATAAGTTCAAATCCACACCTATTATGATCCTTTCTGCGCCCAAGATTCCAGTTTTGAAACATTTCTCCCAAAATGCCAATCTGTGAGTATTTGGACCATAAATGTTGAGTATATGGAAGGCCCATCTGAATTCACTAGAGAAAAAAGAGTTCCCTAGACCTGATCGAAAAGACCAAGAATTTGCGTAGAGAAGATTGTTAGTCTTCCATCTTTTAACCAGTCCTCATGACCGCCCAATAGAGTCCAGAATAGAGAAGTTCCACCCGGGAAGTAGAGGTTTTAAATCAACAATAAAAGCATCTCCCATAGCAAGAGTTTCCTGTGACAAAATAACCTGAGGTTGATGGATTAGAATCAACCTTTTTAGAGCATATTTGTTAGAGGGTTTCCCTAGCCCTCCACAATTGAAAGACATCAATAACATTAGGTAACCACCTTCTTGGGAATACTTTCTCTAAGGTTCGCTAAAATATTCTTTTGTTTTCCAATCAAAATTTCCTTCACTGTTGCATCCCTAGCTAAAGCCATGATAGACCTTCTACCCCTCAATCGGGAAGAAGGAGAAACAAGCGATAGATGAATACCATTACCCAATCCTAAGGCCAATGATGCTTTTTTAGAAGAACATGATATGAGCGGATAATGAGACAATCTGACCAGAGATAGGGAGGAACTTGATGCCAGTGTAAAAACCTTAGATCCCAAATCCCATTTCGTATTGGCATCATATACATGAAGAGCTTCTAAAGCATATCTCATACAACCACTACCCCCACTACCATTCTGAGGTGAATGAGAGGAACTCGGACAGCTATCGGTCAAAATCCCTTGCAACAGAGGATTAGAGGGAAAGGAGGAGGGGAAGTGGGGAATCCCACATAGGCATTGAAAACCTCCCTTACCCTATCATGTTGATTAAAAATTTCATCTTTTGTCATGGTAGAAGAGGAAAAGGAAGAAAACAAGGAAAAAGGTTGTCCTGCTAGGAAAGGGTTGATAGTCGGGGCCTCCTAAAATAAAAGGAGCTTTAATGGGGATGAAGGTACACCTAGAGGAAATAAAGACATATGTTGAGGAATGATAGAGAATTTCTTCACTGCAAGGGTAGCATATGAGAATTGAGGGGCCAAACTAGAAAGGGGAGGTAGAGACCCCACATATGCGATCTTGGGTTCATGGGGGGAGGTAGGAACATATGCAGGAAACAGAAACTCGAGAGAGTCATCTGTAGGAGCGGTAAAATAAAGACTTAAACTCGAAGGTAAGGGTGTCAACATCGATGACCTATGTGGAGAGAGTGTATTAGAAGAAAATCACAAAGGAGGAAGTGAGGAGGAGTAGTGATACATACCCGTAATAAGTTTTGAGAGGGAGACAGGCTCAATGACCTAGAGTCAGTTCTTCGTGATATCATTACCATGTAGCGACAAAGACCCAAAGTGAGAATATGGAGCCTCAACTTCATATACCAACCGAATGTATTGAATTGTTCCCCTAATGGTAAGCACCTCTGACACTGATACAATTGGCTCACGAAGCGGGCTTACATCCTTTCCTTCCTTAACCTTCCAATCATGAACTAGGTGACCATAGTGATGACATCTATTGCAGTGGCAAGGAATAGCAATATAATCCAAGTCCAGAGTAACAGATACAAAGCCTTTAGATATGACCATATGATGAGGTAAACCATCCCTCAGGTCTAGGTCCACAAGAATCTTCACGACCGTCATAATCCCAGACTATTGGTAAGATAGGTCAGTTGAGAGAAAAACCCCCAATCAGTTTCTAATTCTTTCAAATATATCAAGGGACCATAGCTCTGGCGAAAGGCCAGGTAACTTCACCCAGGTAGGGTGTATGTAAACCCTTTGCCGATGAGAATCAAATGAGGGGTTCCATCTAAGCAAGTTCAAAACCGCATGGTCTAACATCCATAAACCTCCAAGGAGATTCGTCGCATCAGTCGGTGATCACAGAATGATCCCCAACTAGCCCTTTGTTAAGGCTAGAATTTGAGGAGTATAACCCAACAAATCACTCCAGTTATCTCTAATCCATGACCTCAAGGTGTCTAATGAGGTTTTCCTTCCTTTGAATCGAACAACTATGGCATACTCCGAGAGGTTTCATATCTCGTACATCTCCACATCTTCACATAGCGCCAAATTAATCAGGGCGGGTTTCTTCTTGCTACAATAGATCGATATTTTTTGTTTAATGCGCTTAGTGATCACAGAGAGAGTCGTCTCCCCAATGGAGGGACTTTCTTGCCCAATAACCTTGTCAGTGATAACAAAGAGCATTGACACCCCTAACAAGGGCATCTCTTTCCCAATATCCTTGGCAATAGGTTGCTTAGGGCTTCCCTCACCCACAATATTAGATCTAGCAGAAAAATCAAAGGTATTAGGCCCCCTGGCCTCAGACAAGGCTTCTCTAAAGTCTCTTAGGGGACCCCCGGAAGAAGATAAGGTTGCCCTCAAATGGTCAAGTGAGGTGGATAAACCATTTTTCTTTGTCGAGAACTCCGGAACAGTAGAGCTCAAAAAATGAGTAGGGCTCCTTGGAGTAAGAGAACCCTCGATCCTAACCATCATGACCAGTGCTAAAAACAAGGGACTAGATGGCAATAAACTACCTATTGTTTGAAAGAAAAATCAATGTAGAAAGAACAGACAAAAGAGCCCTCTCACAAAAAACCAGTCGATAAGATAGTTAAGGACATATAAAATAATGATAATCTGTCAGGACCAGAGGAAAAAAACACCAAAATAGAGATATTATGTCACCTATGGGGACTCTTCCATTCGCTCGGCCCAAGAGAGCCCTAGACAAAGAGTAGAAAACCCTAACCACATAACTTCAGTAGAAAAATCCTAATCTCATGACTTCAGTTATGAATAAAACCTAACCTCATGACTCTGAGAAACCCTAACCGTCTTTGTTAGAAAGCTCAGAAAACCCTATCACCGTGGCTTCAACTTTGGTTACTCCAACATCTTAATTTCACCTCTTTGATTTGAATATTGCTTTATCTAGACATGCTTTAGTAATGATTATTTTGAAGATCCTACTGTTAAGTGAAAAGTGGTGGATGAAAATTGCATCTTTCCTAGCAGTAAGTGTGGGTTGAAGGTGGCCTTCAAGCAAAATATTGTTGTCAAATCAGGAAAGTAACACAAAATGAAAAATAAAAGTTACATCCAGTGACCTAGCACCAATTCGTAAATTAAGAAGTCTTTAAATTAACGAAGTTTGAATTCAAGGAAATCCATATCTCATCATCATATTCAATTTGCATTTGTATCTTGAATTACAAGCATGGAAAATTTTAGGGGCGAAATTTAGCCCATGGGTTAATTTTCGAGTTTTTTTCAAAAACATATTCACCAATTTCTATATTCTCCTCATATGATTCACCCAAATTCCATAGGATCAACAAAATTTACCCTAAACATCACCAAAATTGTCCAAAAACTATATAAAATCCTTAGAAAAATGTTTTTTTTTAATATCATCAAACATTTTATGGTTGGAAATTTGATAATTAGTAAAATTCGCCAATGTTTCTACACTTTAAGAAAATTATGGATCAAATTTTACCTGATTGCAAGAACATGGTGTTTTAAATTATGAAACAAAAAATCTTAAAATTTTAACTGTATTAAGAGAAGTGAGGTACATTTTACAGTTTAGTATTGAAAAGATTATAACTTTTGTTATGTTGATTTATTTTCCACTATTTTTTTAATCAATCCACAGTATCAACTACCAAAAAGTGCATGATACGAAACACATACGGACATAATCCCAAATTAAAATGAATTTATAAGATTCTAAATTAAAATATTTATATAAATTAAGTAGAAAATTTTAAAATTTGTTTAAACCAATAAACCATTATTTAACTTTAATTTGAAATTTGAATTTGTAAGTAAAATTATTCATTTCACTCACATTCTTATTCCTCAATGAAAAAAAAAAACTCGAGCAATCCAAATGACCATCTTTTATTGCTATGATTTTCAAAAAATCCACACATCAAAGATCACCCATGGTCATTTTAAACCCTCCCATCTCACCCCATGGTCATATTAAACCTTCCCTTCATTATTACCATTGAATTTTTAACATCTTTTAAAGCATCACAATAAATAAAAAATTAAAAGACATATGAGGAATATTATAATGAAGTGGCATGTTGTTCAAGTGAAAATAATGACTTAATCTTAGTCATCAGAGTGTAGATTAGGTGGTTGGGAGGTTGGTTGTGATCCTCCCCACCCAAGTTCAAATCTACCTCCAGACATGTGCTGCTATTGTAACATGATACTTGGATTCTCTTCAAGAATAGTGGGTGTTGGTTCTCTTCATTGGAAAAAAAGAAAATAACCCATTGGAAAAAAAGAAAATAACCTCTTAATCTTGTATATGTTTTATCTTAGCATCAATTCTAACCATGTTATCATAATGATGATTCATACATTTCCATCACTAATTGTGAATTTTATTTTTAAAAATATACGACTTGGTAACAATAATAGTTGTGGGTTATATTTGTTTTCTCTGTGTAAAAAACATTATATAGGGAGTAGGCCCTAGTCACAAATAATGAGGCAAAAGTATTAACAATTTATTAAGTACAAAGAGTTTATTCATAAAACCACAAAATAAATTATAGTAGTACGAAGTACATCTATCATCATCCATGCTTTAAGTAGGAAGGGGAGAATATCTTCGCCCTCATTGTCAAAATCCTTCAAATAGTGAAATCTCTAGCCTTACAATTTGAAAATTTCTTTCTTATCACGTGCTTTGAGAAAATAACATTGAGTGGACATAATGGAAAACTTGGTAGCTTCATTGGGAGAAGGAAGGCTATCCATTCAAGGAAGGGAAGGAACATTTGCAAAACAATGATATAGGCCATGACCCCATCTCGTTCCAGGATCACCTAGCTACTAGGCTTGGAAAATTGGTGGAAGATTTAAGATGGGTAGGGGGTGTGTTTTTCAACCTACCCTCATCATATAAAATTAAATGAGACAGGGGGGAGCATCAACTCCTCCCACTCTACCAATGCCCCCACTTTGGTCCTCGTTCGCACAACAGTCATGTATGCAAGCAAGGGGGGGGGCATTATGTTTATGATAACTTTTTTTTTTTTTTTGTCTCTTACCGCCAAGCAAATCTAGTGCAAGGATGTGGCGCTAGAATCTCTCCATCTCTTCAGGAGAGTGCAAGCTAGCATGCACAATGATTTTCCATGGGGACTCTTTGAATTCCCTTGGGATGATATTTTCCATGGGAAATCATTTTCCTAGAGAAGGAATTAGAGGGTGCATGCATTTGAGAAATGTCAACGTGGATAAATGACCATCATCAACCACACAACCTTACCCAATGAAATCGCTGAATTAGACTTTTCTCCATTGAAATGGAAAGCACTTAGGTTATGGCTTGGTCATCGTATGCAAGGTAAGATGTTTTTGTTATGCTCTTTTATCTAATCTAATATGAACTAATGAATATAAAATGAAGGTAAGTAAACAAATATGGGGTGAAAGTGGGGAATGAAATGCAACAAATGCATCTAAGTGAATCCTAGTTAAAGGAGCAAAGAACAAGATCCATAAATGTAATTGATAACAAGGAGAATAGATTAATGATTATCATAAAAGAACCCAAATCAAACACTCATAACTCTCGTGTGAAGTGAAACGATTCGATTGCTAAGACCACTTCCCTGTCACAAAACCATTTAGTAATCAAGATGAAGTGATACATGATCATATATATAACAATAAGGAGAATAGTTGACCAACTAAAGCACATGCATAATAAAAAATCCTCGACCATTGAGAATAGTCCCAAGACATGAAGAATCTCCTTATTCCATGTTAGGCATTAACACGCATAGGATAAGTGAGAATGAACATCATCACATAAGAATAGTACCATAGGTTAGAATGATCATGACCACAAGCACAAAGAGAATTAGAAGAGGAAATAATAGTCCAAAGATCAAACATAGTTGAGTAAAAGTATAAAGACACTAACAAAAAAAATATCTTTATTAACATGGTTCAGGGTCTTTTAAGCATTGCATGATGGTTCTAGGGTATTTTGATTACTTTATTAGAAAGATTGTCATTTAATTAAAAAAATTTAAGACTTTTGGGTTACTCTGAAAGTGTCTGCACCATGTTTGGCGGTGCTCCATGAGATTTGGGGTACATAATGTATGACTAGCCCTTTGGATGATCCAATATGCATTGTAGCATGACAGATGGTCTATGATGGATATGGATAGTTAAGATAGCTTTCTCAATTGATGCTTGACATTGGGATGGTGTTGGATTGGATTTTTTCCCTTAGGCATCGGAGATATGTAGTTTGGTGGATGCCCTTCATTAAGGCCTTGTGGAGGAGCCACTTACTTGTAGAGAACCCTTCCAAGGATGTAGATAATTTTGCATCATGGACGAGGGCTGCAAGCCCTAGTTGGCATGTAGTAGCTTGGTTTCCTATTAGAAGAATTGGAGATGGCTCGGGGATTCATGGGGCTTTGACAGTGTTATTGAAAGGGGTAGTTGACCTAGCGGAGTGCTTTTCTTTGGACAATAGGTGGTGTTTGTGGAGGCTCATGATGGAGTGGTGTAAACTTTCCTTACATATAGTACATCACCTTGCATTCATTATTATGCACGATATCGCCATTGGAGCATGACACTTGTACTCTTTAGTGGATGTCTCACTTGTGTGGCCTATAAGGGTTCATGCAAGTTGCTTATAAGGGCGTAGGCACACATAGTATTGTTGACCTCCATTATCTCTCACATAAATAGAAGAATGAGAGAGTCCTTTTACACAACTATCACATCATCATTGTACACATCTTTGTTAAAGTAATTGTAACTTCGGAAGATATTCACTTGTATATTTTATATTGTATTTGTATTTCATTTATTGTACCTCCAACGGAGATGTTTATTCCTCCGGTCGGGAGAGTCATTATTGTATTTGGGTCATGTAAAGTCATTGAGGTTAAACCTCCATTGTATGTTGGGGCATTAGAGCCCAGAGTTAAGTTGTTAATGGGTTGTTAGACTCTCCTAGAGAATTCGGCCCAGTCAGGTACAATAGGGGTCGACCTAGTTAGGTAAAGGTCAAGTGAAAGTTAAAGTATAAATAGAGAGGGCGCCCCTCTCATTTGGATCATTCACTCACTCATCAATTTTGTATTAGTGAGGAGAAGGACAAGTTCGCACAAGTGGAGAAGAGAGAAGTTGTTGAAGACCATTTCTACTTTTGGGGTTTATATTTATGCTATTGTATTGTTGCTCATTCTATCTCTGAGGAAGTTGCGGGGTTTTCTCCTTTATGGTTTCCCCGAGGAAAAACTTTGTGTCTCTTGTCTATTGTGGTGTTTGAATGTTGTGCTTGTTATTCTCTCAGTGAGATCCTAGATTAATATTGCATTAAATTGTGAAAAACTAACATGGTATCAGAGCTAACCTGAGAAGAAGACACTGTGCAGCTGTAGAAGCTAGGGATTCTTAATTTTTGAGTTTCTCTCCACAGATCATCAGCAAAAGGAGTCAAGGATAACTCACCTAAGGAAGGCGCATCTTTCTATCGAAGCAGAAATTGATTCTGAGCATTTTCAATTTTTGGCCTGTCATTGCTACGGGAAATTAGGGCTTTTCAAAGAAGTGGAATTTTGGAGTGATTTCAACATAGGGAGATTCTCCTCATAAAAATCAAAATTTATAGACCAAGATCGAAGTTTTTGAGTGGGTGAAACCTAGAGAAAATTCAAAACCTAGTTTGACTCTGGACAAGAAAAACCAAAAAACGAGAAAGGACCAGAAAGTGCAGATCCGAAATTCGTAAGTCAATTTTTAGGGGTCAATTTTTGGAATTTTCAAAATCCAAGTGTACCAGCTTGCTCGCCTCAGTCAAGCGCATATTTCTATCAAGACATAAGTTTCAAATTCCAAGTTTGAATTTTTAGGGTTTCTCTGTCAAACCCTAGCCAGCTCCAGATCAAGTTTCAACAAATCAAGTGGTAAGACCTAAAGCTTTTCTATTTCCATTTGATTTTCTCATTAAAGATGTCTCACCACACCAAGCTTGAGGATAAGCTTGAAGGGGATGATAACTTATGGGCATGGAAGTATAGGATTGGGCTTAGAAGAGAATGAATTGGACACCTATGTGAATGAAGATGTTCCAGTTCTAGAGGGAGATGAGGCTAAAGCCTTACATAAGAAGAACCTGGTTAAGGATAAGAGAATCATTGCAGATTCTATCAAGGACCATCTCATACCACATGTGTCATCTCTAAGACACCTAAAGAGATGTTTGATGCCTTGACCACCTTATTTGAAGGGAGGAATATAAATAGGAAGATGAAATTAAGGAACCTATTGAAGAATGTCAAAATACAAAATGCAGAGACCATGCAGTCCTACTTTACAAGGGTCTCTCAGATAAAAGAACAACTTGAAGTTGTGGGAGAAGATATAGAGAATGGAGAAATAGTGATGACCACCTTAAATGGTATTCCCAGATCATGGGATTCTTTCATTCAAGGGATTTGTGCTAGAAAGAAGTTAATCACATTCAGTAGGCTGTGGGAGGAATGCTCACAAGAAGAAGCTCGACTTGTAGCTCGAGAAGAGAAGATGGGAGAAAATGATGATCAAGCTCTCACAACACACTCCAAGAGGAATAAAAACAAGAGGGAGCACCACCACAGTAAGAAGGAGAAGCATCACCACCAAAGTCAGAGGGATAACTTTAGAAGATCCATAAAATATCTATCTAATATTAGATGCTATACATATGATGAGAAGGGACACTACTCTAGAAATTGTCCCAAAAATAAAAGTGGCTCCCACAACAAGAAGAACAACAAGAAGAGGCACCACGCTCACATCGCAGAGGATGATGAACCTCCAAGGAAGAGAACCAGAAAAGAAAGTGACGATTCTTCAAGTGATGAAGAATATGTATTGTAATGAAGGTAACCAGCTACAAGGGTTCATTCAGAAAGTTCCACCTCATAAGATAAAGCTAGAGATGACTTTCTGTATTACATGAAAGAAGTAGGAGAAGCTCCTACAGAGTTGGAATCTGAAAAACAAATAAAGATCAATGCTCTATGGAATAACATCTCATCAATTTTCAGCATTGGTTAAGGTGTAGAAGAAAGGAGTACACTATTAGAGAGTCCAGTATCTTCAGAAAGGAAGCAAATATCAAGAGGGAGCACACTCCAATAGCTTCGGCAAAGAAGCAAAGATTAAGAGGGAGCACACTCCAGTAGTTCCTGCAAGGAAACAAAGATAAAGAGGGAGTCCACCCAACAACCAAACAAAGATAATTATTTGAATTGTTATTTCTTGTATCTGTGATTATTTAAATGATATTGTTTAGTCATGTACATACTTATGTTCCTAGATTTAGGATGTGTATTATGCATGTTAGAAAAGATGCATTAATGAACAAGATACTACTGTGCAAATAAATGGGTAAGTGTCCGATGATACTGTACAACATTTCATTGCTACTTATCTAGAATGAAACCTCTTTGCTGACATGTTGGGAGTAGTGCACACTCTTAACAATGTTCTGGTAGAGATGGAAGGAATCTAGGAAGTTACTGTATAAATATGGGATATGGATGAATGTTGTGTCGAATCATTGGCTAAGATAGTTGCATGAATGTGTGACCTATATCTTTATGCGTAAGAATTTGTTTTGACAATTATGAAATGTTTCTAATCATGCAATTGAAATTGAATTGTAGGAAAGATCGTGTACTACAAGAGAGACTTGTTTCAAAGAACAAGTGACGATGATTCAACTATAACATTCAAGAAGACTTATAAAGTCAAGATGAAGACACTGAAGAACCTGAAGTTCCAAGGATCCGAGATACAACAATGAATGAAGCAAACCCGAAAGAATATGAAAGCCGCGAGACGGAATACCCACAAGAACCGGTAGATCCACCATGTGAGAAGAATTCTCACAAGAGGAAACCAGCATGGGTACGAGAAGCAATTCAAGATGCATAGAGATATGGTGCTCCAAAAGGAATGCATAGAGAAATCAAGAGACCAAGGCCATACTCCAGTTATGTAGCCTTGCTGTGCGACATCATTGACAAAGAACCTCCCAATTATGAAGAAGCGACAAAAAGGAAGGAATGGAAGGATGACATGATCAAAGAGTACCAGTCGATCATGAAGAATGATGTCTGGGATGTGGTCCCGAGACCAGTAGGGAAGTCTGTTGTGACTTCCAAGTGGATCTACAAGATCAAGCATGTTGCAGATGGCAGCATAGAGAAACACAAGGCAGTATTTGTGGCACATGACTTCTCCCAGAAGGAAGGGATAGACTATGAGGAGACATTTGCACCTGTATCCAGATACACTTCCATCAGATTAGTACTTGCTCTGGCTGCAATGATGAAGTGGAAGGTACACCAGATGGATGTCAAGACAGCGTTCTTGAATGGTGTAGTAGAGGAGGAAGTATATGTGGAGCAACCACTCGGATTTGAGACATATGGAAGAGAGACTCATGTGTGCAAATTGAAGAAGGCCTTGTATGGATTGAAACAGGCACCTAGGATGTGGTATGATAGGATATAAAACTTCCTGACTAGTTTAGGCTTTACCAAGAGTAAAGCGGATTCCAACCTTTACTACAAGGTTGAGGAATGGAACCCAGTGATACTTCTACTTTATGTAGATGACATGTTTGTGACAGGTGAGGATGGGTTGATTGCATACACAAAGAGGAAGCCTGTTGCCGAGTTCGAGATGAAGGACTTGGGTATGATGCACTACTTTCTAGGCATGGAGGTGTGGCAGAGTACAGATGGAATCTTCCTTGGACAAGGGAAGTATGAAGTAGAGATCCTGAACAAGTTCAGGATGATGGATTTCAAGGCCATGGCCACACCTATGGAATCGAACCTGGAGCTATTGAGTGATGCTTCATCAAAGTTAGTTGATGCCACGATGTATCGTTAGATGATTGGATCTTTGATGTACCTAATGAATATGAGACCAAATATTTGCTTTGATGTGAACACATTGAGCCAGTTCCTGATAGATCCAAGACATGTTCACTTGATTGATGCAAATCAAATTCTAAGGCACCTGAAGGGTACGGTTTATTATGGGCTCAAGTATGATGCGAATCAAAAGATTAAACTAGAGGGTTATGTTGATTCGGATTGGGAAGGCAATGCCATTGATAGGAAGAGCACTTTGGGGTGCTGCTTCAGTATGGGATCAGGTGTGATCTCTTGGTTTAGCAGGAAGCAGTCTTGTGTGGCATTGAGTACAACCGAAGTAGAGTATGTTGCAACTTGTTCGGCTAGTTGTGAGGCAGTATTCCTTAGGAAGCTATTGTCTGATTTGCTTGATCTCTAGTTGGATGCAACTTGTATATTTTGTGACAACCAGAGTTGTGTGAAGTTGTCTGAGAACCCGATGTTCCATGACAAGTCGAAGCACATTGAGATAAAGTACCACTATATCAGGGATATGGTGCAGAGTAGTGAATCTCCAGTATGTTGTGACGAATGAGAAGATAACTGATGTGTTGACCAAGCCGCTGGCCAGAGCGAAGTTTGAGTACTTCAGAGAGAAGCTTGGTGTACTCCAGATCAAGGTTCCTTCCAAGGGGAAGTGATGAGTCCAAAAGACGCAGATGCACATCAACCATTCTCACATGGTGGTAGGTGTGTCCTCCCATGGTGCAGATGTAAGGGTTGGTGCCTTTCCGACATGGTGGTAGGTTGGTCCTCCCATGTGTGTTGATGTAAGTGCCAAGCCTTTCCCGAATGGTGATAGGTTTGTCCTCCCATGTCGGTTGATGTACGTGTTGTGTAATGTGCATCTGGTTTGTGCTCCATTGACGTTGACATGATCTGGACATGATGAGGTGACATTAGGGTACACAGGTTTTGCAAGGCAATGTAATCGGTCCTGTGATGTACACAGGTTTTGCAAGGCAATGTAATCAGTCTTGCGATGTACATAGGTTTTGCAAGGCAATGTAATCAGTCCTGCGATGTACACATGTTTTGTAGCGAAATGTAATCAGTCCTACGATGTACATAAGTTTTTGCAAGGCAATGTAATCAATCTTGCGATGTACACAGGTTTTGCAACACAATGTTCAGTCCTGATATGTGCACAGGTTTTGCAGAGGCAATATAATAAGTCCTGAGCTCTACCTACTTGATGGCTTGCTCGCAAAGATGACGAAGACCTACATGGAGGCTAGACCTACAACCAACATGAAAAAGGGTTGGCTCAGTAGAACTTCCTATGACGAGAAGAACTGAGAGATAGCACCAATTGATGGTCGAGATGATGAGGATTGCAACAACAGTGGCGACGACGATCCAGTGTTGATGATGATGTTCCAACATTGTTGATCCAGTGACGAATACTTGTGTTGATGACTGTGTTAAGAGAATACCTTCCTAGTTAAGAGGGAGTGTTAATGTAATTGTAACTTTGGAAGATATTCACTTGTATATTTTATATTGTATTTGTATTTTATTTATTGTACCTCCGATGGAGATGTTTATTCCTCCGGTCGGGAGAGTCATTATTGTATTTGGGTCATGTAAATTCATTGAGGTTAACCCTCCATTGTATGTCAGGGCATTAGACCCCAGAGTTAAGTTGTTAATGGGTTATTAGACTCTCCTAGAGAAGTCAGCCCAGTCAGGTACAACTAGAGGCCGACCTAGTTAGGTAAAGGTCATGTGAAAGTTAAAGTACAAATAGAGAGGGTGCCTCTCTCATTTGGATCATTCACTCACTCATCAAGTTCGCATTAGTGAGGAGAAGGACAAGTTCGCACAAGTGGAGAAGAGAGAAGTTGTTGAAGACCATTTCTACTTTTGGTGTTTATATTTCTGCTATTGTATTGTTGCTCATTCTATCTCTGAGGAAGCTGCGGGATTTTCTCCTTTATGGTTTTCCCGAGGAAAAACTTTGTGTCTCTTGTCTATTGTTTTTGAATGTCGTGCTTATTATTCTCTCAGTAAGATCCTAGATTAATCTTGAATTAAATTGTGAAAAACTAACAATCTCTTTCTACTTATCTTCTAGGAGAGATTCGTTAGGGTTTCCTCACGAACCTTAGGAGAAGCTAATGGAAGGGAAGGAGGATGTCTTGGTAGGATTTTCCCCTTGTGATTAGGGTTTTCTCTTGTGGAGGAGATGTTGGCGATGGTATTAGCTTTCTCTCTCTCTCTTGGATCTTCACTTGTACATATTTCTCTCTCTCTCTCTCTCTCTCTCTCGAGGTGCTAAGGTTTCTTAGTCTTCTTGCGCAACTTGGAGCATCTTAGATTTCTAGGGTTAGGGTTTTACACTTGGAGAATGGAGACCGGGGTTTTGAGAGAAAACCCTAGGGTGGATTTGTGAAGAAGAAGAGAGGAGGAGGACATCTTCCCTTGGAGACAGTGTCAGAGAGATTCTTGTACTTGGATCTTCTTGATTGAGCTAGAGTTTGATTATTTTCCCTAGCTAAGGCTTTTTGGATGGTTGGATTTCTATACTAGCCTTGAGAGAAGGTTATAGTATGTACTTGTACTTCATCTTGAGCTTAATATATATGAAGTTTCCAACTATCCATATCTTGTGTCATTTGTAGATTTGAATTTTCAGCTATATGTTCTTTATGCTTGGCCATTTATAATGATTTATGTCTTGTTGCATTTAACATCTAAAGGAAGAATATAAGAGGTTGCATTTATTGTTGTTATACTACTATATTTAGTATTGTTAAAGTACATTTTCAAATCTAGTTGTTGGTTCATCAGTTGCTCTAGAAGGGTTGAAAACTTATGTCTTGGTTTGGTATATTTTCTTCTTGAATTGTCGTGAAGTTTGGGGTTATTAGAAGTGTATTATTGTGATATTTCCATTATTGTTTCATTCTTTAATTTACAACCATCCTAAAGGCCAAAAATTCTAGGGTTAAGATCTAAGAAACCTTCTAGGAAGAAGGTAAATTTTCAATTTTGCATTAAATGCATGCCTACATGAAATTTCCACATGGTATCAAAGCTTGTTTTGGTTGAGATAATTATTGAGTTAGAGAGAGTTTGTATTTCAAATGAATTTACCTAGGATAAGTACTTGACTCTAGTTGAGGTCGTTGGGTGTGAAATCCTAGATTGCTTGGGAGAAGCATGTGTACCCTATAAAGGATTTTGTCCACTTCATTTACTAATAATTTTGTGCACTTGAGATTCGTATAGGATGTGTAAGGTGATTCTTGGTCTTAGAGAGTGTGACGGGTTGGAGGGAGCTTCTAACTTTCTTCCAATATTTGGGAGCATGTTTAAAAGGAGATTACAAAACCTATTGATCCAACACAATTGGCCACTCATCGAAAGAAGGAAGCCAAAGTGAAGATGATCGATCATTCTTGATTCCATGAAGGATCATTTCATCTTACACATCGTTGATAAAAAGACTAGTAAGAAGATGTTTGATGCTTTAGTTAATTTATTTCGAAATTCTTGTGCTTCTCAACATATGCTCTTACAAAACAACCTCATATGAGCAAAACAGACACTATGGCGATCATTTTGACCAGGATTAATTGACCACCATTGGAACTAAGGTTGAGGATTATGAGCTAGTATACATGGCCTTTAAATGGGTTAATCCTTCTTGGTATCTTTTGTTTAGGGTATTTTTTCTCAAGAGAATATACCATATTTCCCAAAACATTGGGTTGATCTTGTGCATGAGAAAATTAGATTGCATACATGTTTGAAACAACAAGCGGAAGTGGATGTTATTGGTCTCATTGGGAAGACAAAGGGTAGCTAAAAAGGATGCAAGAGGATGGATGGGACAAATATATGAAACAAGGACTTAAGTAAAATCATGTGCTTCTG
This sequence comes from Larix kaempferi, assembly GCA_027924585.1. NCBI lineage: Eukaryota > Viridiplantae > Streptophyta > Pinopsida > Pinales > Pinaceae > Larix > Larix kaempferi. The sequence goes on from BSBM01001005.1 coordinate 32,659,151, forward strand.
ATGTCATGAGATAGGATATTATGTAGGACAATGTTCCTTGAAGAAGAAGGAAAAATCCATGAAACATGTTGTAATTGGGACTATTACAAGAGTATAGGAGATGACCTCTCAGTTTGAGACTAATGTTTCCATGGCTTCTTATTTATATCCTAAAATTATGTCTATTGTTGGTTGGTATGTGGACAACAGATCTTCAAGAGCCATCACATATGATAGGTCCCTATTTAGCAGGATTCATGAGCAAGAGGGATATATGACCATTGAACTCGATGTTTCTATTCACCATGTGAGAGGAGTTGGCTCCATTTCATTTCAGATGCGTTTAGGTGATGTTCTTCAGTTGGATGATATTATATCTGTTTTGGGGTTGAGGAAAAACCACTTTTCATGTCTTGCATGACAAATATACAATGGAGATTAGTTTTTGAGGGACATTAGTGCACATCAATTATTGTAGTTTAGCTAGTATGAGGACTTTGGCTAAAGGGATGAGAGAGGTGGCCTCTACAGGTTACTTGTTAATCTAATGGAACTCACACATTCTGGCGAGAAGCTAGTAGGACCTTTTAATTCTCATGAGGCACATGCGTGGAAAGACACTTTTAATCCAACTTGTGATTCAGGCACTAACACTTTGATTGCATTTCATATGGATGTGATATTTTTCAGTGAACAGGTTTCTCCTTTGGCGATCGAGGAGAATGTGGAGATTGTTGATTCAATGACTCAGGAGCATATAAGAGCATGTGCACCTACTAGGATATATGCTACTCATATAGCATTGGTTTCTTCCATTCATGATACCTCCAATTGTACAAAGGAGTAGAGGCAAGATGATGACACTAACTTCATTGACTGAAGAAGAGGTGTGATCTCCTGATGGAGGATATTTCTGAGATTCATTATAGAGATGTAGTTAATGGGAGTATTATAGAGTACAAATCTAGGGATTATGGGTTCTATTAAACAAAGGGAGTTTCCCTTGATGATATATTAGCTTTAGTATTCTCTCAAGATGAGGGAGCTGACGTAATTCAAGTTATTTTAGTTGTCAAAGGATTTGAGGTACATGAGAGGGATTCTCATGTTGACAATTTGATGATGACCTTGCATGATTTGATTACTATTCTATGAGCTTTGTATTCCATGATTGACACTATCTTGTATTGAGGTGTGACTGCTTTTGCAAGATGTTGTGGATATTTTATTATGTGTTTTCCATTTATGTTGGCCCATGATGTTGATTTGGAGGATGTTGGAGGTTGGTAGTTAAATTTTACTCTAGGAATATATTCCTTCATATTCATAGATGGTCAATATTCATTGTAGGATTGATAGCATGTTTGACGATTTTGTTGTAGATGACAATGCATGATTTTGGAACTGCAACTAGTACTAATTTGAATATAGCATAATTGGTGGAGTTACAGAGGGAGTCGATGTCAACAGTTTCTTCCTAAAGAGGGAGTGTTAGAATTTTAGGTTACTTTGAAAGTGTTTACACCATGTTTGGGGGTGCTCCATGAGATTTGTGCTACATGGTGTATGACTAGCCCCTAGATGGTCTAAGACAAATTGTAGCATGAGAGATGGTATGCGATGGATATGTGCAATTGCGATAGCTTCCTCAGTGGATGCTTGACCTCAAGATGGTGTTTGTTTGGTTTTCTTCCATTTAGGTGTTGGAGATCTTTTGGTAGTTTGATGGATGTCATTCATTGAGGCTTCATGGAGGAGCCACTTACTTGAGAGTGCCCTTCAAGGGATGTGGAGTGTTTTTCATCATGGAGTAGGGCTTCAAGCCCTAGTTGGCATGTGGCAGTTTGGTTTCCTATTTGGAGGATTGGAGATGGGTCGAGGACTCTTGAGGCTTTAACAATGCTCTTATAGGTGGTAGTTGACCTAATGGAGTATTGATTTGGAAGATAGATGGAGTTCATAGAGGCTTGTGATGGGGTGGTGTGGACTTTCCTTGTGTACCTACATCACCTTGGATTCATTATTATGTATGACATCACCATTGGAGCATGAAACTTGTACTCTTGAGTGGATGTCTCACTTGTGTGGCCTATCAATGCCCATGTAGGTTGTTTTTAAGGGATGCGGCCCACATAGTGTTGTTGGCTTCCTTTAATTCTAATATAAATAGAGGATGGAGATAGTCCTTTTATATAATCATCACATCACCATTTGTACACTTCTCTTTGTACTTGTCTTCTTAGAGAGATTCATTAGGGTTCCCTCGTGAACACTTGGAGAAACTAATGGAAGGGAAAGAGGACATCTTGGTTGGATTTTTCTCTAGTGATTAGCATTTTCTCTTGTGGAGGAGATGTTGGTGATGATCTTGGATTTCTCTCTCTTGGACCTTCATTTGTTCATCTCTCTCTCTCTCTTGACGCACTAGGATTTCATGGTGTTCTTGTGCATCTTGGAGTTAAAAGGTTTGAATTTTACCCTTAGAGATTAGAGATTAGGGTTTTGGGGAAAAAAACTAGGGTGGATTTGTGAAGAAAATGAAGAAGAGAAGGATGTCTTGGCTTCGAGATAGTGTTGGAGAGACTCTTTCACTTAGATCTTCTTGGTTGATCTAGGATTTGATTATTTATTTTAGCTAGGGATTTTTGAATGGTTTGATTTTTATACTATCCTTGAGAGAAGGGTATGGTATGTACTTGTACTTCATCTTGATAAGCTTATGCATGAGGTTTCCAATTATCTATATCTTGTGTCATTATGCAAATTTGAATTTTTAGCTATATGTTCTTTAAGATTTGTTATTTATAATGATTTATGTCTTGTTGATTCGACACAAGTAAAACAACAAACCGTCAATTGTGTCTATCCCAAGTGGTTTTGGGATGGAGTGTTATCCCCTTCACCCAGGTTCTATTCCCAAAAGTGACATGTTGAGCTTGCAATGAGTATATTGTTGTAATGACATCAATCCTTGTTGTTGAATTGGCCTTGTGCCTTGAAGAATCTAGGGTTTACCCTTGGTACCATGCTCAAAATGAGGGGAAGTGCCACGGAGTTTTCCCTATTATAATTACCTAGAAAAAAAGATAGAGTAAAAGAGAAAATTGTTAAGTGATTTAACATCTAAAGGAAGAATATAAGGGGTTGCTTTTATTATTGTTATAATGTTATATTTACTATTGTCAAAGTACATTTTTAGATTTGGCTGTTGGTTGATAAGTTGCTCTAAAACGGCTAAAAACTTATGTCTTGGTTGTTATCTTTTCTCCTTGAATTCTCATGAACTTTGGGGTTGTTATAAGTCAATTATTGTGATATTTTCATTGTTGTTTTACACTTTAATTTATAACACTCCTAAAGGTAAAAAAAAATTAAGGCTAAGAATTGAAAAACCTTCTAGGAAGAAGGTGAAATCTTAGTTTTTCAATAATTGCCTATGTGCATGAAATTTCCACAAAATTTCCATCAAAATAAAGTACATCAATTATGAATTAGACGTCGAGTATGTCTTGTGACCAATCAATTTATGCAAGGTAATTTCAAAGTCAAATTTTGCTCTACTATTACCTAGTGCTCCATGTCAATACTAGACAACTCTCTTGCCTATGCACTCAATATAATTTGTGAGGAAATACAATATATGTGCGTGAAATATCATGAACGTCAAGAATAAATGATGATAAGCATGGATAAGCACGTCTATGATCAAACATCACTGAGTTAATATTTCTATGTAATATAGTTGGGTCTGAAGCCAACTAGGAAGGAAAATGCTACACTAACCATCCCATAGAAAAAAATGCATTTCATATTCATATATGTTGGGTTGCAACAACTCCTCTAGTGATGCATTTGTGTACTAGGATATTTTTCTACTTGCCTTGGGGTCTTGTGGAGGCTTAGAGGATAAAATACATAGATTCTCTCTCCAAGCAACATTCTTGACATCTCTAGTGATGTGTTTTAGATTCTTGTGCATTTTTACCTCTTTGGTGGGATCCAACGAGGTTTAAATGGGAAAACACAATAGCCTCTTATATAGGAAACCTTCCTAGCACCTTAAGTGTTGAGTGGTATATTTTGTTCAATGGTTCAATTTTTGAGGAATGGTGGGGTTTGGAAAACATCAAATGGAAAATGCATGAGTTTTAGTTGTGTTATTACAACCTCCTTAAGACTGAATTTTTCCACCCCGTGCTTTTCCTAACTTGTTGCAGTGCCTAACAAAGCCTGTGTCACGTCCCCACCCATCAATCCAACCAATAGAGGGAACAGGAACGACTTATGGGGGTTCCAAATTCCCCCCCCCCAAACCATATTATGAAATTCATAAGCATTTGAATGCATGTGCAGTTGCGTAAATATAAACACAAAGGAAATAAATCTATCCACACACACATCATGCACCTACAAACATATTCATCACAAGCACAACAATAAAAATCAGACATAGTTAACACAACAATAGATTAGCAAGTAAACACTTCTCTTTTAATTGAACTTGTCCAAGCAACTGGCCATGGAAGAGCAACGCTCCACCTAGACATAGGCACTTTGTCCAACACTTTATCTCTCTGCTGAGAGGCCACCTCCCTACTGGGATATGTATCCACTAGGGAGAAACTACACAGGATCACTCAAAGCCATAGGAACACACATTCATGCTAAGCCAACACACAACTGGTTTTATCAAGCATGCAAAGAGGAAACAAAGGTGAATGTTAAGCCAGTGAGCTCAACCACACAGCTACATGCATCCCAATTGGTCTCATCCAACCTTGGCACCCACAATACCTACCACACCCAAAACAAGGAAGGTCCCCTTCTCTGCTACACAGTCCCTCAAGCGCCCCTTCCCTCCAGTGCTATTCAGTGTGGGCATAGAAAGGTCCAAGCTGCTAAAATTTCAGATATTTTTTCCTACATTGGGTTTATCAAGCAATTCCATCCCTTGATCTCTCTTTGGCCCCAATTTTCTCTTGGATTTTCTGATTTTTGGTCACACTAGATTCAACCACAAAATTCAATTTTCAGGCTCCCAAATGTGGGTTCTCCCATAGATTTTCATTAGAGAAAATTTGGGGTCTAAAATGGGCCTTATAAAAAAATGTGGTATGGACAAGTGTGAGATGAGTAATATTTCTCAAACCAGTAGAATTTAAGTATTTTGGTCAACCATTCTAGTTTAGTCAGACCTATAGAAATCAAAGATGCTTATGTGTCATAATTTATAAACCTCACCTCGGTTAAGATTTTGAAAAGTTAATCTTGAAATATGATAAATATAATTGAAATAATAAATATAGAATATTTTATATTATCACTACTTCCAAGTTCTTTAAAATATAAATCTCACATTAATTAAGATGATAGTGGAGTAATTCTGAAATAATGAAAACACTTATATAATTAATTTCTCATAAATAAAAATAAATAATATTTAAAAAAATATCATAAATTAAAAAATGGGAGAGAGATAAAATAATATTTCACTATTTTTTATATAACTTTCTCCCATGAACTCGAAATCTGACATTCTTTGTACCGTTGGAGAGGTAGAGATCTCAACGAGACCCCTCCAACGGTACCGAGAACGTCAAATTCTGAGATCATGGGAGAAAGTTATCTAAAAAATAGTGAAATATTATTTTATCTCTCTCCCATTTTTTAATTTGTGATACTTTTTTAAATATTATTTATTTTTATTTATGAGAGATTAATTATATAAGTGTTTTCATTATTTCAGAATTACTCCACTATCATCTTAATTAATGTGAGATTTTATTTTAAAGAACTTAGAAGTAGTGATGATATAAATGTCATAAATCTAGATGATAGTCGAGTAATTTTGAAATAATAAAAACATTTATATAATTAATCTCTCATAAATAAAAATATAATATTTAAAAAATATCATAAATTAAAAAATAAGAGAGATATAAAATAATATTTCACTATTTTTTAGATAACTTTCTCCCATGAAATCGGAATTTGACACTCTTGGTACCGTTGGAAAGGTCTCGACAAGACATTTCCAACGGTACCAATAGTGTCCAATTTCGAGTTCACGTGAGAAATCTATCTTAAAAACGTGAAATATCACTTTATCTCTCTCTTATTTTTTTTTAATTTATGATACTTTTTTAAATATTATTTATGAGAGTTTAATTATATAATCTTTTTATTATTCCAAAATTACTCCACTATCATCTTAATTAATATGAGATTTATATTTTAAAGAACTTAGAAGTAGTGATAATATAAAATAAAATAAAAATAGTGATTGTTTAATTTTAGTATTATTGTAATTATATTTTTTCATTATAATTTTAGTTTTTTTTAAGTTTTAGATTTTTCTAAATATACAAAAAGTAGTGGTATATTTATAAAACATAAATAAATAAATATAATATAAATTTAAAAATATTACCACTATATCATTTATTGTGTATGCACAATAATCTAAACCTTCGATTATTATTTTCAACCATCATCTCTTAACTCTACACTAACCCAACATACTTGTCAAATACCATTAATGAGATATTATAGGTTGACTTTCACTAGATAACACCTTTAATTTAGTGTGACATGGCATATTTGTAGTGTGACATGGATTTTTATTATTATTTTCCTTCGGAGGCCCATTTTAGACCCCAAATTTTCTCTAATGTGGGATTTTGACACTCTCAAATTTGCCCCAGGGTTAACATATGTGGATTCCCCACTAGATTTCATGACTCACACAAGTTTCTTGGCGTTTTTTACAGTCTAAAACATGGCTTATTCTCTGGTTACGATTTTTGTTATTCTCACTGCCGGGAATGCATAGCTTGCAGAAAATTGGTGTCTATTTGCCCCATAATGGAATGGGAATGAAGGGGAATGAATTCCCATGAGGAAAATTGAATTCTGGGCACCAAAAACTGAGCCCATACTCAGTCATACGAATTTCTGGGTTATGCCCATGCTCCATTAAATTCATGAGTTGATTTCTCAGCTACCTTCTTACAACATAAATAAATATCAGCAAGAAAGTCCACTTTGGTAGTTTCTTACCATTTATGGCATATGAGTTCTCAATATGACATTTGGAAACAAAGGATTTGATTCCACAACCACTCTCCTCTTCCAACACAACCCCCTCATTTTTGTTTCTTCCATAGCCAACTCTTGGAGTTTTATTTGCAGTATAATATTTACATGGTTTTACATTTTTCCATGGTTGACTAGCACATGTCCACAAAATATAAAATACTTTCATTTATAATCTGAGCATTCACTAGAGGGGCCTTGGCCTTGAGATCCATGCTATGAATAATACACCGCATATTTACAATATTTACATATTGAGCCAATAATTGCAAGGGTCAAAATGGAGGTATTACATTCCCCCCCCCTTAGAACAACATCATCCACGATATTCTCAAAACTAAACAAAAATGGGTATGCCTCTCTCATGGCATCCTCTAGCTCCCATGTAGCCTCATCGGGACCAAGGTGCTTCCATTGCACCTTTACCTGTCCGATGACTCGATTTTGGATCAATGTTACCTTCTCGTCGAGGATGCACACATGTTCCACTTGGAACTCTCCCTTGGGTTCCACCTGAATCACATTCCAATCAATTACGTTATTAGGATCATGTACATACTTCTTAAGAAAAGAAACATGAAAAACATTACGAGCTCTCATGTTAGTAGGTAATGCAATCCTATAAGCAACTGGCCCTATCCTATCAAGGAATTTGAATGGCCCACAATATCTCAGTGCCAACTTGGCACAACTTCCCAATTTTAGGGAACTTTTCTTTGGTTTTACTCTCAAATAGACATGATCCCCAACTTTAAATTCCTTGTGCACTATTTTTAAATTTGAGTAGCTCTTTTGCATGTCCTGGGTTTCCTTTAAATTCTGCTTGATTTGAACAATTTCCTGTTCCATTTCCTTGAGCATTTCTATCCCAAGAACTACTTTGTTTATTGGACTATCCCAGTTCACTAGAGCTCTGCATCATCTGCCATACAATGTCTCAAATGGACTCATTCCCAATGATGTTTGATGTCCATTATTGTATGCAAATTCTACCAAGTGTAGGTAATCATCCCACTTGGATGGCTTATCCATCACATACGTCCTTAACATATCTTCATGAACTTGATTTAGCCTCTCGGTTTAGCCATTTGTTTGAGGATGATATGTTATACTGAAATTCAACTAAGTTCCCAACTCTTGAAATAAACCTTTCCAAATATTGGATGTGAACTTTGCATCTCGATATGAGACTATTGCTTTGGGTAATTCCCATAAAATTTGAATATCTCCTTTATGAAGAAATTAGCTATGTCACTTGTTTTATGAGTGGACTTGACTAGAATAAAATGAGCTTCCTTTGATAGCTTGTCCACCACAACCATGATTGAATCATGTTTCCTAGTTGTCATTGGCAAACCTGTTATAAAATCCATAGAAATTACTCCTCACTTCCATTCTGGAATGGGTATAGGCTGCAACAGTCCTACTGGACGTTGATGCTCTACCTTGACTTGTTGGCACTTTTGACACGAGGAAATGTGTTCTACTACATCATTTTTCATCCCATACCAGAAGTGTTGCTTCCTTGTTGTTATTATTGTCTTTTGATATCCTGGATGTCCAGAGTATGGCATTTGATGAATTTCATCCCGATTACCATCTTCTTCAACTCTGCACAATTTGGAATATATAATCTATCCTTATAAACAAGAATATCATCTTCTCCAAACTGATATCCTTCACACTTTACATCTAAATTTCCCTACTGCAGTTTCTCTTTTACTTGAAGATAAGTCTCATCGCTATTTTGGGCTTCGAGAACTCTTGTTCTTAAATCTGATTTGCATATACTTAAGACCGCTACATGAATATTTTTGCTAAGAGCGTCTGTAACCTTGTTCTCTTTTCCTTTCACATGTTTGATTCCAAAATCAAACTCACAAAAATTCCATCCATCTAGCTTGCTTGGAATTTAAGCTTGGCTGATCAAACAAATATTTCAAGCGCATGTGATGTGTCCTAAGCTTGAATCTTCTTCTCAACAAATAATGCCTCCACATCTTGAGGGCGTGTATTATGGTTGCTAGTTTTAAATCGTGAGTTGCATAATTCTTTTCATGATCTTTTAATTTTCTAGACTCATAGCAAATCACAAAGCCTTATTGCATAAGCACTCCACTTAGTCCTTCAATGCAAGCATCTATGCATACCACAAAATCTTTCTTTGGATCTGCATTCTTCAAAACAGGGGCACTAGTAAGTAACTTCTTCAATTGTTGAAATCTTTCTTCACATTTTTCAGACTATACAAACTTTACATTCTTTCTTTGCAGCGAGGTAATTGGATGAACGATCTTGGAGAATCCCTCGATGAACCTTGTATAATATCCTACAAGACCCATAAAATATCTAACATATGTGGCATTCTTTGGAGTAAACCAATTCATTATGGCTTCAATCTTTTTTGAATCCACTGCAATTCCTTCTTAAATAATGTGACCCAAACATTGTACCCTTCTTTGATAGAAGTCACACTTTCTCATTTTTGCATACAATTTGTGCTCTCTAAGAACTTGCAATACCATTCTTAAGTGTTCCTCATGCTCTTCTTCACTCTTTGAGTAAACAAGAATGTCTAACATCAATTTATCCAAATACTTGTTGAAAACACAATTCATGGGATACATGAATGTGGCAGGTGCATTAATAAGACCAAATGGCACCACCGTGAACTCATAATGGTCATATTTTGTCTGGAAAGTTGTCTTATGAATGTCTTTTTCTTTTATCCTCATTTGATGATAACCGGATCTCAAGTCAATCTTTTAAAACACTTTGGCTCCCATAATTTGATCAAACAAATCATCAATTCTAGGCAATGGGTATGTATTATTGACTGTTACTTTATTTAGCTGCTTGTAATCAATGCATAGCCTTAAAGTCCCATCTTTCTTCTTGACAAATAACAGTTGTGCTCCCCAATGAGACACACTTGGTTTGATATACTTATTGTCCATTAGTTCTTTTAGTTTCATTTTCAACTCTACTAATTCCGGCATGCTCATTCTATAAGGAGGTTTGGATTTTGGGGATGCCCTTGGAACAAGATTAATTGTAAAATCAATGTCCTTTTTTGTGGTAGTCTCGACACTTCATTTGTAAACAAATCTTTGAACTCTTGCAACAATCAATAATCCTCTATATTTGGGCCCTTATCCTCTAATAAATCCGATATATGGACTGCATGTATCTGACAACTTTTCTTTTAATACCTCCTCAATTGCATGGCTGAAATCTGCCTTACTGAAACTTGCTTGGGAATCCCTTTCACCACTCCCGATCTTCCATTTTCATCAATGCATTCAAGTACCTTCTCATAGCAGTATATCTTGGCTCTACGCTTTTCTAATCAATCCATACCAAAAAGAGCATCATACAATCCTAATGGTAGGACATTCAAATTTATCTTAGTGAGGAGTCCATTCAACTCTATGGGGCACTCCATCACTACTTCACTCACTTTAATTTTTGTTCCTGTGGCTAATTGAATTAACCAAGACTTATAGCATGCTTCATTTTCATAAGAGAACAATTTTCAACCACTTTTGGAGTAACATAACTATGAGTAGATTCTAGATCAATCAAAATAGAAATAGATTGCTTAACAATTTTACCTTCAACTTCCACTACTGTTGATTGATGCTCTACCTGATAGTTATCCAACACTACATAAATTCGGGGAGTTTCCTTTGCCATATCCTCCACTATAATTGCTTCTTCTAAGTTATGCAAGTCTCGAGATTTCTCTCTTCGATGTGGACAGTCTTTAAGCATGTGGTTTTCTCCACATCCCCAACATTGAAGTGGTCATTTTGGTACTTTTTCTACTGCTACAATTGGCTTAATTCCACTTCATGCTTGATGACCCTGTTGGGAATTTCTTGGCTGATTCCTAAATGGCGGAGGCTTGAATCCACTTCTCCCTTGATCAAATCTCCCCTTTGTCATGTCCCAAAAATTTGCATTGGGTCACAATGGCCTAAACCACTTGGCCATATTCATGATAGTCTATCAAATTGATGATAAAGTCAAATAATTACCAAGCATGATGTCTAAGTTAGTAATAATGTAAAATTAGATCCAAGTGAACAAGGTGGGTCACATTAAGAGAAAATTCCCAATTCAAATTTTATAATATTCCCATCCAAATGAATTATCATGGAGTAAAATTACTAGTTTCCAAGGTTGGGGGTGGAAGCTTTAAAAGTTGGATTAAAGGAGCTACAAGACCCAAAATGACCTTAGAATTACAAATTCACATTAAATGGGTCAATTAAATACTAATACAAAGAAAATAATGTGGCATTGGACCATGAGGGCACATAAGAGGTCGTGGGACCCATTTGTGGCAAGATTCCCCACTACACTTGGCATGATTCTCTCACCAATTCGAGTTCAAGATGAAGGGTAACATACTTGGGGAAGTTTAAGAGGTATTATTCATGGCATGAGTCATGTAAGGTTGAATTGGAGTGGAAGAATAACTCCCATGGAAGAGGAAGAGGCATCTTAGAATAATTGTGACACTTGGGCTAGATTCCCTAGATTCTATGACAACAATGATGAAGATGCTATGACACCTATGACACAAATCAGACCTGAATGTTGACATCTGACATATATGACATGTTAGGGCTAAAAATAGCCTCCAAGAAGGCACACAAGTGAGTTAGGGCATCCAAAGAGACACCCATTCGAAATGAGGGAAGATGGAGACTAGGAATTGTTGGACAAGTGGCACACATTGGAATCTCTTCCCAACTTGAGTTGGAATGAGTCTCTTGGAAGGAATTCGACCCATGGAGGACTTGAGAAGTTTATAAAAGACAATAAAAAAGGAGAGTATATTTTGATCATTTTTTATTTTCATCTTTGCAATTTGGAGAGCTTCTAGCTTGTCCATGCTAGTGGAGTGTTTACTCTACTTGCCTTAGTACCAATTTCGAGGGTGAAAGATTCCCATCCTAATTGAAAATTGGAGAGGCCATTCAGAACTTTCATTTGGAGCTACAATGGAGTTATTAGTTGCAGTTTGAAGCTATAGGGAAGCTCGTGGTTCTTTCTTCTACAACTTGTTCTCACCTCTATCTCACATTTCCTTGCATATTTTGGCTCTTGGAGGAATTGCGCCTTTGGTGAGATGTTGATCTCTTTGTGAGAGTCCAAGGATATCCATTTATTTGTATTCTGATATATATACTCTTTATTTGATGCTCAAAAGACTCTCAGGTCAAAATACCAAGTGAAACTATGTAAAAATACCAAACAATGCATAAATGGTGCCATTTTCCCTATATCTTGTTGTTGGAGCTTGAAGAGGATTTATTTCGATTTGTATCATTCAATATCTATGAATTTGTTGATGTATGGAGTGTCATTAATGTTCTGAAGAATTTTCATTAACATTTCACAAGTCCTTGGAACCTAAATTTCAAATTTCATAACTAGTGGTGAAGTTTACTAGCATTTCCCCCTATGTGAAGACATGTATGCAAACATTTGATTTATGGGAGTTGCAGAAGCCTATAGGAACTAATTTATGATTCATTGGGGAGCTCATTTAATTCCTTTATAATTACCATGTATCTTTTCTGAAATGTGGATAGGTATTACAACATTTGGGAAGCCATCTTTGTCCCCTACCCTTGGGGGTTTGAACCTCGAATTTACTAGTAAAATTCCCCAACTTCTCATGAAGTTAAATGAATGTTGCAGAAGTATCCTGATAGTGTATAATCACCCATGAGGTCCATTTTTATGTCTTGATACCATTCATATAACTTCAAACTCAATTTGAGGGCATTTGGAGCCATTTGGAGCCATCTACCCTTGGGGGTTTCAACATAGATTTTCCTAGTAATTCTGCCTTTCATTGTCTAATTGAAAATGCAAGTGGATGAAGTATTTAAAAAGTGTCCAAGCCTATAATAGTTGCATCAATGTGTCCTATTACACCTCAATCCACTCTAGACACAGTTCGAAACCATTTGGAATCATTTGGGACAGTTTGGGGCTTCACTAGTCCAAGTTTCGAAAATTGACCAAATTCGGAAAAATGTCAAATTGGGAACATTACAGTGGTATCAGAGCATGGTCCTTGCACCTGATGTGGATGACCATTCATGAGGACAAGAATTCAAATAAATCAGCCCCCACCGTTAGAAACTGAAACTGAAATTACTTTTGGTGAAAGGGAAGAAGTAGGAGAAAAAGTGCATTCTTTGGTAACCATGAGTAAGGATGAGAAAGGAACCTTAGAGGAGAATGAGGAGTTTAGAAAATTCCTGAAACCAATCTTTGAAGGCATGAAAAAAAAGCTAATGCAAGGGTTTGAATTGTTGGCTAGTCAATTTGGAAGCAAATTGGCAATATGAGGGAGCAATGGTTCTCCTTTCGAGGAAAAGAAGGAAATGGATGAAAGGATTTATGCCACAAAGGATAAACCTAATGTAATGGTGGAACATGAGGTACATGTTGATATGCATGTGCTTGAAGATTCTACACTCTAACAAGAAGAAAGACAAGCACTTGTCTTTGTTCAAAGGGATTATGAGTTGCCTCATGGAGAGAGTTGAAAAGCCTTGGAGGAGGCACATGATATCACAATAATTGGACCAGCCAATTATGGAGAAGATGAATTAAATATTTTGATGGGTAAGAGTTTCAAAGAGTTAAGTTTGGTTCATAATTCCTCACCCCCTACTTCTTTTTCAACCACGTCAATTGGGGATGAAAATTGGGTGAAAGGTTTTTTTCTAATGGTGCCACATGAGGAGTATGAGACTCCTATCTCTCCTTTTGATGATGACATGACTAGAGAACCTTATTATTTACATTGGCAGCAACATCCTTTGTTATTTCTTGATGATACACATATCCATGGATGCATAAATGGTACTTATGTGAGCCCCTTGAAGACTCATTGTTTTCTTTGCTCCTTACTTGGTTCAAATTTTAGTGGAGATTCTTCATTCACTTATTGGATGAAATAATACATGGTTGATTATCTTGATGCATATTACATCCTTTTGGAGCAACATTATAGGAGATGGGATCCTCACCTATGTCATTGGATCAAATTTGATTGGTCACTTGATGCTTGTATGCACTTGGCAAATGGTGGTCTACTCACTTGGAGCTACAAGCACTTTCATGATTCTTTGATGAGGCACCTCCTTGATGTACATTTTTATTATGTTGTTATGTACTTTGATGGTATATCTTTTGTACTTCTAATGTTTGGAAGAATGCATACAAGGAAATGAGATCCAGGAACTCTCTTTCCTGATGGTATGGGTTGGAGAGTACTCCTAATTGTTGGAGTGCAATACAAGCAATGGGACCCTAGGATAATTTTTATTTTCATTGGTTTCAATTTTTTTGGGAAACAAGTAGTGTGGGAGATTGAGTCCCCACTTAATAAGGTTATTTTAATCAGAGTAGTGCAGCAACACATATGGTGGTTCCTCTCTAAAATTTTCATGGCATCTTGAAGACTCAAAGTTGGGAAAATCAATGACAACTTCAAAGAATTATACAGTGGTAAGAAAGTTTTGAAAGCAAAGTTTTGGAAAGAAAGCAGGTTCTTCAACATCCATGTTTTAAATTGCTTGAGGACAAGCAATATAGGGAAGAGAGGATTTTTCATGTCCCAAAAATTTGCATTGGGTCACAATGGCCTAAACCACTTGGCCATATTCATGATAGTCTGTCAAATTGATGATAAGGGTCAAATAATTACCAAGCATGATGTCTAAGTTAGTAATAATGTAAAATTAGATCCAAGTGAACAAGGTGGGTCACATTAAGAGAAAATTTCCAATTCAAATTTTATAATATTCCCATCCAAATGAACTATCATGGAGGAAAATTACTAGTTTCCAAGGTTGGGGTGGAAGCTTTAAAAGTTGGAGTAAAGGAGCTACAAGACCCAAAATGACCTTAGAATTACAAATTCACATTAAATGGGTCAATTAAATACTAATACAAAGAAAATAATGTGGCATTGGACCATGAGGGCACATAAGGGGTTGTGGGACCCATTTGTGGCAAGATTCCCCACTACACTTGGCATGATTCTCTCACCAATTCAAGTTCAAGATGAAGGGTAATATACATGGGGAAGTTTAAGAGGTATTATTCATGGCATGAGTCAGGTAAGGTCAAATTGGAGTGGAAGAATAACTCCCATGGAAGAGGAAGAGGCATCTTAGAAGAATTGTGACACTTGGGCTAGATTCCCTAGATTCTATGACAACAATGATGAAGATGCTATGACACCTATGACACAAATCAGACCTGAATGTTGACATCTGACATATATGACATGTTAGGGCTAAAAATAGCCTCCAAGAAAGCACACAAGTGAGTTAGGGCAGCCAAAGAGACACCCATTCGAAATGAGGGAAGATGGAGACTAGGAATTGTTGGACAAGTGGCACACATTGGAATCTCTTCCCAACTTGAGTTGGAATGAGTCTCTTGGAAGGAATTCGACCCATGGAGGACTTGAGAAGTTTATAAAATACAAGAACAAAGAAGGAGAGTAGATTTTGATCATTTTTTATTTGCATCTTTGCAATTTGGAGAGCTTCTAGCTTGTCCATGCTAGTGGAGTGTTTACTCTACTTGCCTTAGTACCAATTTCGAGGGTGAAAGATTCCCATCCTAATTGGAAATTGGAGAGGCCATTCAAACATTTCATTTGGAGCTACAATGGAGTTATTATTTTCAGGTTGAAGCTATAAGGGCAGCTCGTGGTTCTTTCTTCTACAACTTGTTCTCACCTCTATCTCACATTTCCTTGCATATTTTGGCTCTTGGAGGAATTGCGCCTTTGGTGAGATGTTGATCTCTTTGTGAGAGTACAAGCATATCCATTTATTTGTATTATGATATATATACTCTTTATTTGATGCTCAGAATATTCTAAGGTCAAAATACCTAGTGAAACTATGTAAAAATACCAAACAATGCATAAATGGTGCCATTTTCCCTATATCTTGTTGTTGGAGCTTGAAGATGCTTTATTTCAATTTGTGTTAGTCAATATATGTTATTTTGTTGATGTATGGAGTTTCATTAATGTTCTGAAGAAGTTTAATTAACATTTCACAAGTCCTTGAAACCTAAATTTCGAATTTCATAACTAGTGGTGAAGTTTACTAGCATTTCCCCCTATGTGAAGACATGCATGCAAACATATGATTTATGGGAGTTGTAGAAGCCTATAGGAACTAATTGATGATGCATCGGTGATCTAATTGAAGTCCTTTATCAGTACCATGTCTCTTTTCTGAAATTTGGAGAGATCTTACAGCATTTGGAAATCCATCTTTGTCCCGTACCCTTGGGGGTTTGAACCTCGAATTTACTAGTAAAATTCCCCAACTTCTCCTGAAGTTAAATGAATGTTGTAGAATTATCCTGATAGTGTATAATAACTCGTGAGGTCCATTTTTATGTATTAATACTATTCATATACCTTCAGACTCAATTTGAGATCATTTGGAGCCATTTGGAGCCATCTACCCTTGGGGGTTTCAACATAGATTTTCCTAGTAATTATGCCTTTCATTCGCTAATTGTAAATGTAGGTGGATGAAGTATTTAGAAAGTGTACAAGACTATAATAGCTACATCAATGTGTCCTAATACACCTCAATCTAATCTAGACACAGTTCGAAACCATTTGGGATCATTTGGGACAGTTTGGGGCTTCACTAGTCCAAGTTTTGAAAACTGACCAAATTGGGGACATTACACCCTTTGGATTACCTTTCCATGTTGGATGAACCGCTTAATTTCCTTTTCTTTTCTCATAACAATGCATTTCCATCCTGATGCCTTCATCAAGAGTTGGTGGATTAACAAACTCAATCCTATCTCTGTAATTTTCGGGCAGACTTCCAAGGAAGCTTAGATTTTTTATCCTTTCATCTTTGATGTAATCTACATAACTCAACAATTCCAAAAACTTGTGGACATTCTCTTCCATAGATTTCTGGTTGATTTTTAATCTTAATTGCGAAATTACAATAGTACTTGAAAACAATGAATAATCTGAAGCATAAACATTCACAGTTGACACAGAAATTTACCCTAGGGAAACCCTCTATAACTTGAGGGAGAAAACCCTTGCAAAATATTCCTTAGTATATTGATAGATAGCAGAGAATTTTTCCTTTACAATGAGCAGATTACATCAAGCACCCCTGGTACAATATCAGAGAGAAATATCAAGCACCTATGGTGCAATTACAAAGCAAGAGAGATTGATGAAAGAAGAGAAATCATAATAATATTATGCACTAAACCAATTTGTTGATTTGTGGTCACATGTACAAAAGTTGCGAATTTCCTTCAAGAGAGAATTCACTCAAACATTGGTTTCATCAATCCTGCATGACAAGTTGCGCTATACTTATCATGCTTTGGCTTTTATATTTGTCATCTGACTTCAAGATGAAATCACCCTTCAACTGGATGCTAGATCACTTAGTTAGGTGGCTAACTCAAGTGTTGTCATGCAAGTGTCATAACTCAAGTGTCGTCTTTTAGTTTAACTCAAGTGTCATCTTTTAATTTAACTAAAGTTTCGTCATGTATAACACTTAGTTATCTAAATCTTCTTTGTTAACACTTTAGTTAACTCTTTTTACTAAAGTCTTTCTGGTTAACACTTTAGTTAACTCTTTTACTGAAGTCTTTCTTGTTAACACTTTAGTTAACTCTTTAAGCACAATTGATAACATAAGTCTTTCTTGTTAACACACAGCTAACTCTTTTAGCACATTGATCACTGAAGTCAACAAATTCGAGTTCTCTCTTATCTTAACTCATATTATCTTTATCTCTTGTCTTATCTGCATTGTCCACTTGTGCCAACTTAATTATTTATCATATCAAATATATTAAGGGTATTTTTCCAATGATGTGATCGTCTCATTCTACTCTCATTACAAGTGGTCATATGCTAAAGTAATTCACTCTAGAGGTGGCCAATCGCTAGAGGAGACTTAATAGCTTATCCATCTCTAAGACCATGGTTAGTAGTACGTCACACATCATTCATGCTTCGACAAGCAAAGCATTACCTCAACACATGAGGCACCACCTCAACACATGAGGATCTGTCTTGACACACGAGACCTTAGTCTTGACAAACAAGACTGTACAACACCATCACTTTGACATACAAAGCGCTTACATCAACACATGAGGCTTTAACCTTTACACATAAGGCTTAGTCATTCTTGAGTCCAACTCAAGAATCTACTCCAAGTTTCCTGAGTCCAACTCAGGCTCCTATAAGGCATTACCTCGACACACAAGGCTCAATCTTGGCGCACAAGATTGACTTGGAAAATGACTCATGATGCTGTAACTTTAACACTTCAATCCCAATTTTAGTTCATTGAACTCCTTCCTCTTGTTATAATAATACCTGGTAGATATGTATTTTTACTTAAAATACTTTTTAAATCGTTCCCAGTTGATCCTTCTCTCCTTGACTCATTTTACTTGCATGAGATGCTCCCACCAAATTGAAGCTCGACCATTGAGATTATAAATAGCAATTCTGGCCTTTTCATTTCCTAAGTAGTCATGAATTCAAAAATATTTCTTCATCCCAAGAAGCCATGCTTCTGCTTCCTGACCTGTCTTACTTTCTCCACAAATGTGAGTGGTCTCACCTTCCTAAATTCTCCTTGTGGAATCCTTTTAAAATTCCTTCTTTCAAATATATTGGAAGTGTGCTTTAGGCTAATTTGAGAACCTTGAGAATCACATGACTTGCTAGAAGAAGATCTTGACAAAGATACCTTATGTGCCCTGCTCAAAGAACCATCTCCTGGGCTTGGAGTCCTTTTTCTAGTGGGACTCCTATAGCGACTCTTTGCACTTCTTCTTTCTTGACCAACATTGCTTGGATTAGATCCAAGATGAACCCTCTACTGAATATCACCGAGGCTCTTTAGGATGGCAACATTAATCTAGTTTTTCTCTTCTTGAGCATTGATCAACCTCTCATTGAAACTTCTCATTGTTTCAATGAAATTTTGGGGAGTGATTTTCCCTCTCCTCCCATTGGATTCTATCTCAGCATTTCCCCCTTGCATATTTGCTCCTAGGACATCCTCATCATGTTCATAGGGGTCCTGGGCATCATTCATAGTTACCATTTTCTCTTGGAGACTTTTTTCCCCTTCTACTTGTTGACCTCTACTACAAATGTTCAAAGATTGTTAATTGCAAGCACTATGCATCATATAGATATTTGTTAGACATCTTAGTAATATATGTAATGACACATAAAAAAATTATTCTTTAATAGAATTAGTCTCATGGAATAATTCACATGGTTCTTGAGTCATCATTTCTTTTTGTTCCATTTATGCATTTATGGAAACTACCATTATTGACAATTTATGTCAAATTAAGGTTATAGGCACTTTTTTGTTCTGATCTCTGAGACAGTTGAATTCCTCAGCCAAATTATGACTGTGCATCCTTGTTCCTCTAGGGATAAAGTTTCCAAATCCTATTTTCATGTTTCATTACGATCTCGGACATGAAAGCTACATCCTCCCAAAAATGCTAATTTTGCCCAATTCTGCATTGAGGCGCAATTAAATTCGGAGACCAACTTCAACCTCCTTTAGAAGAAAATCTAGTGAGAACTAGAATTTTTTTTATGTTAGGAATTGTTAGTACATATAACAAAGATTTCTCAACAACTTTCAAGTCTCTGATCTGATGCTCCAGTCAACTTCTACAAAATTCTGGGTTTGACTACTTTTAACTTTTGCACTTTTAGAATTTTCACCAAAACTGGCTATCTCTCAAATTAATCATTTTTGGAAAAAAATTGTCTAATGAAAGTTGTCCATTTTAATGAGTAGATAAAATGTTGAGCTGAATATTTGTTCTAGTTTTGACTTCCAGGGTCACTTTTACCTCTTACAAGTTTTCCAAAATCCCCAACAAGTGCTTTGAAATAGTGGATTTTGACTTTCCACATCCCAGCTTCACACCCTTTGGAATTTGGGTCCAATATCCCAGAGTTATCTATGTTCCTGGTCTATGACCACACCATAACAATTTTGACCCAAATTGAGCCCCCATCAGGCTTCTAGACACTTATCTTTAAACGTCAATATTTTGAAATTTCTGCCAAATCAGAGCAGAATGGGCACGGGCCTCTCACTGATGTTTCTGTGACCTTCATAAATGGCGTCCAAATGCCGTAGATCTCATCAAATTCTGAGCTAAATTGCTCCTATTATGGCCAAAACAATTTTTGGGCTCCATACTTTTTTTCCTTTTTCTAAATCCCTACCACGGACTTCTCCGTGCAGCCTATTCCTTGAGATGCATTCTGGAAACCCCCGCGGATGTGCACCGATGAATGAATATCGACGACCACTGATTGACTACCACCACAGACCTATACTTTGTCCCGCCCGCAAACTTATCTCTGCGGCCAATTCCTCGAGACACATTTTGCGTAACCCCACGAATGCACATCGATGAGTGACGACCGACGTCCGGGATCCAAAATTTGGGTTCTCCCATGGATTTTTGGGCTTTTAACACTCTCAATTTTTCCTCAGGGTTGACAGATGTGGATTCCCCACTGGATTTCACGACTCACATGAGTTTTTGGGCGTTTTTTATAGTTTAAAACATGCTTATTTTCTGGTTACGATTTATGTTACTCTCACATAGCTTGCAGAAAATTGGTGTCTATTTGCTCCACAATGGAATGGGAATGAATTCCCATGAGGGAAAATGACTTCTGGGCACCAAAAAATGATCCCATGCCCAGCCATACGAATTTCTTAGTTGTTATCATGCTCCATTAAATTCATGAGTTGATTTCTCAGCTGCCTTCTTACAACATAAATAAATACCAAAAAAGAAGTCAACTTGGGTAGTTTCTTACCATTTGTGGGCACATGAGTTCTCAAGATGACACTTGGAAACAAAGGATTTGATCCCACAACCCCTCTCCTCTCCCTAGTGGATAAACACATCCCCCTCATTTCTGTTGCTTCCATAGCCAACTCTTGGACTTTTATTTGCATTATAATATCTACATGGTTTTACATTTATCCATGGCTGAGTAGCACATGTCCACAAAATATAAAATACTTTTCTTTATAAGGCGAGCATTCACTAGCGAGGCCTTGGCCTTGAGCTCCATGCTATGAATAATACATTGCATATTTACAATATTTACATATTGAGCCAATCATTCTAAGGGTCAAAATAGGGGTATTACAACTTGAAAGGGAAAAACACATTATTCTAGCTTGCAGTTTGCTTGGCTAGCTCTTCATTGACTATGTTTTTCCTTGCATGTTTTTTTAGTTCATGGTTGAGTCCAACACTATCCTGGAGGAAAAAACGCATTGGTTTCTCCTCCAATTTGTTTCCCCAACTCTTTTTCTATTGTGTTTTGGCTCTTTCTTCATTTTTTGGCCCATGGCGAATTCTAGCAGTGCCCAAAATAGGAAAAAAGCACTGATCCTTTCTCTATATCACTTCCCTAGCTCTTCATATGCTATTAGCTAACTTGTGCAATTTTTTGCTTATGACAAGGCCTAACAGTTCCCTAGAAAGCAAACTGCACTCACCCTTTATTTGTTTGATGTCACATTCTCTTTAGTAATGCAATTTATCACTTGATGCATTTTTCGCTTCCCTTGAGGTTTGATGATGTCGCTTAACCTAAAATGCATATATTGCCTCTCTAATGTTGTGTTGCAACCTCTGCATGGATGTGTTTTGCCTCCTAGTGTGTTTTTAATTCTTGAAAAGATTTGTCAAAGCTTCATCAAGCAAGACACACCCCATACTATCTTGTTTCACCATTGTAGTTGTCTCATCGGTGTGTTAGAGCCTTGGGAGGAAAAACACATCAATGCTTGCTTTGGTTTGTTGTTGCATCCCTTCACTAATTGTGTTTAGCTTGCTAATGTGTTTTTCGACTATTGCGGAGTGTCTAGAGGCCAGGAACATTCCTATGAAATTTAATGTTGCATTCAAGTGTTTGTTAAAGTGAAACATTGTGTTTGGAAAATCTCAAAATTAATTTGTTATGCATGAAGTAATTCATCTTGGGCTCCTATCCCACGGGGGGAAGAGCAATCGATAATGAGTAAATGAGATGAGAAGTTGTAAATGGAAGGTCACAAGTTCAAATCCCCGTGGGTACTAGCTTACAAAAAAAATCATCTTGGGATCCTTGAAGCTTGCTTTACCAAAGGTTTCCCGAGTGACACTGCATTTATCTACACTTCCATTAGTTGTTATAACAAATCCACAACTCATGGGATATCCAACTATGAGCTAGATCCTCCGCATGGGTCTTTAATATCTTTATTTTCTTCCAAAACATTTCATTACCAAAGGCTTCCTGACTAACACTTCATTTATCTGCACTTCCATTAGTAAGTTATAACAAATCTACAACTCATGGGATATCCAACTATGAACTAGATCCTCTGCATGGGTCTTTAATATCTTTATTTTCTTCCAAAACATTCCATTACCATCCTAGCGATTCAATTCAACCCTTGGTAATCTACTCCAGTTATGTTCATTTACCAATGTTCCATTGTGATGCATGGAGGCATTAATGACTTCAATGAGTGCACATGGCTTTTTTGAGGTTGATTTATTGACTCATACATTGCTCATGTATTTCTCAGAAAACATACAACTCCCTACATGTGTGATTGGCACTTTGATTAATTTATAATGGTTGGAGGAGTTATTCACAAACCAAATTCAATGTATCCATCTACGTTTCCATCTGTTTTGCATAAATAAGTGGATCTAGTGCTTAGAAGCAACACCACATATAGCAAGGTGGATAGTTAGTGGTCTAAAAACATTTGACACCATGTCTTTTTACCATTTGAATCTCCTTACTTCTTATTTGTTCAATGCGTGCTATCCTTTCTGTTATGTGTCAAAGGCTATGAAAACCTTTCTCAATTTTACAAAGTTGAGATATTCGTAGGAAAACCATTAGTAACTAAAACAAATCAACTGTCATACCTTTTGTTAATGTTTATAGCAGCATAACCAAGATCACTAAAAGAATGGAAAAGCACAGAAACAAAATGAGTGTGGAGCTCGTTTAACCATGATGATAAGATCAACCATCTCCCAACCATAGACAAATCTATTTGTCTCCCCCGAACTCAGACCTTCCAATAGAGAATGATGTACATCCAGATAGTAGTAGAAAAAACATAAGAAGATAAGAAAGAAACTTCTCCAATAGTGGAGAACCCCAAAAAATCAGTCTCCTAGTTGCAATAGTGAACTTGTCTTGACTAGTGCGAACTTGCTTGAGTGAATGCCCAAATGAGAGGTCGAACTCTCTATTTATACACATCAAAAGGTGACATTTTCCCTTATTGGGCCAACCTAACTTTCCCTAACTGGGCCGACCTAACTAGGGTAGTTATTCCCATTGTTTGGGGCAGACTGCCCACTGTTTTGGGGCAGTTTACCCACTGGGCTGACTTGTCTTGGGGGAATACAAAAATTTACATTTAATGAATCTTTCCTTTGTGATTTCATCCCAAGGTTTACATTTTTTTTTCAAGGGTTTTACATGATCAAATACATCGATATATTCTCTTGTAGGAGGTACAATAACAATAAGAATAACTTCTAAAGTTGCACTATTTCCAACACTTCCTCTCAACAAGGAAGGTATTCTTCGGACACTGTATTCTAATCTTATTCTTTCTTTGGTCAACCTATGGGGTGATGCCTCACGCAACTACTACTCCAACACTCCCTCTTATCCAGGGAGGTATCATTAGTATTATCATACTAAAACACATACGTATATCATTTGTACATCACGGTTATCTCTAACCTCTCTATGTCATAAGGAAGGTCTTCCAACGCAATTTTAGTCTGTCGAGAAGTGTCAACAAATCAATCTTCGTGCATCTGCTCAATCCAGTCCATCAAAGAACATGCACTAGCTCCATGACTCTGCCCTATCCATAGGGGAGTCACTTGTGCATCAGCTCAACAACTCTGCACAGTCCATCGAAGAGTCGATCACGCATCAATACAATGTGCCTCAGCTCAACCCAGTCCATCGGGTTCCTACATCATCAACACTCTCTCTTAACTAGAGAGGTATCATTGCGTCAGAACACATCCGATCATCTCGTTTGAGCACATATGATCATCACATCAGAACACAATCTTGTTATCATAAGACGGTCCATTCCCACATAAGGATACACTCTACAAAGGAGAACGTTCCACAAAGAAGCACGTTCCACAAAGGAAGCATCCCACAAAGGGACACTCTCCACAAAGGAGCACGTTCCATAAAGGGACACACTCCACAAGGGAGCACGTTCCACAAAGGAACCATCCCACAAAGGGACACACTCCACAAAGGAGCATGTTCCACAAAGGAACTATCCCACAAAGGGACACACTCCACAAAGGAGCACTTTCCACAAAGTAACCATCCCAAAAAGGGACCATATCATATTTTCAAAGAAGATATATGATCTACCTAATCAACTTGGTCATTCTAGACCACAAAGGATTACTTCCTCATACACTTTATCGATCTCAAATCGAAAGGAGGCTACACTCCCCAGGAAGACACTTCTTCCAAGCACTTTGTCGATCTCAAATCGAAAGGAGGCTACACTCCCCATGAAGACACTTCTTCCAAGCACTTTATCGATCTCAAATCAAAAGGAGGATACACTCCCCAGGAAGACACTTCTTCCAATTTACCAATCATTACAACTGGAAGGTGGTGATAACTGCAACTAGTTCACCCCTCTGGGCCCAAGCTCCACACAAGAGCACTCTCCCCATTGGAGAACATCCCACACAAGGATCCACTCCACAAAGGAGTACATTCCACAAAGGTACCATCCCACACAGGGACACACTCCACAAAGGAGTTTGTTCCACAAAGGAACTATCCCACACAGGGACACACTCCATTAAGGAGTCAAGAACAAGTCTCGGCTTGTGCCTCATCAACAACAATACTGGTCATCAATCTTCCTTCCCGAGGAAGGAAATATACACCACTCCAAGCCTTCATTCTCGACAAGGGCTTGGTAAGGATATCTACAATCTGATCATCTGTAGAGATATACTGGAGCTTCACTGTTCCCTTCTGTCACAGAATATCGATGTCACATCAATTTCATGACCATACAAATTTGCAAGTAGCTTCCGAAGCCATACTACTTCCTTACTAGTTGCAATGGCTGTGATGTACTCTGCCTCGGCTATACTAAGTTCCACAAAAGTTTTTTTCTTGCTGATTCAGGAAACCATAGCTTATCTCAAGCTAAAACAACACCCAAAGGTGGTCCTTTAGTCAACTTCACTACTAGTCCAATCTAAATCTGTGAAGCATACTAATTTCACTCCATTTTCTGAGGCATATCTCAATCCATAACCAATAGTATCGCAAAGATAACTCAACACATGCATAGATGCTACCCAATGTACTTGTCTCGGCTCGACCATGTGCTGACTCAACATGTTTATTGCATAACAAATATCTAGCCTGGTATTAACTAGGTACAACAAGGAGCCAATCAACTGACTGTACATGGTGGGATCTATTAAATATGATGATATGGCAGAAGCAAGTAACTTCTTCAGATTTGCTTCCATAGGGGTAGCCATGGACTTACAGTCCATCATACCAAATCTGCGCAAGATCTCAATGGCATACTTCCCTTGTCTAAGAAAGATCTCATCAGGTCCTTCCCACACCTCTAAGCCCAAGAAATAATGCATCAACCCCTAGGTCTCTCATTTCAAATTCATGGATCATCTCCCTCTTGCACCTGGAAATCATACTCTCGTCCCCTGTAAGAAAGAGATCATCAACACAAAGTACCAAGATCAAGGGACGACCATCAACAACCTTATAATAAAATTTTTGATCTGCTTCACTTTTGGTGAAGCCTAGCTTTGTTAGGTAACTGTCGATCCTGGAGTACCAGGCCCGAGGTGCCTGCTTGAGCCCATAAAGAGCTTTCTTCAACCTGATAATAACATACATGGTGATTGGAGCAAGTGTCTCATCATAATCTATTCCTCTGTGTTGCAGACTCCCTCTGCAACTCTACCTCTTGCTCCCAAACGTCAATCTCCATATGAGATCCTTTGGACCTGTGGGTTATGGGTCCACATATGACTGAGTGTGCATCGGTAATCATCAATTTTTCTACGGAACAAGTCTCATCATCCTTCTCTTGTAGGTCATAGCACATGATCTTTCCTACAAGTCAGATTCAGTCAAATAGTTAGTAATATTGCATGATCATGAAATTCAATCAACTCGTATTGACATTTTAATGCAATGACAATTTCTTATGCACAATTATGTAACCAACTTAGCCAATGCTTCAATCACTACACCCATCCAACGGGATGTTGTGCAACATTATAGTCTACTTACTCATCATATGCATGATATGCACTACATGAGTCTACAGCTTTGTCGATCATATATAGATGCATAATAGAAAACTATATAAGTCTAATGCACAATTTCATAATAATATGACAAAGACTTAAAACAAAACATTAAATACTTATCTTTTGTTTGTTTTGTGGATTCCCACTTGATCTCTGACTCCTTGTAGTGACCACTGAAGTCCTTATGAACACAGTTCTTAACTTTAAAAAACTCTCTGAAGTATTAATGTATAGATTCAAGTCTTTCATCAAAGGAAGAATTCTTCTGCATTCTTTGGCCTTTCCTATGAAGACTCTTCGTCAACATCAACAATTGGTACATGTTGCTTTCTCTTCTTGGTTGTAGGGGCATCATGTTTTTCTTTTCCTTTCTTCCAACATTATGCGGCAAAGTGACCTAACTTGCCACATTTGTAACATTGAAGCTTGGATTTATCTTTCATGATCTTTGGATTTTGGACTGATAGGATCCCTTTCTTGCCCTTGTTGCACTTTCCTCTCTTCCTTCCAATTTTAGCTGCAAGAACTAGTTCTTCTTCTTTTTCCTTTGAGGTAGAGGCAAGCTCCCTTGTTTCCTCATAGTTGTGGCTTCATTCTTTTTAAATCTTGATTTCTCTCTGGCTCCGGAATATTTATGAGTATATGATCCTTGACACCATATTCATTTAGGGGCATGAACATTCTGCTTTTCTAAGATCGAAAGTTTGAGAATCCCTCTAATCTATCTTCTACTCTGATTCCAACAACCATCTTCACTGAAGACTGAAAAACTGAAACCTATTTCAGAAAACCCTAGCAAGAGAGGGTTAAAGGAAGTTTGGAATCTTGCAAAACTGACTCCACAGATAGATGTGCCCTATCAAGGCGAGTTGAGAGAAGGTAGAATCGAGCCAAATCTGTGGATCGGACAACACAAAACTTGAAACCCTAATTTATGCAGTAACTGCAGCAGCTACAGAATTAGGTCAAAAATGAAACTTCTCATAACTAAAATTTTCCTTCACCAAAAGATGCACCTTCCCTAGGGCGAAATTTCCAATGCACTTTTCAAGCCAAACTGAGAGGGGAAGGACCCGAAATGTGAAACCCTAGTTTCTTGTCCCCAATAGAAATTAGGTCAGATTTGAAAGTTCTCTGAATGAAAATCTTCCTCCACAAATAACTGTGCCTTCCCAGGGCGAATTGAGTAGAGGTCTTTCCAGATCAATTATGTGCTTGGAAACCCTAAATTCGAGAAGCCCTAGTTTCTGGCACTTGTCTCTTTCAGCACTGCTCTAATACCATGTTAATGCTTATAGCAGCATAACCAAGATCACTAAAAGAATGGCAAAGCATAGAAACAAAATGAGTGTGGAGCTTGTTTAACCATGATGATAAGATAGGAGGAAGATTGCATTAGTTGGTTTATCTTCTCGACGTTTCGAGCCTCAGAGTAGGGCTCATCATCAAGAGAAAAGTATCTCAAGGTTTCTCAGGTATGGAAAATAGCCTATTAATAACTGTAAGATCAAATTTTCAAATTAGACAAAGCTATTTGTCTCCCCCGAGATCAGACCTTCCAATAGAGAACGATGTACATCCATATAGTAGTAGCGCAAACCCAAGAAAATAAGAGAGAAACTTCTCCAATAATGGAGAACCCCAAAAAAGCAGTCTCCTAAATGCAATAACAAACTTGTCTTGACTAGTGTGAACTTGCTTGAGTGAATGACCAAACGAGAGGTCGAACTCTCTATTTATACACATCAAAAGGTGACTTTTCCCCTTACTGGGCCGACCTAACTTTCCCTAACTGGGGCAGTTCTGCCCATTGTTTGGGGCAGACTGCCCACTGTTTTGGGGTAGTTTACCCACTGGGCCAACTTGTCTTGGGGGAATACAAAAATTTACATTTAATGAATCTTTTCTTCGTGATTTCATCCCAAGGTTTACATTCATTCTTTCAAGGGTTTTACATGATCAAATACATTGATATCTTCTCCTGTAGGAGGTACAATAACAATAAGAATAACTTCCGAAGTTGCATTATTTCCAACTCCTTTCACCACTAGACTTTCCTTATTTTTAACACTCCTAATGCTTATGAATCTTAGGACATATGTTCGTAGTGCGGGTCTATAAGAAGAAAAAAACTACCAATAAATTTTTTGAACTGGTTAAAGTTCTACAAAGGCTATACTATATATACTAGTACAGCCATTTAATTTGTGGTTGGTGAATGTCGATAAGTGATAAAATAAATTTGTTGTGTATTTGTTGTATTTATTATATGAGTTGTGATCCAATTGTCATTTTGTGAATTAAATAAGATGAAAGATTGAAACAAAGAGCAACAAAAATAGTTCTTGGTAAATCCAAAGGCAAGAAGAAAATGAACGAGGCGATTGAGGTGGTGAACAGAGAGGGAACAAAGGGCATTGAAGCAACACCTTCCTCCATTGTCGGACTGGGAGATGGTGCAGTCACATTTGTTGCTGCTACCATTCATGTTCTCACCATAATCATCACAACAACCAAGAGAGCTGCAGATGCGTACTTGCATGCACTTCCCATCCTCGTTCCCAATGCCTATTACAACTAGTTGATGTGGAAAAGTCCACACCCTTAGCACAACTCTTGATGAGCAAATCTAGATCTCAAATAGATCGACCCCAATTCGAAGCGGCAATCTTTCTTGTTTGAGATTTGAACACTCGACCAGAAGAAGATGTTAGAGCACAGATCGTGCACAATGAGAGGGTTGAGAGTTGCACGTATTAATAAGTTGATCAAGTTCCCGGACAGTGTAAACATGGTTGAGGCCGTCGTAGTAAAAACGATGACCAAGAATCTCGGAGAATCTAAAATTTGTGGAGATCCACCTCCATCCCAAGCTAAAAGTGGAAAGAATAATATTATTCTAACACCTATGGACTTAATTATATATATTTTCTTACAATTCACCACTTTTGGACATAATATAAATATTTCATTTAAATAAATTAATCAACTTTAAAATTAACTAACTTAAAGGGTTGATGGAAAAAAAAAATCTATGTTATTTCTTTATTACTTGCCTATTCTCTATAACAATTTTAAGATTTCAAGATGGCTAATAATCAACATTTATACATTGAAAATCATCCCTCCTTTCTATAATATATTCAAACATTATCATAATCATTGCTCTATAGAAGGGTTTAGCTAGTCAACCGCTCAACCTATGTTCAGAAAATAATACGATGAAGCCACTTCTAATTTAACACTAGCAAGTTACTCACATGCAAGGAGAAATGAGTTGGGTTTTGAGCCAGGAAGAAAACAGTGATCAACAAAAGGCTAGATGGATCATAGCTTAATACTCAAAAACTTTAGACTACACCCTTAAAGAATTAAGGGAAGAACCATATTTCATAAGTAATTTGTTATATGAGCTGGACCAAGTTTTCAATGAAGTCTTCTCGAAACAATATCAATGTAAAAGCAAAAGGTAGCACACGTGGCTTTCCAAACTGAATTGATATTTTGTCTTCAACAAAATTGTGTTTGAAGTTCAATTAATTCTCTGGCATCTTTTGTAATATTGCCGCCATTCACAGCATCAAAGTAAGCACACATAGATTCAAGGAAAGGGAGAGAAGAATCCACCTTAACAAAGTAGAGGAGATGGGTGGAACAAAAAGCGGGGATGGAGGTCCACGTTAAAGGAAAAGGTAGTTTGTGAAAAGGACCAAGGTGAAAAAAGTAGAGAGCAAATAACGATTTTGTATTGTGAGGATGGATGATTGTGAAAATGATATTGTGAGAGAAAACAACCATGTGGATTTTATGATTTTACTAAGAAACAACAATGTTAAACTTATTTCCAGGGTTTTATGTTTTCAAGGTTTGATTAATTTTTAATATCGTAAAAAAATTGGAATTATAATACTTTATTCAACCTTTTTTATGATGTGTGTACTGAATTGAAGTAAAATATTTATTGGAAGTTTTCATCCCGAAAAGGTTGGATGAATATATCTCTTCATATCGAAATTAGAATTAGCCTTTCAAATTTGATCACGGCTTATGGCAGGGTTTTTTCATCAACTTATCCACATTATCGTAACCCTACATGTTTGCCAATGTATTAAATTTGGTATTATCAATTGAATCCTTCAATTAAAAGGTCCACACGCCGGTGATATCAATCTACCTCATGAGGATATGCTACATCTCCATATGATTATGGAGACATGGCACCCTCACATCTCCATTACAGTGACATTAATTGTACACATGGGCACCTTTCATCATCTACCTCCATACTAAAATTTCTCAATTTGTGCCTTTGTACTTCACCATTTAGTTCGTTTCATCATTCACAACTTACTCCATTTTGTGCATTCCTTCTTGCATGCTGCATGGGGATCCTTGCCAACAACAATTATAAGTAGTTTTCCTGCGAGCATGGATTTGTGTTGTCAAGCATCTCTATACTGATATTTACGATAAGATATGTGATGCAAGGGTATATTTGAAATAACTAAGTCCATAGATGCACTAGGGGAGGGGAGCATGACATGGTGAGTGCATGACTGAGAGCATGCCACGGAAGATGAAAGGTCACAATGGATTCAAAGTTTCAAACTATGGGAAAAAATCTGAATGTTCCAGCTAAAATTGAAGTGACAAAAACGAATTTGAAGAATCCCAATAGATGCTAAAAACCTAGATTGGACATGGAGAGATGTAGGGGGGAGATGAAGAGTTTAGGGAAGTTGGGTAGTGAGCCAATGAATGGATGATAAGGATTGTTGTCATTTGAATTGGGTTAGTGAGTCCATAGACAGATAATCCTAAAAGATAGAGAGTTAGTTGTAGAGAGTTCATGGAGCACTAGAGTAGAGCGAGGCACACATTGTAAATTTCTGCCAGTATACATATTTCTAAGTAATGAAAATGAAAGAATCGTTCCCCTTCCACTGTGAATTTGGCTATGTATTATATCTATGAGTTACTAAGCAGTTAAAGATGTAAACTGTATCTTTATAACCAAAATTGTTGCACTTAGTTTGTAGAGCTCGAGGTTTCAGTGAATTGGGGTCATTGCGCCCCCAATTGCACTATATGGTATCAAAGCAAGGTCAAGAAGCTTTGGGAGAGGAAGGCTCGAGAAGACAACAAAGAGGTTGATGTGAGAAAGATAACAAAAATGGAAGGAAGAGATGGAAGGAAAACAATGAACAAATAACTACAAGCATTGCAGAGAAGAACTGGAAAGTAGGCAACAAGATAGGGAAGCCAAAATGAGCAGCGCAGAACATAAATAATAAGAAGAGAGCGAAGTCAAAGATGGAGATGTTGCAACATTGCAGATGAGATTTCCTAAAGAACAAAAGGGATTGTTATTAAAGCACTTTAGCTGTAATTTTTCTTTCATCTAACAAAATGAATTGAGATGGTATACAACATGGGATCATTGCCTTGCAGATTTACTTATGACTATTGCAAAGGCAAAAATCATTAGCTGGCTCAACACTCTTGTTTTCTCTTTTATACCAAATTGTAATTTGTTCTTTCGGCTAATAGTATCCATCATGGGATCATTGCCTTGCAGATTTACTTGTGACTATTGTTAAGACAGGGAAATCATTACCTGGCTCAACACTTTTGTTTGCTCTTTCATTGCGAAATGGAGCTCCACCAAATGCTCTTCCAAGCATATGTATCTTCTTATGGAGAGGAGGAATTCTTGCAACTTCTCTATGATTATCTACCATATTGACATTATGTGCTCTAGCTTTTCTCACCCTAGTTTCTCCAACTTTATCTAGTTACCCTCCCTCGACCTTCACTTTTGCATGAATGATCAATTAGCTTTACCATATACTTCTATTATACGTTCTCCCCAAGGCATTTAAGCTTCTGATACTAAATGATCTAAATTTAATGATGCAGTGTAAATATATGTAATGTGGTCTTTGGATTGTAGCTCTAGCCTTGAAAAAGATATGGGATTAAATGGCACCGTGTTTGCTCTAATATCATTACATCTTGTAGTCATGATACCTCTTCAACTCAAATACTAATCTTTTGGGGTTTGGAATGCCTGTTGTCTTTTGGCTTGGATACTTTTCAACTATGTTTTTGACCTGTGAATTTAAGGTGCCTACAGAAAGTAATAAAAAACTGACATCAGATTTGAAGATGGAAAGAACAACAATATGGTGGATATAATCACAACATTGCATAAGGATTCGGAGCTAATACTTTTATTACAAGTTTGTTTACTAGTAACACATGTTAAATTAATGTAACTTCAAATTCTACTTGTACTTTATTATTGTAAGTCCGTCGGGAATGTTTTACCTCTGTTTAGAGATGTCATTATTATATTTGGTCATGTAAAAGTCATGAAGTTAAACCTCCATTGTAAGTCGAGTCGTTAGTACCCAAAAGAATATAATATAAATATTATATTGACTCTTCCTAGAGAGGTCGGCCCAGTTAGGTTATTGGGGCCAACCTAGTTGGATTAAATTTTAAGTGAGAAGTAAAGTATCAATAGAGAGTGAGTTCCTCTCATTTGTACATTCACTCACTTGTGCAATTCGCATTAGAGGAGAGAGAGAGATATATGTGAAGGAGGAGGAGGATTGGCTTAGGTCTAGAGTTTGAGTCTTTTGTCTCTCTTATTTGTGAGACCTATTTTTGGGCATTGTACTTTGATCATCTATATTGAGGAAGTTCTTGTTGGGTTTTCTTCCCCTTGAGGGTTTCCCAAGATATATTGTTTTGTGCTTTGTGATTGTGTATCTTTCAGAGATCCTTATTATGTTGCTATTATGAATAATGTATTGAATGCTAATGAAGTTGGAATCTAGTCTATAGTAGCATATAATCTTAACATGGTATCAAAGGCCTGAAAAGAGCAACTTTCACAAGGTAAAACTCTCTCTCTCTCTCTCTCTCTCCGAAGTGAAAAATTAGGGTTTCCTACAAAAGTGGATTTTTTTAGTGCAAGTGGCATAGGCAAGTGCGCCTCTCCTAGGCACATCTATTGGCACAAAGATCGAAATTTTTCAATGGGTGAAACTCCCAGAAAGTCAAACCCTAGTTTGACTTTGGACCAGAAACTACAGAAAACCAGAAAAGACCATAAACTACAGATCAGAATTTTGCAAGTCAATTTTCAAGGGTGAAATTTTGGAATCTTCATAAACCAAGTGTACCAGCATACTCGCCTCAGTCAAGCGCATCTTTTGGCGAGTTCAATTTTTTATTTTGAGAAATTTTGATTTTTGGTTATTCTCTGCTCTTCGGGTTAAGATGGCACCAAGCACTAAGCTTGATGACAAGTTGGAAGGCATGGAGAACTTCCGTGCTTGGAAGTATAGGATTGGATTCATTCTAGAAGAGAATGATCTTACCAAGTTTGTTAAAGAGGTTGTACTAGAACCCGAAGAAGCTGAAGCAAAAGAAAAACATAAGAAGGATATGATTAGGGCTATGAGGATCATAGCAGACTCCATAAAAGATCACTTGATTCCTCAAGTGTCCTCCAAGAAGACTCCAAAGAAAATGTTTGATGCCCTAAAAAGAATGTATGAAGAAGAAACATAAATCAGAAGATGAATTTGAGAGCCCAACTCAAAAGTACAAAGATGAGCCAAGGAGAATCTATCCAGGAATATTTTACAAGGGTCTCCCAATTCAAAGAACAACTAGAAGCAATTGGAGACACCCTTGATGAAGATGAGTTGGTGATGACTGCTCTCAATGGTCTTACTAGACCTTGGGACTCTTTTATCCAGACTATGTGTGCAAGAAAGGAAAGTTTACTATTTGAAGTAGTATGGGAAGAATGTGTCCAAGAGGAGGCTAGAGTGGCAAATCGAGAAGCACTACTCCGAGAGATGATGATCAAGCTCTAGCTACCCATACTAAGAGAGGAAAGGGAAAATCTCATTTCAAGAAGGAAAATCACAAGGAGTCCCATCCTCCTAAGAAGTTTCAAAAGTATAAGAAGTGAAACTACTAGCGATGAGACTTCTCTTCTTATCAATGTTTCCATTATGATAAGATGGGACATATTGCAAAAGATTGTTTAGAAAGAAAAGAAGAATTCAAGAAGAAGAGCAACAAAATACATCATGCTCATTTTGCCGAAGATGAAGTAGAAGAAGAAGAAGAAGAAGGACCTCCCAGGAAGTTACCAAAGGAAGAAATCGAAGAATATATCTTGTAATAGTGATGCTTCAAAGCACTCTCTCCAATCTTGAAGAAAATGACTCCCCTCATAAAGTTTCACTAGGAGAATAGGAGAAGCAACATACAAGCTTGATTCATGAACTCCGACATTCCAATAATCCCCACAAGAAGACTAGGATCAAAAGAGATCCTACCAAACAAACAAAGATAAGTATTTGAATTGTCATTTTTTTAAATGATATTGTTCAGTTGTGTACATATTTATATTCCTAGATTTAGGAAGTATAGTATGCATGTTAGAACAATTGCATTAATGAGCAGTTTACTACTAATATGCACCTGATGGGTAAGTAGCCTATGGTGCTATACAGCATTCCATTGCTACTTATCTAGAGTGAAACCTCTTTGCTAACATATTGGGTGTAGTGCACGCTCTTTGTAACAACCCTCATATACGAATATAGAGAATATTTAATATAATAAATAAAATGTAAGATAATAATATAATTGAGAATATGAAAGAAAATAAGGCAAAACAAATTGCATTAAATAAGAAATTAAGAAATTGGGAGAAGGAGGAGAAGAAGTGAAGAGAGGGATCTTTTGGGTCTTTTTGTCTTTGGCCATCTTGGAAGAGGAGCTCTGGAGGAGAGGAAAGCAAGATTGCGCTGGCATAGGGTTAATTGTTGGGGGCTCAGGGGCCTCAGCCTTTGGCTGAGGGTTGGTTGGGTGGAGAGTCGTCCCCCCACCTTCAGTTGCACTATTGGAGCTACTGGGTAATGGTAGCTACTAGGTCATCTAACCAGGTATAGTTCCTTAATTTTCATAGCATATTTTCTGTTATATTGTTGATTAGATACACTCTGTTGTTACAGATCTTTCATTGCATGATGCTTCTTGTTGTATAGATTTACATGATATCAGATCCATTGTATTTATCAGATTCTTGTATTGGTTCATAGATCTGCATGCATATTTAATATTATAATGTTATTTAGTAGGTTTTATGAGTTTTGTGGTTCCTACACTCTTAATAATGTCATGGTAGAGATGGAAGGCATCTAGAAAGTTACCATATGAATGTGGGATATGGATGAATGTTGTAGCATTGGCTAAGATAATGTGATTTATGTTTTTATGCATATATTTGGAAACTATGAAATGTTTCTAACCATGCTATTGAATTTGACTTGTAGGAAGTATCGTACACGATCACCTACAAATGAAGAATGATGAGACTTGTTCCATAGAACACATGACGATGGTTCAACTATAAACAAGACTTATAGAGGAAGTCGACTATGACGAGATGTTGCTCTAGTAGCCATACTCATAGTGTAATCAAAGTAGAAGAAGATGCAGATTGAAGAAGACTCTGCACGTGCTCAGAAGACACCCATGGATGGAATGATGAGATCAAGGATCACCTAGAGTGATGAGTCATCAACCTTTGCTACGAGGTTGAAGATGAAAAACTCATAGATGGGTGCAACAGAGAACTTGCAACATAATGCAAGATATTTGGTTGTCCAGTGTTTGTTCATGTTCCAAAAGAGAAAATGACCAAGTTGGATCCTTCCAGAAAGAAAGGAATCTTTGTTGGATACTATGAGGTCTCCAAGGCCTTCAGGATCTATATACCAGGCTATCATCACATGGAGATTAGTAGGGATGTAACATTTGATGTAGATGCATCCCTCAAGAAGTCCAGAAAGTTCCAACATGAAGAAGTATATGAAGAAGATGTAGCTCCTAGAGTTACAGAAGTGGCACCCTCTCCCGTTGATGAGACTCCGGAAGATCATGATATGTTGGAGCCCCAAGAACCTCCATCCATGACTATCTCTTGCAAGAGAAAGCCAGCTTGGGCTCGAGAAATTATTCAAGATGTAGAGAGGTATGGAGCTCTAGAAGGCTCCACAAGAGAAAGAAAGAGGCCAAATCCATTTTCCAGTTGTGTGGCTTTGATGTGTGATCTTGTAGACAAAGAACCTACTTGCTTTGAAGAGGCCATTCAAAAGAAAGAATGGGTAGAAGCTATGATGGAAAAATACCAATCTATAATGAAGAATGATGTATGGGACATAGTTCCCAAACCAGAAGGTAAAAGTGTGGTATCTTCCAAATGGATATACAAGATAAAACATGTTGCTGATGGAAGTATTGAAAAATACAAAGCTAGATTTGCGGCTCGTGGATTCTCTCAAAAGTGGTAAGATTCAATATGCTAAGATAGATAACACCAGTATTCAATTCAATTTCACAATAATAGCATATACAGGATCATTGAAAGAATAACAAGCACAGCATAAACACGAGACACAAATTTATCCTGGGAAACCCTCATGGGGTAGAAAACCCAGCAAAACTTCCTCAATATAGATAACCAAAAAGTACAAGATGAAATCTCCAACCAAGAGCTCCTTCTCCTCCACATATATCTCTCTCTCTCTCCTAATGCACAATCCACAAGTGTTTATGTGTGTGAATGAATGAATAAATGAGAGAGCCTAGCTCTCTATTTATACATTCACTTCTACTTTAATTTTACAACTTGACATGTCGGCCTCAACTAACTTTACCACTCAATTAATGTTGACTAGGTCGACTCCTCTAGGGGACTTAAAAACCCCATTACATTTGACTTAAGGAGATCTATTGCCCTGACTTACAAGAGAGGATCTACCTCAAGGACTTTACATGATATCAGATCCATTGTATTTATCAGATTCTTGTATTGGTTCATAGATCTGCATGCATATTTAATATTATAATGTTATTTAGTAGGTTTTATGAGTTTTGTGGTTCCTACACTCTTAATAATGTCATGGTAGAGATGGAAGGCATCTAGAAAGTTACCATATGAATGTGGGATATGGATGAATGTTGTAGCATTGGCTAAGATAATGTGATTTATGTTTTTATGCATATATTTGGAAACTATGAAATGTTTCTAACCATGCTATTGAATTTGACTTGTAGGAAGTATCGTACACGATCACCTACAAATGAAGAATGATGAGACTTGTTCCATAGAACACATGACGATGGTTCAACTATAAACAAGACTTATAGAGGAAGTCGACTATGACGAGATGTTGCTCTAGTAGCCATACTCATAGTGTAATCAAAGTAGAAGAAGATGCAGATTGAAGAAGACTCTGCACGTGCTCAGAAGACACCCATGGATGGAATGATGAGATCAAGGATCACCTAGAGTGATGAGTCATCAACCTTTGCTACGAGGTTGAAGATGAAAAACTCATAGATGGGTGCAACAGAGAACTTGCAACATAATGCAAGATATTTGGTTGTCCAGTGTTTGTTCATGTTCCAAAAGAGAAAATGACCAAGTTGGATCCTTCCAGAAAGAAAGGAATCTTTGTTGGATACTATGAGGTCTCCAAGGCCTTCAGGATCTATATACCAGGCTATCATCACATGGAGATTAGTAGGGATGTAACATTTGATGTAGATGCATCCCTCAAGAAGTCCAGAAAGTTCCAACATGAAGAAGTATATGAAGAAGATGTAGCTCCTAGAGTTACAGAAGTGGCACCCTCTCCCGTTGATGAGACTCCGGAAGATCATGATATGTTGGAGCCCCAAGAACCTCCATCCATGACTATCTCTTGCAAGAGAAA
This sequence comes from Larix kaempferi, assembly GCA_027924585.1. Taxonomy (NCBI): domain Eukaryota; kingdom Viridiplantae; phylum Streptophyta; class Pinopsida; order Pinales; family Pinaceae; genus Larix; species Larix kaempferi. Next base: position 32,697,556 of record BSBM01001005.1, read on the forward strand.
GCCAGCTTGGGCTCGAGAAATTATTCAAGATGTAGAGAGGTATGGAGCTCTAGAAGGCTCCACAAGAGAAAGAAAGAGGCCAAATCCATTTTCCAGTTGTGTGGCTTTGATGTGTGATCTTGTAGACAAAGAACCTACTTGCTTTGAAGAGGCCATTCAAAAGAAAGAATGGGTAGAAGCTATGATGGAAAAATACCAATCTATAATGAAGAATGATGTATGGGACATAGTTCCCAAACCAGAAGGTAAAAGTGTGGTATCTTCCAAATGGATATACAAGATAAAACATGTTGCTGATGGAAGTATTGAAAAATACAAAGCTAGATTTGCGGCTCGTGGATTCTCTCAAAAGTGGTAAGATTCAATATGCTAAGATAGATAACACCAGTATTCAATTCAATTTCACAATAATAGCATATACAGGATCATTGAAAGAATAACAAGCACAGCATAAACACGAGACACAAATTTATCCTGGGAAACCCTCATGGGGTAGAAAACCCAGCAAAACTTCCTCAATATAGATAACCAAAAAGTACAAGATGAAATCTCCAACCAAGAGCTCCTTCTCCTCCACATATATCTCTCTCTCTCTCCTAATGCACAATCCACAAGTGTTTATGTGTGTGAATGAATGAATAAATGAGAGAGCCTAGCTCTCTATTTATACATTCACTTCTACTTTAATTTTACAACTTGACATGTCGGCCTCAACTAACTTTACCACTCAATTAATGTTGACTAGGTCGACTCCTCTAGGGGACTTAAAAACCCCATTACATTTGACTTAAGGAGATCTATTGCCCTGACTTACAAGAGAGGATCTACCTCAAGGACTTTACATAATCAAATATAATAATGACATCCCAACGGAGGAATATAACATCTCTGAATACATACAGATAGAATATTGTTTGAAGTTACAATATTTCAACACTCCCCCTTAACGATAAGGGTATTCTACTAACAACAACAACATCAACTGTAGGAGCAAGGAGAGAGATCATCATCAACAACACCATAGTGATACATCTATAAATCATTGGAAGTTTTCTTCAATCATCATCAGCAACTGGAACGACTGCTGGAACATCTTTAACATCTTCAGTACTGGAACATCAACATCTACAATACTGAGTCTTCATCTTCTACAACACTCGATCACTCGATCGTCTACAACATCATCATTTGGATCTCTCGATCAACAGCATCATTTGGATCTCTTGATCAACAGCATCATTTGGATCTCCTGATCAACAGCATCATCTGGATCTATCGGTCAACAACATCATCTGGATCTCTCGATCAACAACAACTGCCTAATTCTCCCGATCAACGGCATCATCATCCGGATCTCTCGATCAACAACATCATAATCTGCAACACACATGATCCAATTACGGGATGATCAATCCCTCTCACTTTAGGATATAAGTCCAAGGATGATACAATCTTGATCCACTTACGGGATGATCAATCCCTATCACTTTAGGACATAAATTCAAGGATGATGCAATCCTGATCCACTTACGGGATGATCAATCCCTATCACTTTAGGACATAAAGCCAAGGATGATGCAATCTTGATCCACTTACGGGATGATCAATCCCGATCACTATAGGACATAAATCCAAGGATGATGCAATCCTGATCCACTTACGGGATGATCAATCCCGATCACTTTAGGACATAAAGCCAAGGATGATGCAATCCTGATCCACTTACGGGGTGATCAATCCCGATCACTTTAGGACATAAATCCAAGGATGGTGCAATCCACACGTCAACTTAGACCAAGTCTAAGGACCACTCACGAAGACACAAGTCTCCGGATTCATTTAGAACTAGAGTCCACGGATGATGAAATCCACTCGTCAACTTATACCAAGTCTAAGGACCACTCACGAAGACGCAAGTCTCCGGATTCATTTAGGACTAGAGTCCAGGGATGATGCAATCCACTCGTCAACTTAGACCAAGTCTAAGGACCACTCATCGACCTCATCGTCGGTACAGGCATCCTCATCATCGACCTCATTGTCGGTATAGGCATCCTCATCATCGACCTCATCGTCGGTACATGCATCCTCATCATCGATACAGGTATCCTCATCATCAATACAAGTATCCTCATCATCGATACATATCACTCCCCCTTTTGAGGAGGATCCTTTTGAACTACACCAAGCTTGTCTCGGAAATACTCAAACTTTACTCGAGACAGAGGTTTGGTCAATACATCAGCAACTTGCTCATCAGTGCTCACATACTCGAGCTTTATAGATCCTTTCTACACCATATCCCGTATATAGAAATATCGGATCTCTATGTGCTTTGACTTATCATGGAACATTGGATTCGTCATCATCTTGATACAACTCTGGTTGTCACATAGGATCACAGTGGAGTCCATCTCTAAGTCAAATAGTCTTAACAACAGCTTCCGAAGCCATATGGCTTCACAACTAGCAGAGCAAGCTGCTATATATTCCGCTTTAGCTGTGCTAAGAGCCACACTGGACTGCTTCCTACTAAACTATGAAATCATAGCAGATCCCAGACAATAACATCCACTCAATGTGCTCTTTCTGTCTTAGACACTTCCAACCCAATCTGCATCTGTATAACCATGAGTCTGAAGTCATGATCTCCAAGATAATATAGTCCAAAGTCTATCGTACCTTTTAGGTACCTCATCACATGCTTTGCATCTACCAGGTGAACACGTATAGGTTCAACTAAATACTGACTCAAGGTGTTCACAGCAAAGCATATATCTGGCCTGGTATTTTTCAAATACATCAACAAACCAGCCATCTGTCTGTAAATTGTAGAAACCACTGTCCATCATCCCAGATCTCTACTTCACATTTTCCTTGGCTAAGGAAAAATCTCATCTCATCTCAGCCACATATCTAAACACAAGAATCATGCCAAGATTCTTTAACTCTGAGATCTACTCCCTCTAAAGTGGAGTTTTCTACACCTGAGTATTGACCTCCTTCTATGACTGAACATCATTCACATTATGCATTGAGTGATCTTCTGCATATCTATCCATGCCATCTCCCATCAGATGGGTCTACTGATATGAGCCTCAAGATCACTCGAACTCTATGGTGAGTTCCTTCTTGCATCCATCTGTATATAGAAACCATCTTCAACCTTGTAGCAAAGGTTGAAATCCGCATCACTCGTGGTGATCATCAAGCTCATCAATGACTATCGATCCTGGGTACCTGTTGAACCTGTACAAAGCCTTCTTCAATCATGTGATTCTCTATCGAATCCTGGGAGTTTGCTAGATATGCACTTCTTCTTCAATTAAACCATTCAAGAGAACGGTCTTGTCATCCATGGGTGTAATCTATCTCTGGAAGTGTGTCTAGCCACTGGAGCAAACATCTCGTCAAGATCCTCTCCCTCTTTCTAAGAGAATCCTCTAGCCATGAGCCTTCCTTTGTACTTCTATAGTATGTTTGATTTGTAAGTCTTCTTGTTGAACAGTCATCACTTGTTCTTTGGAACAAGTGTTCATTATCCTTCTTTTGTAGATCATAGCTTATGATCTTTCCTACAAATCAAATTCAGTTACATGATTAGTGATACTTCATAATCATCAAATCATGTTGACATTTCAATGATAACCTATTATACATACTGATATGATTCACATAGTTATGAAACTATCTTGACCAATACTTTGGCACAACACTTTTCCATATCTTGTATGCATACAGTGGCTATCTAAATGCCTTCCACCTCTACCAGAACATACTATTAAGAGCGTGCACAGCTCCTAGTGTGTTAGCAAAGAGGTTTCATTCTAAACAAGCAACAATGGAATGTTTGTCCAACTTACCCATCATATGCATATTAGTAGTAATGCTATATGAATGCTTACACTATGCATGATATATTAAGGAATACAAATATGCATACAACTATTACGAGCAACATCATTTCAAGAAGTAATTCAAATAACAACTCAAATACTTATCTTTTATGTTTGTGTCGTTGCCTCCCTCTTGATCTCTATTTTTGCTTTATGATAACATCATGATTATATGTCTTTGAACTTTTATCCATCCTGTACCACTATGCATGCTTAAGTGTGCACTAGTTTCATCATTGTGTCATCCTCAAGATCTCATACATAATCATACATTCATTAGTATAATCTCAATAAGATTAAAACATTATAACCCTAAATAATCTTAAACAAGTACGATCATAATCATTAATCAAACTATGAAACATAATATGCATAAAGCCTTGATTAGCTAAACTCTATTTTTCAGGAATAATCATTATCAACCATATGAAAGTATACTTATCTAAGATCCTAACACAAAGTAGGATTCTAACTCGATATAGGAAAACATACCTGGATTAGCATGCTTGCTAGTTATGTCTAACATACCCAAACAATATCTTCTTTGTTCTCTTCAATGATTTAGAGACCTTGTGCTAGTAACCTACATATCTCATAAGTTAAGCATAGTAGAACCAAATCATACATACCTCGTAAGTAGAGCTTCTATGTGATCAAAGACTATGGATGAGTCTTTGTCTTCATGTCATCATGGTCATATATTCTTGATCTAGAACTTGATTTGTCTTTCTTAATGTACCTTTCATGTTAGCAAACAACATAATCCTCATACAACACCACAAGTGCATTAGTACAATCATAAGTGTCATAACCCTAATCAATGAATGTCTTCTATCATTCATATGCATTCATACTTTTACTAAGGTGATCATAAAAGTCTAAAATTAATCATGATTGTACAAATCTCAATAATATGAAGACACACATATCATGAACTTAAACATCAGATAAATGAAACAAATTTCAAAACATACCTGCATCACCTCAAGCCATACATGTCAAGATTGCTTGTAGTCTTCTCTATAAGGGTAAAACCCTAATCATACAAGGTATATCACTTGTAAACATCTTATATAGGTTCATGGTGCTGGGATGATGGAATGTCAATGCCATTTAAACCTCCTTCATTGCTGCCCTATGAGTCTCCCAACTTTGTTAGGGTTTCTTCTTACTTGGAAACCCTAATTTTCAATCTCCTTCCTCCCACAACATTTGATGGAAAGATTAATATATATGATGAAGGGATTCCAAATCCATTTTCAAAGTTTCCAATGTTGCATCAGGTGTCTCCAACATTGTATCAGGTCCTTCCTACCTAAAAAAACTAAAAAAACCTATGTGAGAGCTTCTTCTTCCTCTTCTTTGATTTCCTCCGTTGAGCTATTTCAGATGTGCCTTATTGTTTCTGGTGTATATCTGAAATTTCGGATCCTCAAGGTCTGAAACTTTGGCTCGTGGTATCCCGACCTGTCATCTTTCTAAGCCCACATATTTGAGCTTCATTGGATTCTCCATGAGAGAGATATGCTAAGTTTCTCAACATGACATGTTTATGGGATGAAACAAAATAGCTAACTTGTACGACGTGCCACGTGTAACTGTTTCAACTTTGGCCTCTGATACTCGGACCTATGAAACTAAAGTCTGTGCCCTAATTATCAATTTTTATGGAATTCCATTTGGAGCTTCCTAGCCCAAGATATGACCTTTTTTCCTAGGTCACCTATTTAGGGCTGCATTCTGGAAGAGGCACAAATCCTAACTTGTACGGATCATATCTCACAAAGTACAACGAATCTGAGACTGAAACTCGGACACAAGGTACATGAACATGTCATCTTCGTCCTATCCAAGTTTCAGATCCTGAACCTTCGCCAAAAGTGATTTATAGTGAATGTTCACGATGAGTAGGTTTTGCTATACAAAGCCCTAACTTTCAAATTGTCGCAAGTGAAACAAGTGTCGTGAGTGCCATACATTGCCTTCCTTCAGGATAGCTCTTATACCATGTTAAGATTCAATATGCTAAGATAGATAACATCAGTATTCAATTCAATTTCACAATAATAGCATATACAAGATCATTGAAAGAATGACAAGCATAACATAAACACAAGAGACACAAATTTATCCTGAGAAACCCCAATGGGGTAGAAAACCCAGCAAAACTTCCTCAATATAGATGACCAAAAAGTACAAGATGAAAACCCCAAGCAAGAGCTCCTTCTCCTCCACAGATATCTCTCTCTCTCTCCTAATGCGCAATCCACAAGTGTGTGTGTGTGAATGAATGAATAAATGAGAGAGCCTAGCTCTCTATTTATACATTCACTTCTACTTTAATTTTACAACTTGACATGTCGGCCTCAACTAACTTTACCACTCAATTAATGTTGACTGGGCCGACTCCTCTAGGGGACTTAAAAACCCCATTACATTTGACTTAAGGGGATCTATTGCCCCGACTTATAAGAGAGGATCTACCTCAAGGACTTTACATAATCAAATATAATAATGACATCCCGACGGAGGAATATAACATCTCCGAATACATACAGATATTATATTCTTTGAAGTTACAATATTTCAACAAAAAGGGAGGAATCGATTATGAGAAAACATTTGCTCTTGTAGCAAGGTACACTTCAATTAGTACCATGTGAAAACAGCTTTCCTAAATGGTGTCATTGAAGAAGAAGTGTACATAGAACAACCACAAGGTTTTGAGGTTGAAAACAAAGAGACGCGTGTCTGTAAACTAAAGAAGGCTCTGTATCGGTTAAAGCAAGCTCCAAGAGCTTGGTATGGAAGAATTGATGGTTTTCTGACGAGCTTGGGCTTTACCAAGAGTAAAGCTGATCCTAACCTTTAATTCAAGGTTATGGATGATGAACCTGTCATATTATGCTATATGTGGATGACTTGTTCCTGACAGGTAATGAGAAGCAAATCTCAGAGTGCAAGAAGAAGCTCGCTGTAGAATTCGAGATGAAAGGCCTTGGCTTAATGCATTATTTTTCTAGGTCTCTAGAGCCCAAATCCCTCTATCCTACTACAATGCTCTATTCATATCTACTGGGATCCTGGGCTTCGAGATTTGGAACAATTGATTATCACTCTTGGGACACATCACTCTGAGGATTACCAGGTTAGATACCAAAGGAAACGTCCTAAGGCACCACCCCTCCAGGAATCAAACCTGGGCCAGTGATGGAAAACTCCCACCTATTAACTGTTGGACCACAGCTCACTGGCTCAGCCAACAATCCTTAAACAAACGTGTTGTTGTACCCATAGTTCTAGAGGATCTTTAGTCCACAAAGGATCCTGCATAAATTTCGTTATTGACTCAAGGATGTAGCCCATAGGAAATTGCATGACGTTGGGAATAGAAACTTTGGAAGCTTTATGAATCAATCAAGCAGCAATCCCCAGATCCTCTCATACTTGGCATCTACATATACTTCTACAACATTTACATTCGGGGCTTCCACAACCATGCTTTATGAATCAATTGATTAGTAACCAGCATAGATCCAAATCCTAGGCTCTATCAAGCGCCGAGAGGGATCAAATCTCCCTTATATTTACTTTTTACTTTGTATTATTCTTTTTTGTTTATGGCTGACATAATATTTATTACTTTTTACTTTGTATTATTCTTTTTTGTTTACTTTGTATTATTCTTTTTTGTTTACTTTGTATTATTTTGTTACTCAACAAACATTACAAGATCTCCCTCATATTTACTTTTTACTTTGTATTATTCAACTGTCTCCTGATGATGATCCCAAAGTAGGGATCGAAACGTTGAGTTTCAAATTCGTTTAACGCAGCTCCTCTTCACTCATAATATTTATTACTTTTTACTTTGTATTATTCTTTTTTGTTTAATTTGTATTATTTTGTTACTCGACAAACACTCGACACATGTTACAAGATCTCCCTCATACTGGGCTGTAGAGCGCCTCTCGGCGCAATCACCGGATCCTCTCATACTTAGCATCTACACATGCTTCTGCAACATTTACTTTTGCGGATTCCATAGCCTAGCCCCTGTGGGGCTTTTGCAACTTGGCAATTCGGGACCTGCAGATTTCGCAACTTCTTGGCCTTTGCATCCTGCGAAATTCTGCATTGCAACCTTTACTAATTCACAATGTTTTCCCCTGAAGTCTCTCATAAGCCTGCGACAATCCCTACGGAGCCACAACTTCCTACACTACAACATTCCTTTGGGGTCTTCATGGTACCCACAACATCTTTTGCTCCACAAATTTCGCAACTTGTAACTTTCTTTGCTTCCATGAGTTATGCAACGTCATAAACTCAGAATTAAAAATATGACTTAGATCAAAATCCAAAAACTTTATTTTAATGCAAAAAGAGTGCTTTAAAATAGAAGGGATTAATCGTATCTTAAATTATGAACAGAATTCACAAGGATCCTGTGATATAACACTATTTCCTAAGATGGAATATTCGCAGAAGGGCTTAAAAACCTTCACCTAGGAAGATGATTAGATTGGCTCAAAATTGACCTGAATCCAGGTTCTGCAACACGTTGCAGACTACACTAAGTCAGCTGTCAATGGTCCTGCAATGAGCAATACATGGTAGTTTCTCATCTGTTTGCTCTCAACTGCACAGTGCACAGAGAATTGATTGATATATTTTGGGAATTCTGCTGAATATTGCAATGCCACCTTGTTGAGCTTTAAGGTTACGAGTTCTATTATAAATTGGAGGCCAGTGGAGGCTCAATGGCAGTGCAGATATGCTCAGAGGAGCATTTACAGAAGAATATGTTCGGAGGAGCTTTCTATGCTATAGGGCTCTGAGATCCGGTTCTTGAGGAACAGTTATGTAGCCTGAGAGGAGCCTTAGAGTGCCTGTGCCATGTGGGCATTGGTTTAACACCTTTGTTTGAACCTGTCACCTGTGTGCAGGTTGTGGGGAGAAGAGCTGAGAGTTTTCCCCTTGGAAGAGGTCTGTATGACACCTGTGTGTTTCATTGATGTAAATATCTCCCAGCCTGTAATAACACCCAGTATCGGTATTTTGAAAAACTTCTTATATCTTCAATGAATGGTGTCTTCTGCTAGAATTAGAGTCATCTTTGTATAATATAATCTCTGAAAAGTGACTATGTGCTTGCCTTTTGGACTTGCCCCCCCCTCCTTTCGTCTGCATCATATAAGACTGTTTCTGAAGGTGGAATACTGGCACAAGGGGTTGAAGACCTTCTAGAAAGATGATTAGATTGAGATTGAAATTGATCTGAATCCATCCAAATTTGTTATCATATCAATAATAGCTGAATCTTGCATAAAAGACTACAACTACAGGAAAAACTTTCAATTTTTGTAATTTCATTCATGTCATCAATGGCTGAGGTAAACAATTTCAAATTATACCGAACACCTTCAGTCACTGACAATCAATTGATAGTGGAATCAACATCACAGTACCAATATACACCAAGCTGGTAAGACCGATACTGATTCATAACAAAATAATACACAAATGTTTCCAGCAATGAAACACGTCGCATGCTCAGAAAAGTTATAACTATTAGCACAGCAGATCCTACTGAATGATACATTTTAACTACACAAAATAGTGCTCCATTACAGTAACAATCCACCATAAAATATCCAATCTGAAGATGGAGAGTTGCTCAAACAGTAACAACAAATAGCTTTATTTGTTGGAGTTAGACCAACTACAAGTTTCTAACAGGAGATGGAATCTCTTGAGAGATGATTTAAGGCCAATAAATCAGGTCTCTCCAATATGCCTCTATCTTAGGTGCATGGAGGTCTTTCTACTTTCATCCTTCACAAGAGCTTTAATGAACAAATAATAGCATATTCCCTAGCTGGATGAACTCCTAGCTGGCGAGATCATGTTTGAACATAACTTGGATATGTCCTAGCTGGGATGAACTCCTAGTTGGCTAGATAATGTTTGAACATAACTAGGATATGTCCTAGCTGGGATGAACTCCTAGTTGGCTAGATAATGTTTGACGTTACACTAAGTAGCTGACGAGTCCTTCATCAAGAGTGGATAGTAGGAAACCTTAAGCACTCCATTGAAACCATCCAACACGCAGAAAAAAATTTCATTTCTGTGTAATATAATTATTATTATGTTAACTGCTTTATTACGTTTCCCTATCATATTCTCTTCCCATTATAAAATTAGTAATACAGTTTTATAGGTATCCACAACATTATTATTATATTAACTTCCACTATTAATATGAATGAATTTAATCGATCCACCTATTTTTTTATTAATATTGCTCCATCCCTTAATTTGAATTATATAATTATAATATAATATTTCAGTTTTTTATGTTTAACAAGTTTTTTATTCTATTATAAATTTTTATTAGTAATTTATCTTGAACGTTTCACCACTTGACCATATCCAGTCCTTTGTATTCATAAATGGCCAGTTCCATTTCCCCCATTTATTCTCACTGATGCTACTCTTCTCTGTCATTATATGCATTGTTTAGATCCCTTGATGATGGGTGGAGTGTCCACTCAAAATGTCGGGAACATTTCTAAACTGTAACACAGTTTAAATTAAAAAAATCTCTACAATTATGACAAACAGTGAAAATTTGCATAGTAAAAGCATTGCATTTGGTAAATCGTCAGGTCAAAGTCATTAATATTTAATATAGGCTATAAACTGTAATCTGTTCATATGGTCCATTAAGCTCCATGCAACTAAGACCTGTAAACTGCACATAACTTGTCTTGAACCATAAGCTGCCTTTAAACTTCCTGCAAATAACTTGAGTCTCTGTAGGTTTCAACCTAGTTTTATTATTGAATTTTATGAATCAATTTTAGTATAAAAGTAATCTGGACAAACATGCTTTCTCTGTACTCTTTTAACTGACTTGACAGACAGTCAGTGTCCTTTTCTTACAATACAGATTGAATAATGTATAGACTTGATTATTTCATGACGCAACCACAAATTGTTGTAGACAAAGACACATGACATCCCACCATTGTTGTTTATCTCAACACTTCTCCTCGCAATGAGAACCATTTTGCACTTAGAAATGATTTAAGTTACTCAGCTTTAACATAGATTAATCTAGAGTAACATTGATTTTTAATGTGTTCTAAATTTTAAGTTAGCCATTAAGTTTCACCAGCTTAATTGATTCCACTAACAATTCTTTAATGGTGAACATATGGAATTTTGTCCAACTTTTTTAATGGTGATTTAGCTTTCCACTGTTTGCAACACTTGCTTTATTTTCTCTCAGAAAAAAAATTCTGACATTTTCTGAAACAGATGAAACATAAAATTCCTGTACATAAAATTTTAATAAACAAACTAGATATATTTGATACAATTTTTAATAATGGCTTTGCATTCACAGGAAATTTAAAAGACATATGTCAACAGTCAATATGAATCAATTGATGACATTCCCTTCACATCTTAAGAGTCGTGTTAGAGGCCCTCTGTAAATTCCTGGGCACAGATCAAGCTGGCAACAACAGAAAAAGAGGCAGCCTTCAGTCCATATCTGCCCAAAAATGCCTGGATCGTGCAAATATGTTGTCCTTTTCATACTACAATGTGCATACATGAGCAGTTTCTCTTCCCTCTTTTTGCATCCGAGAGGGCAAGGGAGAGAATCAGTACCCTAGCAGTTTTTCCAGTTCACTGAATGAAGAGTACAATGAAATTAAGCTAAAAAAGGCTAATAGAGATAGGGTTTTCAGTGGCTATACACTGAAATTCTGTCACTGAATTACATGATCATAAATGTCTGACATGTGACAAGAAAACTTTTATTGCCATGGGAGACAATATCACGAAGATAATTATTCATTACTGTCATGTTTCTTCTCTGAGTAATGACTAGAGTACAAGAAATACATTCCTCCTTAGAGAAGCAAGGCTATCAAAGTTCAATTAAAGTTGAGATTGCTACCATCTTTTTTCTTTTTTGGAATAGTGAATGAGTACAGGAAATACATTCCATCTCTTATATCATGACTAGATGGAAGATACTGATAGTCTACACCAAAGAAATTTATCTTGCTTCTACTGTTTCCAACAACTGGTCCAGATACACTTTTAGTTTATCCTTTGTAATGGCCCCTTCTCTTCTACTTCCTGAAACTTCTTGTCCATCTTTAAAAAGAATCAAGGTGGGCAGGCCATAAACCTTGTATTTCTGTACAAGTTGAGGATTGGCATCATGGTCAATCTTGAAAACCTTTACTTTCCCTTTATACTCCTGCAATGTTACAAAATTTGATCTCTTTGAATAATTTGGATGATAGTGTAAAGACATTTTCTAGAAACAATAAAGGGCTCGAGAAATCTATGCTATGACAATTGCAAGTAAAATTTCAAAAGCAAAATAATTTCTAATGAAATTGCTAGTTCAAATAGATAGCAAAAAAACAGCTAGGAAAAAATTATATGATTGTGGGAACAATATGGGAATTTGGACATAACCATTAACTCTTTTGGAAAACAAGCATAAAGTTGGGTATTTGAGCAAAATTATAGATTTCAAACAGAAACTGCAATTACGGGAATAGAATAAGATTACCACATAAACAAACGTACAATGGGAAGGGATTCAGAGGAAAACTAGGCCAAGTTCAATAACAGAAGCATCCTTTAAGGCTCAAACAAAATAAGAATGAGGTTGAAAACTTGAATATCACCTAGATTGGATCACAGCTTCACTAAATCTGGATGACCTGCTAAGTTCACAAAATATTAGAGTCGACATGTACCAAAGATCAGCAGAGCAAACCTTCTCTGACATGATTGAATTACTGTAACATTTTCTGTCAAAGGAGGACAATATGAATAGCCAATATGACTAGTTTTCAGAATGCAGACCATCTTCCTGAACATACTTATTCTTATTACAGCATTTTCAATTTTAGCAATTAAAATAAAGAACTGACAGAGTTGGTTTCAGGGCAATAGCAGCTTATACCATACCACATTCTGAATTGGATATGGTAAGATAAGATAAGATAAGACAGGAGTAACTTTGGAACTCTTTGCACATGGTTCAATGAGGAGAGCTGGGCTCTTATGGTTCAATAGTAAAAACCATAATGAGTCTTTTCCTAGAAAAACAACTAGGTGCTTTTACAGGATAGGAGGGAACTGACAAAAGGAATTAATCTTTACCTAAAGCCAGGAAGGGTAAATACCTCGAGGCTCGAACACTTGGAAGGTTTTGGTTCAGATTGTGTATAAATTGTAAACATGTGGTATAATGATGGGAGTCAAGCCACGTGAGCTCAAATAAATGACCCCATGATGTAACTGTCATAAATATGTTACATGGATTCCTAGTGTGGAACTCAAGGCCAAGGCCCGACTATATAGTGGCTAGACATATATAGGCTATAAATATGCTTTCTATTAGACTGTGTGGTAGAGCTACTGTTATCTCATCCATAGTAGCCGGGCTACCATGATTGCAGATCAGATTCCTGTATATTTTTGAGCCAGTCCTTTACACATTTTTTTGATGAGATCAGCCTATGATGAGCAGCATTTTAATGATCACTCACAGATATCAGTGGATACAGAGTTTGCACAGTTACAGTCTCATGCCAGGACTGAGCCCCATGACACCAGGTTGGTGATTGAGATAGCCATTCCTCTATCATCCAGAGCAGATTGATGACAGTGCCCATGTTACATTCAGATGCAGTGCTCCAGTGTGGATCAGGTAGTTCAGATCAGGGACTCGGATACATGATCCAGCAGGTATATTTTGGTACATGTGGGTTGTTGATATGCTCTTCCTCTTTTATCTAGGTAGTTTATGACTGGGTATATTGTGATGGTTGCTAGCTCTATCTTACTTGTTGCTTACTTGTTGTTTAGATTAAAAGCTATGTTGCACGAGTTTCTGGAACGCGGGAACGTTGGGAACTTGGGTACGGGTGTCGGAAACGGTTAGAAGTTTCCCCTAAATTTGTAGGAAACGGCGAGTTGGGAACGGCAGTAATATATATTAAAAAAATATAAAAAAAAATATAGCATACTATTTAAAGATTCAGATTGTATTACTATTTTAGTATTTAGTATTTAGTATTTAATATAATTAAATGTATTACGTCCAGGAGTTTCTCGATAAGTGTGAGGTCTCTCGAGTAGCCATGGCCCATAGCTGCAAACTATGAGTGCAACTGGATCTGTGCGCCAGAGTGTGATTTAGACAGAAACTGAAAACTAAATTTTACAACCGTAAGTTTTTCTGTAGTGATTAACAATTTAAGTCTACTTTGCCTATTCAAACATGCATGTTCAATCTTGCATTTTTTTAATAGTAATAATTGGCAGGAACAACATCATTTTATCTCATTCTACATCGAATTTCTGTCAACTATGTCTACAATAATTCTTCGATAATGGATAGTCATAAAATCTATAAATTGATTTATTAGTAGTAAAATTGGATTACAATACACTTAATATTTTTCTGAATGCCCTAAAATTATATTGATCAGGCTTGTAGATCATTATGCCCTAAAATCTTCTCTACCATAATACAGTCGTAGAGCCTCAACATCAATGTTTGGATCTGCATTCGACGAGGTGGGTACACGAACTTACCCAAATACTGCAAAATTTTGGGACCATTGAAGTGTGATTGGCATTTACGTTAATATTGGTGTTATGCTATCGGCCCTTTCTGACATTTCTCATGATTCAACCATGGGTGCCCTGTTAGAAACAGACACCATCATTTAATATAAAAACAGACAACATCCATCCATTAAAAAATAAGACAACAATTAGGATGGTGTTACTTAAGACTTGAGTTGCATTCAGGCGAAATTCTGGAGCTTTGATGAGCATTCCTGAGATGAGGTCCTTCGTAGCCTCTGAGATTTTCTCCCACGCACCACTTTTGAGATCAACATCTTCTTTCAAAACCCTACGCTTCAGTTGGACGAAATTATCACCATCGAATGGGTGCTTTCTTTTGGAACGGCTGGGAGTTCCCTACGAGGAGCGTGTGGGAGTTCCCTATAAAACCGGAACGCGTGCAAGCTCCCGAAATGCGGAACGGCCGATCTGAAGTTCCCAAGCTCCCTAACTTTTATGTCCGAAGCTCCCGAAAAGTTCCTAAGCTCCCGGAACCGTTCCCATGCATTTTGGAACGTTTCATACCCATTCCTAAGCTCCCTGGAACGTAGGAACGTCGGGAACGAGTTTCCTAAAGTCTGGGAGCGGTTCCCGTGCAACGGAGATTAAAAGTGGTTGGTTACTATTAACAAGATGTTCTTGAATATACTCATTGGTCATACTCTTACTCCATGAAGAACTAACTTGTCCATTCCCTTATTTTAGGGCCTTTACTATCCATGGCACCATTAGTCATCCTCTCCGTCCATCCGTTTCCTTCCAGTTTTGGTTTTATCCCGACTCACACCTTAGCTAGTGATCTTAAGAACCTCCCCCACTTGGACCTCTATGTTTGATAGATTCCCAGTTTGCATTGTGTCTCAGCTCTAGAGTGTGTGATTTTAGTAACAGTGGTTGTTCTCCTCTAGCCCTCGAAACCAAGTATTCCTACAAACAGTGTTGATAAACACTAGGGCATCGGATCTTAAATGCTATATCTAAGGGATGCTTAGTCAGCAGAAACTTTTAGTTTTTCAACTTTTAATCAATATTATCTAGGATCTTATCTGAAAGAATGACAAGCACAGCATAACACAATAGACACAAAGATTTTCCCTGGGGAAACCATAAAGGAGAAAACCCCGCAACTTCCTCAGAGATAGAATCGTCACCAATACAATATCACAAAAAGTAAAACCCCAAGATAAGATGGTCTTCTGCAGCTCTCTCTCTTTCCTCCTATGTGAACTTGTCTTCTCTCTCTCACTTATGTGAACCCAAGTGAGTGAGTGTGTGTCCAAATGAGAGAGCCTTGCTCTCTATTTATACTTTACTTTCACTTGACCTTTTTCACTTGCTAGGTCGGCCCCAACTAAATCTGACTGGGACGACTTCTCTAGGGGACTCAATAACCTTAATACAACTGACTCTAGGGGGATCTAATGCCCCGAATTACAAAGAAGGATTTACCTCAATGACTTTACATGACCAAATGTAATAATGACATCTCTGACCGAAGGAATAAACATCTCAGTCGGAGGTACAAATAAAATACAATAATAATAACAATATAAAATACAAGTGAATATCTTCCGAAGTTACAATTACATCAACACTCCCTCTTAACTAGGAAGGTATTGTCTTGCCACAGTCATCAACACATCTAGACACAAGTCTTCATGGATCATCTTCAATGTTGGAACATCATCATCAACACTAGATCATCATCGTCGCTGTTGCTACAATCCTCATCATGTAGATCATTGATTGGTGGCATCTCTCGAATCTACTCGTCATAGGAAGTTCTACAAAGCCAATCCTTTTTCATGCTAGATGTAGGCCTAGCTCTCCTGTAGGTCTTCATCATCTCTGCAAGCAAGCCATCAAGTAGGTACATCCCAGGACCAATCATTACATTGTCACAGTAATCACCTACGTCTCCTACTATCGCCTCATCATATCCAGATCATCTCATCGTCACACGGAGCACAACCCAGATGCACATCACATGTCCCACAAAGGTTAGCCCACGTCTACAAGCATGGGAGGACTTTCCTGCCACCATGCGAGATCCTGCCTAGGCGCACATACAGTGTCTTAAGACCGGTGGACATCACAACGTCTCCAGTATGGGAGGACTTTCCTACCACCATATGAGACCTCGTCTACCAACATGCGAGGACTTTCCTACCAGCATGTGAGACTCACGTCTACCAGCATGAGAGGACTTTCCTACCATCATGCGAGACCCAGCCCTTACATCTACCAACATGGGAGGACTTTCCTACCACCATGAGAGAATGGCTTAGCCCTTACATCTACCAACATGGGAGAACTTTCCTACAACCATGCGAGAATGGCTCGGCCCTTACATCTACCAACGTGGGAGGACTTTCCTACCACCACGCGAGAATGGCTCGGCCCTTACATCTACCAACGTGGGAGGACTTTCCTACCACCACGTGAGAATGGCCTATGTGCATCTGCGTCTTCCGGACTCATCTCTCCCTCTTAGGAGGAACCTCGATCTGGAGAACGCCAAGCTTCTCTCTGAAGCATTCAAACTTCACTCTGGCTAACGGCTTGGTCAACACATCATCTATCTGCTCATCCGTCGCAACATACTGGAGCTTCATTGCTCCTCTCTGCACCATATCCCTAATATAATGGTACTTGATCTCAATGTGCTTCGACTTGTCATGGAACACCGCGTTCTCGGACAACTTCACACAACTCTGGTTGTCACAGAATATACAAGTCGCCTCTAACTGGAGATCAAACAAATCAGACAGTAGCTTCCTAAGCCATAATGCCTCGCAACTAGCCGAACAAGCCTCACAACTAACCGAACAAGCTGCAACATACTCTGCTTCGGTTGTACTCAGTGCCACGCACGACTGCTTCTTGCTAAACCAGGAGATCATACTGGATCCCATACTGAAGCAACATCCTGAAGTGCTCTTTCTATCAGCGGCACTGCCTGCCAAATCTGAAGCAACATAACCCTACAGGTTAATCTTTTGATTCGCGTCATACCTAAGCCCATAGTCAACTGTACCCTTCAGGTACCTCAATATGTGCTTTGCAGCAACCAGGTGAACTTGTCTCAGATCCGTCAAGAACTGGCTCAATGTGTTCACAACAAAGCATATGTCTGGTCTCATGTTCGGCAGGTACATCAACGACCCAATCATCTGACGATACATCGTGGCATCAACTGACTTTGATGAAGCATCACATAGTAGCTTCAAGTTCAATGCCATAGGTGTGGCCATAGCCTTGCAGTCCATCATTCCAAATCTCTTCAGAATCTCCACTGCATACTTCCCTTGTCCAAGGAAGATTCCATCTATATTTTGCCACACCTCCATGCCTAAGAAATAATGCATCATACCCAGGTCCTTCATCTCGAACTCTGCGGCAAGCTTCCTCTTCGTATCCTGTCGTACCATGTCCTAGGTGCCTATTTCAATCCGTATAAGGCCTTCTTCAACTTGCACACATGAGCGAGCCTGTCATGTGTCTCAAATCCAAGTGGCTACTCCACGTACACTTCCTCTTCTACTACACCATTCAAGAATGTTGTCTTGATGTCCATCTAGTGTACTTTCCATTTCATCACTGTAGCCAATGCTAGTACAGATCTGATGGAAGTGTATCTGGCTACAAGTGCAAATGTCTCCTCAAGTGTCTATGCCTTCCTTCTGGGAGAAGCCACGTTCCACAAAACTCGCCTTGTGTTTCTCAATGCTTCCATCTGCAACATGCTTGATCTTGTAGATCCACTTCGAAGTCACAACAGACTTCCCTTCTGGTCTCGGAACTACCTCCCAGACATCATTCTTCATAATCGACTGGTACTCCTCGATCATGGCATCCTTCCATTCTTTTTGCTCTGCCACTTCCTCATAGTTGGAAGGTTCTTTGTCAATGACGTCGCATAACAGGGCTACATAGCTGGAGTATGGTCTAGGTCTCTTGCTTTCTCTGTGCATCCCCTCTGGAGCGCCATACTTCTCTGCATCTTGTATTGCCTCTCGTACCCATGTTGGTTTCCTCTTGTGGGAGTTCTTCTCACGACGTGGATCTACAGGTTCTTGTGGTTCTTCTATCTCGCGATCTTCTGGAACTGCTTCTTCCATTGCTGCATCTCTCATTTTGGGAACTTCAGGTTCTTCAGTGTCTTCAATAGGTCGTCTTCTTGATTTGTTATAAGCTGAGTCTTCGTCAAAAGTCACGTCTCTGCTGATGTCGATCTTCTTGAATCCTGGAAATATATTCGGTAGGCCTTCAAGCTTTCACTGTATCCTACGAATATCCCCTTCTTTCCTGAAGGATCTAGCTTCGTCCTCTTCTCCTTTGGGATGTGTATGTACACAGGGCAGCCAAAGATTCTGAGATGGTTGACTTATGGTTTCTCGCCGAAGAACACTTCTTCTGGAGTCTTGTTATCTAGTACTCTATGAGGAGTACGGTTTTGTACACACACTGTTGTCCTCACAGCTTTTTCCCATAAGTGCATCGGAAGATCCTTGTCATGAAGCATTGCTCTTGTTGCTTCCATTATTGTTCTATTCTTTCTTTCTACAACACCATTCTGTTGTAGATTATATGGAGTGGTCAACTCCCTCTTAATCCCAAATTCTCTGCAAAGGTTCTTGAAATCTTCCAAGGTGAACTCTCTGCCATTATCTGATCGAAATGTCTTTATCCTTTTCTCAGTGTGGTTCTCGATCAAGGCTTTGAATTCCTTGAACTTGTTGAATACTTCATCTTTACTTTTCAAAAAGTATATCCAAGTCTTACGGGAAAAATCATCAATAAATGAAACATAATATATATACCCACTCAATGAACTGGATGACATAGGACCGCATACATCGGAGTGGATGATTTCCAGTATTCCTTTTGCTTTGCTTTCGCTACTTGGAAAAGCCTTCTTCACGTTCTTTCTCTTCGCACATCATTTGCAAACGCCTTCATGCTTCGACTGGATTTTTGGAAGTCCTTCAACTGCTTCGCTTGCAATGGGTAGTGCTCTATAGTGCATATGTGCAAGCCTTCTGTGCCATAGTTCACTTGGCTCCATGGAGTCATGAACCAAGGCTTGTTCAGGTTGGCCCTTCAATTTGTATAATCCTCCCTCTTGCTCTCCAATCACCGTTGCATCATCTATCGTCTTTCCCTTTGGCCACATTAAGACTTGGCCATCTACAAATGCAACCCTCATACCTTTAGCATCTAGTGCTGATATGGAGAGAAGGTTCTTCTTTAGTCCTGGAACATATAGGGCATCCTTCATCTTTAGAGATTTTTCAGAGTCTAGCTTGTATGAAGCTTCTCCACTTTCTTTTATGGGGTATTGGTAATCATCCCCAAGTTTCACCTTGTGAGGTGACTCATGCTCAAATAGATTTACAAATGATTCTTTGTATCCCGTCATATGCTTGGAAGCGCCACTATCTACAAGCCAATCATTACTCCCATGTGTGACATTACCCGTGAGTGTTGATATCAAAACATACTCTTCATCACTTGAAGATTCTTCACTTTCTTCTCTAGTTCTCTTTCTTGCAGGTTCATTGTCTTTCGCGGTGTGAGCATGGTGCCTTTTCTTGTTGGTCTTCTTCTTGTTGGAGACACGTCTGTTTCTGGGACAATCTCTGGAGTAGTGTCCCTTCTCATCACATGTATAGCATCTAATGTTGGATAGATCTCTTCTGGATCTTCTATCATAGTTCTGATGGTGTTTCTCCCTCTTATTGTGATGATGGTGCTCCCTCTTGTTATGATTTCTTCTAGCGTGTGCTGTGAGAGCTTGGTCATCATTTGCTCCCATCTTCTCTTCTCGTGCCACAAGTCGAGCTTCTTCTTGTGTACATTCTTCCCATAGTCTACTGAATGTAATCAACTTCTTTCTGGCACAAATCGCTTGAATGAATGAGTCCCATGATCTTGGGAGACCATTTAAGGTGGTCATAACAATTTCCCCTTCTTCTACCTTCTCTTCAACTGCTTCAAGTTGCTCCTTGATTTGTGAGACCCTTGTGAGACCCTTGCATGGTCTCAGCATTCTGGATCTTTATGTTCTTAAGTTGGCTCCTCAAGGTCATCTTCGGATTTATATTCTTCTCTTCAAATAGCTTTTTCAAAGCATCAAACATTTCTTTGGGTGTCTTCAAAGATGACACATGTGGGATGAGATGATCCTTGATAGAATCTGCAATGATTCTCTTGGCCTTAACCAAGTTCTTCTTATGTAAGGCTTTAGCCTCATCTCCCTCTAGTGCTGGAACCTCTCCATTCACATACTTGTCCAAATCATTTTCTTGAAGGACAA
This sequence comes from Larix kaempferi, assembly GCA_027924585.1. Classification (NCBI taxonomy): domain Eukaryota; kingdom Viridiplantae; phylum Streptophyta; class Pinopsida; order Pinales; family Pinaceae; genus Larix; species Larix kaempferi. The sequence goes on from BSBM01001005.1 coordinate 32,718,454, forward strand.
GAGCAATCCTATACTTCCATGCTCAGAAGTTATCAGCTCCTTCAAGCTTATCCTCAAGCTTGGTGTGGTGAGATATACTGAATGAGTACTTCAAATGGAAATAGAAAAGCTTTTAGTTCTTACCACTTTAAGATGCCAAAACTAGTTCTGGAGCTGGTTGGCCTAGGGTTTGTTAGAGAAACCCTAATTTTCCAAAGTTGGAATTTGTAACTTCCGATTGGACAGATAGATGCGCCTGCTCAAGGCGAGTTTCCCAATGTACTCACTTCTCCAAATATGAGAACAGAAACCCAAAATTTATGATGCCTTAGTTTTCCTCCGACAGTAGTGACGGGCCAAAAAATGAAAAGTCTCAAAATCAAATTTTGCTTCGACAGAAAGATGCGCCCTCCTAAGGCGAGTTAGCCTAGCCTCCTTTTCTTGATGATCTGTGGAGAGAAGATCCTTAACTTAGAAGCCCTAGCTTCCCGCAGCTGCACAATGTCTTCTTTTCAGGGTAGCTCTGATACCATGTTAGTTTTTCAACTTTTAATCAATATTATCTAGGATCTTATCTAAAAGAATGACAAGCACAGCATAACACAATAGACACAAAGATTTTCCTCAGGGAAACCATAAAAGAGAAAACCCCGCAACTTCCTCAGAGATAGAATCATCACCAATACAATATCACAAAAAGTAAAACCCCAAAATAAGATGGTCTTCTGTAGCTCTCTCTTTCCTCCTATGCAAACTTTTCTTCTCTCTCTCACTTATGGGAACTCAAGTGAGTGTGTGTATCCAAATGAGAAAGCCTTGCTCTCTATTTATACTTTACTTTCACTTGACCTTTTTCACTAGCTAGGTCGACCCCAACTAAATCTGACTGGACCGACTTCTCTAGGGGACTCAATAACCCTAATACCACTGACTCTAAGGGGATCTAATGCCCCGAATTACAAAGGAAGATTTACCTCAATGACTTTACACCAGCATAGATCCATCTTAAACCCGTATCTATCAAGCACCGAGAGGGATCCAATTTCTTGAGGTGTATTTCTTTTTTTAAATTTAAACTCAAGATATTTGATCTCTCTTGATTTATAGATCCGGTTTAAATTTTAAGTTTTTATTTTATAAACGAACATCTATTTTTTAATTACTTTTCATAATATTTTATTTTATGAACCAACATGAATTTCTTTTAAATACTTTCCATAATTTTTTATTTTATAAGCCGACATGAATTTTTTTTATTAGATGTAACGGTACATGCACGTTAGAACATCTCCCCCATACTGGGATGTAGAGCACCTCATTTCACTCGGTGCAATGACCAAATGTAATAATGACATCTCTGACCGGAGGAATAAACATCTCCGTCGGAGGTACAAATAAAATACAATAATAATAACAATATGAAATAGAAGTAAATATCTTTCGAAGTTACAATTACATCAACAGAAACAGTGTTGCTAAACAATAACCATACATATCTATATTAGCTAGTCAGTGGCCAAGGGACGCGCACTCACCCTTTGTATGGTGTAAGGAAGTTTTCCCCTACAGGGAAACAGGGTGGTCACTCCATCGCAGCTATGGACGATGGCGGGCAATGGAGGTCATAGCAAGTCATTATCTGAGGCCCGCCATGCTATTAAGGGCACCTTCTCTTGGAGGCTGGCTAGTGAAAATCTATAAAGTGAAATAAATGTGAAACCTTAAATGAAAAAGCTGACAAATAATAAATTACTAAAAGGTTGCTTGTCTAGAGTCTATTGGAAGCATTCTCATCACTCTACCCATTTGTGAGACACCACCATCCTCGTGTTATCTTTTATCTAGTATATGTTTAGGTGGTCTCCCTGTTCCTTCATCCGAGAGATTGCAGTGTTGAGGTTGTTGAGTCCTTCCCCTAGCCTAGCCTTTGTTTTTCCACCTTCACCCATGATTAGCAAATTGTTCAAGTCCGTAAACAAGTATACACTTGAAAATCCTGTTTTTAGTAGCTAGTTACTTTGATCTAAACTTATCTTATTTATAATATTTACATGCTTACGCCAGTTAAACATCACTCTATGCTTTGGTCTAGCTACTGCTATAATTGAAGGAGCATATCATAACCATTTGTACTTGCAACAGCAGTTATTCGTGGTCTGGATCACTTTTTTTATCATTCTTGACCTAGTCAACTACTACAAACATAAAATAAGATAATAATTAAATAATTAATAATTAGGTTAAAAAAAGTTAGGCTATGAAATGAGGCGTCTCCTCAACATCAAATGCCCGAGCCATATTTAAGGCAGGGCCATCATTGTAACATATCATCTTTTATCATATCATCAATACAGATATATTATTATTATGGCTTATCTGGTTTACCAAGTCTTTTGGTGAATTATTTGTGTGAAGGAGAATTATTGTTCGCTTCATTTGGTATCACAGCCTCTCGACCCTCCTGATTCGGCTACTGGCCACACTTTATCAGAGTTTCTTTGAAAATCGAGCCCTTGGCCACAACCCTCATATTCTCCACTCCTTTTCATTCCTCTCCATCTCCTCAACCACCTCTATACTCCAGTTTCACTCTCACGCCCTTCCCTGCCAACTTACCCCTCACGCCAGCTCCCACCTACAATTTCACCACGCTCCACATCCTTCACACTAGCTCCCATCAACCCCTCGCTCCTCCTTCTCCTTACGACTGATCTTTGCACGTCTCCAATCCACACGCAGTCACCCCCGTCCCTACACATTCCACCCCAACACTCCAGCGCTTCCCCTACACCCAAGCTCTCGTCCCCTCTCTCTCTTCCTTCCTGCGCACTACTTCCCACGCTGATCCACCACTCCCTCTTCCCATACGCCTTCCTTAATTCCTGCTCCACCCTCCACCTGCACCTGCACCTGCGCCTGCGCCTGCGCCTGCGCCTGCCCTACCATCCATCCTCCAAAACCATCCACTAACTTCTATCATCCTCTCCAAGCCAATCCACCATCCACTCCTGCTCCACGCACCTGGCCACCTGTGAACTCCCTGCACCTCCCTCCCTGCACTTCACCGGAACCTTCCGCCACGCCCTCCCCATCACGACCTCCTCCTCCCTCGGCGTCCAGCTCTACCACCCACGCTGCTCCTCCCCTCTGCTGCTACCGTTCCCTCATGCTCCCCACCGTCCGCTTGCTCCTGCGCCGCTGCTCCTCCACCACTTTGCGCTCCATCCAATCCATCCACGCGCTCTTCTTTCAGTGCCTCCATTCGCCATCTCCTCTTCCTCCACGCTCCGTCCACTTCTTGCGTCCATCGTCCCCGGGGCTCTAGCTCTTGCTCATCCTCCACTCACCGTAGCCACATCTTCCTATCCTCCGCGTCCAGCTTCCCTCCAACCACCCTACTCCAGATGCCGCCTGCGCTCACGTCCATTTCGTCCTTCACATCCATTCCCTCTGTCACACCACTTTTAAAACTCTAATTTGTTCTTCAAAAAAATTAAAATATTAAAACAATATTAAATTATATTAGTTTTACTATCCTAACTTTTGAAAAAAAAAAAGTAAAAGTAAAAAGAGTTAAAGGAAAAAAAATTATTATTATTATTTTATTAAAATAATTATTATTTTTGAAGAAAAAAGAAAAAAAGGGTTATTTAACCTAATACAAAGAGAACAAAATCAAAGAAAAAAAAAGAGGACAAAACCAAAGAAGAAAAGGAAAGCCAAAATCAAAGGAAGACTCCTTGTCAAAAGAAGTCGAAGACCAAATCGAAGAAGTCAAAGAAGACTCCCTCGTAGAAAATAAGTCGAGGCTATCTATCTTCAAAGAAGTTAAGATCAAGGAAGACTCGTCAAAAAGTCAAGACCCTCTATCATCGAAAAAGGTCGAATACTATCTATCGCTGAAGAAATCAAAGAAAGACCATATATCACCGAAGAAGTCAAGACCATGGAAGACGGTTTACGATTACAAATAGAGGAATTAGAAGCCACGTTAAAACGTTATTGAAAAGACAATGAAGAATTGCGCGACATAAATAACAGTTCAGAAATAAGAATTGAATTACAAGAAAGGTGCAATGAAATAAAAATCTCTGACCAGGAAAGGCGTATAGAAAAATTGTATGCGCAAATTGATGAATTAAAAGCCGAAAATGAATTCAATCAGAGGTTAGGAAATCAAGATATAAAGAAGGAAATAAATAATTACGAAGCAGAAATAATACACTTGAACAAAATCGTTAGCGACAAAGATGAAGAACTAACGCAGATACGACATAAATTAGAAAGTCAAGAATCAAAGGTCGGCCAATGTCGACAACAGATAAAAGTTCTTCAACAACAAAATGACGACTCTAAAAAGACACATAAGTTAGAGATCGCAAAGAGTAATAAAGCATTATCCAACAATGCTGAAGAAATTTTCAGACTAAGAAATCATAACAAGATACTAGTCACAAAAATTAAGAAGTTGAAAAATAGCCAGAAGATAGAACAATCTATGGACGACATTTAAGGGAAACTTCCAGACAAGCAGGAAGAAAATAGTTGTATCAGAAGTCATAATGAAGATCTTAAGGAACAACTTAAGAAGTCTGAAGATGACAGAAAATCGCAAGTCGAATTGATTAAGAAGTTTCAAAATGATAACAGGCAGTTAGAAAACAAGTTGGAAAAGATACAGAACAAAACCTTAAAACCTCAAGAGACAAAAATACAACTTCCAACTCAAATCAATGCTCAAAAGACGACACTCGTAAAAGAAAATGACATTGTGAAAATTCCCTATCAACACCCCAACCATAAAAACAGATATTCTAAAAAGTGGGAAATGTCGAAAGACGATGGTACTAATGTGATCAAAGCTCTTGACGACAAAGCAGTGGGGAATCCCAATAGTCAGCAACAAATCAATTTGGGATGGATTGACACATTCACATATCGGAAGTTATGCTCTACACTTAGCAGTTCGTATCGACATGTTTCGTCAACCATGACATCGCAAAGAACAATGCGACAAAATATAAGGCTTTGAAGACAAAGCCTTTCTAAGAGAGTGGCAATGCTACGAACATAAAATAAGATAATAATTAAATAATTAATAATTAGGTTAACTAAAGTTAAGTTATGAAATGAGGCATCTCCTCAACATCAAATGCCCGAGCCATATTTAAGGCAAGGCCATCATTGTAACATATCATCTTTTATCATATCATCAATACAAATATATTATTATTATGGCTTATCTGGTTTACCAAGTCTTTTGATGAATTATTTGTGTGAAGGAACTATTGTTCGCTTCATCAACCCAGTTTGACCAAGTCAACCATAGAGTCCAAGATGAGTTTGGGCAGGTAGTGTTCAAGATGGTTTATTCATGGCCCATATGTGTCCATTTGATGGTTCCATGCCTCAGACAGCAGTTTCAGATGATGGTTTGATGGATTTTTTATTGATTATTATTATTTACGGACCATTATTTTTATTATTCCGTGCATGGAGGAGCTTACAAAGGTATCTTTTGATGGTCACATGGTGTATGAGTACTCATTCCTAGTGGATTTGAGCATTTTGAGCTCATTGGTGCACTCCATTATTAGTTTTGGGCATTTCTAGATGATGATATGGTCAGATCACCACTTTTCTCCAGTTTGCCATTCAAAAATGGCATGTCCAGCACTTGCATTGAGCTAGCATGTTCTCATAGGGCCTACAGAGGGAGATAGGGGTCCAGCCAGTCGTTATTACCATTTGACCCCATCCCCAGACATATTGGTATAGTCAGATTTGTGTCTGTGACACTTGGCAGTGACTTACTGGCATTTTTGTACTTTCAGAGGTGGTCTTCCGGGAGAGAAATGGCTCATTGAGGAAATCGATTTGGCTTAGTGGGGCAAGGAAATGGCATGAGATTGGTCTGGGATACTTTGATGATGATGTCCACACATTCTAGCACTTGTTCCGGCATCAGTGGGGTCCACACATCCTAGTGTTCGTCATTTTGGATATCTTATTGTGTCTTTGAGGGGGCACAATTTGGTCATATGGTCACTTTATGATGTTATATTGTCATATTATTTGTTATTGTGCCATGGGGCCATGCTAGTGAAGGATATGTTACACCTCCTAGCCCCACCATGTGCTTATGTCATCTGTCTAGTCACTTATCATGTGGTGCGTCCCTCTTGGGCGTTTTAGTGAGTGTGCCCCCCTCTATTTGTGAGTTGATCCATGTATTGTATTACCGGCTCATCTTAGCCATTGATTATTATTGTTATATCTTTTGATCTCCACCACTCATTTAAAAAGTGGTTAGGGTTTTGGTCTCTCTCACTCCTATTTAAAGGAGAGACCCCCCTCGTTGTAAAGGGACTTTTGGCTCTTGGCTTTTGGAATACAAAGAAATATCTTGGAGAATTCTTGTGATCTTGGGTTGAATGCTTGGCTATGGTGATTGAAACTACTTTTCCATTTCACTGAAGGATCTTGGTAGTTATCTTGCATATTTTGTTCCACTATTTCGATTTGCAAGTCAAGGAGGCGATTTGGAGAGGGGTGCATTGGTTGGGGAGACCCACCCTACTACTTTTTGTCAGATCTTGGTTTATACAGGGAGTGATTTTTTTTTTGTACCAATTATTCTCTATCTTTTACTTCTAGCTTGCATCTACCTTCATCTTTGTTTGCTAACTGAGCTTTGGTTCCTTGGTTTTGTAGAGAGTGGAGGATGCACTTGTGGATCTGGGCAATTCAGTGGAGCAAGAGAAGTGACCAAGCTTTCATTTGATCTTTGCAGGAGTAATCCTCGTCATACTGGCATTCATCTCCATCATCCAGGTACGCTCACAAGGTACGTATTTGGATCCTCAGCTTACCCATCTGTCAATTTTATTCAAACCCTAACATGCAAAATCTTATAAAAATTCCCTAGCTCTTATAACTTGGAATTTGGGCGAATGATTTCTAGGTTTTTCAGTTAAGGCCTAGTCCCAAGTGGGTCCTCTAGGGGGTCACCCTTGGGAGACTCCATCTACCCTAACCCCCTGGGCACTGATCTCTACTTTTGCACCCTCCTTGATTTTGCCCCTTTTTCAGGTTGTTTGAGTCTCATTCTTGGCTTGTGAGTTTATACTCTATCAAATCTATCATCAAGCCTTGCTATGAAGCCCCTATCCTTTCAGATCTACTCCTTGGTACCACTTTCCATCTTTGAAGTACACTTTTCCCAAGGCAGCTAGTTTTGATCATTTACCCTAGCATCTTTTATCTAGATTCACGCTTAATCTCAAGTTACTGTAATTGATCTAATTAATGCTTATATCTCATATCCCCTAAGCCCCTACAGTAACTCATTTCCTTAAATCTAGGGTTCATCACTTTTCATCATTGAATATCTTGATCTAGTGTTTGATTTGGATCTCTCTCTCTGAGAGTAGATCAAGGTCTCCCCCTTTGCTATCTGGGGCTTGGATAGCAAGAAGCGAAGAGTGCCTCGATTGGCATGACTTCCAATCCATATTGGGAATCGAGGCCCTCTTGAGTCACCTCTTTAGTTGCCTAGCACCTCTACCGTCCTGGATAGGATCACCTTTAGTGGCAACTACAAGTTGTGTGATAACAATTACCACAGTGCAACTCTATGCTATGTAAAAATGCAATGCTGAAATATAAAATAATATCTATAATGGTCCAAGATGGCTAATGAAAGCATGAGAGGGGTATGAGTCCACAAGAGGGAATATGAAAGGGATCCCATGGGAAAGTAAGACTATATAGTATATTGCTAAGTGTCATCTTAGGAACACACATATTTTCCATCATGTGCCTTAAATGAAGCTCATCCCCCACCTTTGAATTAGAGAGCCAAATCATAAATGCACAAAGAGGCGGATGAGAAAAAGTCCACTCACATGAATAAGAAGTATGGGAAAAGTACTTGGAACTTAGAAGTACAATTATCTTGGGAAAGTGTGGAAGTCCTTCCTTCCATTCTCCTACCTCATGGGAAGTGATTCATTCACATTCATCATTCTCTCCATCAAGCTCTCAACTCCCATGCTATGTTCTCCATTGCATCTCCATATTGAAATATTCTAAATCTGAAAATGACCAAAACAAGCACAGGCCTTGGCAAAAGAGATAGATTGTTGTCGTGAGCATAGATGCTAGACAGATTAGGAAACCATAACTGTCCCTAGATATTTCTGCTCATTGACTGTCCACCAGGTTATTCCCAGAAGGCAATCAGCAGTTGGACTCGTTCTGCTTGCACTGAAGAGCACTGGAGGGGAAGGAGATTCTTGAGGGACTGTTGAGCAGAGAAAAGAAAGATGTTCCTTTGTGTTGTGTATGGCAGTGGAAGAGAGTGCCATGGCCGATTGATAGCTGGATGTGGTGTCTGGGGTGCTTTGTGATGAGCAGATTGTCTGAATCATGAGAGCACTGGGTTGAGATGGGTGTGTTGTAAGCATGTGGGGCCTAATATCCCAACATGGGCTGGCATCTGCATGGGATGCCTATGATTGGGCAGTGAATTTCTCGTATGCAACCAGTTTCTTGGACCATCTCTTGTTAAAAGATAAGTGTTTTATATATGTTTATAATTCTGCAATTTAATTCTATGTTCTCTGTTATGAGGATGAACTTGTGCATGTGTGTGTGTAAATCTGTTTCGAATGGACATGGGCATGTGTTTGCCATGACTTCAGTTATTCAATTCTTGAATCATTCCACCGTATTTCATTATTGCACTCATGCATGCATCCGTAATATACAGGGCTTCCTTTGGAAGCCAGATCTGTTTTATTTGACATGAACTGGGCTGTTCAATGTCTTGAAATTTTAAAGGCTTCACGTGGAATCCTGTTGCTGGCTACAAGTGCATGGATGGGGATGCATGAAGCCCCAGTTGTTTAGGAAGACTTAGGGCTACAGGTACCATAACAAATCTCCTCTCTGCTTGAATTCTGGATGAGATTTTTGTGTCTTTTTCAATCTTTCAGTTTTACTGCACTACAAATATGCATGCATATTTAGTTTGTGTCAAGAGAAATCTTTGTGAAATTTCAAAGCAAAAGCGGATGAAAGAAAGAGCACACACCATTAAGATTTTCAAAATTTAACTGTGAGGTTCCATTACAATATCAGAGAGAGAGATCAGATAACATAAGATAAGAGAATTTTATTAATGTCCAACAAATGACCACAAAAGTAGGTAAATGGGACTGCTGAGAATAATGCTGTCAATACAAAGCGGGAGCACCAAAATGACTCCTATAAAGAGAAAGCAAGGTACAGAAAGATAGATATAAATATAAACTAGGGTTTGAAAAAGTAGAGATAAGATAATATAATTCGATTAATGTCCAAAAATGACCATAAAAATAGGTCAATGGGACTGTAAGAGTGAGAGAGTAATAATCTTTCTATAGTCAGATCCAATCTTATCTATACTTGACTAACTTTGTGCGTGTGCTTCTGACTGGTTTGTAATATGTATCTTTAGAATCTTATACTAACTATTTACAGTTCATGCAAGTTGTGTGCATGCCTTATTTTCATCAAGATTGCATGCCATCAGATCTGCTCAACTAATTTTCTCAATTTTAGCTTTGGTATAAAGATGTGTCAGATGCTAATGTGCACTGTTAGCATGGCAACCAATATACAAAATAGGCATTAATTTCTACCAGCCATCTATAATGACCATTTTGCTTCTGTTTTTTAATGTTTCCTCATACCAAGCATCTCCATGAACCTTTCAAATTTGTCCTTGCATAATGTCTTATTGAAATATATTCTAGTTGATCTTGGGTGCTGAAATATATCAATTCAAAATTTCAATCTCCTTGTTTTGTGCTTGCTCTCCAATGCCCTGGTGATGATCCTTAATGCACTTGATCCTAGCATTAAATACAAGACTTTTTGTGAGTTGGATAACACTTTGACTATCAAGAAAGACTCATATGGCTTGAGTTGTTCTGGATCCAAATTACCAAGAATCCTCCTAAGCTGTAAAGCTTAACAGGATGCATTATCTACTACTTTGTACTCTACTTTCATGTAGGTCAATGCAAAGGTTGTTTGCATTTTACTACCCCATAAAACTGTCTTTGACCCCATGCTGAACAAACAACACATGGTATATTTCCTTTCATCTATGCAACCTGCCTAATTTAAATCTGCGACCAATTAATGGTATCTTTTTATTCTGTACAAGGTCGTAGTGCAATGCTCCTTTCACATTGTTTATTATTGTTTTGTGCTTCCTTCCAATGAATAGCTCTGGCCCTTGGTGAAAGCCATCGGCCATGATACAATGCCAACAATATGGCTTAAATCTGGCTTGGTTGAGGTAAGGTAGATGAGACTCCTTACCAATTGTCTATACACTGTTGTATTCACTGGCTTTGAGTCTTCATGAGATAGCTTGTGCAGATTTACAATTAATCATGTGCAATCTCTTAGTATTTATCATGCATACTTAGTCTGGGACATGAAGATGTTATCCTTTTTCTGTGATATCTCCACTCCTAAACAATAATAAAGCATTCCTCCATCTGTGATTTCAAAGGCTTCATGCAGTCCAACTTTTAATTCCTGATTCATTCTTGCATCATTCTCTTATAATGAAGAGGTCATCACCATATAAGATTACAATCACTGTGTCATGCATACCTTTGATTCTGACATGTAAGTTGGATCTAATGGGCTTCTTCTACAACCATTGGCTTTGAAGTGATCATCAATTCTTGCATACCAGGCTGTATGCCTGCTTAAGACCACACTTTCTTTTTTGATGTACATACGATACAAGATGCTTCTTCCTATTTTACACAAATCCTTAGTAGTGCTGCATATGCACTTCCTGTTCCACAACACTAAAATAATACTCCACCAGGAGTAACAGAAGTCCAAGAAGAACGAAAATCTCTAGTAACAGTTGCCATCCATTCTCATTATCCATAAAACTCTCTTTGGTACCTTGTACATACATTCTTTCCAACAGTTTCCTACCACTCCATGTCTCCTTAAGTGTCATGTTTCCCATGTACTTAGTGGGGCAACTATTGGGTAGGTAAACTATTGCTTCAGCACAAAAGTAGTTTGAGAAAATTCGGCCCTTTAAGATGCTCCTTGCCATCTCCACAATTGTCCATCTTTCCCCTCTGCAACACCATTTTGTTTTTGAGTATATAAGGAAGTAATTTTCCTACAAATACAATGAGCTTTGAATTACTTGAATGAGTTATTAGATTTGTATTCTCGCCTTCTAGTTGTCTTGAAAACCTTAATCATTTTTCTACTTTGCCTCTCAGCCATAGCGTTGGACTCCTTAAATGTTTCAAGCACATCTAACTTGTACCTGAGAAAGTACCTAACTTGCACTTCAGAAAGCACACCCAAAACTTTCTTGAAGAGATCAATAAATGTCATAAAGTACTTTATACCTGCCAATGATGGAGTTCTGATCGGTGTTGCCCAAGGAATGCTTAATAAAAAAGCTGGAGAGATACACTCAACCACACCAGCATCCTCTAGAGATCAACAAAGATTAGTTAGGGCATGGTAAAGACTGCCACCCCACTCGAACAAGTATCTAACTGTCAACTTGGCTATCTTAGCATCTAACAGACCAGATTGGGAGATCATAGATGATGATAAGGACACACATATCTTGAAGTACATACAAAAGATGGTTAGGGACACGAAGATCACGGTCACGATTTGTCGGCTAGCAGAAATAGGTGGAAGCCAAGGGTTGAACAATTTTCGCATTAGTTATTTGTTGCTCGTATTTTTACCAATGGCTTGTTGTGATGTGGCCAGATGGCCAATTCTCGTATTCAAAATGGTTATTGTGGATATGTGGTGGGTATTCGTGTTTATTAATAGCACCATTTTGATTTTAATATGCCTTACTCACGTTGGCACAAATTTGGAATTTAATTCACCACTTTTGGTGTTTGATAGCTGTGATAATTGATAGCTTCTTGTTTGCAGGCCCTTACTTTGTTGTTAAATGGCTTTGTAATCATTGCCATTTGATATGAATTTAAAAAGTTTATTTCTATATAAAATTTAGAGATATTAGTTCCCAGAGTTAGTTCCGACTTTCTTAGGTAAACATAATTACATAGACCCTGTAAAAAGGGGGAAGATAGATTAGCAGCTGTATCTCCTGGATGATCAATTGAAGGGGAGACAGAACAGCAACTGCATGGACAGCCACTGGCACTCTGTATGTCCTGGATAATCAATGGAGTGGGTGACAGAGTAGCAGCTGCATGGATAGCACTGACACTCTGTATCTGGGTGATGTCACTCCAGTTTCTCGGTTGAATCTGGGAAATTTACAGAGCACCTCACTAAAGAATTCAGAGTTTGGCCCTTGTGATCTATTTCGCATTAAAATAGAGATAGGCCATTCAGGCACATGATGCTAAATTTATACATTTTCACGTGGAGACGCCCTGCCTTTAAAACCCTCAACAATCTTACATACATGCAGTCTACCAGGAGGAGCTTCTAGACCAATGGGTTTGTCTCCCAAGATAATTTCTAATGGCATAAGAGCTGGAAGTTGAATATGAATTTAAGTGTACATATCCTCAAGAAGAAGAAGAGAAGAAGGAAGTACCTGTGAAGCCCAATCAATGAAGGGGGCGATGAGCTTGCAGGGACCGCACCAATCGGCCACGAAGTCAACGAGCACTGGAAGATCCGAATTCAGCACCTTCTCTTGGAACTCGCTCTCTCCGACGATTGAAGCCTTGCTACAGCATGTGACCACGCGGCTAATTTTCCTCGAATTGGGCTGAAACCTGCCAGCAGTTGCTCTGCAACTCGGTAATCCAGCAGCCCATTGCAGCCTCCGCTTGGACAGATCATTTTGCCCCAAAAATTGTGGTTTGATATTGAAATGAATGGGATGAATGGTAGAAGAATAAGCTGCAACAGGGGAAGGAGGATAATTAATTCCTACAGAGGCCATTGTTGCCTCCTGCAACTGACAGTAGTAGACGCTCCTTGTCACCGCCATCAATGGATTTAGATGGAAAAATGGATAGATGATGGATGGTCTCACAAATTTTAACGACTCGTAAATATTGTGGATTGCAAGTGCAAGAATCGCTCAGGTTGACTCATAAATATTGTGGATTGCAAGTGCAAGAATCGCCAAGGTTTGGGAGACCTTAGCGGATATGTTACGGAATTACTACGTTACCTTGGGGGACGCTGAAAGACAACCTCAAGGTTTGTTTTGTTTCTAACGGAGAAAATTAAATTAGGAGGATAACTCTTGTTTTGTTGCTAACGGAGAAAATTAAATTCGAGGATAATTCTTGTCCGCATACTACAAGTTGTCGGTATTTATGCCGGAGCTGTATAAGGGCTCCTCGACTCGTCGGAATTCGTCAAAGGAATTTTGGCCAAAATCATAATTTGGAGAGTTAGATCAGAATTTGGGTCATCTAGGTAGTTTTAGAATTGGGCAATTAGTGTAGAACAGGCAAAATCCCAATTGTTAAAATTACAAAAATGAGAAAATAACAATTTCCAGCAAGAATTTTAACCAGTTTTGGACCCAGAATCGTCGGAAAAGTGGGGTGTTTTGGTTGTCTTTTATCCTATGCATATTTATGCCTATACGTATGTCCTCGTACGTGTACCCTTTCCTATATGGCTAGTGGTGATACGTTGAATCACATGATGTTATAACGTTAGAGTTATATTGATCATATACATTACGTTATGATAGTTGTCATTGCTTAAATGCCTACATGTTTAAGTATTTTTTTGGAAAATGACAATTCTCATAATTTTAAAAGGAGTTCTAACCTATTACTACTAAAAAAATTACAACACATATCCCTCTCATCACTATGCTATAGATGTATATTTTCTTATTTTCTTATTATTTATTTTTATATTTTATTTATTTATTTTTATTTTTATAAAGTAAACCTATGTTGAAATCTATTTAATACTGAGAGGGAGGGTGAATCAGTGTTAGCGCAGTTAACAACAGTGTTTAACTTCTTAACTGATTAACTTGACCTTTAATTATGCATCCACCATAAATAAAGCATTCATCCACATATACGCAAAAAACACAAAACAGACAAAAAATTTACGTGGAAACTCAAACGGGAAAAAACCATTGAATGTTTTCTTATAATATAAATATTACATTCAGGGAAGCACCAACTTCCTAAGTTCTATAGCACCAACTATGAGGAGGCACCAACCCCCTAGTTTTACAAGCACCAACTGAAGGAAGCATTAACTCACTGATTTACCAGCACCAACTGGAAGGAGGCTACGACCCCCTGCTCCTTGTCCCGTCCTGCCGCCCTGATATAAAAGAAGAAGATATTACTTAATTGTTATTCTGATACACACTCTTCATATTAACTATTGTCCATTGTGTTGTGTGCACCTTTTGTAACCTTGAGATCTAGCAATTGTTGTTCTATATAACAAACTTCACTTGAACACTTCACAACATTACAATTGACTCTGCATTTCACAAATTGTGTGTTGCTTCATCATCTTCTGCAGTCTGCACTTAGATTCTATATGTCATTATGTTTATGCGCTACTACACTTCAACTAATACTGCACATCTACTGATAAACCGTTGTTTTGACTTTGTGCATCAGTATCAGCTGGAAGTGCACACCCTTTGAAATGTGTTCGTTCTGTCTTGATGCAACAGCCTTTAGATAATCTACAGCCTTCTGTGATTCATCATTTCTGTATAATGCACTTGTCTCAGATCATCCTTATCATAATGCACATCCTTCACTGTGTAACAATTCTATATTTGTGCATCAGATAAACTTATTTACTTCACGCATCACAAGATATACTTCAAATCTGTCTCTGCGCTTATGTCTTAGATCATTTGTGACTATCTGCGTGTTGTCTACGATACTGTCATTTTGTCTTCATGCACTTGCGCATCTTCTGTAGTTCTGCCTTTCTTCCTTCACGTAACTGTCACGGATAAACTTGCATCTTTCTACACACCATCAACCATTCCATTTCTATGCGTGTGCGCACTCAACTTTCTGTTAGATCATCATGTTCTGGTTCCATGAGCCCTTGATACTTCGAGAATTAGAAGCTTTGTAAATATGTATCTTCCAGCTTTCCACTATAAATCATCATCATACAAGATGTCAAGCTTACCTCAATTCTCCAACTTGCTTCTTATTTATACTTGTCCTGTGCGGATTGTATGTCCACAAGTTGGTTGTGGCATTTCTTCTTCTTTGATTCATGGTTCATGCTTCCGCCACTTGTCATATTCTACACCACTAAGGTGTCATCTCTTGTGGGTCTTGCGCATACTTGGTCTTCGCCTTAGTGGGACTTTCACCTTTGCGGTGTGGTCTTGCGGCCTTGATGTGGCATTGTCTGTGGCACTTGCACACTTGACATCTTCAACCGCTACCTCATTTTTGGTACTTGTGTGCGCTTCAACAACTGAAAGCTTCTTCTGATTGGTGACACTTGCGCACTTTCGAGACTTGCTTCCTTATTCAACTGTTTCTTGTTCCAAGCTACTTGTGCACTCCTGAACTTTTGTCCAACCAACTCTTTGGATTTTTCCTTGAAGGAGTATGATTGGACGGACTTGAGACCTGCACCTGTACCTCATTTCTTCAGGCTGGATGCACTCCTAGATATACTTCTTCATACTAGCATCCATATACTTCTTTAAAGTATATTTCATATACTTCTTTAAACTGGCACAAAAATATACTTCTTCAAAGTGGCTTTCATATATTTCCTCAAACTGGCACAAGAATACCAAAACCTCTTTGACATCAATTGACATCAATGACAACCAAAAGTCCAACAATCTCCCCCTTTGGCATTGGTGTCAACATCTCATGAAGCTATAATTAATCATCTCCTGAAGTTTGTATGCTTCATCTGTGCTTGTCGCAGTACTCCCCCTATGTATACTCTCCATGTGTTCTTTGCCAGTTAGAGCCTTTGACACCTGTGCATTATGTTGTCAATGCTTGTCCCTGTGTCTCTTATCTTTGCATAGATCGCATGCTTCATGATCATTCTCTTGCGCGGTTGCATGCTTCATGATCAGCTTCATGCTCTTTCTCCCCCTTTGACATCAATGCCAAAGAGGTGCCATTACTGCAAATTATTGGTTCTCCTTTCTTATGTTTTGCGTTGGCCTTTCATTCATCTACTTACTTTGATAACTTCCCCCATCTTCATGCTTCATTCTTTTGTTGGGGATTCTACGTCGATGTCTTGGAATCTGTACGTCGTTTTCATAACCATCTCAAATACAATCCCCTATACAGTTGCTATCTTCTTTCTTATCTTAATCTTCTATTCCTGTCATAATAGTTAACAATACTTCATCACTCCTTGCACAAACATTCATTATGTCTTCATGTTGTGTCAATTGCGCGGTACCAAATTTCAGTTGCATTTATGCCCTCTTATCGAGGTTCTCATAATGTTGCAGATTGAGAACCACACACAACTTTTCTCTGAGATATTCAAACGTGTATTATGGGAGAGACTTTGTGAATATGTCTGCAATATGTTCTTTGGTGTCAACATATTCTAGCTTAACAATATTTTTAGTGACTTGCTCTCTCACAAAGTGATACTTGATGGGAATATGTTTGGTTTTGTAGTGCATGACAAGATTCTTAGAGATACTGACTGCGCTTGTATTGTCGCATAAAATTTGTATTGGCTGATAAAAATTTACTTGCAGATCCTTTAGAGTTTGTTTTATCCATAGTACCTATGCGCAATAGGAAGTCGATGCAATAGATTCTGCTTCTGCAGTAGATAGTGCGACCAATGGCTGTTTTTTGTTGATCCAAGATACAAGACAATTTTCTAAGAAAAATGCAGCTCCACTAGTACTTCTTTTATCATCAACACTACCTGCCCAATCTACATTAGTGTAAGCCACTACGTTTAGATCTTTACTTCGTGGATACCACAAACTAAAGTTCATGGTCCCTTTCAAATACCTGAAAATTCTCTTAGCTGCTTGAACATGTGTTTCCTTGGCTACTACCTGAAACCTTGCAACAAGCCCAACTACTTGCATTATATTTGGTCTTGAGGAAATTACATATAACAGCCTGCCAATCATTGATCTGTATAGTCTTTTATTTACTTCCTCAATTTCATCTTCTTTACTTAACTTGCACCCAATGACCATGGGTGTAGAAATTGATTTGCAGTCTTCCATGTTAAATCTCTTCAGCATCTCTTTCACATATTTGGATTGAGAGATGAAGATGTCATTGTCCAATTGAGATATATGGAGTCCGAGGAAAAAGGATAATTCTCCAAGCATAGACATTTCGAATTCCTTCTTCATATCTTTAGCAAATTGCTGACTCATTTTGTCATCATTGCTTCCAAAAATAATGTCATCAACATATACTTCAACAACTATCATTTTTTCATGTTCAAGTTTTATATAAAGATTAATATCCACACTTGTCCAATCTTGAATACCAGGCCCTGGGAACCTGCTTGCTACAAATATTAAATGATGTATTAAATAAAACAATAAAATTATTAATTATTTAATTGAAGGGATGTAACCCTTCCTTAATCATGCTCAAGCCATATAAAAGGCGATCTCTCTTGTAATACTTTCATCATCGATACAATAATATTTTATCTTTTATTCAAACATGGATTTCGTGTCCTAAGTCTGCTGCTGCATTTGGTATCAGAGCCTCTTGGCTCTCGGCTCTCATGCACGCTCAACTCCATCCTTTTCCACGTTGCTATCATCGATCTCCCATTCAAACTCCCGTTGCTCCTCTCCCTTCCGCCTTCCTCTTGCTTACTGCTTCCCTTCTCTCGGCTCCCTCTCCCTCACACCCTATGCACTCCCTATTGCTGCACCTACGCCTTCCCTCAGCTTCCTCTCTCCATTGCACCAACCCATCCCTGCAGCCCTCCCCTCTCCGTGCAGCCCCCGCGTTCCTCCTCGCTCCCACCCCCCTGTGCATCTCCCACCTCTGCCACTCCCTTTTGCAGCCTTCCCCCACCCCCACTACTCCCATTCTTCCCGCCCTTCGTCCACCCTCCTGCGTGCACATCACCACTCATCCACCATTCCGCTCGCACACCACCATTCCGCCGCCATCTACAGGTCCTCCTTCACGCACGGCTCGTCCTCCTCCACGTAAATCTTGCCAAAAAAAACAAAACAAACAAAAAAATATTAATATTATATAATAATAATATTATTATTATAATAATAATTTTTTTTTTTTAAAAACCCAAGTTTCATAATAAAATAAAATAAAAAATTATAATAGTATTATTTTAAATAATTATTGTTATAACTATAACTATATATATATATATATATATATATATATATATATATATATATTGTACCCCATATAAATCAAAATTGGGTCTAAATATTTACCTCCCCACACTAAATCAAGAACCATGGCCGAGTTAAAGAACCAAATCGAAAAATTAGAGAAGGATTTCAATGATCACATTATTAAGAATCAAGAAGATTTAAAGGAAGAAATAAAAAATTGCAATGCAAAGCTGAAAAATGAAATCAGAGTGGAAGTCGTTTCAGTGTTAGAAATAAGGCTAGACGATAAATTGGACGAGATGAAGGAAAAACAAGACCAACTGAGCGACAAGTTAAACAAGTTCATGGAAATGATGGAAAAGAATGAGACAAAAGACAGCTGCAAACAAAAAGACGATTCAGATATGTCGTGTGCTTCAGCCAGCAATTCTAGATCACCACCACACAACAAGACAAGAGGCAATCAGTATCAGCATTATGTAGTGTATCCCCCCAAAGCAAAAATAGAAATGTCAAAGTTCAGTGGAAATGACGAACAATGCATTGCATGGTTAAATAAAGCAAAGGAATACTTCGATATCTATAACATCACAACAGATGAAGAAAAAGTGAAGTATGCATCTATGCACCTTGAAGGATATGCCTACAACTGGGATATGTGGTGGAAAGGTGACCATTTCACATACACATGGAATTTGTTTAAAAATGATTTCCTCAAAAGGTTTCAAGGAATCAACGAAGACGAATTTTTCTCGAAGCTTACCAGGTTACAGCAAAAAGGAAACGTCAAAGAATTCACACACCAATGGGAATGACTCGCTACCAGAGTATTTGGGTTATCAGACAGACAACGACTAGAAACTTACTTGGGAGGACTAAAACCATACATACAAAAAGAGTTAAAAATGCATGACATACCGAATGTTGAGGCAACAAGACGAAAAGCAAAAGCAGCCGAGGCCAAATTTGACAATTTCCAATCAAATAAAGGGAAGTCATACTCGCAAAGAAACATCCAGTCGACTCCAGAGGATGATACAAACAAATACATCACTCCACCTAGAAGGGACGACAACAAGGGCCTCGAGAATCAACGAATGAGGGAAGGAAAATGTCGATGATGTGGAGACAGATGGAATCCAAAACATAGGTGTCACCCCGAGGAAAGCTCAAAGAAATTATATACTTGTGAAGCAGAGGAGAATAGTGAATCAGAAGAAGATGAAGAGGAGGCAACCGCAAATATGGCATCCGGAAACAACGAGAGCCCCAAAATCTCCCTAGAAGCCATGACAGGCATTAGTCAACCACAGACTCTCAAGTTAAAAGGGCATATAAAAAGTGAGAATGTTACAGTGCTATTAGACACTGGAAGCACTCACAACTTTCTTGATATAAGAGTTGCAAGAAAACTCAAGTTGTTCGTACATCCAGTTCCAGACATGAAGGTGATGGTTGCAGATGGCAAGAAGATCGGAAAAGTTGGAAAGTGCCACAAGGTGAAACTTCAAATACAAGACTTCAAACTGGAATCAAAACTCTACACCTTACCGTTGGGAGGAATAGACATCGTTTTGGGAGTCCAATGGTTATGAACATTGGGAACATATTCCACCTATCACCAAAAACATTTCAACAAGTTTAAATGGCAAGGGAAATTTTTTAAGCTATATGGTTTTCAACCACCAGACACACAAGTAGTTTCATCTCAGCATATGGAAAAACTCATTCGAAAAGGAGCATCAACATATGTAATCCAATGCAATCAATTGGAAGGAAAAGAGGAGGAACCAAATAAGTTCGAAAAGGAAATCCAAAAATTACTCTAGAAACATGAAACATATTTCAAGACTTACCCATGCAACTACCACTAGAAAGGAGTATAGAACACATAATTGAGATTAAACCTGGATCAAATCCTGTCAAGGTTAAATCATATAGGTATCCCCACCACCACAAAACGGAAATAGAAAGGCTGGTTCAAGACCTACTGAATTGTGGTGTCATCACCAAGAGTAGAAGCCCTTATGCAGCTCCAGTCGTGTTAGTACGGAAGAAGGATGGATCGTTTAGATTATGTATAGATTATAGAGGATTAAACAAAATAGCGATTAAGAGCAAGTTTCCAATCCCTTTCATCGATGATATGTTGGATGAACTTCATGACGCAAAATATTTTTCAAAACTCGATTTAAGGTCAGGGTACTATCAAATCAGGGTCAGATTAGAAGATATCGCAAAGACTGCTTTCCAAACTCATGAAGGACATTATGAATTCAAAGTAATGCATTTTGGGTTAACTAATGCCCCTGCCACATTCCAAGCAACTATGAATGAACTATTTCAGCCATACCTAAGGAAATTTGTGTTAGTATTCTTCGATGACATCCTTATATATAGCAAGACATGGAAGGAACATTTGACGCATCTGGAAAAGGTTCTATCTCTTCTGAAGGAAAACCAGTTCTATGCAAAAAAGTCAAAATGCACATTTGGGAAGCAAGAAGTAGAGTATCTTGGTCGTATAATCTCAAAGGAATGAGTTGAGGTGGACCCAAGGAAGATCCAAGCGATGAAGGAGTGGCCCCAACCAAAGAATGTTTCAAAATTGCAAGGATTTTTGGGATTAATAGGTTGCTATCGAAGGTTCATCAGGAACTATGCACACGTCACTGCTCCGCTAACAAATCTCCTAAAAAGAAATTATTTTCAATGGGATGATGAAGCAAGAAGATGCTTTGAAATGTTGAAACAAATTATGTCTTCAACTCCCGTTTTGGCAACACCTGATTTTGCAAAACCATTTGTAATCGAATGTGATGGTTCAGGGTTTGGGATAGGAGCTGTGCTAATGCAAGAAGGTCATCCAATCGCTTTTGAAAGTAGGAAGTTGAACAAAAGAAAATACCTACAGTCTACATACAACGAGGAAATGCTTGCCATCATGCATGCATTAAATAAATGGCGACAATACCTTTTGGGAAGTAAATTCCTAATCCGAACAGATCATAATAGTCTGCAACACTTATTACAGCAGAAGACATTAACAACCGAACAACAAAAGTGGATCGAGAAAATCTCTACCTTCGATATGGAGATCTTACATAAAAAGGGGAAGGACAATGTAGTAGCTGATGCTCTATCAAGGAAATATGAAGAGGTACAAGTCTATGTCGTATCAATGGTGATTCCAGAATTTTTGGACGAAATTCGCAAGGAATATGCCAAGAATCTAGAGGTTTGCTCCATAATTAACGACATAAATCAGTATCCAAAGTTTGAATGGAAGAATGACCTCTTATGGTACAAAGGAAGTATTTACTTAAGTTCCAACTCCAGTTTTAAGAACAAGGTGCTTAAAGAGTCACATGACTTCCCAGCCGCTGGTCATGTAGGATTTTTTAAAACCTACTATAATGCAAGGCATACATTCTTTTGGAAGGGTATGAATGCTGACATTCACAAGTATGTTGCAGATTATGACATTTGTCAGAGGAATAAAACTGAGAATATCTCAAGTCCGAGTTTACTCCATCCGTTACATATCCCAAATCAGAAATGGGAGGAAATTTCAGTGGATTTCATTGAAGGTCTACCCATATCAGATGGAAAAGACAAAAAACTAGTTGTGGTAGACAGGCTAACCAAATATGCACATTTTGTTGGAGTGAAGAAAACGGATTCAACAAAAGAAACAGCCTAAGCTTTCTGTAAAAATGTCTTCAAGTTACATGGTTTTCCCAAGATTATCGTAAGTGATAGGGATGCCAAGTTTAAAGGGAACTTTTGGAGAGAGTCTTGCAAGCAAATTGGGATGTCACTTAACATGAGTTTAGCTTATCATCCCCAAATAGATGGTCAGACATAAGTCGTCAATAAATGCTTAGAAACCTACCTTCGTTGCTTTGTAACTGACAAGAAAAATAAATGGTTCCAATGGCTACATCTTGCGGAATGGTGGTATAATTCTACTTATCATACATCTGCAAGAATGACACCATTTTAAGCCCTATATGGATATGAACCCCCAAAATGGAAGGATTTCATTACCAACCAAGCAAGGGTCGCATCAGTAAATGACTATTTAGAAGAAAACCAAAAGGTTGTCCAAGTACTTAAAGAGAATCTGAATACTGCCAGGAATAGAATGAGACAACAAGAAGATCGACACCGAACAGAACGAGAATTTGAAGTTGGAGATTGGGTATTTGTAAGACTACAACCTTATAAGAAATTATCACTTAAACAAGGTGGAAAGAATAAATTGGCTCCACATTTTTATGGCCCATATCAAATCAATAAGAAGATTAGTAATGTGGCATATGCGTTGGAATTGCCAACTACAAGTCGCATCCACAATGTTTTTCACGTTTCATGCTTGAAAAAGATGATAGGTCAACACCAGAAGTGTCACCTACCCAAATTTTGAGAATATTATTTTATTTGTAAAATACTTTATGTTAAATTATAATTACAAAGTTTTGTAATTATGACCAAGTTTGGTCAAGGATGATTGTAATTATTGATTATTATTATTTAATAAATTAAAATAGGAGACAAACACCCAAGGGAACTGTTAAATGAGTGTTCACTGACCCACTAGGAGGAATGGAAGCTGTTAGAAGGCATGGGACAGATGGCAGCATTTGCACTCCACCACTAGCTGTTGGTTATGGGACAACTACCCCTAAATTTGTGGAATTATGCCTCAGGTGGGTGGAAGAGAGCAGGCAGCTCATTAATGACCAGTTAACCACTTAAAGGCCTAGGAAGCCTAGATAAGGCAATTCGAATTGAGCAGGAAACTCCTAAAATATTTTCTGCAGAAATATTCCTCAAGTGCATCAGGTGATCACTGAGAGATTCGAATAAGAAGGCTATGTGAAAGTGCAACTGTGAGTCTGCTTGTTATATTGAGAAGGAAAACAAGAGATGCTGGTGCAGGTCTCTTTGACTACTGAGTCTTGATGTCTGGATAATCTATATTCTACTGCAAGTTGAGGTACTAAGGCTTCTACAGAATCTTCCTCCTGGTGGTTCAGTGAACAGGCTCGGGGGTCCTAAGGCAAGTAACTTGGCTGTCTTCAGGAATAGGTTGGGTGGAACAGGTTCCTTGGGCTGTTTGTTTCTCCTACAGTCAACCAAGTTCTACTGTTCTTACTTTTGTTTACAGTTAAATGTTTTTTGCATGGTAGAGTTATTATTACAGTTATACAGAAAGAACTAATTCATTTTCTGGTTCAAAGATGATTTGTTTTAAGAACAATTAAGTAATTGAATTGAATGATTAGATTCTTTTCTGTATTTTTCCCATACTGTTATCTGTATAGTACTCTAGTACAGAAAAGCAAAATTAATATAAATGAATTATAGGCAGAATGCCATTAGAATGAAAGGTTAAACACAGTAATTTTTCTTGTTAAATTCTGCCTTTTAAAACATAAATAAAACGCAGGAAATAGTACAGTATAGTATAAACAGATGTACAATATTCATCATCTAATTCTTAAATAAAAACTCATTTTATTTCTGCAAAGATTTATACTTTTCCTTTCAACTCTATCTATTTCAGATAGTAATCACATGCATTTCAATATCATAAATTCCATATTTGCAAGTATTTAGATTCTAAGAAATATAGCAGCTGCAAAACTATGTTCTGTACAAGATTGTTATAAGTACATATTATTTCTTCACAAACTATCACATTTGATTTCAAATATTAAATACAAATATTGTCATTGTAAAAATCAAAACCCTAAGATATCACAGACCCTAGATTCTGATTATACAGTTCATAAATTTCTCCTCAAGCCATTCATGGCAAACTTTAGACATTTATTTATGAGGTTATAACAGTTATAAATTTCCAAACCCTAACTAGCATTTTATATAACCATACCATCTTTTAAACCTATCGAGACTACTACAAGACAATAAGCATCACTTAGCAGAAAGCATGATTCAGTATCAATGTCTAACGATAGCTCACAACCCTAGCAAGAAAACATACACAGTGTCGAAACATTCACATGCATGAGTTAAGGTCCAGTTCGTGGGTTCAACTTTTATGTACAAGCAAGGTTGCCAACGAAAGCTACAGGTAGGGTTTCATCCTTTTAAAAAAAATCGAACACTGTGGCAATAGCCATTTCGAAAATGTATAAACAGACCAAAGTTTATCTCATCACGATTTCAAAACATAAATATCAACAACGATAACGAAGTACAGGAATCAACTATCTACAGTTATACAAACCATAACTCTCGGCCAAAGACAACTATAATTGTTCGCCACCACTTAACAGTTATATAAACAACCCTTCAACCATTACTTCAAAACGCAACACTTCATTACAAACGAGTCATCGTTTTAAAAGAACAAGTGAACCCTCGGCTCTTGGTTTCCCATTCAACAATTATAAATAACAGAGTTTACATTACGGACCTGCCAAGGTTCCAACATGACACAGAGGTTTACCCCTTATCAACCAAAAACATTAAAATGAGGTCAAGGTTCCACAAACTATACAGGGTTTTATCCTTAACATATAGCAGTACAAACACAAGTTCGAAGTTCTTTTCAAACGATGCAACCAGGCATCACAAGAGCTGAATAACAACTTAAACAACTGAAGGTTATCCTTTGTACAACATTTATCAAAATAAGACTTTAAAACTTAACACTCAGCCATCACCCGAACAAGGTTGAATAGTTCCAACACTCGGTACACAGTAATCACCAAAAAAACCTTGCCAAAGGCACCTACGAGGTTTCAAGAACCACCGAAGCTTACTAAGAAGTAGATGCATCATCTCCATTCCAAATCTTATGCACAACAACCTCCTACGAAGTGGGTACCTACCAAAATATAGTTTGAAGGGTTAAAAACAAGAAAACACAAATATAAAAGCAAATAACACAATATTACATTCATTATCGTAAGCACTTACCCTTAGAAACGAAGCTCCTGAACATTGGCACACTACACCAACAAAACGACGAAGCTTGATAGCATTCACAACAAACTACGAATTCAACAACTGACAAAAGAACCACACACCACCACCATGGCTGTATCGTGACTGTATGGCACAAGAGTGTAAGCCTGTAACTATTAAGACTATCTCCCATAGGTCCAAGGTTCGAAACCGAGGAAGGAGTCCTCCTCTCCACAAACTCTAAACCCTACATTGCAGCAAACAGTCGGCTCTGTGACCTTACCACTAAAACGCAACAATGAATGCCAGAAAACCATTTTTCACTACTTACCAACGCAAGAATAGGGTTTCGTTCTCAGCCCTAGATCTTGCAAAGATCAACGGTGGTTTAGCTCCCAAATCGGGCATGTTGATATTCGAGCAACCATATCAACGCCAGCTTGGAAAGCATGCCAAGTACCAAACTCATAGTCATTATCCTGTCAACATCGAAATAATTGCAATGTTAGATTCGTGGATTATATTTTATAACAGTCTCTATAGTTTATTGCTAGGAATCATAACATTTGTATTATATGCCAATGTTTTATGTGAAGGCATAGTCACTTTAATATTTACATTTCATTTCTATGGCTCGTGTATAGTCATATAGGATAAAGCTTATATATCTCATATATTAGCCATATAAATTGTTAATCAATTGATAAATGGAGACCTTAGATATAGTTAGGATTTTATCTATGCATAAGTATGATGTTAGCTTAGATACTATGTACATTATATATTTCACACAATAGCTTTGTATTGCAAAATCTAATGATAAATGTAATACTATAGGTATAGTATAAGTGGTGACGTTATACACTCTAATGCTAAGTTCATAGCACAAGCACTAGTCACTATACTTTTCGTATTTTAACTGTGTAATGATATTCCAATGATAAATTCGGGACTTAGAATAGTCTAAGATCTGTAGATGCAAAATGTATTGATAGTTCAATAGTACAAATACTATTTCTACAAGCTTTCTAATAGAAATACCAATGGACATTGGTATCGCCGCTTGATATAAATGCCAATAGTTATATGATAATAAACATAGTATTATAAAAACAAATTGACGATGTGATTTTATTTTATAGAAGAGTTTGTAAGTCAACACGTAGACTAGAATTGGAACCAGAATATCCATACCTCCAATAACTTGTTTTGCAAGGAGGTACTTAGCATTTTAATATTACATTGATGATGAATTGAAAGACACATGTACTCTCAACACATGTTGTCGTAGAAATTCTTACCTGTTGTCTGCACATGGAAACATGATTCAAATGCCTTAGCTAAACGTAGCTAAGTAAACTCCAGGGTACCTCGTGGGACCCCTTCGTCATCATACAAACAAACTATCATCACATCATTAAGAACATCATAATGATACAAACCTATGAATAGCATGTAATCGCATGTAGAACTTAAGTAGATCTATAAATTGTGTTCTTGTGCATAATCATAAAAAGATCTTTCGTTAAGGAGATTAGCATCCATTTAAATCTGAAATAGCAAATACAATTACATCATATTTTATTTTGAGAAATTTGATGTGTCATCGTTATTAATTATCCTAGTTACGAATTTTAATTATTTTATATGTTCCGCATTAACAACTTCGATAATTATTGCTATTTAAATTTTTTTTTTTTTTAAATTTTGGGTATTTTCGGGATGTTACAAGAAGGCACAAACAATACTTCCCTTGTTATATGAAGAAGGAAGAATCATATTCGAGCCGGAATCTATCATTGCTACTAGAGAGAAGAGATTAAGAACGCGAGTCATTAAAGAGTACCTCATAAAATGGAAAAATCTTCTCGAAGAAGACGCAACATGGGAATCATAACAATTTGGACAGCTACATCCCTCATTACCATTGCTTTGAGGACAAAGCTCCTTAAAAGGGAGTGGCAATGCTACAAATATTAAATGATGTATTTAAATAAAACAAAAAATTATTAATTATTTAATTGAAGGGACGTAACCCTTCCTTAAGCACGCTCAAGCCGTATAAAAGGCGACCTCTCTTGTAATACTTTCATCATCAATACAATAATATTTTATCTTTTATTCAAACATGGATTTTGTGTCCTAAGTTTGCTGCTGCACTGCTTGAGTCCATAGAATTTTTTTTTTAATTTGCAGACATAATCTCTGTTATCTGAAAGTGAGAATCCATCTGGTTATTCAATGTATACTTCTTCTTCAAGATATCCATTTAGAAATGTTGATTTCACATCCATTGGATATACTTTGACATTTTCAGCACAAGCATAGGCCAGGAATAGTCTAATTGCTTCCATTTGCGCTATAGGAGCAAAGGTTTCTTCAAAGTCTCTTCCCTCAATCCACGCATAACCTTTGCACACCAGTATTGCCTTGTTTATAACAACTTGTCCTTCTTCATTTAGTTTGTTTCTGAATACCCATTTTGTGTTATTTATTTTTGGGTATTGGAACAAGTTCCTAGGTCTCATTCTTTTCAATTTGATCTAATTCTTCATTCATGGCTTTTACCCAGTGTTCATCTGTTTTGGATTCTTCAAAGTCTTATGGTTCTATTTGAGATAGTAAGGAAATGAACTTCTTCACTTGAATTTCTTAAACTTCTTCCGGTTCTTACACCAGTATTTCTATCTCCGATTATTAGATCTTCTGAATGATTCTTTTGAACGTATCTGGAAGGAGTCTTTGTATCTTGTCTTCCATCTTCTAATTCACGTTGATATATCACCTCCTATGGTTCTTTTGTTTCCTGGCTTTCTGGAAATTCCTCATATGGTTGCTCGATCAAGGGGAGATCATCATCATCCTCCACCTTCATGTGCGTGGATGCTTCATCTGCTTTTACGTCAGGGATTTCAACCATCTTTCTTATTCACAGATTATAGTACTTGTTGTATGCTTTGCTCCTTGTAGCATATCCAAGAAAGATTCCTTCATATGATCTAGAGTCAAACTTACCAATATTTTCATCATTTCGTTTGATGTAGCACTTGCTTCTGAATATCTTGAAGTGCTTGACTATGGTTGGCCTTCCTTTCCAAAGTTCATAAGGTGTT
Source organism: Larix kaempferi (assembly GCA_027924585.1). NCBI lineage: Eukaryota > Viridiplantae > Streptophyta > Pinopsida > Pinales > Pinaceae > Larix > Larix kaempferi. The sequence goes on from BSBM01001005.1 coordinate 32,746,849, forward strand.
GAGCAACTATTTGTCCTTATTTGACATCTTTTAAGGATATATACAACCATCTTTCTGATTCATAGATTATTGCACTTGTATGCTTTGCTCCTTGTAGCATATCCAAAAAAGATTCCTTCATCTGATCTGGAGTCAAAATTACCAAGATTTTCATCGTTTCGTTTGATGTAGCACTTGCTTTTGAATATCCTAAAGTGCTTGACTATGGCTGGCCTTCCTTTCCAGAGTTCATAAGGCGTTGAGCAACTATTTGTCCTTATCTGACATCTGTTAAGGATATATACAGTTGTATGTATGTCCTGAGTCCAAAAAAATCAAATATTTTCGAATCATTCAACATTGTTCTGGCCATTTCCAGTACAATTCTGTTTTTTTCATTCTGCTACTCCATTTTGCTGCGGAGTTCTGGCAGCTAAGAATTGTCTCATGATCCCATTTTTTTCACAGTAGTTCTCAAATTTGGTTGACATATACTATCCTCCATTATCGTACCTTAGACACTTAATACTCATATCAACTTCATTTTCAATGACTTCCTTAAAGGTTTAGAAGCACTCAAATGTTTCTGATTTCTCTCTAAGAAAAACTACCCAGGTCATCCTGGTGTAATCATCGATAAAAAGAAAAAATTAAGAATCACTGTTTAACCCTTTGGTTCTCATTGGACTACAAAGATTTGAGTGTACTATTTCCAAAGGTTTTTATGTAGTTTACTCCTTTGTCCCAAAAACAACTCGTGTTTGCTTCTCGTGCATACAATGTTTATAGACTGAATCCAAAGGCTTCGTGATTATTGGAATATATCTTACATCCTGTTTCTTGTTGATTCCAACTAGATTGTCAAAGTTGATGTGTCCCAATCTTTTGTGTTAGATCCAACTTTCATCCGTGTGTCCCATGTAGATCTTTTCTTCCTTCCCTTCATCAAGTATGTATACATTATTGGGGGTTATGATAGTTGTTGCTATTATACTACCTATATCCCTGTTTTTGATTATGCATTTCTCTGAGTCAAAAGTGAGTGCATGTCCTTGATCACACATCTGACTTACGCTGAGCATATTGTGTTTCATGTTTTCAACTAGTAAAACATTTTCTGCTTTAATCATTTTATTTCCCAAGCTCACCAAGCCTTTACCTAGGATTTTGGCAGATCCATTAACCCCAAAGTAGACACCACCTCCCTTTTCTTCCCTGTATTTGAGAAAGGTATTTTTGTCCCCTGTCATGTGCTTAGAAAAACCACTATTAATGTACCATTGTCCTCTTTTATTTTGTGCACGTAAAGCTAGGCTGCATCCTTCCTGATAAACTTGATCTTTCTGGGATAGTGTAGACTCTATTTTGTTGGAAATGTTTTCATCCAACTACGCAGGTGATAACTGTTTTTCGCAGTCCTAACTGTCATGGCCATGATTGTAACACTTCTGACATTCACTATCTAAATTCAGGAGACTTGAGGAATTGAAATTTTCTTTTGGAGTTTCAATAAATTTTTTGTTCTTTCTGGGGTTTGTCTGATTGCAACAATGACTTCTTCTGGCATTTGCAAGTGTGTGAGATCTGTAATTTATTTCCTTATGACCAAAATTATGACAGAAATAAGAGTTTCCCCAAAAAAGAGTTTCATACCTGATGGGATGAATTCTTCTAAATTACACAGATCCAGTTTCCATGCGAGTCGATTCCCTGTTCTTTTCCTCAACTTTCTGATTCCTCATTGGGATAGGACTTCTAAGTGCATCTGCATAGCTCTTTGTTTCAAAGGTTAATCCTTTATTGGTGTTGTTTTTTTATTCTTTGTCTATGTTCCAATTGAATGCCGATCTTTTGCATTTCTTCTTTTAAGAGAATGATCTCAGCTTCTAGCTTCTCACACTTTTCTTCTCTTAATTTCAACTGCTTGGTTGTGTCGGCTTCGAGTTTCAATAGCGATTCCTGCAACTATTTTTTTTCTTTCTTGATTTCTTCAGATCATCTAGAGCACTAATTAGCTCTCCTTCACAGTCTACTTCAACCATGTCTTCATAACCTATACCCATATTCATTAGATCTGTTTTGTTATCCATGAAGATTTTTTGTTGCATGTTTATCTGCGCAAGGATCTATCTTCCAGATGTTAAGTTGTTATTGAAGATACCCGCTCTAATACCAATTTTTGGAATCTATTTAATACTGAGAGATGGGGTGAATCAATATTAGTGCAGTTATGAACAGTTTTTTACTTCTTAACTGATTAATATTAACTTTAACTATGCATCCACCATAAATAAAACATTCATCCACATATGCGTAGAAAACACAGAAAACACATAATTTTTATGTGGAAACCCAAGCAGGAGAAAACCACAGAATGTTCTCTTATAATATAAATATTACATTCAAGGAAGCACAAACTTCCTAAGTTCTCCAGCACCAACTGGAAGGAGGCACCGACCCCCTGGTTTTAAAAGCACCGACCTGAAGGAAGCATTAACTCTCTGATTTACCAGCACCAATTGGAAGGAGGCTACGACCCACTTCTCCTTGCCCCATCACGTCGCCCTTATATAAAAGAAGAAGATATTACTTGAATGTTCTTATAATACACACACTCTTTAGATTAATTGGTGTTCATTGTGTTGTGTGCACCTTTTGCAACCTTGAGATCTTGCAATTGTTGTTCTATATCACAAACTTCACTTGAACACTTCACAACATTACAGTTGACTTCACACTTCTCAAACTGTGTGTTGCTTCATCATCTTCTGTAGTTTGCGCTCATATTTTGTATGTCTTTATGTTTCTACGCTACTGCACTTCAACTAATATTGCGCATCTACTGGTAAACTGCTACTCTAACTTTGCGCATCGGTATCAGCTGGAATTGCGCACCCTATGAAATGTGTCCATTATGTCTTGGTGCAACAACCTTTAGATAATATGCGACCTTCTGTGCATCATCTGTGATTCGTCCTTTCTCTATAACGCACTTATCTCAGATCATCCTTATCATAATGCGCATCCTTCATTGTACAACAATTATGTATTTGTGCATCAGATATACTTCTTTACTTCACACATCACAATATATATTTTAGATCTGTCTTTGCACTTGTGTCTTAGATCATCTGTGATTGTCTGCGTGCTATCTGCAATACTGTCATTTTGTCTTCACGCACTTGTGCATCTTCCATAGTTCTATATTTTTGACTTCGCACAACTGTCACATATAAACTTGCATCTTTCTGTGCACCATCAGTTATTCCATTTCTCTACTTGTGTGCACTCGGCTCTTTGCTAGATCATCTTGTTCTGGTTCCATGAGCCCTTGATGACCCGAGAATTAGAATCTTTATAAATTTGTATCTTCTAGCTTTCCACTATAAAGCATCCTCATCTAAGCTTTCAAGCTTACCTCAATTCTCCAACTCGCTTCTTATTTATACTTGTCCTGCGCGGATTGTATGTCCACAAGTTGGTTGTGGCATTCCTTCTTCTTTGCTTCACGGTTCATGCTTCCGCCACTTTTCATGTTCTGGGCCGCTGAGGTGTCATCTCTTGTGGGTCTTGCTCATACTTGGTCCTCTCCTTAGTGGGACTTTCACTCTTGCGGTGTGGTCTTGCGCCCTTGATGTGCCATTGCTTGTGGGACTTGTGCACTTGACATCTTCAACTGCCACATCCTTTTTGGTACTTGTGTGTGCTTCAACAACTGAAAGCTTCTTTCGATTGGTGAGACTTGCACACTTTCGAGACTTGCTTCCTTGTTCAACCGTTTCTTGTTCCAAGCTTCTTGTGCACTACCAAACTTTTGCCCAATCAACTCTTTGGCTTTTACCTTAAAGGAGTAAGACTGGATGAACTTGAGATCTACACTTGTACCACATTTCTTCAGACTGGATGCACTTCTGGATATACTTTTTCATACTGGCATCCATATACTTCTTTAAAGTATCTTTCATATAATTCTTTAAACTGGCACAAAAATATACTTCTTCAAAGTGGTTTTCATATATTTATTTAAACTGGCACAAGAATACTGAAACCTCTTTGACATCAATTGACAACCAAAAGTCCAACAAACTTCGCTTACCTCCACCTGGGATCCACTATGCTACAACACACTGATCCATGCATTCTTATTTTTTATTTATTTTATTTTATGGGATAGATAGACACTTCTCCCCCACCCAATGCACGCAATGATAGAATGGCAAGATTATATTGTATAAAGTATTGACTTGTTTAGCAAAATAATTGTGTAATTGCATCGAGAGTTGATTTTTACATTTTAGTTTGAGAGAAGTGTAATTCCATGTTCAATGTGGAGGTGGCATGTAGTATTTTAATAAAATAAATAAAAAATTTACAATGTCCATACTTAAAACTCAAAACCAAAAAAAAAAAAATTCAATTAATTAAAACTAAAAATATTAATGACAGTTGAATATTTCTTGTTATGCGATTTACAAGTTGAACCATCATTAAAACATAAATTTACATATCACATATCCACAATCTGCAATTCATATTTAAAACTATATAGAATATGTTGCTATGCTATATTTCCTTCTTTCTTATAAAAAGGTATATGTATTAATAAATCATAGCACCTTTAAACAATGTAAACAACAACTAGGATAAGAAAGCTATGATAACAAGGAATCTCTAATTTTTTGGGTCATATAAACATATATCCTAAACTGTTTGTAAGTATATACATTCACAAATTTTATGATGTAAATCTTTCTTTGTAATGTATTCTTAATGAGTCAAACTTTGTATCTAACTGTATTAAAATACTTGTGAAGAAAGTCATATTTGTTGGTTATGGAGCCAGATCTTCCAATCTCATAGATGATATTATCTCAGTCGTGCACCCCAGAGGATTGTACACTCATTCCCCAACCTTGGGGTTCGGGGGCAGCGCCCCCGAGAAAAAATTTTGGGGCTGTTTTTGCCAACAGTTTTCAGGCCCATGGTTTTGGGTAACCCGTGGTATTTTCCCATTGTATTTCTCCTATAATAGAAAGACATTGTAATACGGCTAGGGTAAGATGTATTAGGTATTATGCATTGTAAAGATCTCTGAGATCGGAAAAGAGATTGTGAGACAATGAAGAGGAAGTGTAGCAGCTGTGCTGCAGGTTGTATCCCTTCACTTTGCCAAATTTCAGTGTGGACGTAGCCCATCTTGTGTGAACCACGATATATTGGTGTCTCTCTTGTAATGTGTTTGTGTGATTATATTTGCATTTCTGTTTATTGTTATTGCTCTGCGATCCTGTTTTTCTAACAATATTTCCGAGGTTTTATAGTTATATTGTTATTTGATTAAAAAAAACTATAACATAAATATATTTACCCTTCTTTGTTAAGGTAAAACTATATTTCAATTATACTTATCTTCATTCTTTTGTTGTGGAACATTAAAAATGTTACTACTCAAGAAAATACAAATCATAATATTGTGATCTAGTCATGCGGTAGTGTATGTATAAACTAGTATGTTTATTTGTTTGGAGAAAAAATGAGTTATTTAGAATTCTTAGAATCTCATTCTCTCCTTTCCTATATATGTATATAAATGATTGCATATGAGCCCTATATATGTATATAAATGATTGCATATGAGCATAAGTAAACAATTATTAATATATTCCTATTTTCTTCATTTTCTTCTTCTTACATTTATGTAAAAACTAAATAGTTGAACAAAGAGTTTACTTACAGCAGTACTTATTGTGCTATATTTTTTTATTGTGCACACAAACAAAATAAAAGAATAACACATTGCTCATACATTTAAGTATAAATTGTAAAAGTCAAAATAACTTATCTCAAAATTCCTTTAAGAAACCAAGTTAGGTATGTCCACGTACCACCCAACCATAGGTGTTATATAGGAAACCTTTAGTTTTTTTTCCTCGGAAGCCACCCCCAAGATGGTCCATGATACCATTAGGGAAAGTAATCTTAGGATTTACAAATACTTCAACAATTATAGTTTGTGCACTTAGAGTTTTATAGTGTGATTTTATAGCCAAGATTTACTCACAATATCTTCCACCTATTATCTCAAGGTGCTCTTCAAGGTGTGCATAGAGATCTTTTTCATTATGGCCTAAGTATGTTTAGGATCAGTTACCAGCTCTCAAAACTACAATCACTTCCACTACTGTGTTATTGAACATATCATTTTTTTTCCAACAGGTGTTTATGCTTGTTCCTAGACTTCTATCTTTCCTTTCTCCCGATCTTCAAGTCTCTCTCCCCTCTTCATGTTCTCTCACCCTCCTTCCTTCATAATCCCTTCCTCCTCCCATTTGAATCCCTATTTATGCAAAAAGGGTCCTCCCTTGGACTACTTCCCAAACAAAGTGACACCTTTCACTATATTTATGGGATCTTGGCTATATTTTTGGAGAGGAGGTTTCAATTACTTAATGATGATAGAAAAGTAATTGCTATTCATAATTGTGTCATAAAGTTAAATCATAGCTAACATGCTAATAATTAATTAACAATTTTTTAAGGGTAATGTCATGGGGTATTACAACATACGAGGGATTTGAGCACATATGAGGTATTTACATATTAAACTAGTATAGATTCATCTTAACTCCAGCTCTATAAGGGATCAAATCACTGAATGTGCAAAACAAATTTAAGTGCAAAATTTGAGGAAAAATTTTCATCTCAAGGGATTTGATCGCTCTTGATGTTTAGTAGATGTCATGTCCCAAATTTGGAATTGGGTCACAATGGCCTAATCACATTGGCCATATTCATTAGAGTTTGTAAAATTGATGTTAAAGGTCAAATAATTGCCAAGGAGGAAGATTACTAGTTTCCTAGGTTTGGGGTGGAAGCTTTGGGATTTGGAATAATGAGGATAATAAATGATGTTTGAAAATTAGAGTGGCATAAATATTTAATAAAGGAGCTAAATAAATATATACAATTGAAAATCAAAGTGGCATTTGATCATGAAGACACATGGAGGAAGTGGGACCCACATATGGCTAGATTTCTCCACTACAATTGGCATCATTCTCTCACCAATTCGAATTCAAGGTGAATGGTAACATACTTGGGGGAGTCCAAAAGGTATTATTCATGGCATGAGTCATCCAAGGTCGAAATATAGAGGAAGAGTAACTCCCATGGAAGAGGAAGAGGCAATTTGGAGCTAGTGAGACACTTGGGCTAGATTCCCTAGCTCTATGACAACAATGATGAAGATGCTATGACACCTATGACACAAATCAGACCTGAAGGCTGACATATGACATATATGACATGTCAGGGCTAAAAATAGACTCCAAGAGGGTGATCAAGGGTGTTAGGGCAGTTAAGATGCTTCCACATGTGATTTGGTGGAAGTGGGAGACTAGGAATTGTTGTACAAGTGGCGTTCTTTGGAATCTCTTCCCAACTTGAGTTGGCATGAGTCTCTTGGAAGGAATTCGACCCATGGAGGACATTAGAACTTTATAAATGTCAATAAAAAAGAATGAAACCAACTTTTGATCATTTGTAGAATTTGCAATTGCATTTGTGAAGAGGGAGAGCTAGTGGATGACTAGTTTCTTGCCTTAGCCAATTTCGAGGGTGAAAGATTCCCATCCAAGTTGGTAATTGGAAAGGCCATTTAGACCTTTCATTTGGAGCTTTAATGGAGTCTTTATTTGCAGGTGTAAGCTATAGGGAAGCTCATGGTTTCTTCTATTGCATCTCACTCCTTCAACCATTTCCAGTTTTGATGGCATATTCTTGATCCTTGAGGGAGGGCATTTTTGGTGAGCTATTGTACTCTTTGGGGGAGCTGCTAATGCCCCATTTATTTTGTAATATGAAGTAAATACTCTGTTCTTCATCTCAAGAAAGTTTCAGGTCGAAATTCCAAGTAGAAATGTATAAATCTCATTTTTAATGGAAGAACAATGCCATTTCCCCACTACCTTGTTGTGAACCAATGTATTGATGATGATTTCGAATGAATGGATGATTCTATGATGAATTTTTTATTAATGGACTACCATGGATGTATTTTACAAGTTTCATGTACTGTACTTGAGCATTTGAAGTATTGTTACTCAGTTTAATTGCATTGGGAGAAGAAATAGTGCCATTGCCCCAAGGGTCGAATTGGTGATTTTTGCAGTTGAATGGGAGAGGGTTGGAACATATATAATAATAAATTAATGATGCACATGAGACCTTAATAAAATCCTTAATACATTACCTACCTCTGTTCATAAATTTGAGTGGCTTTGGAGGCATTTGGGAAGCCATTTTCAGTACTTACCCTAGGGGGATTTGAACCCCAAATTACTAGTAAAATTGCATACTTGGTCCAGAATCTTAAGAGAGTTTGAAGAGGTATTTTGGTGGCCATATATTATCCTTCAAAATCATATTCAAGTCCTAATATCATTCATACACCTTCCTTGAAGATTTGAAGGCATTTGGAGTCAATTCGAGACCTAGAGACCAATACTCGTCAAAGGGAAATTACTAGTAAAGTTCCCTACATTGGCCATAATTGAAAGAGGATTTTTAGAAGTATTTTAAAGGTCCAAAAGCATCCATTAAATACATATTTATGTTCTAAAATCATCCATATACCTTCTCAGAAGATTTGGGAGCATTTGGAGCAATTTGGGGACCTAGAGCTCAAAACTAGTCAAAGGTCTAACTAGGGAAAAAAGTAAAAATTTGCCATTTTAATAAAATTCCTAACAAGGGACATTACAGTGGTATCAGAGCATGGTCTTGGAACCTGATGTGGTAGAACATTAGTGAAGACCAGGAGTTAAAGAAATAAGCCACCACCCTTAGAAACTGAAACTGGATGTACTTTGGTGAAAGGGAAGAAATAGGAGAAGAAGTGCATTCATTGGTCATCATGAGTAAGGATGAGAAAGGAACCTTAGAGGAGAATGAGAAGTTTAGAAAATTACTGAAACCTTCCTTTGAATACAAGTGGAGGCAATACTTTTAAGAGTTCAAATTGTTGCTTAGTGCACTTGGAAGCAACTCAGAAAAAATAATGAGCAATGGTTCTCTTTTCAAGGAAAATGATGAAATAATTTATGTCACAAAAGAGGAACCTAAAGTAATTGCGGATCATGAGGTACATGTTGATATGCAGGTTCTTGAAGATTCTACACTAAAACAAGAAAAAGGACAAGCACTTGTCCTTGTTCAAAGGGATTATGAGCTGCCTCATGGAGAGATTTGCAAAGCCTTGGAAGAGGTACATGATCTCACAATAGTTGGACCATCCAATTATGGAGAAGATGAATTAAATATTTCAATGGGTAAGAGTTGTAAAGAATTAAAGTTGGTTCATAATTCCTCACCCCACACTTCTTTTCCAGCCACATCACTTTGGGATGAAAATTGGGTGAAAGGTTTTTTTCTAGTGGTGCCACATGAGGGGTATGAAACTCCTACCTCTCCTTTTGATGATGACATGAATAGAGCACCTCATTATTTAGAATTGCAGCAGCATATTGCTTTACCTTATGATGATACATATCCTCATGGATGTATGGATGAGACTTCTTTGAGTCCTTTGAAGTCTCCTTGTTTTTCCTGCTCATTATTTGGTTCATATTTTAGTGGAGATTCTTCATTCACTTCTTGGATGAAAGAATGCATGGCTGAATATTTTGATGCATATCACATTCTTTTGGAGCAGCACTATCAGACATGGGATCCTCAGCTATGTCATTGGAGTAGATTTGATTGGTCACTTGAAGATTGTATGCACCTAGAAAATGATGGTCTACTTATTTGGAGGTACAAGCACTTTCATGATTCTTTGATGAATCATCTTCTCGATGTACATTTTCCTTATGTTGTTATGTACTTTGATGATATATATTTTGCACTCATGATGTTTGTAAGAATGCATACAAGAAAATGGGATCCAAGAATCCTCTTATCTAATGGTTTGGGTTGGAGAGCACTCTTAATTGTTGGGGTGCAATACAAGCAATGGGACCTTGGAATAATTTTTAACTCATTGGTTTCAAATTTTTTGGGGAAATATGGGAGATGGATTTCCCAATTAATAAAGTGATTTTTATCAGAGTAGTGCAGGAGCAAGCATGGTGGTTCCTCTCTAAAATCTTCATGGAAACTCAAAGACTCAAGGTTGGGCAATTCAATGGCAACTTCAAATAATTATACAGGAAGCAGGTTCTTCAACACCCATGTTTGAAATTGCTTGAGTACAAGCAATATTGGGAAGGGAGGATTTGTCATCTCCGAAATTTTGAATTGGGTCACAATGGCCTAATCACATTGGCCATATTCATTAGAGTTTGTAAAATTGATGTTAAAGGTCAAATAATTGCCAAGGAGGAAGATTACTAGTTTCATAGGTTTGGGGTGGAAGCTTTGGGATTTGGAATAATGGGGATAATAAATGATGTTTGAAAATTAGAGTGGCATAAATATTTAATAAAGGAGATAAATAAATATATACAATTGAAAATCAAAGTGGCATTTGATCATGAAGACACATGGAGGAAGTGGGACCCACATATGGCCAGATTTCTCCACTACACTTGGCATCATTCTCTCACCAATTCGAATTCAAGGTGAATGGTAACATACTTGGGGGAGTCCAAAAGGTATTATTCATGGCATGAATCATCCAAGGTCGAAATATAGAGGAAGAGTAACTCCCATGGAAGAGGAAGAGGCAATTTGGAGCTAGTGAGACACTTGGGCTAGATTCCCTAGCTCCATGACAACAATGATGAAGATGCTATGACACCTATGACACAAATCAGACCTGAAGGCTGACATATAACATATATGACATGTCAGGGCTAAAAATAGACTCCAAGAGGGCGCTCAAGGGTGTTAGGGCAGCTAAGATGCTTCCACATGTGATTTGGTGGAAGTGGGAGACTAGGAATTGTTGTACAAGTGGCGTTCTTTGGAATCTCTTCCCAACTTGAGTTGGCATGAGTCTCTTGGAAGGAATTCGACCCATGGAGGACACTAGAACTTTATAAATGTCAATAACAAAGAATGAAACCAGATTTTGATCATTTGTAGAATTTGCAATTGCATTTGTGAAGAGGGAGAGCTAGTGGATGACTAGTTTCTTGCCGCAATTTCGAGGGTGAAAGATTCCCATCCAAGTTGGTAATTGGAAAGGCCATTCAAACCTTTCATTTGGAGCTTTAATGGAGTCTTTATTTGCAGGTGTAAGCTACAGGGCAGCTCATGGTTTCTTCTATTGCATCTCACTCCTTCAACCATTTCCAGTTTTGATGGCATATTCTTGATCCTTGATCATTGGATTCTTCTTCAAGATTCAAAATATCCATTTTTAGAGCATCCTCTTCCACCATTGGATTCAGTTGAAAATATACATCTAACTTTTGTATCCAAGTATTTGCAGAACTTTGAGGTGAGCCATCAAAGGTAGGAAGGGGAATTTTAACTATGGCATAATTCAATTCTTTATTTTGAAAGGGAGTCCTATTACCTCCTCTCATTTTGAGCTTGTTTGAGACAGCAAATAATTGATCAAATGGCAATGTCCTTCTACAATCTTCACTCAACTCTTGCCATTCTACTAGAAATTCCTTCATTCCAAATTTGGTGTTAGGTTCTTCTTTGGGATCAAGAAACCTAAGTGTGGTAGCTCTTATTGAGCTCTGAAATTCATGAGGTCAATTATGAGGTCTTGTCTTTGAGAAAATACTTTCACCCATTTCCTTCTTTTCCTTGAAAGGAGAACTAGTGCTGCCTCCTACTGCCACTTTGCTTCCAATTTGACTAGCCAACAATTCGAATGCTTTCATGATCTGCTTTGTCATGTCTTCAAATAATGGTTTCATGAATTTCCTAAAATCCTCATTCTCCTCTGTTTCTGAGGTTCCTTTCTCATCCTTAGTCATGGTTACAAAAGAATGCACTTCTTCTCCTTCTTCTTCTCTTTCACCAAAAATACTTTCAGTTTCAGTTTCTATGGGTGGGGGATTATTTTTATGACTTATTGTCCTCATGAATGGTCATCCAAATCAGGTTCAAGGACATGCTCTGATACCACTTGTATTGTCCATTTTTAATAAATTTGAAAAAATAGGAAAAATTGCAATTTTTGGCCAATTCGACCCTTAGAAAAATTATGAATCCAAGGCTTCCAAATGGATCCAAATGATTCCAAACTGGGCCTGAAGGTAATTGAAAGGTACTAAGACATAAAATTGAGGTTGATAGATGTATGGAAACTCTCAAAATACTTCTGAAACATTCATTTAACTTCAGGAGAAATTTGGGAATTTTACTAGCAATTTCGAGGTTCAAACCTCCAAGGGTAGAGGTCACTAATGGCTTCCAAAATGTAGTAAGACCCTAGCAAATTTAAGAAAATACACATGGATTAGTTAAAGTACTTAAATGGGCACCCAAATACATCATTATTCATTTTCTAGAGGCTTCTGCAACTCCCATATATCAGAGGTTTGTGGACATGTCTTCACATAGGGGGAAATGATAGGAAACTTCACCACTTGCTATGAAATTCGAGATTTATGTTCCAAAGGATTATGTAATGTATATGAAACTTCTTCAGAACATTAATTAATCTCCATACATCATAAAAATAACAGATATTAAATGATACAAATCGAAATAAAACAACTTCAAGCTCTCACAACAAGATATAGGGAAAATGACACCATTTATGCATTGTTTGGAATTTTACATAGTTTCACATGGTATTTTGAATTGAGAGTCTTCTGAGAATCAAATACAGAGTAAATATATCAGATTGAAAATAAATGGTGTATCTTGGACTCTCACAGAGAGATCAAAATCTCACCAAGTGCACCCTTCCTCCGAGAGCCAAAATATGCAGAGAAATGTGAGATAGAGATGGGAACAAGTTGAAGAAGAAATAATCACGAGCTGCCCTGTAGCTTCAACCTGAAACAAATAACTCCATTGAAGCTCCAACTTAAAGTTCCGAATGGCCTTTCCAATTTCCAATTAGGATGGGAATCTTTTGATGGAATATTGGTCAATATTGAGAGGGGGGGTGAATCAGTATAGTTAACTTTTTACCTTTTAACCACTTATTAAACTTTAATCAAAACATGGAATCAACAAGATACACAAAAACACATAATTTATCGTGGAACCCCAATTAAACCACCAACACTTTCTATACTGCAAAATTATGTTTACAATAAGTTTTGCAAGCCACAACTTGCTGGAGACACCAATCCCCAAGTTTCTCAACCACCATTGAAGGATGCACCCACACCCTAGTATCTGCCTGCACCTACAGACAAGGATACACCAATACCTTGATTTTCCAGCCACTATTGGAAGGAGGCCAAGACCCCCCTTGCAGGCATGTAGCCTGCCCTAGCACCACCCTACTTCCCTTGCTTGATATTATTAATACTTCTCTAGTCTTCTTCAACTTCTGTCTCTTTCTATCTTGACTTGGTCTCTGCCTTGCTACTACAAGGATCTTCACTGTCTTTTTACTTTGCTGGTCTCTATCTTTTATTCTGCTCTCTTTTTCTGCTTGACTGTGCACTCCCTGGTCTCCGCCTCTTCTTACTGTAGCTTCTACAAAAGTCTTCACTGGTTTCTTGCTCATCTCTGTCTTTTGTTTTACTCTTGCTCTGCTTCAGACCTTCATCATTCCCCAGACACAATTTTTCTGATCTTTATACTGCTTCAGATCAGCATCATTATTTAACCATAGAGACCCTCTTTAATACTGAATATTCATTATTTCGGTCTTCTTCAACAAACTCGACTATAGAGCCATCTTCCTGCTTCTTAAAATATTCATTATCCATACACAAAAGAGACACTCATTTCGAATGACTTTGTTTTCTCAATATATATACCTCTCCAATAGTCATGTGTATTCTTTGGAAATAACACAACTCTTCAAAACAATGTGACCCTTTTAAAAACACGACTCTTCATTTAAAATCACTTTTTAATTATATATTTTTATTTAACCTTTTACTCCAACAAAAATGTTAAATATTTCTTTTTAGCAACAAGTTTTCCCCCCTTTTTTTTTAATTTTCAATTTTTATCTCTTATATATTTTTATTTAACTTTTTACTTTCAACAAAAAGTTTAAATACTTATTTCTTTCCAGCAACAAGTTTTCCCATTTTTTAATTTTCAATTTACATCTCTTATATATTTTTATTTAACTTTTCACTCCAACAAAAGGGTTAAATATTTCTTTATTTCTTTCCAGCAACAAGTTTTCCCCCTTTTTTTAATTTTCAATTTACATCTCTTATATCCTTTTTATTTAATTTTTTACTCTAAAAAAGGTTAAATATTTCTTTACTCTCACGTGCTTTAACATATATTTTAATTATATATTTAACATATAGAAAACCTGTCCAAAATTTGAAGGTCATGTCTCTTCATTAAGAATTTAACTAACATCACGTCCTTATCTTTTATAAAACATCATGACTTTTCACAAGATGTGCCTCTATGTTTTATAACATATCACTTAATTCTTAACAACATGCAAACTCAACATTTTTCTTGGTTTTGGTAGGTTAATAACTTGCACGTGTGAACACTGGGAGAGGATCTGATCTCATGGCTGAATAGTCAGTTCATCAAAGAACATGATCATGCCATCTTTGGATTTTACTGACACACACACACTCTTTGGCAGGCATTTGAAAATAGCTTTCCAACTTGTTTAATTTCAACACTTAAACAAAATTGTCAAACCCTAGTCATTACTGTGCCAGGAGGCATTTTGGTAGACTCATATCTTTGTCATCTGACCATCACTAAGCAAACTGAAGGTATAGATGGATAGCCAGTCCACTAGGCAACAAAACCATGTCACCTTTAGAATTTACTGAGACACCCTGTGCTTCTGGCGGGCATTTCAAATCAGCTTCTCAACCTCTTTTGAACATCAAAACACATTTCTTCCTATTTTGGCAGACTCATATTTCACACGTGTGAACACCCATAGAAAACTGTCTCCTTGGTTGGATAGCCAGTTCATCAATGAACATGTTCTATACTTTCCAATGAATTTATCATCACTCAGACAGGCTTGGGCGGGCATTTCAAAATGCCTTTTCAACCTTGTGAATTTTACACAATAAATTTTAGGACTTCCTCTAAAACTTATTTTGAGACCCCTTTTTGGTAGATCCATAACTTTGTCTTCAGACATGTTCAAGGAGAACTAAGGCCATGGTTAGATAGAAAATTTAACATACTACAAGACCCCCATGTGCTGCGGGAATTTAATCTAACCCATAAACTAGGGTGAGCATCTTTTTGAGGTCATGTAGTCATTTTTGCTTGCTAAACCCTTGTTTTGGCAGGTCCATAACTTCTCCCTCGGGCTCGTTCTGGACAAAATGAAGACATGGAAAGGTAGTGAAAACAACAATCTACAAGACCACCCTATGGTGCGGGCATTTATATTCTCCTATAAATTACGGCATGCATTTCCTTAAGACATTTTTTACTAAATTTCCAATTCTTAGTCATTTTCTTGTTTTTCACCAAATTGCCATATTTTTCCAAGATGACGTCAGATTGCTATAATGGCTTCCTGGTAACTCCAAAATACCATCATGTGTTTTTCCGGCCTCATCACACATGCCACATCACCATACATGCAATGTCATCACTACCAACCATGCCACATCATCATACATGCCAACCTTTGACTTTCACTGAGTTCACTCATGCCATCCTTGGTTATTCCTTTGTCATCACTGAACTCTTTTTGACATCAATGACAACCATATTCCATATTGCCAACAATCTCCCCCTTTGGCATTGATGGGAACACCTAAAATTTCTCCCCCTTTGACAACAATGACAAAGGATAACTTATTATGCCTTTTTGCTGTAACCAACTTGACATTAAATTTCCAGTTGTTCCCTGGTGGACAACTGCTCTTCTTTTGCTTCTCTTCTTTGCAAACACATTCCATCTTCAGGAACAGAGATAAAATCCACTTGTGGTAGTTGATTCCAATTTGTCACTTCTACACTCCTTCTTGTTTTGATGATAACTTCAAAACATTCTTCTCTTCTCACTAAAGATATTTTTAAGTATTAATTCCAATTTTTGATGTAAACTCCCCCTGAGTTTATGATCCCTTCTTATGCTCATTTAAGACTTTTCTTCTAGGTCATGAGAGTCTTAGAACAAACATTTATCTTTAGTTCCACTACCATCTTCATTTCCATCGATGTGTTCTTTTATATTTTCATCTTGCCTTTCATCATAATGGATGTCATTTTAAGTTGCATCACTCTTATGCTCCTCATCTACTTGGAAAATTTATTTGATGGTTGAGATCTCTGTTTCTTCTTCACTTTTGGAGTCTTCCTTCTTTCTCCACATCTTTCCATGAGGTACCCTTCTTACTGGCTTTGTTTGCATCTTGAATTTCTTACTTAGATCCTTTTTCTTGATTCTGCAATCAATAGCCTTATGGAAAAACTTGTGACAGTAGTGACAATAGCCATAGAAACTACCTTCAGTTTTGAGAGATCTTTGAGCTTTCTGATTCATGGCTTCCATCCTCTTCCATTCCTTTCTTTGTTCTTGGACTTTCATTGAAGAATTCTTCATTATCTTACATTCTCTAGCCATATGTCCAAAATTATGACATGTGTAGCATTGACCCAAAAAGATTTGCTGGACACTAATTGTCATTGGTCTTTTAGGCATCACATTAGTTTTGTCTTTGTTATGAGAGGAGGGAGCAGACATTTGACTTTCTTTCTTCATAGATGGACTCTTTAGTATAGCAGCATGACTTCTATTATCTCTTCTTTGGTTTTTGAAAGAGGAACATTCAGGCTTCCTTTCATTGTCATACCCTAAACCAGCTTTATCTTTTGATGGTCTTTGGCTACTCAAAATGTCATCCAAAGTCTTTGAGCTATTTTCAAACTTGGTTTTAATAGATTTTTCATTAAGCCTTTTTCTAAGCAAAGTAACTTCTTCTTCAAGTCTTCTAGATTTTTGCACTTGTTCTTTGATTTTTTCATTAATGATTTGCAGGTCTTCTAGCTTCTTTATTTCCTTTTTGAAGTTAGCAACTTCTTGTTTCAAGCTCTTAGATTCTTCCATGCTAACCAACACTCGTTGTCTTGAATTGTGCCACTCTTCTTGGAGAGTCTTGAGTTCCTCTTCATTTGACTTTTGCTCTTCTTGATACTTTGAAAATTTTTCTTGCAAAGACTTGTTCTTCTTCTTTCTTTTTCTTAATTCTTCAAGGGTACTTATGAGTTCTGCTTCTAGGTTCAACTCACTTTCCTCATTTGAAGCATCTTCTGAAGTTTGAGTTATTGTTCCTATAAATAGATTTTCTTCATCTTCATTTGTGTCTTCACTATCAGACTCACAAATAGCAAGGCTTGTTTGTGCTATCTCTTCATTTGAATAAAGTTTTTCCAATTTATTCCAAAGGTCCTTGGCTGAAATACATGATCCAATCTTCCTTTTGATGGATTGAGGTATTCCATCCAAAATGGCCTCCATTGCATTTGCATTATTTTTTTTGGCTTTCTTTTGAGCTGGAGTCCTTATTCTCTTTGGTGGGATATAATAAGAGATCACTGCATCCCATACATCAAGTCCTAATGACTGCAGATAACTTTTCATTCTTGTACTCCAAAATATGTATTCTTCTTTTCCAAGTACTGGAGATCCATTTTCTGTGTAAATCTCTTCTTGTTGATCCATAGTGGTTTTTAATATGATCTTCCTTCCAGTGGTTAAACTGTTAGTGAAGAATCCGGCTCTGATACCAATTGATGGAATATTGGTCAATACTGAGAGGGGGGGGGGGTGAATCAGTATTGTTAACTTTTTACCTTTTAACCACTTATTAAACTTTAATCAAAACATGGAATCAACAAGATACACAAAAACACAGAATTTATCGTGGAACCCCAATTGGGTAAACCACCAACACTTTCTATACTGCAAAATTATGTTTACAATAAGTTTTGCAAGCCACAATTTGCTGGAGACACCAATCCCCAAGTTTCTCAACCACCACTGAAGGATGCACCCACACCCTAGTTTCTGCCTGCACCAATAGACAAGGATAAACCAATACCCTGATTTTCCAGCCACTACTGGAAGGAGGCCAAGACCCCCCTTGCAGGCATGTAGCCTGCCCTAGCACCACCCTACTTCCCTTGCTTGATATTATTAATACTTCTCTGGTCTTCTTCAACTTCTGTCTCTTTCTATCTTGACTTGGTC
This sequence comes from Larix kaempferi, assembly GCA_027924585.1. Classification (NCBI taxonomy): domain Eukaryota; kingdom Viridiplantae; phylum Streptophyta; class Pinopsida; order Pinales; family Pinaceae; genus Larix; species Larix kaempferi. The sequence goes on from BSBM01001005.1 coordinate 32,765,129, forward strand.
TCTGCCTTGCTACTACAAGGATCTTCACTGTCTTTTTGCTTTGCTGGTCTTTGTCTTTTATTTTGCTCTCTTCTTCTGCTTGATTGTGCACACCTTGGTCTCTGCCTCTTCTTACTGTAGCTTCTACAAAAGTCTTCACTAGTTTCTTGTTGGCCTTTGTCTTATGTTTTACTCTTGCTCTGCTTCAGACCTTCATCATCCCCCAGACACAGTTTTTCTGATCTTTATACTGCTTCAGATCAGCATCATTATTTAACCATAGAGACCCTCTTTAATACTGGATATTCATTATTTCTGTCTTCTTCAACAAACTCGACTACAGAGCCATCTTCCTGCTTCTTAAAATATTCATTATCCATCCACAAAGGAGACACTCATTTCAAATGACTTTGTTTTCTCGATATATATACCTCTCCAATAGTCATGTGTATTCTTTGGAAATAACACAACTCTTCAAAACAATGTGACCCTTTTAAAAACACAACTCTTAATTTAAAATCACTTTTTAATTATATATTTTTATTTAACCTTTTACTCCAACAAAAATGTTAAATATTTCTTTATTTCTTTTCAGCAACAAGTTTTCCCCCCCTTTTTTTTTAATTTTCAATTTTTATCTCTTATATCTTTTTATTTAACTTTTTACTTCCAAAAAAAAAGTTAAATACTTATTTCTTTCCAACAACAAGTTTTCCCCTTTTTTAATTTTCAATTTACATCTCTTATATATTTTTATTTAACTTTTCACTCCAACAAAAGGGTTAAATATTTCTTTATTTCATTCCAGCAACAAGTTTTCCCTTTTTTTTAAAAAATTTTCAGTTTACATCTCTTATATCATTTTTATGTAACTTTTTACTCCAAAAAAAGGTTAAATGTTTCTTTACTCTCACGTGCTTTAACATATATTTTAATTATATATTTAACATATAGAAAACCTGTCCAAAATTCGAAGGTCATGTCTCTTCATTAAGAATTTAACTAACATCACATCCTTATCTTTTATAAAACATCATGACTTTCACAAGATGTGCCTCTATGTTTTATAACATATCACTCAATTCTTAACAACATGCAAACTCAACATTTTTCTTGGTTTTGGCAGGTTAATAACTTGCACCTGTGAACACTAGGAGAGGATCTGATCTCATGGCTGAATAGTCAGTTCATCAAAGAACATGATCATGCCATCTTTGGATTTTACTGACACACACACACTCTTTGGCAGGCATTTGAAAATAGCCTTCCAACTTGTTTAATTTCAACACTTAAACAAAATTGTCAAACCCTAGTCATTACTGTGCCAAGAGGCATTTTGGCAGACTCATATCTTTGTCATCTGAGCATCACTAAGAAAACTGAAGGTATGGCTGGATAGCCAGTCCACTAGGAAACAAAACCATGTCACCTTTAGAATTTACTGAGACACCATGAGCTTCTGGTGGGCATTTCAAATCAGCTTCTCAACCTCTTTTGAACATCAAAACACATTTCTTCCTATTTTGGCAGGCTCATATTTCACACGTGTGAACACCCATAGAGAACTGTCTCCTTGGCTGTATAGCCAGTTCATCAATGAACATGTTCTATACTTTCTGATGAATTTATCATCACTCAGACAGGCTTGGGCGGGCATTTCAAAATGCCTTTTCAACCTTGTGAATTTTACACTTAGTCAATTTTAGGACTTCCTCCAAAACTTTTTCTGAGACCCCTTTTTGGTAGATCTATAATTTTGTCTCCAGACATGTTCAAGGAGAACTAAGGCCATGGTTAGATAGACAATCAAACATACTACAAGAACCCCATGTGCTGTGGCAATTTACTCTAACCCATAAATTAGGGTGAGCATCTTTTTGAGGTGATTTAGTCATTTTTGCTTGCTAAACCCCTGTTTTGGCAGGTCCATAACTTCTCCCTCGGGCACGTTTTGGACAAAATAAAGACATGTACAGGTAGGGAAAACAACAATCTACAAGACCCCCCTATGGTGCGGGCATTTATATTGTCCTATAAATTATGGCGTGCATTTCCTTAAGACATTTTTTACTAAATTTCCAATACTTAGTCATTTTCTTGTTTTTCACCAAATTGCCATATTTTTCCAAAATGATGTCAGATTGTTATAATGACTTCCCGGTAACTCCAGAACACCATCATGTGTTTTTACGGCCTCATCACACATGCCAAGTCACCATACATTCCATATCATCAGTACCAACCATGCCACATCATCATACATGCCATCCTTTGACTTTCACTGAGTTCACTCTTGCCATCATTTCCTTGGTTATTTCTTTGTCATCACTGAACTCCTTTTGACATCAATGACAACCATATTCCATATTGCCAACAATATCCCCCTTTGGCATTGATGGTAAAACCTAAACCTTCTCCCCCTTTGACAACAATGACAAAGGATAACTTATTATGCCTTTTTACTATAACCAACTTGACATTAAATTTCCAGTTGTTCCCTTGTGGACAGCTGCCCTTCTTTTGCTTCTCTTCTTTGCAAACACATTCCATCTTCAGGAACTGAGATAAAATCCACTTGTGGTAGTTGATTCCAATTTGTCACTTCTACACTTCTTCTTGTTTTGATGATAACTTCAAAACATTCTTCTCTTCTCACTAAAGATATTTTTAAGTATTAATTCCAATTTTTGATGTAAACTCCCCTTGAGTTTATGATCCCTTCTTATGCTCATTTAAGACTTTTCTTCTAGGTCATGAGAGTCTTAGAACAAACATTTATCTTGAGTTCCACTACCATCTTCATTTCCATCGATGTGTTCTTTTATATTTTCATCTTGCCTTTGATCATAATGGATGTCATTTTCATTCGCAGCACTATTATGCTTCTCATCATCTTGGAAAATTTCTTTGATGGTTGAGATATTTGTTTCTTCTTCACTTTTGGAGTCTTCCTTCTTTCTCCACATCTTTCCATGAGGTACCCTTCTTACTGGCTTTGTTTGCTTCTTGAATTTCTTAATTAGATCCTTTTTCTTGATTCTGCAATCAAAAGCCTTATGGCCAAACTTGTGACAATAGCCATAGAAACTACCTTCAGTTTTGAGAGATCTTTGAGCTTTCTGATTCATGGCTTCCATCTTCTTCCATTCCTTTCTTTGTTCTTGGACTTTCATTGAAGAATTCTTCCTTAGCTTACATTCTCTAGCCATATGTCCAAAATTATTACATGTGTAGCATTGACCCAAAAAGATTTGCTGGACCTGTTGTTGGTACAACCCCCCCCATATTATTTTTGAAAAATTATTGGGGTCCCTCCTCTTTTTCTTAGGTATATTTTCCTTAGAAAGTTTCGCAATGTTTTAGCATCCTGTTAAGAAGTTCCTCAATCCTAAACTTGCCTTAGAACTTTTTGAGTTATGTCTTTTGACCAAACAAACTCAGCCTTTTGGCCCGTAATGGCGGAAACTTTGAGCTAACTTTGCCGAAATAGTGGAAGAGTTGACCAAAGTTTTCCGAAACCGCAGAAGTAAAAACCCAAGTCTTCCGAAACGGAAAAGTTAACTTAAGTCTTCTGAGGGATGGAATGCTTAAACCAAACTTTCCCACGGCGGAACCAACTTGTCAAGACCTTCCGCTACAGCGAAAGCTTTCGTGTAACTCTTCCGCAAGTGCCGGAAGTGCAACAACTTTTTCTTTCGGAAAGACTCGTCCATTGTCTCCGCATCGACAAACCTTGGCGTTTTTCGGAAGGATTTGGATAACTTTCCCGTGGAAGCGGAAGCTCTCTTTTAAATCCGCCGCGATACATTACCCATTCGTGGAAGCACTCACACAACTCTCTCGCAACAGCGGATCGTTTTGCTTTTCTTCCCGCGTAATTCAGAACCGTTAGCGAAAGCCTTCCGCTTTTGACAGTTACATTTATTAAAAAAAAATTATTTGACGTAACCCGGTCGTACGCAGGATTAATTTCCTGTTTAATGGCCTGCACCAACCGCATTAAGGTTTTACACGTACCAACACATATATATAGGGGCAAAAACCCGTCGCCATTTCATTGGTTTTTCATCGCTCAAACATTCTGCTCGAGCAATCAAGGTGCGTTCACCGTCGAGCGGAAAGCATAGTTTTACAGACCACTTAACGACACCACGCCCGTCGATTCCAGGTAAGTACACTGGCAAACCTGTTTAGAACATGCATGCCTTTTAAAGGATGTTTCATTTTTTAGTTTGATTCATTTCCAAGCCATGGCGTTTTCCCGAAACTCTTATCGACCCTTTGTGCGCCTAACACAGAATATCATGTTGTCGGTCCTGTTAATGCGGTAACTCTGTCTGGTCATTTAATTTGTGCTTGTTCTTCTTGATCCCGGATAACAGTTTGCCCCCAACCTAAGAGACGTTCGATAAGTGACCCTAAGCTTAAGCATAGACGGTCTCGAGACTCTCTCGCGTTTTAAAAGATGCGTCTGTTCATGAATTGCTTGACCTGTCCGCATTTTCGCACCTAATCACTAGACGTCTTGGCTTATGTTTTGACTCTTTCCGCGCCCGTGCACCGGTCGGTATCCTAAGGACTTGAGCACCCAAACCAACCTTGATCTTGTAGCCATCAGTTTTCCTGACCAACCCAAACAAACCACAAGGATAACCTGATTAACGTTTTCACAAGTTTTTTGCATTCTTTTTAAGACCATCCACAGGTATCAATTTAGTTTTGTAAAACACTATGTCATGCATGCTTATTCACATCAATTATTGTACAGGATTCCCATTATGGCCAAAGGTGGCAAGAGAAGGACGAAAGCAATCAAGGAAAATTCCAGACTGGAGACAACATTTCAGGACACCAGATGCACTACAAACGTGCCTCCGGAAGTAAATTGGGGTGATATCTATCGTATGATAAGGGATCTAGACTTTGCTGAAGCTCTCCTTGAAGAGGAATGCTTATATCAAAATATCAAGAATTCATGTATATCCAAAGCATCCTCACGTCCAGAACTATTCCCATGTTCAGAGGTGATCGGATGGGTGTTGCAGCACGCCAACGCTGAGACCAGAGTCATAGCAAACAGCACGGGTAATGCCTTCACCTCATTTCACCCATCCTACATTGCAACAGCTTACAAACTACCCAAAGCACAGCAGCAACTAGATGATGCATGGTTGTAGGAGATCAATATGGATAATTGAGATATGGCAAGGAGGATGTTAATTTCAAGCAAGCAATTAAGAAGAAAAGACAGTGAGGAATACGAAATCCATAATTTAAGGACTCCATTCAGACTAATTGCTCTCATGCTAAGCAGGATCTTCGAGAGACCTGATGGGACGATGTTCATGCTGTAGTGGGTCCCTATCATACATTTTGTCGCTTTCAAAGGCGTGATATTCAATTGGGCTGACATTCTCTCAGACAGCCTGACATCAGCAGTAACAATGGCTAAAGAAGGGCTAGAGGAAAGAAAGGCAGAATTCTATATGGCTTCGTATCTCATAGATTGTATTGTGGAAAAATGTCTTTTTCCCAAGTTGGGATGCATGTGGATTCCGGATGAAGGTCCAGTATTCCTTGCCTATAAAATCTTTTGGGCGCAGAATTATAAGAGAGACTACAAGCTCATTTGCGAGGAGTTTATCATGCCGCTTTATGAAATTATTTTCCATGAAGAACCAAATTGTTTGTCGGAGAACGCCATGGAGGCCTTAGAAAAGTATGGCGATTTCTATTTTTCTCTGGAAGGTACCGACATAAGAATGTATGGAGGTTCTAAAGCACCCTATATTCTTCCGAAGTATGCCACAGATTACATAGTCCATAAGGAAATGGTCAGGCAAGTCTTCATTGATGGAATGGGTAACACCTTGTACAAAGCCAAGAAGGCCACCTTCCCCCCCTTACCCTTTTATATTGGAGCCTATAAGTTCACAGGAATCACAACTGTAAAAGAGTTTGTTGCAGAATTGAAAAGCTTCCACTTTGGAGAAAAGATTTTCCACAGGAACGATCGACAAGGCAAAGTCGCGCAACATTGCAAAGAGCACTCTACTCCCTATGAATATGCCAATTTTTATGATCCTCAGGAAGAACCATATTTGGGAATCAATAATATGGCCGAGCTGCAGATCTGTCAGGTAAGCAAAGGAGGAGCTAACTCAAGCTCCCAGGCTCTCTCTGAAGAAGAACTGAGGCTCTCGGAACGTGCAAAGAAGACCCAAGAAGATAAATTAAGAGAAGAAGAGAATTTGAAAATCCAAGCAACCAAAGCTGAAGCAGAGGCGAAAAGGAAAGAAGAGGAAGAAAGAATTAGGCTGGAAACCAATGCTAAGCTGGAAGAAGAAGACAGAAGAAAGAAGGAGCAAGAAGCAAAAGCAAAGAGGAAAGAGGAGAAAGAAAAGAAGTCCAAAGAAGAGATCGACCCCAAAAGCCCAAACTTGCAGAACTGGGATATGGGCTCTCCTATAAGGGATCTACCTATTGTCCCCTTCACACCCTATAAAGGCAGCACAATTCCTAACTGGCAGAATTTTGCTTACAATAAGAAAAGGAAGACCATTTTCAAAGAGACAGGGTCCATACTAAAAAGACCTTTTCGGCCAGACATCATCACCACACATGAGACCACGGTCATGAAGAACACTGAAGAAGCAGCTAGGCACCTAACATCCATCTATGTAGTCACAGTCACAGCAACCGCAGACAATGTTTTCATGTTGGGAGACAAGTTACATGAAGAAAAGGAAAAGGCACAGCAGCTTCAGGAAGCCTTGGTTAAAGAGCAGAACTATGCAAACCTGATGATCGAGAAGAATAACGTCCTCACATCCCAAAAGGAAGACTTGCAAAGAGCAATCCAACAATTAGAGGCTGATAGGAGAGCTTTGTCAATACAAGTAAGGACATTAGAAGATGAAAATGCAGAGCTTAAAGGGAAGAATTTGAAGCTCAAGTCAGATAAATTCGACAACCTTGAGGAGATAGAAGACTTGAAAGAGAGCATTGAAAAATTACAAGGAGAGAATGAATCACTAGAGTAGCAATTGGAGTTAGAAAACAACAAAATGGGAGATATCAGACCCTTCCATGAGCAGGCCAGTAGAATCCTGAAAGAGACCTATGGAGTAAGAGAACTCACAGCTGAAGAAATATATAGACTAAAATCAGTCATGGCCAAGGTCAAGCAAGTAAATGTTGAATCCACCAGGATCAGAAGGAAGCACTCACGCATCAGTGAGGAGATTAGAAGGCATATCGAATGGAGAGAAGGAAAGTCAGGGTTCCCAGCAACCCTTCCCCTTAAGACTGTTGCTGAATACAAGGCAGATATACGAACCCTAGAGTATTCCAGAGACTGCGGAGTAAAATTGGCCTCCATGACTGCAGAAACTTATGAACAGTGCAAGACTGTGTATTCCTGTACCCGGACCACATAGGAAAACTGCAGAATAGCCATGCCTCCAAGGATAGAAGACTTCCCAGATAAGGCTCAGTATTTAGCTAATCTGAGTATAGAGTTCCAGGCAGAAAGTGAATATGTGTAGAAGCTGGATACATTGACAGCAGAGGATCTACGCCAGTTTATCAGCCAAGCTGTTGTTCATCAACATAGCCTAGAAGAAAGCCTCTGGATTACTGTAGCTGAAGTGACCACCTTAGAAAAAGAGTTGGTCAAACAAAAGATATCCCTCAAATTCATGAGCCCCTTGATTGGATCAAATATTGTGAAAGACACTAATCACTGGAGAATTCACATAGCAGAAGTGGAGAAAGCACTGGCAGCTAGTGAAGCTACTACATTAGAGATTGGCCCAACCATTGCAGTGATGCGAGAGGAAACTCCAACAATCACAGAGGCGCCTGAGCTGCCAAAGGAGCCAAGTCAGATATAGCTCGTGCTATTCAGCATGCCATGTGGATGTGCATTTTTGTACTTATGCTTGGAACGAGAAAACATTTGTAATTTTGTAACTCCCATTTTGTAAAGCATTTGGAATATTTCTCCTATGTAATATCAAGCACTACAAGACAAAATAGAGGAATCTAAATGGTTAGGGTATAGGTGTCAATTCTGGGCACATTTTGTAAAGCTATATATAGCTAATAAGAAGAGAAGCAAAGGACTTTTGGCAGGTGAAACTCTTTTTTCTATTTTGTAAAGGAACTATTTCTACTACAGAGATGGAAATCGTTTTGGCCTGTGAAAGCTAGCATGTCTTTTTACATGGAGTCTTGTTGATTAAGCTGCTGAACTATTTCTGCAAATTTCTCATACATTTCCTGTGAGATCTTTTCTGGCTTTTATGAATTAATTCTTTGCTGTGGATGGTTTCATATTCTTATGTAAAATTTATGTGTTAAATGGGTAATGGAATGTTTATATTTATCTGAGTTACCTTAGATAATCTTTCTTTTCTGCTGTAAATGTCTCTTTCAATTTAACAACTAACTGTGAATTATTTCAGGTGTATTTTATAGTATTTTACCCACTTTTTAACTCTGCTCCTTATAAGGATAGGTAGATTAGACTAGTTTAGATTAATACAGATTTGTTTACCGCATGCATTTAGTCTAGGGCACATGCACATCATTTTAAATACAAAATACAAAACCGGTGGATCGGGCCGCAACCGGTAAAACCAACAAATATTTAAAAAACTTACGGTAGCCGGAACTGTTAACCAGACGGATTCCCCACACCAAATGGTGAACGATCTAATTGGGATTGCTTACTGGGGTGAATCCCTTTCTGCTTGATGTTGCGATATTTGGGGCATCAACAGGACCCTACTTGTCATTGGTCTTTTAGGCATCACATTAGTTTTGTCTTTGTTATTAGAGGATGGAGCAGACATCTGACTTTCTTTCTTCATAGGTGGACTCTTTAGTGTAGTAGCATGACTTCTATTATCTCTTCTTTGGTTTTTGAAAGAGGAACATTCAGGCTTCCTTTCATTGTCATACCCTAAACCGGCTTTATCTTTTGATGGTCTTTGGCTACTCAAAATGTCATCCAAAGTCTTTGAGCTATTTTCAAACTTGGTTTTAATAGATGTTTCATTAATCCTTTTTCTAAGCAAAGTAACTTCTTCTTCAAGTCTTCTAGATTTTTGCACTTCTTCTTTTATTTTTTCATTAATGATCTGCTGGTCTTCTATCTTCTTTATTTCCTTTTTTAAGTTAGCAACTTCTTTGTTTCAAGCTCTCAGCTTCTTCCATGCTAGCCAACACTTATTGTCTTGAATTGTGCAACTCTTCTCGGAGAGTCTTGACTTCCTCTTCATTTGACTTTTGCTCTTCTTGATACTTTGAAATTTTTTCTTGTAAAGACTTGTTCTTATTCTTGCTTTTTCTTAATTCTTCAAGGGTACTTATGAGTTCTGCTTCTAGGTTCACCTCACTTTCCTCATCTGAAGCATCTTCTGAAGTTTGAGTTATTGTTACTATAAATAGATTTTCTTCATCTTCATTTGTGTCTTCACTATCAGACTCACAAATAGCAAGGCTTGTTTGTGCTATCTCTTCATTTGAATAAAGTTTTTCCAATTTATTCCAAAGTTCCTTGGCTGAAACACATGATCCAATCTTCTTTTTGATGGATTGAGGTATTCCATCCAAAATGGTCTCCATTGCATTTGCATTATTTTTCTTGGCTTTCTTTTGAGCTGGAGTCCTTATTCTCTTTGGTGGGATATAATCAGAGATCACTGCATCCCATACATCAAGTCCTAATGACTGCAGATAACTTTTCATTCTTGTACTCCAAAATATGTATTCTTCTTTTCTAAGTACTGGAGATCCATTTTCTGTGTAAATCTCTTCTTGTTGATCCATAGTGGTTTTTAATATGATCTTCCTTCCAATGGTTAAACTGTTAGTGAAGAATCCGGCTCTGATGCCAATTGATGGAATATTGGTCAATACTGAGAGGGGGGGTGAATCAATATTGTTAACTTTTTACCTTTTAACCACTTATTAAACTTTAATGAAAACATGGAATCAACAAGATACACAAAAACACATAATTTATCGTGGAACCCCAATTGGGTAAACCACCAACACTTTCTATATTGCAAAATTAAGTTTACAATAAGTTTTGCAAGCCACAACTAGTTGGAGACACCAATCCCCAAGTTTCTCAACCACCACTGAAGGATGCACCCACACCTTAGTTTCTGCTTACACCTACAGACAAGGATACACCAATACCCTGATTTTCCAGCCACTACTGGAAGGAGGCCAAGACCCCCTTGCAGGCATGTAGCCTGCCCTAGCACCACCCTACTTCCCTTGCTTGATATTATTAATACTTCTCTGGTCTTCTTCAACTTCTGTCTCTTTCTATCTTGACTTGGTCTCTGCTTTGCTACTACAAGGATCTTCACTGTCTTTTTACTTTGCTGGTCTTTGTCTTTTATTCTGCTCTCTTCTTCTGCTTGACTGTGCACTCCCTGGTCTCTGCCTCTTCTTACTATAGCTTCTACAAAAGTCTTCACTGGTTTCTTGCTGGCCTCTGTCTTCTGTTTTACTCTTGCTCTGCTTCAGACCTTCATCATTCCCCGGACACAGTTTTTCTGATATTTATGCTGCTTTAGATCAGCATCATTATTTAACCATAGAGACTCTCTTTAATACTGTATATTCATTATTTCTGTCTTCTTCAACAAACTCGACTATAGAGCCATCTTCCTGCTTCTTAAAATATTCATTATCCATCCACAAAAGAGACACTCATTTCGAATGACTTTGTTTTCTCAATATATATACCTCTCCAATAGTCATGTGTATTCTTTGGGAATAACACAATTCTTTAAAACAATGTGACCCTTTTCAAAGCACGACTCTTCATTTAAAATCACTTTTTAATTATATATTTTTATTTAACCTTTTACTCCAACAAAAATGTTAAATATTTCTTGATTTCCTTTCAGCAACAAGTTTTCCCCCTTTTTTTTTAATTTTCAATTTTTATTTCTTATATTTTTTTATTTAACTTTTTACTTCCAACAAAAAGGTTAAATACTTATTTCTTTCCAACAACAAGTTTTCCCCTTTTTTAATTTTCAATTTACATCTCTTATATATTTTTATTTAACTTTTCACTCCAACAAAAGGGTTAAATATTTCTTTATTTCTTTCCAGCAACAAGTTTTCCCCCTTTTTTTTAATTTTCAATTTACATCTCTTATATCCTTTTTATTTAACTTTTTACTCCAAAAAAAGGTTAAATATTTTTTTACTCTCACGTGCTTTAACATATATTTTAATTATATATTTAACATATAGAAAACCTCTCCAAAATTTGAAGGTCATGTCTCTTCATTAAGAATTTAACTAACATCACATCCTTATCTTTTATAAAACTTAATGACTTTTCACAAGATGTGCCTCTATGTTTTATAACATATCATTAAATTCTTATATTTATTCTTAACAACATGCAAACTCAACATTTTTCTTGGTTTTGGCAGGTTAATAACTTGCACGTGTGAACACTAGGAGAGGATCTGATCTCATGGCTGAATAGTCAGTTCATCAAAGAACATGATCATGCCATCTTTGGATTTTACTAACACACACACACTCTTTGGCAGGCATTTGAAAATAGCCTTCCAACTTGTTTAATTTCAACACTTGAACAAAATTGTCAAACTCTAGTCATTACTATGCCAGGAGGCATTTTGGCAGACTCATATCTTTGTCATCTGACCATCACTAAGCAAACTGAAGGTATGGCTAGATAGCCAGTCCACTAGGAAACAAAACCATGTCATCTTTAGAATTTACTGAGACACCCTGAGCTTCTGGCGGGCATTTCAAATCAGCTTCTCAACCTCTTTTGAACATCAAAACACATTTCTTCCTATTTTGGTAGACTCATATTTCACACGTGTGAACACCCATAGAAAACTGTCTCCTTGGCTAGATAGCCAGTTCATCAATAAACATATTCTATACTTTCCGGTGAATTTATCATCACTCAGACAGGCTTGGGCGGGCATTTCAAAATGCCTTTTCAACCTTGTGAATTTTACACTTAGTCAATTTTAGGACTTCCTCCAAAACTTATTCCGAGACCCCTTTTTGGTAGATCCATAACTTTGTCTCCAGACATGTTCAAGGAGAACTAAGGCCATGGTTAGATAGACAATCAAACATACTACAAGACCCCCATGTGCTTCAGGGATTTACTCTAACCCATAAATTAGGGTGAGCATCTTTTTGAGGTGATTTAGTCATTTTTGCTTGCGAAAGCCCTATTTTGACAGGTCCATAACTTCTCCCTCGGGCACGTTCTGGAAAAAATGAAGACATGTCCAGGTAGGGAAAACAACAATCTATAAGACCCCCCTATGGTGCAGGCATTTATATTCTCCTATAAATTATGGCGTGCATTTCCTTAAGACATTTTTTTACTAAATTTCCAATACTTAGTCATTTTCTTGTTTTTCACCAAATTGCCATATTTTTCCAAAATGATATCAGATTGCTATAATGACTTCTTGGTAACTCCAGAACACTATCATGTGTTTTTTCGGCCTCATCACACATGCCACATCACCATACATGCCATGTCATCATTGCCAACCATGCCACATCATCATACATGCCATCCTTTGACTTTCACTGAGTTCACTCTTGGGTCAGTGCAAGCTAATGAGGGTCACTTTTGGCGCGTTAGATGCAATAGAAAACTGAAAAAGCAGGGATCCCTCAACTTACTTGGATTTTTTGAGCTACTTACGCAAAATATCTTGCATTGAGTAAAAAAGATGAAATGTAGGAAATTAAATCACGTTTCCGAATATATAACTTTTATGTATTGAAAATTTGCATAGCTATGTCAAGTTTCATTTTTCTTAACAGACACTTTTTATTTTTCAGGAAAATGATAAGGTATATGTTTTTGTGGGTAGAGCCTTTGAGGGCCTAAATGATGGAATCAAGCTACAAAAATCGGCATGCATGTAGAGAACACATAGCACTTGTGCGCCATTATTTTTCGAAAATTAAATTAGTAATTTTATAATTTTTTTATAATTTTGTAAGTGATCAAACCTCGAAAATAATACCTCTTTTGTGGGTAGAGCCTTTGAAGGTCTTAATGCAAAAATCTTAAAATGGGTTTTTCATAGAACGTGGAGGTTAGTGTCCTCTTGTGCACCATACAATTTTTTTTTTAAATGATCGAGAATTGAAAAAGTTATGGAAGAAACACTAACAGTGTGTTTCACGAGTTAAGGAAGTAGGACAGAAAAGAAATTGAAAGAAAATAGGAAAAATTAATATTTCAAAATAAAAGTTACATATTTGGAATCTGCAGAAAAAATGCTATTTGTGTCTAAGATTTCGTCAAAAATGACTGTGTGTAGCATACTGTAACGAGTGGCTAAGCACAGGCTTCTCCAGAAATTGGAAGAAATACCCAATTAGCTTTGGTTTTTCATTAACATAGCACAGGTTTGGAATTACCGAAGCAAACTCCAAAGCATACACATAGGATTATTGTTGACATGTGAGCAAGTGATTCGGCTTGGTTTAGGCTCTTAAAAACACGAGCGCGTTCTGTTTAAATTCAAAAAATATTGCCGCGCTTTTAGAATTTCATAACGCGCACGCGTTATATAACTACATAACGCGTACGCGTTATGTAGTTCCAAAACGCGCTCGCGTTATGTAAATCATAAAATATATGTTTAATACTTGAGAGAGGGGGGGTGGGAAAGACTCAAGGGGATTTTTGGTTAATATTTGAGAAGGGGTGGGGAAGGGTCAAGGGAATCTATGGTTAATATTTAATAGGGATGAGAAAGGGTCAAGGGATTAGAAGGATGTTGGAAGCTTGAGTGGGGAGATATGAAGGGAATGAGAACATGATGGGATACAGGGGGTGAAGGGAAGTGGAGCTTGAGAGCACTATTAGGATTAGAAGAGGTTCTGAAGAGGTATAGGGTTAGAAGTTGAAAGTGAGACTTGAGTGACAAGGGGGAATGGATGGAGGCGAGGGGGATGTGAGAGAGAAATAAAGAATACAAGGGGGGGAGATACATAGAGCGAGGGAGGGAGAGGGATAATGGGGAGGAATGGATTTAGAGGGAGTGAGAGATAGATGGGGATAGAACGAAATAAAGAGATAGGAAGGGAGGGATAGAAAGTATTGGTGGGATACATGCAGGGAGTGGTGGCAATGGAGAGAGAGAGAGCGAGAGAGAGAGGGGGGGGAAGGGACATAAAGTGTGTGAGAGAGAGGGAGTGACGGAGAGATTGGGATAGGTTGAGGGAAAGATAACATGAGGGAGGGATAGAAGGTGAGAGAGAGGAAATGAGAGAGGGAGGGAGAGAAGGTAGGGTGAGGGATGGAGGGAGAAAGGTGGAGATAGATATGGATGGAGGGGGAATGGGTTTGAGAATGGAAAGGGACATAGTGTGTGTGTGTGTGTTTGAGAGAGAGAGAGAGAGAGAGAGAGAGAGAGATGGTTGGGGAGAGAGAGACTAGAGAGAGGTGTGAGCGACAAAGAAAGTGGGAGGTTGTGTGTGATAGGGAAGGAGGAATCAGTGGGGTGGCAGGGACGAAGATGGTGTAACGAAGAGAAAGCGACATAGAGGGAGGGAGGTAAAGGGAGTGAGGGATAGATCTAGAGAAAGATATAGGGAGGGAGGGATACAAGGTGAGATAGAGAGGGTAGGGGGAGGGATAAAGGCACATAGGGTTAGTGATTAAGGGCGAACGAAGGGAGAGAGTTCTATAGGGACCTGGACAATTGCGAATATAAAGAGAAGGTGGATACCCTCCTCGTCATCATCTTCATCACCATCACCATCATCATCACCATCTTCATCATCATCACTGTCATCATCATCATCAACATATTCATCATCATTGTCATCT